>JARQAD010000012.1:22147500-22747500 GCA_029955455.1 Quercus agrifolia
TTAGCTCTTTGTCCTTTGGATTGCTTTTGATCTTGCTGAAACTTTAAATGAGATAAGTTTAGAATTCGCCTGATGAAGTTTTGTAGTAAACAATTTAAACTTTTCTGACCACCTTTGATGTGATTTGTACTCACTTGAATGTGGCACAACCGAATGCCCTTAGTCTACAAACTTATGCATGATTTTTTTGAAAAGGGTTTTTTTTTTTTGGGAAAAGAGATGAGTGATTTTTACTTGTTCCAAAAAGAGGGGATAAGGCATAGCCGAATGCCCCTAGTTTAAGAGATAAATGCATGACTTTGGAAAATCTTGACTTGATCAATTTTCTCTTCCCCCTCTCCTTTTTGAAAATAGTGATGCAAGTGCTTGATTTTTTTTTGAAAACAAATGGGCAAGGCATGTCCAAATGCCCTAGTTTGACACTCCATGCAAATTTTTGAAAAAATTTATTGCGCAATCAAATTTTTTTTTTTAAGTGAAAAACGTCATAACAAACCCAAGAAGTGCCTGAAAACACAAACTATGATAAACGGGCCTTATCCGAGCTGGGTGCCAATCGACACTTAGGAAGTGTCAATCAGCACTCTTAGAGTGCTGATTGGCACTTTAAGGCATCGACAGGCACACCCAATTTTGGGCCAACTCCTTGTGCTTTTCCAACACGTTTCTTGTGTTTTTGGGTTTTTTGAAAATATTTTCTCTGTTTGTAACCATAAAACACTTTCCTAGTCAACTACAAATTCTTGAAACTTATTTAAACCTAATTAAGGACTGAGGTAGCTTATTTTAGCATCCGTCCTGCAAACAAATTTCTGCATCAAAGTTATCAAGAAATAATAATCACAAGCAAGAGTTATCCATGGCTAACCATCAAAATTTTTCTCATTCAACCATTCGTGATATCAATAGATGGGTTCGTAGCTTTGATTTTAGCACCAAGTCCAATTTTACAGGCTACAAGCTAGAGGGAATCAAGGCCTTGAGGAATGTTAAGATCAAGTGGGATTTCCTCTGTGTTGCCGTGAAGCTCTGGGATCCTGAAGATCATGTATTCCAGTTTAAAACTACTGAACTTTATCCCATAATTGAAGAATTTTCAACTATTTTGGGTTATGATCCTAGCAAGAAATCCGTAGCAATTTCTTGTTATCCCATAGGGAGATTTAATCTAATACTTTAGGACTTCCTACTTCAATTACCAATGGCATGATTGAAGGGCACATGGTGAATCTTCATGCAATTCTTTCAAGACTGATTAACAAACGCACTCATGGAGTGACTCACAACATGCAGAAAATTTTTGGCTTAGCTCTCTACTTCGTGGGAAAAATTTTGCTTTGCTCTGGAAGACTTGGTTTTGTGGATGCACGAGCCATAAGTATTGTGCATCAAGTAAAGGATGGTGATAATCTTGTTTCTCTGATCTTAGCAGAAACTCTTTTAGGACTGGACTCTATATTTCATGGTGGAGAGCCATAAAACTTTCTTGGGAGTCCCTTGACTTTACAGGTATGGTTGATGGAGAGGCTAGGCATGATTGTCACACCTACTGTTGCTGATTACAGTCCTGGTAATTTCCTCAATAGGACTATTCTTAAAACCAAGTGTCAAACTGAGAGCGACTAGGTGAAATTTCTGAACAAGAAATCCAGTCTCTCAATTGTTATTGGTGGAAGTGCCCACCTCCTTTGTTGCGGTCTCCAGGATCAAATCACATCTTCATAGTTGGATTAAGGAGAGCAACTTTCTATAAGGTAAATAAACTCTTGAGACAATTCCAATATGAGCAAGGAATGCCCGGGGGGAGAGGAAGAAAACCATTCACTCCTGTGGACATAAATCCTACATCTATAAGGAAAATGTTGTTGGGCTTAGAGATGGCTGACCGAGTGGATCAATCCTTTGTTAAGGTTGACGTCCAAAGGATGACCACGGACTATTCTAACTGGCTAGTGAACAAACACCATTATGGCTTCTTTTCAAGCCAAAACAAGTAGGGAAATGCTGAGAAAGAGTGAAAATAAAAATTATCATTCCGATTAGTTCCTACCCGACCCATTATAAAGAATTCCAAAAAAATTCAAAAAATTAAAAAACATGATTATTTCTTCTTTTCAAGCCAAAACAAGTTGGGAAAGTCTGAGAAAGAGTAAAAATAAAAATTATCGTTCCGATCAGTTCCTACCCGACCCGTTATAGGGAATTCCAAAAAAATAGCAAAAAAATTCAAAAAATTAAAAAACATGATTTTTGCTTCTTTTCAAACCAAAACAGGTTGGGAAAGCCCGAGAAAGAGTGAAAATAAAAAGTCTCGTTCCGATCAGGTCCAACCCGACCCGTTATAGGGAATTCCAAAAAAATAGCAAAAAAATTCAAAAAATTAAAAAACAGAATAATGGCTTCTTTTCAAGCCAAAACAGGATAGGAAAGCCCGAGAAATAGTGAAAATAAAATTATCATTCGGATCAGTTCCTACATGACCCATTATAAAGAATTCCAAAAACATAGCAAAAAAATTAAAAAAATTAAAAAAAAAAACAGGAATATGGCTTCTTTCCAAGCCAAAATAGGTTGGAAAAGCCTGAGAAATAGTGAAAATAAAAATTATCGTTACGATCAATTCCTACCCAACCCGATATAAAGAATTCCAAAAAAATAGCAAAAAAATTCAAAAAATTAAGAAACATGATTATTTCTTCTTTTCAAGCCAAAACAAGGTGGGAAAGGCTGAGAAAGAGTGAAAATAAAAATTATCGTTCCGAACAATTCCTACCCAACCCATTATAAAGAATTCCAAAAAAATAGCAAAAAATTCAAAAAATTAGAAAACAGAATAAAGGCTTCTTTTCAAGCCAAAAAAAGTTGGGAAAGCCTGAGAAATAGTGAAAATAAAAATTATCGTTCCGATCAATTCCTACCCGACCCGTTATAAAGAATTTCAAAAAAATAGGAAAAAAATTCAAAAAATTAAAAAATACCATTATGGCTTCTTTTCAGGCCAAAACAAGTTGGGAAAGCTTGAGAAACAATGAAAATCAAAATTATCATTTCGATCTGTTTCTACCCGACCCATTATAAGGAATTCCAAAAAAGTAGCAAAAAAATTGAAAAAATTAAAAAACTGGATAATAGATTCTTTTAAAGCCATAACAGGTTGGGAAAGAAAAAGAAATACTGAAAATAAAAATTATCGTTCCGATCAGTTCCTACCCGACCTGTTATAAAGAATTCGAAAAAAATAACAAAAAAATTCAAAAAATTAAAAAACATGCTTATTTCTTCTTTTCAAGCCAAAATAAGTTGGGAAAGGCCGAGAAAAAGTGAAAATAAAAATAATCATTCCGAACAATTCCTACCCGACCCATTATAAAGAATTCCAAAAAAATAGCAAAAAAATTCAAAAAATTAAAAAACAGGATTATGGCTTCTTTTCAAGCCAAAACAGGTTGGGAAAGCCCGAGAAAGAGTGAAAATAAAAATTATGGTTCCGATCTGTTCCTACCCGACCCGTTATAAAGAATTCAGAAAAAATAGAAAAAAAATTCAAAAAATTAAAAAACATGATTATTTCTTCCTTTCAAGCCAAAACAAGTTGGAAAAAGCCAAGAAAGGGTGAAAATAAATATTATCGTTCCGATCAGGTCCAACCCGACCCCTTATAGGGAATTCCAAAAAAATTCAAAAAATTAAAAAACATGATGTTTGCTTCTTTTCAAGCCAAAACAGATTGGGAAAGACCAAGAAAGACTGAAAATAAAAATTATCGTTCCGATCAGTTCCTCCATGACCCATTATAAAGAATTCAAAAAAAAAAACAAAAAAATTCAAAAAACTAAAAAATTGGATAATGGCTACTTTTCAAGCCAGAACAGGTTGGGAAAGTCCGAGAAATAGTGAAAATAAAAATTATCGTTCTAATCAGTTTTGACATGACCCATTATAAAGAATTCAAAAAAAATAGCAAAAAAATTTAAAAAAAAAAAATCAAAAAACAGGAATATGGCTTCTTTTCAAGCCAAAACAAGTTGGGAAAGCCTGAGAAATAGTGAAAATAAAAATTATCGTTCCGATCAGTTCCTACCCGACCCGTTATAAAGAATTTCAAAAAAATAGGAAAAAAATTCAAAAAATTAAAAAACACCATTATGGCTTCTTTTCAGGCCAAAACAAGTTGGGAAAGCTTGAGAAACAGTGAAAATGAAAATTATCATTTCGATCTGTTTCTACTCGACCCATTATAAGGAATTCCAAAAAAAATAGCAAAAAAATTGAAAAAAATTAAAAAACTGGATAACGGCTTCTTTTAAAGCCATAACAGGTTGGGAAAGAACAAGAAATACTGAAAATAAAATTATCGTTCTGATCAGTTCCTACCCGACCTGTTATAAAGAATTCGAAAAAAATAGCAAAAAAATTCAAAAAATTAAAAAACATGTTTATTTCTTCTTTTCAAGCCAAAAAAAGTTGGGAAAAGCCAAGAAAAAGTGAAAATAAAAATAATCGTTCCGAACAATTCCTACCCGACCCATTATAAAGAATTTCAAAAAAATAGCAAAAAAATTCAAAAAATTAAAAAACAGGATTATGGCTTCTTTTCAAGCCAAAACAGGTTGGAAAAGCCCGAGAAAGAGTGAAAATAAAAATTATGGTTCCGATCTGTTCCTACCCGACCCGTTATAAAGAATTCAGAAAAAATAGAAAAAAAATTCAAAAAATTAAAAAACATGATTATTTCTTCTTTTCAAGCGAAAACAAGTTGGGAAAGGCTAAGAAAGAGTGAAAATACAAATAATCGTTTCGAACAATTCCTACCCGACCCATTATAAAGAATTCCAAAAATATAGCAAAACAATTCAAAAAATTAAAAAACAGGATTATGGCTTCTTTTCAAGCCAAAACAGGTTGGGAAAGCCCGAGAAAGAGTGAAAATAAAAATTATGGTTCCGATCTGTTCCTATCCGACCCGTTATAAAGAATTCAGAAAAAATAGAAAAAAAATTCAAAAAATTAAAAAACATGATTATTTCTTCTTTTCAAACGAAAAAAAGTTGGGAAAGGCTGAGAAAGAGTGAAAATACGAATAATCGTTCCGAACAATTCCTACCTGACCCATTATAAAGAATTCCAAAAATATAGCAAAACAATTCAAAAAATTAAAAAACAGGATTATGGCTTCTTCTCAAGCCAAAACAGGTTGGGAAACCACGTGAAAGAATGAAAATAAAAATTATCGTTCCGATCTGTTCCTACCCGACCCGTTATTAAGAATTCCAAAAAAAAAGAAAAAAAAAATCAAAAAATTAAAAAACATGATTTTTGCTTCTTTTTAAACCAAAACAGGTTTGGAAAGCCCAAGAAAGAGTGAAAAAAAAAATTCTCGTTCCGATCAGGTCCAACCCGACCCGTTATAGGGAATTCCAAAAAATTCAAAAAATTGAAAAACATGATTTTTGCTTCTTCTCAAGCCAAAACAAGTTGGGAAAGGCCAGGAAAGAGTTAAAATAAAAATTATCGTTCCGATCAATTCCTCCCTGACCCATTATAAAGAATTCCAAAAAAATAGTAAAAAAATTCAAAAAACTAAAAAATAGTATAACGGCATCTTTTCAAGCCAAAACAGGTTGGGAAAGCTCGAGAAATAGTGAAAATAAAAATTATCGTTCTGATCAGTTCCTATATGACCCATTATAAAGAATTACAAAAAAATAGCAAAAAAATTTAAAAAAAAAAAAGCAAAAAACAGGAATATGGCTCCTTTCAAGCCAAAACAGGTGGGAAAGCCAGAGAAATAGTGAAAATAAAAATTATCGTTACGATCAGTTCCGACCCGACCTGTTATAAAGAATTCCAAAAAAATAGCAAAAAAATTCAAAAAATTAAGAAACATGATTATTTCTTATTTTGATGCCAAAAAAAGTTGGAAAAGGCTGAGAAAGAGTGAAAATAAAAATTACTGTTCAGATCAGTTCCTACCCAACCCGTTATAAAGAATTCCAAAAAAATAGCACAAAAATTCAAAAAATTAAAAAACATGATTACATCTTCTTTTCAAGTGATAACAAGTTGGGAAAGGCCGAGAAAGAGTGAAAATACAAATAATCGTTCTGAACAATTCCTACCCGACCCATTATAAAGAATTCCAAAAATAGAGCAAAAAAATTCAAAAAACTAAAAAACAGGATAATGGCTTCTTTTCAAGCCAAAAAAGGATAGGAAAGCCCGAGAAACAGTGAAAATAAAATTATCATTCAAATCAGTTCCTACATGACCCATTATAAAGAATTACAAAAAAATAGCAAAAAAAAAAAAAAAAAAACAGGAATATGGCTTCTTTTCAAGCCAAAAAAGGTTGGAAAAGCTTGAGAAATAGTGAAAATAAAAATTATCGTTACGATCAGTTCCTAACCAACCCGATATAAAGAATTCCAAAAAAATACCAAAAAAATTCAAAAAATTAAGAAACTTGATTATTTCTTCTTCTCAAGCCAAAACAAGTTGGGAAAGGCCGAGAAAGAGTGAAAATAAAAATTATCGTTCCGATCTGTTCCAACCCGATCTGTTTTAAAGAATTCCAAAGAACTAGCAAAAAAATTCAAAAAATTAAAAAAAATGATTATTTCTTCTTTTCAAGCCAAAACAAGGTGTAAAAGGCTGAGAAAGAGTGAAAATAAAAATTATCATTCCGAACAGTTCCTACCCAACCCATTATAAAGAATTCCAAAAAAGTAGCAAAAAATTAAAAAAAAAAAAAGAATAAAGGCTTCTTTTCAAGCCAAAACAAGTTGGGAAAGCCTGAGAAATAGTGAAAATAAAAATTATCGTTCCGATCAGTTCCTACCCGACCCGTTATAAAGAATTCCAAAAAAATAGGAAAAAAATTCAAAAAATTAAAAAACACCATTATGGCTTCTTTTCAGGCCAAAACAAGTTGGGAAAGCTTGAGAAACAGTGGAAATGAAAATTATCATTTCGATCTGTTTCTACCCGACCCATTATAAGGAATTCCAAAAAAAATTGCAAAAAAATTGAAAAAATTAAAAAACTGTATAACGGCTTCTTTTAAAGCCATAATAGCTTGGGAAAGAACAAGAAATACTGAAAATAAAAATTATCGTTCCGATCAGTTCCTACCCAACCTGTTATAAAGAATTCGAAAAAAATAGCAAAAAAATTCAAAAAATTAAAAAAACATGTTTATTTCTTCTTTTCAAGCCAAAACAAGTTGGGAAAGGCTGAGAAAAAGAGAAAATAAAAATAATCGTTCCGAACAATTCCTACCCGACCCATTATAAAGAATTCCAAAAAAATAGCAAAAAAAATTAAAAAACAGGATTATGGCTTCTTTTCAAGCCAAAACAGGTTGGGAAACCACGTGAAAGAATGAAAATAAAAATTATCGTTCTGTTTCGTTCCTACCAGGCACTAAGTAGAAAATTCAAACAAAATTGCAAAAAAATTCAAAAAACTAAAAAATACAATTATGGCTTCATTTCAATCCAAAATAGGTTGGAAAAGGCCGAGAAAAACAGAAAATAAAAATTATCATTCCGTTTCGTTCCTACCCGGCGCTAAATATGAAATTAAAAAAATTAAAAAATACCATTATGGATTCATTTCAAGCCAAAATAGGTTGGAAAATGATGAGATACAGAGAAAATAAAAATTACCGTTCCATTCCGTTCCTACCCGAAGCGAAATAGAAAATTCCAAAACAATAGCAAGAAAATTCAAAAAATTAAAGATTACCATTACGGGTTCACTTCAAGCCAAAATAGGACGGAAAAGACCGAGAAAAACGGAAAATAAAAATTATCGTTCCGTTTCATTCATACCCGGCACTAAATAGAAAATTCAATCAAAATAGCAAAAAATTCAAAAAATTAAAAAATACCATTGTGGATTCATTTCAATCAAAAATAGGATGGAAAAGGCAGAGAAAAATAGAAAATAAAAATTATCGTTCCGTTTCGTTCATACTCGGCGCTAAATAGGAAATTCAAAAAAAATAGCAAAAAAATTCAAAAAATTAAAAAATACCATTATGAATTCAATACAAGCAAAATATGTTGGAAAAGGATGAGAAAGAGAGAAAATAAAAATTATAATTCTGTTCCGTTCCTACCCGACGTATAATAGAAAATTCCAAAAAATTAGCAAAAAAATTAAAAAACATAATTATGGCTTCATTTCAAGCCAATATATGTTGGAAAAGGATGAGAAGGAGCGAAAATAAAAATTATCGTTCCGTTCCGTTCCTACCCGACGCGAAATAGAAATTTCCATAAGAATAGCAAAAAAATTAAAAAAATTAAAAAATACCATTATGGATTCATTTCAAGCTAAAATAAATTGAAAAAGGATGAGAAAAAGAGAAAATAAAAATTATAATTCCGTTCCGTTCCTACCCGATGCATAATAGGAAATTAAAAAAAAATAGCTAAAAAATTCATAAAATTAAAAAACACCATTATGGATTCATTTCAAGCCAAAATAGGTTGGAAAAGGATGAGATAGAGAGAAAATAAAAATTAATGTTCCGTTCCGTTCGTACCCAACCTGTAATAGAAAATTCCAAAACAACAGCAAAAAAATTAAAAAAATTAAAGAATACCATTACGGGTTCATTTCAAGCCAAAATAGGTCGGAAAATGCCGAGAAAAAGAGAAAATAAAATAATCGTTCCGTGTCGATCCTACCCGGCACTAAATAAAAAATTCAAAAAAAATAGCAAAAAAATTAAAAAAATTAAAAAAATACCATAATGGATTCATTTCAAGCCAAAATGAGTTGGAAAAGGATGAGATCCCCAGAAAATAAAAATTATTGTTCCGTTCCGTTCCTACCCGACGCAAAATAGAAAATTCCAAAACAATAGCAAAAAAATTAAAAAAATTAAAAAATACAATCATGGATTCATTTCAACCCGAAATAGGTCGGAAAAGGCCGAGAAAAACAGAAAATAAAAATTATCGTTCCGTTTCGTTCCGACCAGGCACTAAATAGAAAATTCAAACAAAATAGCAAAAAAATTCAAAAAATTAAAAAATACGGTTATAGATTCATTTCAAGCCAAAATAGATTGGAAAAGGATGAGATAGAGAGAAAATAAATATTATCGTTTTGTTTCGTTCCTACCCGACACAAAATAGAAAATTCCAAAATAATAGCAAAAAAATTCAAAAAAATTAAAGAATACCATTACGGGTTCATTTCAAGCCAAAATAGGTCGGAAAAGGCCGAGAAAAATAGAAAATAAAAATTATCGTTCCGTTTCGTTCCGACCAGGCACTAAATAGAAAATTCAAAAAAAATAGCAAAAAAATTCAAAAAATTAAAAAATACAATTATGGCTTCATTTCAATTCAAAATAGGCCGGAAAAGGCCGAGAAAAACAGAAAATAAAAATTATCGTTCCGTTTCGTCCCCACCCGGAGCTAAATATGAAATTCAAAAAAAATAGCAAAAAAATTCTAAAAATTAAAAAATACCAATATGGATTCATTTCAAGCCAAAATAAGTTCGAAAAGAATGAGAAAGAGAGAAAATAAAAATTATAATTCCGTTCTGTTCCTACCCGACGCATAATAGAAAATTCAAGAAAAATAGCAAAAAAATTTAAAAATACAGTTATGGATTCATTTCAAGCCAAAATAAGGGGGAAAATGATGAGATAGAGAGAAATAAAAAGTTATCGTTCCGTTCCGTTCAAACCCGACACGAAATAGAAAATTCCAAAACAATAGAAAAATTCAAAAAATTGAAAAATACCATTACGGGTTCATTTCAAGCCAAAACAGGTCGGAAAAGGCCGAGAAAAAGAGAAAATAAAAATTATCGTTCCGTTTCGATCCTACCCGGCACTAAATAAAAAATTTAAAAAAAAAGCAAAAAAATTCAAAAAATTAAGAAATACCAGAATGGATTCATTTCAAGCCAAAATAAGTTGGAAAATGATGAGATAGAGAAAAAATAAAAATTATGGTTCCGTTCCGTTCCGACCCGACGCGTAATAGAAAATTCCAAAACAATAGCAAAAAAATTCAAAAAATTCAAAAATACCATTACGGGTACATTTCAAGCCAAAATAAGCCGGAAAAGGCCGAGAAAAAGAGAAAATAAAAATTATCGTTTCGTTTCGTTCCTGCCCGACACTAAATAAACAATTCAAAAAAAATAGCAAAAAAATTCAAAAAAATCAAAAATACCATAATGGATTCATTTCAAGCCAAAATAAGTTGGAAAATGATGAAAAAAGAGAGAAAATAAAAATTATCGTTTCGTTCCGTTCCTACCCGACGCGAAATAGAAAATTCCAAAACAATAGCAAAAAAATTCAAAAAATTAAAAAATACAATTACAGATTCATTTCAAACCGAAATAGGTCGGAAAAGGCTGAGAAAAACAGAAAATAAAAATTACCATCCGTTTCGTTCCATCCTGGAACAAAATAGAAAATTAAAAAAAAATAGCAAAAAAATTCAAAAAATTCAAAAAATACGGTTATGGATTCATTTCAAGCCAAAATAGATTGGAAAAGGATGAGATATAGAGAAAATAAAAATTATCGTTTCGTTTCGTTCCTACCCGACACGAAATAGAAAATTCCAAAACAATAGCAAAAAAATTCAAAAAATTAAAGAATACCATTACGGGTTCATTTCAAGCCAAAATAGGTCGGAAAAGGCCGAGAAAAACAGAAAATAAAAATTATCGTTCCGTTTCGTTCCTACCAGGCACTAAATAGAAAATTCAAACAAAATAGCAAAAAAATTCAAAAAATTAAAAAATACAATTATGGCTTCATTTCAATTGAAAATAAGTCGGAAAAGGCCGAGAAAAACAGAAAATAAAAGTTATCGTTCCGTTCCGTTCCTACCCGACACGAAATAGAAAATTCCAAAACAATAGAAAAATTCAAAAAATTAAAGAATACCATTACGGGTTCATTTCAAGCCAAAATAGGTCGGAAAAGGCTGAGAAAAACAGAAAATAAAAATTACCATCCGTTTCGTTCCATCCTGGAACAAAATAGAAAATTAAAAAAAAATAGCAAAAAAATTCAAAAAATTCAAAAAATACGGTTATGGATTCATTTCAAGCCAAAATAGATTGGAAAAGGATGAGATATAGAGAAAATAAAAATTATCGTTTCGTTTCGTTCCTACCCGACACGAAATAGAAAATTCCAAAACAATAGCAAAAAAATTCAAAAAATTAAAGAATACCATTACGGGTTCATTTCAAGCCAAAATAGGTCGGAAAAGGCCGAGAAAAACAGAAAATAAAAATTATCGTTTCGTTTCGTTCCTGCCCGACACTAAATAAACAATTCAAAAAAAATAGCAAAAAAATTCAAAAAAATCAAAAATACCATAATGGATTCATTTCAAGCCAAAATAAGTTGGAAAATGATGAAAAAAGAGAGAAAATAAAAATTATCGTTTCGTTCCGTTCCTACCCGACGCGAAATAGAAAATTCCAAAACAATAGCAAAAAAATTCAAAAAATTAAAAAATACAATTACAGATTCATTTCAAACCGAAATAGGTCGGAAAAGGCTGAGAAAAACAGAAAATAAAAATTACCATCCGTTTCGTTCCATCCTGGAACAAAATAGAAAATTAAAAAAAAATAGCAAAAAAATTCAAAAAATTCAAAAAATACGGTTATGGATTCATTTCAAGCCAAAATAGATTGGAAAAGGATGAGATATAGAGAAAATAAAAATTATCGTTTCGTTTCGTTCCTACCCGACACGAAATAGAAAATTCCAAAACAATAGCAAAAAAATTCAAAAAATTAAAGAATACCATTACGGGTTCATTTCAAGCCAAAATAGGTCGGAAAAGGCCGAGAAAAACAGAAAATAAAAGTTATCGTTCCGTTCCGTTCCTACCCGACACGAAATAGAAAATTCCAAAACAATAGAAAAATTCAAAAAATTCAAAAATACCATTACGGGTACATTTCAAGCCAAAATAAGCCGGAAAAGGCCGAGAAAAAGAGAAAATAAAAATTATCGTTTCGTTTCGTTCCTGCCCGACACTAAATAAACAATTCAAAAAAAATAGCAAAAAAATTCAAAAAAATCAAAAATACCATAATGGATTCATTTCAAGCCAAAATAAGTTGGAAAATGATGAAAAAAGAGAGAAAATAAAAATTATCGTTTCGTTCCGTTCCTACCCGACGCGAAATAGAAAATTCCAAAACAATAGCAAAAAAATTCAAAAAATTAAAAAATACAATTACAGATTCATTTCAAACCGAAATAGGTCGGAAAAGGCTGAGAAAAACAGAAAATAAAAATTACCATCCGTTTCGTTCCATCCTGGAACAAAATAGAAAATTAAAAAAAAATAGCAAAAAAATTCAAAAAATTCAAAAAATACGGTTATGGATTCATTTCAAGCCAAAATAGATTGGAAAAGGATGAGATATAGAGAAAATAAAAATTATCGTTTCGTTTCGTTCCTACCCGACACGAAATAGAAAATTCCAAAACAATAGCAAAAAAATTCAAAAAATTAAAGAATACCATTACGGGTTCATTTCAAGCCAAAATAGGTCGGAAAAGGCCGAGAAAAACAGAAAATAAAAATTATCGTTCCGTTTCGTTCCTACCAGGCACTAAATAGAAAATTCAAACAAAATAGCAAAAAAATTCAAAAAATTAAAAAATACAATTATGGCTTCATTTCAATTGAAAATAAGTCGGAAAAGGCCGAGAAAAACAGAAAATAAAAGTTATCGTTCCGTTCCGTTCCTACCCGACACGAAATAGAAAATTCCAAAACAATAGAAAAATTCAAAAAATTAAAGAATACCATTACGGGTTCATTTCAAGCCAAAATAGGTCGGAAAAGGCTGAGAAAAACAGAAAATAAAAATTACCATCCGTTTCGTTCCATCCTGGAACAAAATAGAAAATTAAAAAAAAATAGCAAAAAAATTCAAAAAATTCAAAAAATACGGTTATGGATTCATTTCAAGCCAAAATAGATTGGAAAAGGATGAGATATAGAGAAAATAAAAATTATCGTTTCGTTTCGTTCCTACCCGACACGAAATAGAAAATTCCAAAACAATAGCAAAAAAATTCAAAAAATTAAAGAATACCATTACGGGTTCATTTCAAGCCAAAATAGGTCGGAAAAGACCGAGAAAAACAGAAAATAAAAATTATCGTTCCGTTTCATTCATACCCGGCACTAAATAGAAAATTCAATCAAAATAGCAAAAAATTCAAAAAATTAAAAAATACCATTGTGGATTCATTTCAATCAAAAATAGGATGGAAAAGGCAGAGAAAAATAGAAAATAAAAATTATCGTTCCGTTTCGTTCATACTCGGCGCTAAATAGGAAATTCAAAAAAAATAGCAAAAAAATTCAAAAAATTAAAAAATACCATTATGAATTCAATACAAGCAAAATATGTTGGAAAAGGATGAGAAAGAGAGAAAATAAAAATTATAATTCTGTTCCGTTCCTACCCGACGTATAATAGAAAATTCCAAAAAATTAGCAAAAAAATTAAAAAACATAATTATGGCTTCATTTCAAGCCAATATATGTTGGAAAAGGATGAGAAGGAGCGAAAATAAAAATTATCGTTCCGTTCCGTTCCTACCCGACGCGAAATAGAAATTTCCATAAGAATAGCAAAAAAATTAAAAAAATTAAAAAATACCATTATGGATTCATTTCAAGCTAAAATAAATTGAAAAAGGATGAGAAAAAGAGAAAATAAAAATTATAATTCCGTTCCGTTCCTACCCGATGCATAATAGGAAATTAAAAAAAAATAGCTAAAAAATTCATAAAATTAAAAAACACCATTATGGATTCATTTCAAGCCAAAATAGGTTGGAAAAGGATGAGATAGAGAGAAAATAAAAATTAATGTTCCGTTCCGTTCGTACCCAACCTGTAATAGAAAATTCCAAAACAACAGCAAAAAAATTAAAAAAATTAAAGAATACCATTACGGGTTCATTTCAAGCCAAAATAGGTCGGAAAATGCCGAGAAAAAGAGAAAATAAAATAATCGTTCCGTGTCGATCCTACCCGGCACTAAATAAAAAATTCAAAAAAAATAGCAAAAAAATTAAAAAAATTAAAAAAATACCATAATGGATTCATTTCAAGCCAAAATGAGTTGGAAAAGGATGAGATCCCCAGAAAATAAAAATTATTGTTCCGTTCCGTTCCTACCCGACGCAAAATAGAAAATTCCAAAACAATAGCAAAAAAATTAAAAAAATTAAAAAATACAATCATGGATTCATTTCAACCCGAAATAGGTCGGAAAAGGCCGAGAAAAACAGAAAATAAAAATTATCGTTCCGTTTCGTTCCGACCAGGCACTAAATAGAAAATTCAAACAAAATAGCAAAAAAATTCAAAAAATTAAAAAATACGGTTATAGATTCATTTCAAGCCAAAATAGATTGGAAAAGGATGAGATAGAGAGAAAATAAATATTATCGTTTTGTTTCGTTCCTACCCGACACAAAATAGAAAATTCCAAAATAATAGCAAAAAAATTCAAAAAAATTAAAGAATACCATTACGGGTTCATTTCAAGCCAAAATAGGTCGGAAAAGGCCGAGAAAAATAGAAAATAAAAATTATCGTTCCGTTTCGTTCCGACCAGGCACTAAATAGAAAATTCAAAAAAAATAGCAAAAAAATTCAAAAAATTAAAAAATACAATTATGGCTTCATTTCAATTCAAAATAGGCCGGAAAAGGCCGAGAAAAACAGAAAATAAAAATTATCGTTCCGTTTCGTCCCCACCCGGAGCTAAATATGAAATTCAAAAAAAATAGCAAAAAAATTCTAAAAATTAAAAAATACCAATATGGATTCATTTCAAGCCAAAATAAGTTCGAAAAGAATGAGAAAGAGAGAAAATAAAAATTATAATTCCGTTCTGTTCCTACCCGACGCATAATAGAAAATTCAAGAAAAATAGCAAAAAAATTTAAAAATACAGTTATGGATTCATTTCAAGCCAAAATAAGGGGGAAAATGATGAGATAGAGAGAAATAAAAAGTTATCGTTCCGTTCCGTTCAAACCCGACACGAAATAGAAAATTCCAAAACAATAGAAAAATTCAAAAAATTGAAAAATACCATTACGGGTTCATTTCAAGCCAAAACAGGTCGGAAAAGGCCGAGAAAAAGAGAAAATAAAAATTATCGTTCCGTTTCGATCCTACCCGGCACTAAATAAAAAATTTAAAAAAAAAAGCAAAAAAATTCAAAAAATTAAGAAATACCAGAATGGATTCATTTCAAGCCAAAATAAGTTGGAAAATGATGAGATAGAGAAAAAATAAAAATTATGGTTCCGTTCCGTTCCGACCCGACGCGTAATAGAAAATTCCAAAACAATAGCAAAAAAATTCAAAAAATTCAAAAATACCATTACGGGTACATTTCAAGCCAAAATAAGCCGGAAAAGGCCGAGAAAAAGAGAAAATAAAAATTATCGTTTCGTTTCGTTCCTGCCCGACACTAAATAAACAATTCAAAAAAAATAGCAAAAAAATTCAAAAAAATCAAAAATACCATAATGGATTCATTTCAAGCCAAAATAAGTTGGAAAATGATGAAAAAAGAGAGAAAATAAAAATTATCGTTTCGTTCCGTTCCTACCCGACGCGAAATAGAAAATTCCAAAACAATAGCAAAAAAATTCAAAAAATTAAAAAATACAATTACAGATTCATTTCAAACCGAAATAGGTCGGAAAAGGCTGAGAAAAACAGAAAATAAAAATTACCATCCGTTTCGTTCCATCCTGGAACAAAATAGAAAATTAAAAAAAAATAGCAAAAAAATTCAAAAAATTCAAAAAATACGGTTATGGATTCATTTCAAGCCAAAAATAGATTGGAAAAGGATGAGATATAGAGAAAATAAAAATTATCGTTTCGTTTCGTTCCTACCCGACACGAAATAGAAAATTCCAAAACAATAGCAAAAAAATTCAAAAAATTAAAGAATACCATTACGGGTTCATTTCAAGCCAAAATAGGTCGGAAAAGGCCGAGAAAAACAGAAAATAAAAATTATCGTTCCGTTTCGTTCCTACCAGGCACTAAATAGAAAATTCAAACAAAATAGCAAAAAAATTCAAAAAATTAAAAAATACAATTATGGCTTCATTTCAATTGAAAATAAGTCGGAAAAGGCCGAGAAAAACAGAAAATAAAAGTTATCGTTCCGTTCCGTTCCTACCCGACACGAAATAGAAAATTCCAAAACAATAGAAAAATTCAAAAAATTAAAGAATACCATTACGGGTTCATTTCAAGCCAAAATAGGTCGGAAAAGGCCGAGAGAAAGAGAAAATAAAAATTATCGTTCCGTTTCGATCCTACCCGGGTCTAAATAAAAAATTCAAAAAACAAAGAAATACCATAATGGATTCATTTCAAACCAAAATAAGTTGGAAAATGATGAGATAGAGTGAAAATAAAAATTATCATTTCATTCCGTTCCTACCCGACACGAAATAAAAAATTAAAAAAAAAAAGCAAAAAAATTCAAAAAATTAAGAAATACCAGAATGGATTCATTTCAAGCCAAAATAAGTTGGAAAATGATGAGATAGAGAAAAAATAAAAATTATGGTTCCGTTCCGTTCCAACCCGACGCGAAATAGAAAATTCCAAAACAATAGCAAAAAAATTCAAAAAATTCAAAAATACCATTACGGGTACATTTCAAGCCAAAATAGGTCGAAAAAGGCCAAGAAAAAGAGAAAATAAAAATTATCGTTCCGTTTCGTTACTGCCCGGTACTAAATAAAAAATTCAAAAAAATTAGCAAAAAAATTCAAAAAATTAAAAATACCATAATGGATTCATTTCAAGCCAAAATAAGTTGGAAAAGGATGAGATAGAGTGAAAATAAAAATTATCATTTCGTTCCGTTCCTACCCGACACGAAATAGAAAATTCCAAAACAATAACAAAAAAATTGAAAAAATTAAAGGATACCATTACGGATTCAATTCAAGCCAAAACAGGTCGGAAAAGGCCGAGAAAAACAGAAAATAAAAATTATCGTTCCGTTTCGTTCCTACCAGGCACTAAATAGAAAATTCAAACAAAACAGCAAAAAAATTCAAAAAATTAAAAAATACAATTATGGCTTCATTTCAATCCAAAATAGGCCGGAAAAGGACGAGAAAAACAGAAAATAAAACTTACCATCCGTTTCGTTCCATCCTGGCACTATATAGAAAATTCAAAAAAAATAGCAAAAAAAATTAAAAAATTAAAAAATACGGTCATGGATTCATTTCAAGCCAAAATAGATTGGAAAAGGATGAGATAGAGAGAAAATAAAAATTATCGTTCCGTTCCATTCCTACCCGACACGAAATAGAAAATTCTAAAACAATAGCAAAAAAATTCAAAAAATTAAAGAATACCATTACGGGTTCATTCCAAGCCAAAATAAGTCGGAAAAGGCCGAGAAAAATAGAAAATATAAATTATCGTTCCGTTTCGTTCCTACCCGTGGCAAAATATGAAATTAAACAAAAATAGGAAAAAAATTCAAAAAATTAAAAAATACCATTATGGTTTTATTTCAAGCCAAAATAAGTTGGAAAAGGATGAGAAAGAGAGAAAATAAAAGTTATCGTTCCGGTCCATTCCTACCCGACACGTAATAGAAAATTCTAAAACAATAGAAAAAAATTCAAAAAATTAAAAAATACAATTACGGATTCATTTAAAACCGAAATAGGTCGGAAAATGCCGAGTAAAACAGAAAATAAAAATTACCATCCGTTTCGTTCCATCCTGGAACAAAATAAAAAATTCAAAAAAAATAGCAAAAAAATTCAAAAAATTAAAAATATGGTTATGGATTCATTTCAAGCCAAAATAGATTGGAAAAGGATGAGATAGAGAGAAAATAAAAGTTATCGTTCCGGTCCATTCCTACCCGACACGTAATAGAAAATTCTAAAACAATAGAAAAAAATTCAAAAAATTCAAAAATACAATTACGGATTCATTTAAAACCGAAATAGGTCGGAAAATGCCGAGTAAAACAGAAAATAAAAATTACCATCCGTTTCGTTCCATCCTGGAACAAAATAAAAAATTCAAAAAAAATAGCAAAAAAATTCAAAAAATTCAAAAATACGGTTATGGATTCATTTCAAGCCAAAATAGATTGGAAAAGGATGAGATAGAAAGAAAATAAAAGTTATCGTTCCGGTCCATTCCTACCCGACACGTAATAGAAAATTCTAAAACAATAGCAAAAAAATTCAAAAAATTAAAGAATACCATTACGGGTTCATTCCAAGCCAAAATAGGTCGGAAAAGGCCGAGAAAAACAGAAAATAAAAATTATCGTTCCGTTTCGTTCCTACCCGTCGCTAAATATGAAAATTAAACAAAAATAGCAAAAAAATTCAAAAAATTAAAAAATACCATTATTGTTTCATTTCAAGCCAAAATAAGTTGGAAAAGGATAAGAAAGAGAGAAAATAAAAGTTATCGTTCCGTTCCGTTCCGTTCCTACCAGACGCATAATAGAAAATTCAAGAAAAACAGCAAAAAAATTCAAAAAGTTTAAAAATACGGTTATGGATTCATTTCAAGCCAAAATAGGTTGGAAAATGATGAGATAGAGAGAAAATAAAAGGTATCGTTCCGTTCCGTTCCTACCAGACACGAAATAGAAAATTCCAAAACAATAGCAAAAAAATTCAAAAAATTAAAAAATACGGTTATGGATTCATTTCAAGCCAAAATAGATTGGAAAAGGATGAGATAGAGAGAAAATAAAAGTTATCGTTCCGTTCCGTTCCTACCCGACACGAAATAGAAAATTCCAAAACAATAGCAAAAAAATTCAAAAATGTAAAAAATATGGTTATGGATTCATTTCAAGCCAAAATAGATTGGAAAAAGATGAGATATAGAGAAAATAAAAATTATTGTTTCGTTTCGTTCCTACCCGACACGAAATAGAAAATTCCAAAACAATAGCAAAAAAATTCAAAAAATTAAAAAATACGGTTATGGATTCATTTCAAGCCAAAATAGATTGGAAAAGGATGAGATAGAGAGAAAATAAAAGTTATCGTTCCGTTCCGTTCCTACCAGACACGAAATAGAAAATTCCAAAACAATAGCAAAAAAATTCAAAAAATTAAAAAATAAGGTTATGGATTCATTTCAAGCCAAAATAGATTGGAAGAGGATGAGATAGAGAGAAAATAAAAGTTATCGTTCCGTTCCGTTCCTACCCGACACGAAATAGAAAATTCCAAAACAATAGCAAAAAAATTCAAAAAATTAAAGAATACCATTACGGGTTCATTTCAAGCCAAAATAGGTCGGAAAACGCCGAGAAAAACAGAAAATAAAAATTATCGTTCCGTCTCGTTCCTACCAGGCACTAAATAGAGAATTCAAACAAAATAGCAAAAAAATTCAAAAAATTAAAAAATACAATTATGGCTTCATTTCAATAAAAAATAGGTCGGAAAAGGCTGAGAAAAACAGAAAATAAAAGTTATCGTTCCGGTCCATTCCTACCCGACACGTAATAGAAAATTCTAAAACAATAGCAAAAAAATTCAAAAAATTAAAGAATACCATTACGGGTTCATTCCAAGCCAAAATAGGTCGGAAAAGGCCGAGAAAAACAGAAAATAAAAATTATCGTTTCGTTCCGTTCCTACCCGACACGAAATTGAAAATTCCAAAACAATAGCAAAAAAATTCAAAAAATTAAAAAATACGGTTATGGATTCATTTCAAGCCAAAATAGATTGGAAAAGGATGAGATAGAGAGAAAATAAAAGTTATCGTTCTGGTCCATTCCTACTCGACACGTAATAGAAAATTCTAAAACAATAGAAAAAAATTCAAAAAATTCAAAAATACAATTACGGATTCATTTAAAACCGAAATAGGTCGGAAAATGCCGAGTAAAACAGAAAATAAAAATTACCATCCGTTTCGTTCCATCCTGGAACAAAATAAAAAATTCAAAAAAAATAGCAAAAAAATTCAAAAAATTCAAAAATACGGTTATGGATTCATTTCAAGCCAAAATAGATTGGAAAAGGATGAGATAGAAAGAAAATAAAAGTTATCGTTCCGGTCCATTCCTACCCGACACGTAATAGAAAATTCTAAAACAATAGCAAAAAAATTCAAAAAATTAAAGAATACCATTACGGGTTCATTCCAAGCCAAAATAGGTCGGAAAAGGCCGAGAAAAACAGAAAATAAAAATTATCGTTCCGTTTCGTTCCTACCCGTCGCTAAATATGAAAATTAAACAAAAATAGCAAAAAAATTCAAAAAATTAAAAAATACCATTATTGTTTCATTTCAAGCCAAAATAAGTTGGAAAAGGATAAGAAAGAGAGAAAATAAAAGTTATCGTTCCGTTCCGTTCCGTTCCTACCAGACGCATAATAGAAAATTCAAGAAAAACAGCAAAAAAATTCAAAAAGTTTAAAAATACGGTTATGGATTCATTTCAAGCCAAAATAGGTTGGAAAATGATGAGATAGAGAGAAAATAAAAGGTATCGTTCCGTTCCGTTCCTACCAGACACGAAATAGAAAATTCCAAAACAATAGCAAAAAAATTCAAAAAATTAAAAAATACGGTTATGGATTCATTTCAAGCCAAAATAGATTGGAAAAGGATGAGATAGAGAGAAAATAAAAGTTATCGTTCCGTTCCGTTCCTACCCGACACGAAATAGAAAATTCCAAAACAATAGCAAAAAAATTCAAAAATGTAAAAAAATATGGTTATGGATTCATTTCAAGCCAAAATAGATTGGAAAAAGATGAGATATAGAGAAAATAAAAATTATCGTTTCGTTTCGTTCCTACCCGACACGAAATAGAAAATTCCAAAACAATAGCAAAAAAATTCAAAAAATTAAAAAATACGATTATGGATTCATTTCAAGCCAAAATAGATTGGAAAAGGATGAGATAGAGAGAAAATAAAAGTTATCGTTCCGTTCCGTTCCTACCAGACACGAAATAGAAAATTCCAAAACAATAGCAAAAAAATTCAAAAAATTAAAAAATAAGGTTATGGATTCATTTCAAGCCAAAATAGATTGGAAGAGGATGAGATAGAGAGAAAATAAAAGTTATCGTTCCGTTCCGTTCCTACCCGACACGAAATAGAAAATTCCAAAACAATAGCAAAAAAATTCAAAAAATTAAAGAATACCATTACGGGTTCATTTCAAGCCAAAATAGGTCGGAAAACGCCGAGAAAAACAGAAAATAAAAATTATCGTTCCGTCTCGTTCCTACCAGGCACTAAATAGAGAATTCAAACAAAATAGCAAAAAAATTCAAAAAATTAAAAAATACAATTATGGCTTCATTTCAATAAAAAATAGGTCGGAAAAGGCTGAGAAAAACAGAAAATAAAAGTTATCGTTCCGGTCCATTCCTACCCGACACGTAATAGAAAATTCTAAAACAATAGCAAAAAAATTCAAAAAATTAAAGAATACCATTACGGGTTCATTCCAAGCCAAAATAGGTCGGAAAAGGCCGAGAAAAACAGAAAATAAAAATTATCGTTTCGTTCCGTTCCTACCCGACACGAAATTGAAAATTCCAAAACAATAGCAAAAAAATTCAAAAAATTAAAAAATACGGTTATGGATTCATTTCAAGCCAAAATAGATTGGAAAAGGATGAGATAGAGAGAAAATAAAAGTTATCGTTCTGGTCCATTCCTACTCGACACGTAATAGAAAATTCTAAAACAATAGAAAAAAATTCAAAAAATTCAAAAATACAATTACGGATTCATTTAAAACCGAAATAGGTCGGAAAATGCCGAGTAAAACAGAAAATAAAAATTACCATCCGTTTCGTTCCATCCTGGAACAAAATAAAAAATTCAAAAAAAATAGCAAAAAAATTCAAAAAATTCAAAAATACGGTTATGGATTCATTTCAAGCCAAAATAGATTGGAAAAGGATGAGATAGAAAGAAAATAAAAGTTATCGTTCCGGTCCATTCCTACCCGACACGTAATAGAAAATTCTAAAACAATAGCAAAAAAATTCAAAAAATTAAAGAATACCATTACGGGTTCATTCCAAGCCAAAATAGGTCGGAAAAGGCCGAGAAAAACAGAAAATAAAAATTATCGTTCCGTTTCGTTCCTACCCGTCGCTAAATATGAAAATTAAACAAAAATAGCAAAAAAATTCAAAAAATTAAAAAATACCATTATTGTTTCATTTCAAGCCAAAATAAGTTGGAAAAGGATAAGAAAGAGAGAAAATAAAAGTTATCGTTCCGTTCCGTTCCGTTCCTACCAGACGCATAATAGAAAATTCAAGAAAAACAGCAAAAAAATTCAAAAAGTTTAAAAATACGGTTATGGATTCATTTCAAGCCAAAATAGGTTGGAAAATGATGAGATAGAGAGAAAATAAAAGGTATCGTTCCGTTCCGTTCCTACCAGACACGAAATAGAAAATTCCAAAACAATAGCAAAAAAATTCAAAAAATTAAAAAATACGGTTATGGATTCATTTCAAGCCAAAATAGATTGGAAAAGGATGAGATAGAGAGAAAATAAAAGTTATCGTTCCGTTCCGTTCCTACCCGACACGAAATAGAAAATTCCAAAACAATAGCAAAAAAATTCAAAAATGTAAAAAAATATGGTTATGGATTCATTTCAAGCCAAAATAGATTGGAAAAAGATGAGATATAGAGAAAATAAAAATTATCGTTTCGTTTCGTTCCTACCCGACACGAAATAGAAAATTCCAAAACAATAGCAAAAAAATTCAAAAAATTAAAAAATACGGTTATGGATTCATTTCAAGCCAAAATAGATTGGAAAAGGATGAGATAGAGAGAAAATAAAAGTTATCGTTCCGTTCCGTTCCTACCAGACACGAAATAGAAAATTCCAAAACAATAGCAAAAAAATTCAAAAAATTAAAAAATAAGGTTATGGATTCATTTCAAGCCAAAATAGATTGGAAGAGGATGAGATAGAGAGAAAATAAAAGTTATCGTTCCGTTCCGTTCCTACCCGACACGAAATAGAAAATTCCAAAACAATAGCAAAAAAATTCAAAAATGTAAAAAAATATGGTTATGGATTCATTTCAAGCCAAAATAGATTGGAAAAAGATGAGATATAGAGAAAATAAAAATTATCGTTTCGTTTCGTTCCTACCCGACACGAAATAGAAAATTCCAAAACAATAGCAAAAAAATTCAAAAAATTAAAAAATACGATTATGGATTCATTTCAAGCCAAAATAGATTGGAAAAGGATGAGATAGAGAGAAAATAAAAGTTATCGTTCCGTTCCGTTCCTACCAGACACGAAATAGAAAATTCCAAAACAATAGCAAAAAAATTCAAAAAATTAAAAAATAAGGTTATGGATTCATTTCAAGCCAAAATAGATTGGAAGAGGATGAGATAGAGAGAAAATAAAAGTTATCGTTCCGTTCCGTTCCTACCCGACACGAAATAGAAAATTCCAAAACAATAGCAAAAAAATTCAAAAAATTAAAGAATACCATTACGGGTTCATTTCAAGCCAAAATAGGTCGGAAAACGCCGAGAAAAACAGAAAATAAAAATTATCGTTCCGTCTCGTTCCTACCAGGCACTAAATAGAGAATTCAAACAAAATAGCAAAAAAATTCAAAAAATTAAAAAATACAATTATGGCTTCATTTCAATAAAAAATAGGTCGGAAAAGGCTGAGAAAAACAGAAAATAAAAGTTATCGTTCCGGTCCATTCCTACCCGACACGTAATAGAAAATTCTAAAACAATAGCAAAAAAATTCAAAAAATTAAAGAATACCATTACGGGTTCATTCCAAGCCAAAATAGGTCGGAAAAGGCCGAGAAAAACAGAAAATAAAAATTATCGTTTCGTTCCGTTCCTACCCGACACGAAATTGAAAATTCCAAAACAATAGCAAAAAAATTCAAAAAATTAAAAAATACGGTTATGGATTCATTTCAAGCCAAAATAGATTGGAAAAGGATGAGATAGAGAGAAAATAAAAGTTATCGTTCTGGTCCATTCCTACTCGACACGTAATAGAAAATTCTAAAACAATAGAAAAAAATTCAAAAAATTCAAAAATACAATTACGGATTCATTTAAAACCGAAATAGGTCGGAAAATGCCGAGTAAAACAGAAAATAAAAATTACCATCCGTTTCGTTCCATCCTGGAACAAAATAAAAAATTCAAAAAAAATAGCAAAAAAATTCAAAAAATTCAAAAATACGGTTATGGATTCATTTCAAGCCAAAATAGATTGGAAAAGGATGAGATAGAAAGAAAATAAAAGTTATCGTTCCGGTCCATTCCTACCCGACACGTAATAGAAAATTCTAAAACAATAGCAAAAAAATTCAAAAAATTAAAGAATACCATTACGGGTTCATTCCAAGCCAAAATAGGTCGGAAAAGGCCGAGAAAAACAGAAAATAAAAATTATCGTTCCGTTTCGTTCCTACCCGTCGCTAAATATGAAAATTAAACAAAAATAGCAAAAAAATTCAAAAAATTAAAAAATACCATTATTGTTTCATTTCAAGCCAAAATAAGTTGGAAAAGGATAAGAAAGAGAGAAAATAAAAGTTATCGTTCCGTTCCGTTCCGTTCCTACCAGACGCATAATAGAAAATTCAAGAAAAACAGCAAAAAAATTCAAAAAGTTTAAAAATACGGTTATGGATTCATTTCAAGCCAAAATAGGTTGGAAAATGATGAGATAGAGAGAAAATAAAAGGTATCGTTCCGTTCCGTTCCTACCAGACACGAAATAGAAAATTCCAAAACAATAGCAAAAAAATTCAAAAAATTAAAAAATACGGTTATGGATTCATTTCAAGCCAAAATAGATTGGAAAAGGATGAGATAGAGAGAAAATAAAAGTTATCGTTCCGTTCCGTTCCTACCCGACACGAAATAGAAAATTCCAAAACAATAGCAAAAAAATTCAAAAATGTAAAAAAATATGGTTATGGATTCATTTCAAGCCAAAATAGATTGGAAAAAGATGAGATATAGAGAAAATAAAAATTATCGTTTCGTTTCGTTCCTACCCGACACGAAATAGAAAATTCCAAAACAATAGCAAAAAAATTCAAAAAATTAAAAAATACGGTTATGGATTCATTTCAAGCCAAAATAGATTGGAAAAGGATGAGATAGAGAGAAAATAAAAGTTATCGTTCCGTTCCGTTCCTACCAGACACGAAATAGAAAATTCCAAAACAATAGCAAAAAAATTCAAAAAATTAAAAAATAAGGTTATGGATTCATTTCAAGCCAAAATAGATTGGAAGAGGATGAGATAGAGAGAAAATAAAAGTTATCGTTCCGTTCCGTTCCTACCCGACACGAAATAGAAAATTCCAAAACAATAGCAAAAAAATTCAAAAAATTAAAGAATACCATTACGGGTTCATTTCAAGCCAAAATAGGTCGGAAAACGCCGAGAAAAACAGAAAATAAAAATTATCGTTCCGTCTCGTTCCTACCAGGCACTAAATAGAGAATTCAAACAAAATAGCAAAAAAATTCAAAAAATTAAAAAATACAATTATGGCTTCATTTCAATAAAAAATAGGTCGGAAAAGGCTGAGAAAAACAGAAAATAAAAGTTATCGTTCCGGTCCATTCCTACCCGACACGTAATAGAAAATTCTAAAACAATAGCAAAAAAATTCAAAAAATTAAAGAATACCATTACGGGTTCATTCCAAGCCAAAATAGGTCGGAAAAGGCCGAGAAAAACAGAAAATAAAAATTATCGTTTCGTTCCGTTCCTACCCGACACGAAATTGAAAATTCCAAAACAATAGCAAAAAAATTCAAAAAATTAAAAAATACGGTTATGGATTCATTTCAAGCCAAAATAGATTGGAAAAGGATGAGATAGAGAGAAAATAAAAGTTATCGTTCTGGTCCATTCCTACTCGACACGTAATAGAAAATTCTAAAACAATAGAAAAAAATTCAAAAAATTCAAAAATACAATTACGGATTCATTTAAAACCGAAATAGGTCGGAAAATGCCGAGTAAAACAGAAAATAAAAATTACCATCCGTTTCGTTCCATCCTGGAACAAAATAAAAAATTCAAAAAAAATAGCAAAAAAATTCAAAAAATTCAAAAATACGGTTATGGATTCATTTCAAGCCAAAATAGATTGGAAAAGGATGAGATAGAAAGAAAATAAAAGTTATCGTTCCGGTCCATTCCTACCCGACACGTAATAGAAAATTCTAAAACAATAGCAAAAAAATTCAAAAAATTAAAGAATACCATTACGGGTTCATTCCAAGCCAAAATAGGTCGGAAAAGGCCGAGAAAAACAGAAAATAAAAATTATCGTTCCGTTTCGTTCCTACCCGTCGCTAAATATGAAAATTAAACAAAAATAGCAAAAAAATTCAAAAAATTAAAAAATACCATTATTGTTTCATTTCAAGCCAAAATAAGTTGGAAAAGGATAAGAAAGAGAGAAAATAAAAGTTATCGTTCCGTTCCGTTCCGTTCCTACCAGACGCATAATAGAAAATTCAAGAAAAACAGCAAAAAAATTCAAAAAGTTTAAAAATACGGTTATGGATTCATTTCAAGCCAAAATAGGTTGGAAAATGATGAGATAGAGAGAAAATAAAAGGTATCGTTCCGTTCCGTTCCTACCAGACACGAAATAGAAAATTCCAAAACAATAGCAAAAAAATTCAAAAAATTAAAAAATACGGTTATGGATTCATTTCAAGCCAAAATAGATTGGAAAAGGATGAGATAGAGAGAAAATAAAAGTTATCGTTCCGTTCCGTTCCTACCCGACACGAAATAGAAAATTCCAAAACAATAGCAAAAAAATTCAAAAATGTAAAAAAATATGGTTATGGATTCATTTCAAGCCAAAATAGATTGGAAAAAGATGAGATATAGAGAAAATAAAAATTATCGTTTCGTTTCGTTCCTACCCGACACGAAATAGAAAATTCCAAAACAATAGCAAAAAAATTCAAAAAATTAAAAAATACGGTTATGGATTCATTTCAAGCCAAAATAGATTGGAAAAGGATGAGATAGAGAGAAAATAAAAGTTATCGTTCCGTTCCGTTCCTACCAGACACGAAATAGAAAATTCCAAAACAATAGCAAAAAAATTCAAAAAATTAAAAAATAAGGTTATGGATTCATTTCAAGCCAAAATAGATTGGAAGAGGATGAGATAGAGAGAAAATAAAAGTTATCGTTCCGTTCCGTTCCTACCCGACACGAAATAGAAAATTCCAAAACAATAGCAAAAAAATTCAAAAAATTAAAGAATACCATTACGGGTTCATTTCAAGCCAAAATAGGTCGGAAAACGCCGAGAAAAACAGAAAATAAAAATTATCGTTCCGTCTCGTTCCTACCAGGCACTAAATAGAGAATTCAAACAAAATAGCAAAAAAATTCAAAAAATTAAAAAATACAATTATGGCTTCATTTCAATAAAAAATAGGTCGGAAAAGGCTGAGAAAAACAGAAAATAAAAGTTATCGTTCCGGTCCATTCCTACCCGACACGTAATAGAAAATTCTAAAACAATAGCAAAAAAATTCAAAAAATTAAAGAATACCATTACGGGTTCATTCCAAGCCAAAATAGGTCGGAAAAGGCCGAGAAAAACAGAAAATAAAAATTATCGTTTCGTTCCGTTCCTACCCGACACGAAATTGAAAATTCCAAAACAATAGCAAAAAAATTCAAAAAATTAAAAAATACGGTTATGGATTCATTTCAAGCCAAAATAGATTGGAAAAGGATGAGATAGAGAGAAAATAAAAGTTATCGTTCTGGTCCATTCCTACTCGACACGTAATAGAAAATTCTAAAACAATAGAAAAAAATTCAAAAAATTCAAAAATACAATTACGGATTCATTTAAAACCGAAATAGGTCGGAAAATGCCGAGTAAAACAGAAAATAAAAATTACCATCCGTTTCGTTCCATCCTGGAACAAAATAAAAAATTCAAAAAAAATAGCAAAAAAATTCAAAAAATTCAAAAATACGGTTATGGATTCATTTCAAGCCAAAATAGATTGGAAAAGGATGAGATAGAAAGAAAATAAAAGTTATCGTTCCGGTCCATTCCTACCCGACACGTAATAGAAAATTCTAAAACAATAGCAAAAAAATTCAAAAAATTAAAGAATACCATTACGGGTTCATTCCAAGCCAAAATAGGTCGGAAAAGGCCGAGAAAAACAGAAAATAAAAATTATCGTTCCGTTTCGTTCCTACCCGTCGCTAAATATGAAAATTAAACAAAAATAGCAAAAAAATTCAAAAAATTAAAAAATACCATTATTGTTTCATTTCAAGCCAAAATAAGTTGGAAAAGGATAAGAAAGAGAGAAAATAAAAGTTATCGTTCCGTTCCGTTCCGTTCCTACCAGACGCATAATAGAAAATTCAAGAAAAACAGCAAAAAAATTCAAAAAGTTTAAAAATACGGTTATGGATTCATTTCAAGCCAAAATAGGTTGGAAAATGATGAGATAGAGAGAAAATAAAAGGTATCGTTCCGTTCCGTTCCTACCAGACACGAAATAGAAAATTCCAAAACAATAGCAAAAAAATTCAAAAAATTAAAAAATACGGTTATGGATTCATTTCAAGCCAAAATAGATTGGAAAAGGATGAGATAGAGAGAAAATAAAAGTTATCGTTCCGTTCCGTTCCTACCCGACACGAAATAGAAAATTCCAAAACAATAGCAAAAAAATTCAAAAATGTAAAAAATATGGTTATGGATTCATTTCAAGCCAAAATAGATTGGAAAAAGATGAGATATAGAGAAAATAAAAATTATCGTTTCGTTTCGTTCCTACCCGACACGAAATAGAAAATTCCAAAACAATAGCAAAAAAATTCAAAAAATTAAAAAATACGGTTATGGATTCATTTCAAGCCAAAATAGATTGGAAAAGGATGAGATAGAGAGAAAATAAAAGTTATCGTTCCGTTCCGTTCCTACCAGACACGAAATAGAAAATTCCAAAACAATAGCAAAAAAATTCAAAAAATTAAAAAATAAGGTTATGGATTCATTTCAAGCCAAAATAGATTGGAAAAGGATGAGATAGAGAGAAAATAAAAGTTATCGTTCCGTTCCGTTCCTACCCGACACGAAATAGAAAATTCCAAAACAATAGCAAAAAAATTCAAAAATGTAAAAAATATGGTTATGGATTCATTTTAAGCCAAAATAGATTGGAAAAGGATGAGATAGAGAGAAAATAAAAGTTATCGTTCCGTTCCGTTCCTACCAGACACGAAATAGAAAATTCCAAAACAATAGCAAAAAAATTCAAAAAATTAAAAAATAAGGTTATGGATTCATTTCAAGCCAAAATAGATTGGAAAAGGATGAGATAGAGAGAAAATAAAAGGTATCGTTCCGTTCCGTTCCTACCAGACACGAAATAGAAAATTCCAAAACAATAGCAAAAAAATTCAAAAAATTAAAAAATACGGTTATGGATTCATTTCAAGCCAAAATAGATTGGAAAAGGATGAGATAGAGAGAAAATAAAAGTTATCGTTCCGTTCCGTTCCTACCCGACACGAAATAGAAAATTCCAAAACAATAGCAAAAAAATTCAAAAATGTAAAAAATATGGTTATGGATTCATTTCAAGCCAAAATAGATTGGAAAAAGATGAGATATAGAGAAAATAAAAATTATCGTTTCGTTTCGTTCCTACCCGACACGTAATAGAAAATTCTAAAACAATAGCAAAAAAATTCAAAAAATTAAAGAATACCATTACGGGTTCATTCCAAGCCAAAATAGGTCGGAAAAGGCCGAGAAAAACAGAAAATAAAAATTATCGTTCCGTTTCGTTCCTATCCGTCGCTAAATATGAAAATTAAACAAAAATAGCAAAAAAATTCAAAAAATTAAAAAATACCATTATTGTTTCATTTCAAGCCAAAATAAGTTGGAAAAGGATAAGAAAGAGAGAAAATAAAAGTTATCGTTCCGTTCCGTTCCGTTCCTACCAGACGCATAATAGAAAATTCAAGAAAAACAGCAAAAAAATTCAAAAAGTTTAAAAATACGGTTATGGATTCATTTCAAGCCAAAATAGGTTGGAAAATGATGAGATAGAGAGAAAATAAAAGGTATCGTTCCGTTCCGTTCCTACCAGACACGAAATAGAAAATTCCAAAACAATAGCAAAAAAATTCAAAAAATTAAAAAATACGGTTATGGATTCATTTCAAGCCAAAATAGATTGGAAAAGGATGAGATAGAGAGAAAATAAAAGTTATCGTTCCGTTCCGTTCCTACCCGACACGAAATAGAAAATTCCAAAACAATAGCAAAAAAATTCAAAAATGTAAAAAATATGGTTATGGATTCATTTCAAGCCAAAATAGATTGGAAAAAGATGAGATATAGAGAAAATAAAAATTATCGTTTCGTTTCGTTCCTACCCGACACGAAATAGAAAATTCCAAAACAATAGCAAAAAAATTCAAAAAATTAAAAAATACGGTTATGGATTCATTTCAAGCCAAAATAGATTGGAAAAGGATGAGATAGAGAGAAAATAAAAGTTATCGTTCCGTTCCGTTCCTACCAGACACGAAATAGAAAATTCCAAAACAATAGCAAAAAAATTCAAAAAATTAAAAAATATGGTTATGGATTCATTTCAAGCCGAAATAGATTGGAAAAGGATGAGATATAGAGAAAATAAAAATTATCGTTTCGTTTCGTTCCTACCCGACACGAAATAGAAAATTCCAAAACAATAGCAAAAAAATTCAAAAAATTAAAGAATACCATTACGGGTTCATTTCAAGCTAAAATAGGTCGGAAAACGCCGAGAAAAACAGAAAATAAAAATTATCGTTCCGTCTCGTTCCTACCAGGCACTAAATAGAGAATTCAAACAAAATAGCAAAAAAATTCTAAAAATTAAAAAATACAATTATGGCTTCATTTCAATAAAAAATAGGTCGGAAAAGGCAGAGAAAAACAGAAAATAAAAATTCTCGTTCCGTTTCGTTCCTACCCGGCGCTAGATATGAAATTAAAAAAAAATAGCAAAAAAGTTCAAAAAATTAAAAAATACCATAATGGATTCATTTCAAGCCAAAATAAGTTGGAAAAGGATGAGATAGAGAGAAAATAAAAATTATCGTTTCGTTTCGTTCCTACCCGACACGAAATAGAAATTCCAAAACAATAGCAAAAAAATTCAAAAAATTAAAAAATACAATTACGGATTCATTTAAAACCGAAATAGGTCGGAAAAGGCCGAGAAAAACAGAAAATAAAAATTACCATCCGTTTCGTTCCATCCTGGAACAAAATAAAAAATTCAAAAAAAATAGCAAAAAAATTCAAAAAAATCAAAAATACGGTTATGGATTCATTTCAAGCCAAAATAGATTGGAAAATGATGAGATAGAAAGAAAATAAAAGTTATCGTTCCGGTCCATTCCTACCCGACACGTAATAGAAAATTCTAAAACAATAGCAAAAAAATTCAAAAAATTAAAGAATACCATTACGGGTTCATTCCAAGCCAAAATAGGTCGGAAAAGGCCGAGAAAAACAGAAAATAAAAATTATCGTTCCGTTTCGTTCCTATCCGTCGCTAAATATGAAAATTAAACAAAAATAGCAAAAAAATTCAAAAAATTAAAAAATACCATTATTGTTTCATTTCAAGCCAAAATAAGTTGGAAAAGGATAAGAAAGAGAGAAAATAAAAGTTATCGTTCCGTTCCGTTCCGTTCCTACCAGACGCATAATAGAAAATTCAAGAAAAACAGCAAAAAAATTCAAAAAGTTTAAAAATACGGTTATGGATTCATTTCAAGCCAAAATAGGTTGGAAAATGATGAGATAGAGAGAAAATAAAAGGTATCGTTCCGTTCCGTTCCTACCAGACACGAAATAGAAAATTCCAAAACAATAGCAAAAAAATTCAAAAAATTAAAAAATACGGTTATGGATTCATTTCAAGCCAAAATAGATTGGAAAAGGATGAGATAGAGAGAAAATAAAAGTTATCGTTCCGTTCCGTTCCTACCCGACACGAAATAGAAAATTCCAAAACAATAGCAAAAAAATTCAAAAAATTAAAGAATACCATTACGGGTTCATTTCAAGCCAAAATAGGTCGGAAAACGCCGAGAAAAACAGAAAATAAAAATTATCGTTCCGTCTCGTTCCTACCAGGCACTAAATAGAGAATTCAAACAAAATAGCAAAAAAATTCAAAAAATTAAAAAATACAATTATGGCTTCATTTCAATAAAAAATAGGTCGGAAAAGGCTGAGAAAAACAGAAAATAAAAGTTCTCGTTCCGGTCCATTCCTACCCGACACGTAATAGAAAATTCTAAAACAATAGCAAAAAAATTCAAAAAATTAAAGAATACCATTACGGGTTCATTCCAAGCCAAAATAGGTCGGAAAAGGCCGAGAAAAACAGAAAATAAAAATTATCGTTTCGTTCCGTTCCTACCCGACACGAAATTGAAAATTCCAAAACAATAGCAAAAAAATTCAAAAAATTAAAAAATACGGTTATGGATTCATTTCAAGCCAAAATAGATTGGAAAAGGATGAGATAGAGAGAAAATAAAAGTTATCGTTCTGGTCCATTCCTACTCGACACGTAATAGAAAATTCTAAAACAATAGAAAAAAATTCAAAAAATTCAAAAATACAATTACGGATTCATTTAAAACCGAAATAGGTCGGAAAATGCCGAGTAAAACAGAAAATAAAAATTATCGTTCCGTTTCGTTCCTACCCGTCGCTAAATATGAAAATTAAACAAAAATAGCAAAAAAATTCTAAAAATTAAAAAATACAATTATGGCTTCATTTCAATAAAAAATAGGTCGGAAAATGCCGAGTAAAACAGAAAATAAAAATTATCGTTCCGTTTCGTTCCTACCCGTCGCTAAATATGAAAATTAAACAAAAATAGCAAAAAAATTCAAAAAATTAAAAAATACCATTATTGTTTCATTTCAAGCCAAAATAAGTTGGAAAAGGATAAGAAAGAGAGAAAATAAAAGTTATCGTTCCGTTCCGTTCCGTTCTTACCCGACGCATAATAGAAAATTCAAGAAAAACAGCAAAAAAATTCAAAAAGTTTTAAAATACGGTTATGGATTCATTTCAAGCCAAAATAGGTTGGAAAATGAAGAGATAGAGAGAAAATAAAAGTTATCGTTCCGTTCCGTTCCTACCAGACACGAAATAGAAAATTCCAAAACAATAGCAAAAAAATTCAAAAAATTAAAAAATACGGTTATGGATTCATTTCAAGCCAAAATAGATTGGAAAAGGATGAGATAGAGAGAAAATAAAAGTTATCGTTCTGGTCCATTCCTACTCGACACGTAATAGAAAATTCTAAAACAATAGAAAAAAATTCAAAAAATTAAAAAATACAATTACGGATTCATTTAAAACCGAACTAGGTCGGAAAATGCCGAGTAAAACAGAAAATAAAAATTACCATCCGTTTCGTTCCATCCGGGAACAAAATAAAAAATTCAAAAAAAATAGCAAAAAAATTCAAAAAATTAAAAATATGGTTATGGATTCATTTCAAGCCAAAATAGATTGGAAAAGGATGAGATAGAGAGAAAATAAAAGTTATCGTTCCGGTCCATTCCTACCCGACACGTAATAGAAAATTCTAAAACAATAGAAAAAAATTCAAAAAATTAAAAAATACAATTACGGATTCATTTAAAACCGAAATAGGTCGGAAAATGCCGAGTAAAACAGAAAATAAAAATTACCATCCGTTTCGTTCCACCCTGGAACAAAATAAAAAATTCAAAAAAATAGCAAAAAAATTCAAAAAATTCAAAAAATTCAAAAATACGGTTATGGATTCATTTCAAGCCAAAATAGATTGGAAAAGGATGAGATAGAGAGAAAATAAAAGTTATCGTTCCGTTCCATTCCTACCCGACACAAAATAGAAAATTCTAAAACAATAGCAAAAAAATTCAAAAAATTAAAAAATATGGTTATGGATTCATTTCAAGCCGAAATAGATTGGAAAAGGATGAGATATAGAGAAAATAAAAATTATCGTTTCGTTTCGTTCCTACCCGACACGAAATAGAAAATTCCAAAACAATAGCAAAAAAATTCAAAAAATTAAAGAATACCATTACGGGTTCATTTCAAGCTAAAATAGGTCGGAAAACGCCGAGAAAAACAGAAAATAAAAATTATCGTTCCGTCTCGTTCCTACCAGGCACTAAATAGAGAATTCAAACAAAATAGCAAAAAAATTCTAAAAATTAAAAAATACAATTATGGCTTCATTTCAATAAAAAATAGGTCGGAAAAGGCAGAGAAAAACAGAAAATAAAAATTCTCGTTCCGTTTCGTTCCTACCCGGCGCTAGATATGAAATTCAAAAAAAATAGCAAAAAAGTTCAAAAAATTAAAAAATACCATAATGGATTCATTTCAAGCCAAAATAAGTGGGAAAAGGATGAGATAGAGAGAAAATAAAAATTATCGTTTCGTTTCGTTCCTACCCGACACGAAATAGAAATTCCAAAACAATAGCAAAAAAATTCAAAAAATTAAAAAATACAATTACGGATTCATTTAAAACCGAAATAGGTCGGAAAAGGCCGAGAAAAACAGAAAATAAAAATTACCATCCGTTTCGTTCCATCCTGGAACAAAATAAAAAATTCAAAAAAAATAGCAAAAAAATTCAAAAAAATCAAAAATACGGTTATGGATTCATTTCAAGCCAAAATAGATTGGAAAATGATGAGATAGAAAGAAAATAAAAGTTATCGTTCCGGTCCATTCCTACCCGACACGTAATAGAAAATTCTAAAACAATAGCAAAAAAATTCAAAAAATTAAAGAATACCATTACGGGTTCATTCCAAGCCAAAATAGGTCGGAAAAGGCCGAGAAAAACAGAAAATAAAAATTATCGTTCCGTTTCGTTCCTATCCGTCGCTAAATATGAAAATTAAACAAAAATAGCAAAAAAATTCAAAAAATTAAAAAATACCATTATTGTTTCATTTCAAGCCAAAATAAGTTGGAAAAGGATAAGAAAGAGAGAAAATAAAAGTTATCGTTCCGTTCCGTTCCGTTCCTACCAGACGCATAATAGAAAATTCAAGAAAAACAGCAAAAAAATTCAAAAAGTTTAAAAATACGGTTATGGATTCATTTCAAGCCAAAATAGGTTGGAAAATGATGAGATAGAGAGAAAATAAAAGGTATCGTTCCGTTCCGTTCCTACCAGACACGAAATAGAAAATTCCAAAACAATAGCAAAAAAATTCAAAAAATTAAAAAATACGGTTATGGATTCATTTCAAGCCAAAATAGATTGGAAAAGGATGAGATAGAGAGAAAATAAAAGTTATCGTTCCGTTCCGTTCCTACCCGACACGAAATAGAAAATTCCAAAACAATAGCAAAAAAATTCAAAAATGTAAAAAATATGGTTATGGATTCATTTCAAGCCAAAATAGATTGGAAAAAGATGAGATATAGAGAAAATAAAAATTATCGTTTCGTTTCGTTCCTACCCGACACGAAATAGAAAATTCCAAAACAATAGCAAAAAAATTCAAAAAATTAAAAAATACGGTTATGGATTCATTTCAAGCCAAAATAGATTGGAAAAGGATGAGATAGAGAGAAAATAAAAGTTATCGTTCCGTTCCGTTCCTACCAGACACGAAATAGAAAATTCCAAAACAATAGCAAAAAAATTCAAAAAATTAAAAAATATGGTTATGGATTCATTTCAAGCCGAAATAGATTGGAAAAGGATGAGATATAGAGAAAATAAAAATTATCGTTTCGTTTCGTTCCTACCCGACACGAAATAGAAAATTCCAAAACAATAGCAAAAAAATTCAAAAAATTAAAGAATACCATTACGGGTTCATTTCAAGCTAAAATAGGTCGGAAAACGCCGAGAAAAACAGAAAATAAAAATTATCGTTCCGTCTCGTTCCTACCAGGCACTAAATAGAGAATTCAAACAAAATAGCAAAAAAATTCTAAAAATTAAAAAATACAATTATGGCTTCATTTCAATAAAAAATAGGTCGGAAAAGGCAGAGAAAAACAGAAAATAAAAATTCTCGTTCCGTTTCGTTCCTACCCGGCGTTAGATATGAAATTCAAAAAAAATAGCAAAAAAGTTCAAAAAATTAAAAAATACCATAATGGATTCATTTCAAGCCAAAATAAGTTGGAAAAGGATGAGATAGAGAGAAAATAAAAATTATCGTTTCGTTTCGTTCCTACCCGACACGAAATAGAAATTCCAAAACAATAGCAAAAAAATTCAAAAAATTAAAAAATACAATTACGGATTCATTTAAAACCGAAATAGGTCGGAAAAGGCCGAGAAAAACAGAAAATAAAAATTACCATCCGTTTCGTTCCATCCTGGAACAAAATAAAAAATTCAAAAAAAATAGCAAAAAAATTGAAAAAAATCAAAAATACGGTTATGGATTCATTTCAAGCCAAAATAGATTGGAAAATGATGAGATAGAAAGAAAATAAAAGTTATCGTTCCGGTCCATTCCTACCCGACACGTAATAGAAAATTCTAAAACAATAGCAAAAAAATTCAAAAAATTAAAGAATACCATTACGGGTTCATTCCAAGCCAAAATAGGTCGGAAAAGGCCGAGAAAAACAGAAAATAAAAATTATCGTTCCGTTTCGTTCCTATCCGTCGCTAAATATGAAAATTAAACAAAAATAGCAAAAAAATTCAAAAAATTAAAAAATACCATTATTGTTTCATTTCAAGCCAAAATAAGTTGGAAAAGGATAAGAAAGAGAGAAAATAAAAGTTATCGTTCCGTTCCGTTCCGTTCCTACCAGACGCATAATAGAAAATTCAAGAAAAACAGCAAAAAAATTCAAAAAGTTTAAAAATACGGTTATGGATTCATTTCAAGCCAAAATAGGTTGGAAAATGATGAGATAGAGAGAAAATAAAAGGTATCGTTCCGTTCCGTTCCTACCAGACACGAAATAGAAAATTCCAAAACAATAGCAAAAAAATTCAAAAAATTAAAAAATACGGTTATGGATTCATTTCAAGCCAAAATAGATTGGAAAAGGATGAGATAGAGAGAAAATAAAAGTTATCGTTCCGTTCCGTTCCTACCCGACACGAAATAGAAAATTCCAAAACAATAGCAAAAAAATTCAAAAATGTAAAAAATATGGTTATGGATTCATTTCAAGCCAAAATAGATTGGAAAAAGATGAGATATAGAGAAAATAAAAATTATCGTTTCGTTTCGTTCCTACCCGACACGAAATAGAAAATTCCAAAACAATAGCAAAAAAATTCAAAAAATTAAAAAATACGGTTATGGATTCATTTCAAGCCAAAATAGATTGGAAAAGGATGAGATAGAGAGAAAATAAAAGTTATCGTTCCGTTCCGTTCCTACCAGACACGAAATAGAAAATTCCAAAACAATAGCAAAAAAATTCAAAAAATTAAAAAATAAGGTTATGGATTCATTTCAAGCCAAAATAGATTGGAAAAGGATGAGATAGAGAGAAAATAAAAGTTATCGTTCCGTTCCGTTCCTACCCGACACGAAATAGAAAATTCCAAAACAATAGCAAAAAAATTCAAAAATGTAAAAAATATGGTTATGGATTCATTTTAAGCCAAAATAGATTGGAAAAGGATGAGATAGAGAGAAAATAAAAGTTATCGTTCCGTTCCGTTCCTACCAGACACGAAATAGAAAATTCCAAAACAATAGCAAAAAAATTCAAAAAATTAAAAAATAAGGTTATGGATTCATTTCAAGCCAAAATAGATTGGAAAAGGATGAGATAGAGAGAAAATAAAAGGTATCGTTCCGTTCCGTTCCTACCAGACACGAAATAGAAAATTCCAAAACAATAGCAAAAAAATTCAAAAAATTAAAAAATACGGTTATGGATTCATTTCAAGCCAAAATAGATTGGAAAAGGATGAGATAGAGAGAAAATAAAAGTTATCGTTCCGTTCCGTTCCTACCCGACACGAAATAGAAAATTCCAAAACAATAGCAAAAAAATTCAAAAATGTAAAAAATATGGTTATGGATTCATTTCAAGCCAAAATAGATTGGAAAAAGATGAGATATAGAGAAAATAAAAATTATCGTTTCGTTTCGTTCCTACCCGACACGTAATAGAAAATTCTAAAACAATAGCAAAAAAATTCAAAAAATTAAAGAATACCATTACGGGTTCATTCCAAGCCAAAATAGGTCGGAAAAGGCCGAGAAAAACAGAAAATAAAAATTATCGTTCCGTTTCGTTCCTATCCGTCGCTAAATATGAAAATTAAACAAAAATAGCAAAAAAATTCAAAAAATTAAAAAATACCATTATTGTTTCATTTCAAGCCAAAATAAGTTGGAAAAGGATAAGAAAGAGAGAAAATAAAAGTTATCGTTCCGTTCCGTTCCGTTCCTACCAGACGCATAATAGAAAATTCAAGAAAAACAGCAAAAAAATTCAAAAAGTTTAAAAATACGGTTATGGATTCATTTCAAGCCAAAATAGGTTGGAAAATGATGAGATAGAGAGAAAATAAAAGGTATCGTTCCGTTCCGTTCCTACCAGACACGAAATAGAAAATTCCAAAACAATAGCAAAAAAATTCAAAAAATTAAAAAATACGGTTATGGATTCATTTCAAGCCAAAATAGATTGGAAAAGGATGAGATAGAGAGAAAATAAAAGTTATCGTTCCGTTCCGTTCCTACCCGACACGAAATAGAAAATTCCAAAACAATAGCAAAAAAATTCAAAAATGTAAAAAATATGGTTATGGATTCATTTCAAGCCAAAATAGATTGGAAAAAGATGAGATATAGAGAAAATAAAAATTATCGTTTCGTTTCGTTCCTACCCGACACGAAATAGAAAATTCCAAAACAATAGCAAAAAAATTCAAAAAATTAAAAAATACGGTTATGGATTCATTTCAAGCCAAAATAGATTGGAAAATGATGAGATAGAGAGAAAATAAAAGTTATCGTTCCGTTCCGTTCCTACCAGACACGAAATAGAAAATTCCAAAACAATAGCAAAAAAATTCAAAAAATTAAAAAATATGGTTATGGATTCATTTCAAGCCGAAATAGATTGGAAAAGGATGAGATATAGAGAAAATAAAAATTATCGTTTCGTTTCGTTCCTACCCGACACGAAATAGAAAATTCCAAAACAATAGCAAAAAAATTCAAAAAATTAAAGAATACCATTACGGGTTCATTTCAAGCTAAAATAGGTCGGAAAACGCCGAGAAAAACAGAAAATAAAAATTATCGTTCCGTCTCGTTCCTACCAGGCACTAAATAGAGAATTCAAACAAAATAGCAAAAAAATTCTAAAAATTAAAAAATACAATTATGGCTTCATTTCAATAAAAAATAGGTCGGAAAAGGCAGAGAAAAACAGAAAATAAAAATTCTCGTTCCGTTTCGTTCCTACCCGGCGTTAGATATGAAATTCAAAAAAAATAGCAAAAAAGTTCAAAAAATTAAAAAATACCATAATGGATTCATTTCAAGCCAAAATAAGTTGGAAAAGGATGAGATAGAGAGAAAATAAAAATTATCGTTTCGTTTCGTTCCTACCCGACACGAAATAGAAATTCCAAAACAATAGCAAAAAAATTCAAAAAATTAAAAAATACAATTACGGATTCATTTAAAACCGAAATAGGTCGGAAAAGGCCGAGAAAAACAGAAAATAAAAATTACCATCCGTTTCGTTCCATCCTGGAACAAAATAAAAAATTCAAAAAAAATAGCAAAAAAATTGAAAAAAATCAAAAATACGGTTATGGATTCATTTCAAGCCAAAATAGATTGGAAAATGATGAGATAGAAAGAAAATAAAAGTTATCGTTCCGGTCCATTCCTACCCGACACGTAATAGAAAATTCTAAAACAATAGCAAAAAAATTCAAAAAATTAAAGAATACCATTACGGGTTCATTCCAAGCCAAAATAGGTCGGAAAAGGCCGAGAAAAACAGAAAATAAAAATTATCGTTCCGTTTCGTTCCTATCCGTCGCTAAATATGAAAATTAAACAAAAATAGCAAAAAAATTCAAAAAATTAAAAAATACCATTATTGTTTCATTTCAAGCCAAAATAAGTTGGAAAAGGATAAGAAAGAGAGAAAATAAAAGTTATCGTTCCGTTCCGTTCCGTTCCTACCAGACGCATAATAGAAAATTCAAGAAAAACAGCAAAAAAATTCAAAAAGTTTAAAAATACGGTTATGGATTCATTTCAAGCCAAAATAGGTTGGAAAATGATGAGATAGAGAGAAAATAAAAGGTATCGTTCCGTTCCGTTCCTACCAGACACGAAATAGAAAATTCCAAAACAATAGCAAAAAAATTCAAAAAATTAAAAAATACGGTTATGGATTCATTTCAAGCCAAAATAGATTGGAAAAGGATGAGATAGAGAGAAAATAAAAGTTATCGTTCCGTTCCGTTCCTACCCGACACGAAATAGAAAATTCCAAAACAATAGCAAAAAAATTCAAAAATGTAAAAAATATGGTTATGGATTCATTTCAAGCCAAAATAGATTGGAAAAAGATGAGATATAGAGAAAATAAAAATTATCGTTTCGTTTCGTTCCTACCCGACACGAAATAGAAAATTCCAAAACAATAGCAAAAAAATTCAAAAAATTAAAAAATACGGTTATGGATTCATTTCAAGCCAAAATAGATTGGAAAAGGATGAGATAGAGAGAAAATAAAAGTTATCGTTCCGTTCCGTTCCTACCAGACACGAAATAGAAAATTCCAAAACAATAGCAAAAAAATTCAAAAAATTAAAAAATAAGGTTATGGATTCATTTCAAGCCAAAATAGATTGGAAAAGGATGAGATAGAGAGAAAATAAAAGTTATCGTTCCGTTCCGTTCCTACCCGACACGAAATAGAAAATTCCAAAACAATAGCAAAAAAATTCAAAAATGTAAAAAATATGGTTATGGATTCATTTTAAGCCAAAATAGATTGGAAAAGGATGAGATAGAGAGAAAATAAAAGTTATCGTTCCGTTCCGTTCCTACCAGACACGAAATAGAAAATTCCAAAACAATAGCAAAAAAATTCAAAAAATTAAAAAATAAGGTTATGGATTCATTTCAAGCCAAAATAGATTGGAAAAGGATGAGATAGAGAGAAAATAAAAGGTATCGTTCCGTTCCGTTCCTACCAGACACGAAATAGAAAATTCCAAAACAATAGCAAAAAAATTCAAAAAATTAAAAAATACGGTTATGGATTCATTTCAAGCCAAAATAGATTGGAAAAGGATGAGATAGAGAGAAAATAAAAGTTATCGTTCCGTTCCGTTCCTACCCGACACGAAATAGAAAATTCCAAAACAATAGCAAAAAAATTCAAAAATGTAAAAAATATGGTTATGGATTCATTTCAAGCCAAAATAGATTGGAAAAAGATGAGATATAGAGAAAATAAAAATTATCGTTTCGTTTCGTTCCTACCCGACACGTAATAGAAAATTCTAAAACAATAGCAAAAAAATTCAAAAAATTAAAGAATACCATTACGGGTTCATTCCAAGCCAAAATAGGTCGGAAAAGGCCGAGAAAAACAGAAAATAAAAATTATCGTTCCGTTTCGTTCCTATCCGTCGCTAAATATGAAAATTAAACAAAAATAGCAAAAAAATTCAAAAAATTAAAAAATACCATTATTGTTTCATTTCAAGCCAAAATAAGTTGGAAAAGGATAAGAAAGAGAGAAAATAAAAGTTATCGTTCCGTTCCGTTCCGTTCCTACCAGACGCATAATAGAAAATTCAAGAAAAACAGCAAAAAAATTCAAAAAGTTTAAAAATACGGTTATGGATTCATTTCAAGCCAAAATAGGTTGGAAAATGATGAGATAGAGAGAAAATAAAAGGTATCGTTCCGTTCCGTTCCTACCAGACACGAAATAGAAAATTCCAAAACAATAGCAAAAAAATTCAAAAAATTAAAAAATACGGTTATGGATTCATTTCAAGCCAAAATAGATTGGAAAAGGATGAGATAGAGAGAAAATAAAAGTTATCGTTCCGTTCCGTTCCTACCCGACACGAAATAGAAAATTCCAAAACAATAGCAAAAAAATTCAAAAATGTAAAAAATATGGTTATGGATTCATTTCAAGCCAAAATAGATTGGAAAAAGATGAGATATAGAGAAAATAAAAATTATCGTTTCGTTTCGTTCCTACCCGACACGAAATAGAAAATTCCAAAACAATAGCAAAAAAATTCAAAAAATTAAAAAATACGGTTATGGATTCATTTCAAGCCAAAATAGATTGGAAAATGATGAGATAGAGAGAAAATAAAAGTTATCGTTCCGTTCCGTTCCTACCAGACACGAAATAGAAAATTCCAAAACAATAGCAAAAAAATTCAAAAAATTAAAAAATATGGTTATGGATTCATTTCAAGCCGAAATAGATTGGAAAAGGATGAGATATAGAGAAAATAAAAATTATCGTTTCGTTTCGTTCCTACCCGACACGAAATAGAAAATTCCAAAACAATAGCAAAAAAATTCAAAAAATTAAAGAATACCATTACGGGTTCATTTCAAGCTAAAATAGGTCGGAAAACGCCGAGAAAAACAGAAAATAAAAATTATCGTTCCGTCTCGTTCCTACCAGGCACTAAATAGAGAATTCAAACAAAATAGCAAAAAAATTCTAAAAATTAAAAAATACAATTATGGCTTCATTTCAATAAAAAATAGGTCGGAAAAGGCAGAGAAAAACAGAAAATAAAAATTCTCGTTCCGTTTCGTTCCTACCCGGCGCTAGATATGAAATTCAAAAAAAATAGCAAAAAAGTTCAAAAAATTAAAAAATACCATAATGGATTCATTTCAAGCCAAAATAAGTTGGAAAAGGATGAGATAGAGAGAAAATAAAAATTATCGTTTCGTTTCGTTCCTACCCGACACGAAATAGAAATTCCAAAACAATAGCAAAAAAATTCAAAAAATTAAAAAATACAATTACGGATTCATTTAAAACCGAAATAGGTCGGAAAAGGCCGAGAAAAACAGAAAATAAAAATTACCATCCGTTTCGTTCCATCCTGGAACAAAATAAAAAATTCAAAAAAAATAGCAAAAAAATTCAAAAAAATCAAAAATACGGTTATGGATTCATTTCAAGCCAAAATAGATTGGAAAATGATGAGATAGAAAGAAAATAAAAGTTATCGTTCCGGTCCATTCCTACCCGACACGTAATAGAAAATTCTAAAACAATAGCAAAAAAATTCAAAAAATTAAAGAATACCATTACGGGTTCATTCCAAGCCAAAATAGGTCGGAAAAGGCCGAGAAAAACAGAAAATAAAAATTATCGTTCCGTTTCGTTCCTATCCGTCGCTAAATATGAAAATTAAACAAAAATAGCAAAAAAATTCAAAAAATTAAAAAATACCATTATTGTTTCATTTCAAGCCAAAATAAGTTGGAAAAGGATAAGAAAGAGAGAAAATAAAAGTTATCGTTCCGTTCCGTTCCGTTCCTACCAGACGCATAATAGAAAATTCAAGAAAAACAGCAAAAAAATTCAAAAAGTTTAAAAATACGGTTATGGATTCATTTCAAGCCAAAATAGGTTGGAAAATGATGAGATAGAGAGAAAATAAAAGGTATCGTTCCGTTCCGTTCCTACCAGACACGAAATAGAAAATTCCAAAACAATAGCAAAAAAATTCAAAAAATTAAAAAATATGGTTATGGATTCATTTCAAGCCGAAATAGATTGGAAAAGGATGAGATATAGAGAAAATAAAAATTATCGTTTCGTTTCGTTCCTACCCGACACGAAATAGAAAATTCCAAAACAATAGCAAAAAAATTCAAAAAATTAAAGAATACCATTACGGGTTCATTTCAAGCTAAAATAGGTCGGAAAACACCGAGAAAAACAGAAAATAAAAATTATCGTTCCGTCTCGTTCCTACCAGGCACTAAATAGAGAATTCAAACAAAATAGCAAAAAAATTCTAAAAATTAAAAAATACAATTATGGCTTCATTTCAATAAAAAATAGGTCGGAAAAGGCAGAGAAAAACAGAAAATAAAAATTCTCGTTCCGTTTCGTTCCTACCCGGCGCTAGATATGAAATTCAAAAAAAATAGCAAAAAAGTTCAAAAAATTAAAAAATACCATAATGGATTCATTTCAAGCCAAAATAAGTTGGAAAAGGATGAGATAGAGAGAAAATAAAAATTATCGTTTCGTTTCGTTCCTACCCGACACGAAATAGAAATTCCAAAACAATAGCAAAAAAATTCAAAAAATTAAAAAATACAATTACGGATTCATTTAAAACCGAAATAGGTCGGAAAAGGCCGAGAAAAACAGAAAATAAAAATTACCATCCGTTTCGTTCCATCCTGGAACAAAATAAAAAATTCAAAAAAAATAGCAAAAAAATTCAAAAAAATCAAAAATACGGTTATGGATTCATTTCAAGCCAAAATAGATTGGAAAATGATGAGATAGAAAGAAAATAAAAGTTATCGTTCCGGTCCATTCTTACCCGACACGTAATAGAAAATTCTAAAACAATAGCAAAAAAATTCAAAAAATTAAAGAATACCATTACGGGTTCATTCCAAGCCAAAATAGGTCGGAAAAGGCCGAGAAAAACAGAAAATAAAAATTATCGTTCCGTTTAGTTCCTATCCGTCGCTAAATATGAAAATTAAACAAAAATAGCAAAAAAATTCAAAAAATTAAAAAATACCATTATTGTTTCATTTCAAGCCAAAATAAGTTGGAAAAGGATAAGAAAGAGAGAAAATAAAAGTTATCGTTCCGTTCCGTTCCGTTCCTACCAGACGCATAATAGAAAATTCAAGAAAAACAGCAAAAAAATTCAAAAAGTTTAAAAATACGGTTATGGATTCATTTCAAGCCAAAATAGGTTGGAAAATGATGAGATAGAGAGAAAATAAAAGGTATCGTTCCGTTCCGTTCCTACCAGACACGAAATAGAAAATTCCAAAACAATAGCAAAAAAATTCAAAAAATTAAAAAATACGGTTATGGATTCATTTCAAGCCAAAATAGATTGGAAAAGGATGAGATAGAGAGAAAATAAAAGTTATCGTTCCGTTCCGTTCCTACCCGACACGAAATAGAAAATTCCAAAACAATAGCAAAAAAATTCAAAAATGTAAAAAATATGGTTATGGATTCATTTCAAGCCAAAATAGATTGGAAAAAGATGAGATATAGAGAAAATAAAAATTATCGTTTCGTTTCGTTCCTACCCGACACGAAATAGAAAATTCCAAAACAATAGCAAAAAAATTCAAAAAATTAAAAAATACGGTTATGGATTCATTTCAAGCCAAAATAGATTGGAAAAGGATGAGATAGAGAGAAAATAAAAGTTATCGTTCCGTTCCGTTCCTACCAGACACGAAATAGAAAATTCCAAAACAATAGCAAAAAAATTCAAAAAATTAAAAAATAAGGTTATGGATTCATTTCAAGCCAAAATAGATTGGAAAAGGATGAGATAGAGAGAAAATAAAAGTTATCGTTCCGTTCCGTTCCTACCCGACACGAAATAGAAAATTCCAAAACAATAGCAAAAAAATTCAAAAATGTAAAAAATATGGTTATGGATTCATTTTAAGCCAAAATAGATTGGAAAAGGATGAGATAGAGAGAAAATAAAAGTTATCGTTCCGTTCCGTTCCTACCAGACACGAAATAGAAAATTCCAAAACAATAGCAAAAAAATTCAAAAAATTAAAAAATAAGGTTATGGATTCATTTCAAGCCAAAATAGATTGGAAAAGGATGAGATAGAGAGAAAATAAAAGGTATCGTTCCGTTCCGTTCCTACCAGACACGAAATAGAAAATTCCAAAACAATAGCAATAAAATTCAAAAAATTAAAAAATACGGTTATGGATTCATTTCAAGCCAAAATAGATTGGAAAAGGATGAGATAGAGAGAAAATAAAAGTTATCGTTCCGTTCCGTTCCGTTCCTACCCGACACGAAATAGAAAATTCCAAAACAATAGCAAAAAAATTCAAAAATGTAAAAAATATGGTTATGGATTCATTTCAAGCCAAAATAGATTGGAAAAAGATGAGATATAGAGAAAATAAAAATTATCGTTTCGTTTCGTTCCTACCCGACACGTAATAGAAAATTCTAAAACAATAGCAAAAAAATTCAAAAAATTAAAGAATACCATTACGGGTTCATTCCAAGCCAAAATAGGTCGGAAAAGGCCGAGAAAAACAGAAAATAAAAATTATCGTTCCGTTTCGTTCCTATCCGTCGCTAAATATGAAAATTAAACAAAAATAGCAAAAAAATTCAAAAAATTAAAAAATACCATTATTGTTTCATTTCAAGCCAAAATAAGTTGGAAAAGGATAAGAAAGAGAGAAAATAAAAGTTATCGTTCCGTTCCGTTCCGTTCCTACCAGACGCATAATAGAAAATTCAAGAAAAACAGCAAAAAAATTCAAAAAGTTTAAAAATACGGTTATGGATTCATTTCAAGCCAAAATAGGTTGGAAAATGATGAGATAGAGAGAAAATAAAAGGTATCGTTCCGTTCCGTTCCTACCAGACACGAAATAGAAAATTCCAAAACAATAGCAAAAAAATTCAAAAAATTAAAAAATACGGTTATGGATTCATTTCAAGCCAAAATAGATTGGAAAAGGATGAGATAGAGAGAAAATAAAAGTTATCGTTCCGTTCCGTTCCTACCCGACACGAAATAGAAAATTCCAAAACAATAGCAAAAAAATTCAAAAATGTAAAAAATATGGTTATGGATTCATTTCAAGCCAAAATAGATTGGAAAAAGATGAGATATAGAGAAAATAAAAATTATCGTTTCGTTTCGTTCCTACCCGACACGAAATAGAAAATTCCAAAACAATAGCAAAAAAATTCAAAAAATTAAAAAATACGGTTATGGATTCATTTCAAGCCAAAATAGATTGGAAAAGGATGAGATAGAGAGAAAATAAAAGTTATCGTTCCGTTCCGTTCCTACCAGACACGAAATAGAAAATTCCAAAACAATAGCAAAAAAATTCAAAAAATTAAAAAATATGGTTATGGATTCATTTCAAGCCGAAATAGATTGGAAAAGGATGAGATATAGAGAAAATAAAAATTATCGTTTCGTTTCGTTCCTACCCGACACGAAATAGAAAATTCCAAAACAATAGCAAAAAAATTCAAAAAATTAAAGAATACCATTACGGGTTCATTTCAAGCTAAAATAGGTCGGAAAACGCCGAGAAAAACAGAAAATAAAAATTATCGTTCCGTCTCGTTCCTACCAGGCACTAAATAGAGAATTCAAACAAAATAGCAAAAAAATTCTAAAAATTAAAAAATACAATTATGGCTTCATTTCAATAAAAAATAGGTCGGAAAAGGCAGAGAAAAACAGAAAATAAAAATTCTCGTTCCGTTTCGTTCCTACCCGGCGCTAGATATGAAATTCAAAAAAAATAGCAAAAAAGTTCAAAAAATTAAAAAATACCATAATGGATTCATTTCAAGCCAAAATAAGTTGGAAAAGGATGAGATAGAGAGAAAATAAAAATTATCGTTTCGTTTCGTTCCTACCCGACACGAAATAGAAATTCCAAAACAATAGCAAAAAAATTCAAAAAATTAAAAAATACAATTACGGATTCATTTAAAACCGAAATAGGTCGGAAAAGGCCGAGAAAAACAGAAAATAAAAATTACCATCCGTTTCGTTCCATCCTGGAACAAAATAAAAAATTCAAAAAAAATAGCAAAAAAATTCAAAAAAATCAAAAATACGGTTATGGATTCATTTCAAGCCAAAATAGATTGGAAAATGATGAGATAGAAAGAAAATAAAAGTTATCGTTCCGGTCCATTCCTACCCGACACGTAATAGAAAATTCTAAAACAATAGCAAAAAAATTCAAAAAATTAAAGAATACCATTACGGGTTCATTCCAAGCCAAAATAGGTCGGAAAAGGCCGAGAAAAACAGAAAATAAAAATTATCGTTCCGTTTCGTTCCTATCCGTCGCTAAATATGAAAATTAAACAAAAATAGCAAAAAAATTCAAAAAATTAAAAAATACCATTATTGTTTCATTTCAAGCCAAAATAAGTTGGAAAAGGATAAGAAAGAGAGAAAATAAAAGTTATCGTTCCGTTCCGTTCCGTTCCTACCAGACGCATAATAGAAAATTCAAGAAAAACAGCAAAAAAATTCAAAAAGTTTAAAAATACGGTTATGGATTCATTTCAAGCCAAAATAGGTTGGAAAATGATGAGATAGAGAGAAAATAAAAGGTATCGTTCCGTTCCGTTCCTACCAGACACGAAATAGAAAATTCCAAAACAATAGCAAAAAAATTCAAAAAATTAAAAAATATGGTTATGGATTCATTTCAAGCCGAAATAGATTGGAAAAGGATGAGATATAGAGAAAATAAAAATTATCGTTTCGTTTCGTTCCTACCCGACACGAAATAGAAAATTCCAAAACAATAGCAAAAAAATTCAAAAAATTAAAGAATACCATTACGGGTTCATTTCAAGCTAAAATAGGTCGGAAAACACCGAGAAAAACAGAAAATAAAAATTATCGTTCCGTCTCGTTCCTACCAGGCACTAAATAGAGAATTCAAACAAAATAGCAAAAAAATTCTAAAAATTAAAAAATACAATTATGGCTTCATTTCAATAAAAAATAGGTCGGAAAAGGCAGAGAAAAACAGAAAATAAAAATTCTCGTTCCGTTTCGTTCCTACCCGGCGCTAGATATGAAATTCAAAAAAAATAGCAAAAAAGTTCAAAAAATTAAAAAATACCATAATGGATTCATTTCAAGCCAAAATAAGTTGGAAAAGGATGAGATAGAGAGAAAATAAAAATTATCGTTTCGTTTCGTTCCTACCCGACACGAAATAGAAATTCCAAAACAATAGCAAAAAAATTCAAAAAATTAAAAAATACAATTACGGATTCATTTAAAACCGAAATAGGTCGGAAAAGGCCGAGAAAAACAGAAAATAAAAATTACCATCCGTTTCGTTCCATCCTGGAACAAAATAAAAAATTCAAAAAAAATAGCAAAAAAATTCAAAAAAATCAAAAATACGGTTATGGATTCATTTCAAGCCAAAATAGATTGGAAAATGATGAGATAGAAAGAAAATAAAAGTTATCGTTCCGGTCCATTCTTACCCGACACGTAATAGAAAATTCTAAAACAATAGCAAAAAAATTCAAAAAATTAAAGAATACCATTACGGGTTCATTCCAAGCCAAAATAGGTCGGAAAAGGCCGAGAAAAACAGAAAATAAAAATTATCGTTCCGTTTAGTTCCTATCCGTCGCTAAATATGAAAATTAAACAAAAATAGCAAAAAAATTCAAAAAATTAAAAAATACCATTATTGTTTCATTTCAAGCCAAAATAAGTTGGAAAAGGATAAGAAAGAGAGAAAATAAAAGTTATCGTTCCGTTCCGTTCCGTTCCTACCAGACGCATAATAGAAAATTCAAGAAAAACAGCAAAAAAATTCAAAAAGTTTAAAAATACGGTTATGGATTCATTTCAAGCCAAAATAGGTTGGAAAATGATGAGATAGAGAGAAAATAAAAGGTATCGTTCCGTTCCGTTCCTACCAGACACGAAATAGAAAATTCCAAAACAATAGCAAAAAAATTCAAAAAATTAAAAAATACGGTTATGGATTCATTTCAAGCCAAAATAGATTGGAAAAGGATGAGATAGAGAGAAAATAAAAGTTATCGTTCCGTTCCGTTCCTACCCGACACGAAATAGAAAATTCCAAAACAATAGCAAAAAAATTCAAAAATGTAAAAAATATGGTTATGGATTCATTTCAAGCCAAAATAGATTGGAAAAAGATGAGATATAGAGAAAATAAAAATTATCGTTTCGTTTCGTTCCTACCCGACACGAAATAGAAAATTCCAAAACAATAGCAAAAAAATTCAAAAAATTAAAAAATACGGTTATGGATTCATTTCAAGCCAAAATAGATTGGAAAAGGATGAGATAGAGAGAAAATAAAAGTTATCGTTCCGTTCCGTTCCTACCAGACACGAAATAGAAAATTCCAAAACAATAGCAAAAAAATTCAAAAAATTAAAAAATAAGGTTATGGATTCATTTCAAGCCAAAATAGATTGGAAAAGGATGAGATAGAGAGAAAATAAAAGTTATCGTTCCGTTCCGTTCCTACCCGACACGAAATAGAAAATTCCAAAACAATAGCAAAAAAATTCAAAAATGTAAAAAATATGGTTATGGATTCATTTTAAGCCAAAATAGATTGGAAAAGGATGAGATAGAGAGAAAATAAAAGTTATCGTTCCGTTCCGTTCCTACCAGACACGAAATAGAAAATTCCAAAACAATAGCAAAAAAATTCAAAAAATTAAAAAATAAGGTTATGGATTCATTTCAAGCCAAAATAGATTGGAAAAGGATGAGATAGAGAGAAAATAAAAGGTATCGTTCCGTTCCGTTCCTACCAGACACGAAATAGAAAATTCCAAAACAATAGCAATAAAATTCAAAAAATTAAAAAATACGGTTATGGATTCATTTCAAGCCAAAATAGATTGGAAAAGGATGAGATAGAGAGAAAATAAAAGTTATCGTTCCGTTCCGTTCCTACCCGACACGAAATAGAAAATTCCAAAACAATAGCAAAAAAATTCAAAAATGTAAAAAATATGGTTATGGATTCATTTCAAGCCAAAATAGATTGGAAAAAGATGAGATATAGAGAAAATAAAAATTATCGTTTCGTTTCGTTCCTACCCGACACGTAATAGAAAATTCTAAAACAATAGCAAAAAAATTCAAAAAATTAAAGAATACCATTACGGGTTCATTCCAAGCCAAAATAGGTCGGAAAAGGCCGAGAAAAACAGAAAATAAAAATTATCGTTCCGTTTCGTTCCTATCCGTCGCTAAATATGAAAATTAAACAAAAATAGCAAAAAAATTCAAAAAATTAAAAAATACCATTATTGTTTCATTTCAAGCCAAAATAAGTTGGAAAAGGATAAGAAAGAGAGAAAATAAAAGTTATCGTTCCGTTCCGTTCCGTTCCTACCAGACGCATAATAGAAAATTCAAGAAAAACAGCAAAAAAATTCAAAAAGTTTAAAAATACGGTTATGGATTCATTTCAAGCCAAAATAGGTTGGAAAATGATGAGATAGAGAGAAAATAAAAGGTATCGTTCCGTTCCGTTCCTACCAGACACGAAATAGAAAATTCCAAAACAATAGCAAAAAAATTCAAAAAATTAAAAAATACGGTTATGGATTCATTTCAAGCCAAAATAGATTGGAAAAGGATGAGATAGAGAGAAAATAAAAGTTATCGTTCCGTTCCGTTCCTACCCGACACGAAATAGAAAATTCCAAAACAATAGCAAAAAAATTCAAAAATGTAAAAAATATGGTTATGGATTCATTTCAAGCCAAAATAGATTGGAAAAAGATGAGATATAGAGAAAATAAAAATTATCGTTTCGTTTCGTTCCTACCCGACACGAAATAGAAAATTCCAAAACAATAGCAAAAAAATTCAAAAAATTAAAAAATACGGTTATGGATTCATTTCAAGCCAAAATAGATTGGAAAAGGATGAGATAGAGAGAAAATAAAAGTTATCGTTCCGTTCCGTTCCTACCAGACACGAAATAGAAAATTCCAAAACAATAGCAAAAAAATTCAAAAAATTAAAAAATATGGTTATGGATTCATTTCAAGCCGAAATAGATTGGAAAAGGATGAGATATAGAGAAAATAAAAATTATCGTTTCGTTTCGTTCCTACCCGACACGAAATAGAAAATTCCAAAACAATAGCAAAAAAATTCAAAAAATTAAAGAATACCATTACGGGTTCATTTCAAGCTAAAATAGGTCGGAAAACGCCGAGAAAAACAGAAAATAAAAATTATCGTTCCGTCTCGTTCCTACCAGGCACTAAATAGAGAATTCAAACAAAATAGCAAAAAAATTCTAAAAATTAAAAAATACAATTATGGCTTCATTTCAATAAAAAATAGGTCGGAAAAGGCAGAGAAAAACAGAAAATAAAAATTCTCGTTCCGTTTCGTTCCTACCCGGCGCTAGATTTGAAATTCAAAAAAAATAGCAAAAAAGTTCAAAAAATTAAAAAATACCATAATGGATTCATTTCAAGCCAAAATAAGTTGGAAAAGGATGAGATAGAGAGAAAATAAAAATTATCGTTTCGTTTCGTTCCTACCCGACACGAAATAGAAATTCCAAAACAATAGCAAAAAAATTCAAAAAATTAAAAAATACAATTACGGATTCATTTAAAACCGAAATAGGTCGGAAAAGGCCGAGAAAAACAGAAAATAAAAATTACCATCCGTTTCGTTCCATCCTGGAACAAAATAAAAAATTCAAAAAAAATAGCAAAAAAATTCAAAAAAATCAAAAATACGGTTATGGATTCATTTCAAGCCAAAATAGATTGGAAAATGATGAGATAGAAAGAAAATAAAAGTTATCGTTCCGGTCCATTCCTACCCGACACGTAATAGAAAATTCTAAAACAATAGCAAAAAAATTCAAAAAATTAAAGAATACCATTACGGGTTCATTCCAAGCCAAAATAGGTCGGAAAAGGCCGAGAAAAACAGAAAATAAAAATTATCGTTCCGTTTCGTTCCTATCCGTCGCTAAATATGAAAATTAAACAAAAATAGCAAAAAAATTCAAAAAATTAAAAAATACCATTATTGTTTCATTTCAAGCCAAAATAAGTTGGAAAAGGATAAGAAAGAGAGAAAATAAAAGTTATCGTTCCGTTCCGTTCCGTTCCTACCAGACGCATAATAGAAAATTCAAGAAAAACAGCAAAAAAATTCAAAAAGTTTAAAAATACGGTTATGGATTCATTTCAAGCCAAAATAGGTTGGAAAATGATGAGATAGAGAGAAAATAAAAGGTATCGTTCCGTTCCGTTCCTACCAGACACGAAATAGAAAATTCCAAAACAATAGCAAAAAAATTCAAAAAATTAAAAAATACGGTTATGGATTCATTTCAAGCCAAAATAGATTGGAAAAGGATGAGATAGAGAGAAAATAAAAGTTATCGTTCCGTTCCGTTCCTACCCGACACGAAATAGAAAATTCCAAAACAATAGCAAAAAAATTCAAAAATGTAAAAAATATGGTTATGGATTCATTTCAAGCCAAAATAGATTGGAAAAAGATGAGATATAGAGAAAATAAAAATTATCGTTTCGTTTCGTTCCTACCCGACACGAAATAGAAAATTCCAAAACAATAGCAAAAAAATTCAAAAAATTAAAAAATACGGTTATGGATTCATTTCAAGCCAAAATAGATTGGAAAAGGATGAGATAGAGAGAAGATAAAAGTTATCGTTCCGTTCCGTTCCTACCAGACACGAAATAGAAAATTCCAAAACAATAGCAAAAAAATTCAAAAAATTAAAAAATATGGTTATGGATTCATTTCAAGCCAAAATAGATTGGAAAAAGATGAGATATAGAGAAAATAAAAATTATCGTTTCGTTTCGTTCCTACCCGACACGTAATAGAAAATTCTAAAACAATAGCAAAAAAATTCAAAAAATTAAAGAATACCATTACGGGTTCATTCCAAGCCAAAATAGGTCGGAAAAGGCCGAGAAAAACAGAAAATAAAAATTATCGTTCCGTTTCGTTCCTATCCGTCGCTAAATATGAAAATTAAACAAAAATAGCAAAAAAATTCAAAAAATTAAAAAATACCATTATTGTTTCATTTCAAGCCAAAATAAGTTGGAAAAGGATAAGAAAGAGAGAAAATAAAAGTTATCGTTCCGTTCCGTTCCGTTCCTACCAGACGCATAATAGAAAATTCAAGAAAAACAGCAAAAAAATTCAAAAAGTTTAAAAATACGGTTATGGATTCATTTCAAGCCAAAATAGGTTGGAAAATGATGAGATAGAGAGAAAATAAAAGGTATCGTTCCGTTCCGTTCCTACCAGACACGAAATAGAAAATTCCAAAACAATAGCAAAAAAATTCAAAAAATTAAAAAATACGGTTATGGATTCATTTCAAGCCAAAATAGATTGGAAAAGGATGAGATAGAGAGAAAATAAAAGTTATCGTTCCGTTCCGTTCCTACCCGACACGAAATAGAAAATTCCAAAACAATAGCAAAAAAATTCAAAAATGTAAAAAATATGGTTATGGATTCATTTCAAGCCAAAATAGATTGGAAAAAGATGAGATATAGAGAAAATAAAAATTATCGTTTCGTTTCGTTCCTACCCGACACGAAATAGAAAATTCCAAAACAATAGCAAAAAAATTCAAAAAATTAAAAAATACGGTTATGGATTCATTTCAAGCCAAAATAGATTGGAAAAGGATGAGATAGAGAGAAAATAAAAGTTATCGTTCCGTTCCGTTCCTACCAGACACGAAATAGAAAATTCCAAAACAATAGCAAAAAAATTCAAAAAATTAAAAAATATGGTTATGGATTCATTTCAAGCCGAAATAGATTGGAAAAGGATGAGATATAGAGAAAATAAAAATTATCGTTTCGTTTCGTTCCTACCCGACACGAAATAGAAAATTCCAAAACAATAGCAAAAAAATTCAAAAAATTAAAGAATACCATTACGGGTTCATTTCAAGCTAAAATAGGTCGGAAAACGCCGAGAAAAACAGAAAATAAAAATTATCGTTCCGTCTCGTTCCTACCAGGCACTAAATAGAGAATTCAAACAAAATAGCAAAAAAATTCTAAAAATTAAAAAATACAATTATGGCTTCATTTCAATAAAAAATAGGTCGGAAAAGGCAGAGAAAAACAGAAAATAAAAATTCTCGTTCCGTTTCGTTCCTACCCGGCGCTAGATTTGAAATTCAAAAAAAATAGCAAAAAAGTTCAAAAAATTAAAAAATACCATAATGGATTCATTTCAAGCCAAAATAAGTTGGAAAAGGATGAGATAGAGAGAAAATAAAAATTATCGTTTCGTTTCGTTCCTACCCGACACGAAATAGAAATTCCAAAACAATAGCAAAAAAATTCAAAAAATTAAAAAATACAATTACGGATTCATTTAAAACCGAAATAGGTCGGAAAAGGCCGAGAAAAACAGAAAATAAAAATTACCATCCGTTTCGTTCCATCCTGGAACAAAATAAAAAATTCAAAAAAAATAGCAAAAAAATTCAAAAAAATCAAAAATACGGTTATGGATTCATTTCAAGCCAAAATAGATTGGAAAATGATGAGATAGAAAGAAAATAAAAGTTATCGTTCCGGTCCATTCCTACCCGACACGTAATAGAAAATTCTAAAACAATAGCAAAAAAATTCAAAAAATTAAAGAATACCATTACGGGTTCATTCCAAGCCAAAATAGGTCGGAAAAGGCCGAGAAAAACAGAAAATAAAAATTATCGTTCCGTTTCGTTCCTATCCGTCGCTAAATATGAAAATTAAACAAAAATAGCAAAAAAATTCAAAAAATTAAAAAATACCATTATTGTTTCATTTCAAGCCAAAATAAGTTGGAAAAGGATAAGAAAGAGAGAAAATAAAAGTTATCGTTCCGTTCCGTTCCGTTCCTACCAGACGCATAATAGAAAATTCAAGAAAAACAGCAAAAAAATTCAAAAAGTTTAAAAATACGGTTATGGATTCATTTCAAGCCAAAATAGGTTGGAAAATGATGAGATAGAGAGAAAATAAAAGGTATCGTTCCGTTCCGTTCCTACCAGACACGAAATAGAAAATTCCAAAACAATAGCAAAAAAATTCAAAAAATTAAAAAATACGGTTATGGATTCATTTCAAGCCAAAATAGATTGGAAAAGGATGAGATAGAGAGAAAATAAAAGTTATCGTTCCGTTCCGTTCCTACCCGACACGAAATAGAAAATTCCAAAACAATAGCAAAAAAATTCAAAAATGTAAAAAATATGGTTATGGATTCATTTCAAGCCAAAATAGATTGGAAAAAGATGAGATATAGAGAAAATAAAAATTATCGTTTCGTTTCGTTCCTACCCGACACGAAATAGAAAATTCCAAAACAATAGCAAAAAAATTCAAAAAATTAAAAAATACGGTTATGGATTCATTTCAAGCCAAAATAGATTGGAAAAGGATGAGATAGAGAGAAGATAAAAGTTATCGTTCCGTTCCGTTCCTACCAGACACGAAATAGAAAATTCCAAAACAATAGCAAAAAAATTCAAAAAATTAAAAAATAAGGTTATGGATTCATTTCAAGCCAAAATAGATTGGAAAAGGATGAGATAGAGAGAATATAAAAGGTATCGTTCCGTTCCGTTCCTACCAGACACGAAATAGAAAATTCCAAAACAATAGCAAAAAAATTCAAAAAATTAAAAAATACGGTTATGGATTCATTTCAAGCCAAAATAGATTGGAAAAGGATGAGATAGAGAGAAAATAAAAGTTATCGTTCCGTTCCGTTCCTACCCGACACGAAATAGAAAATTCCAAAACAATAGCAAAAAAATTCAAAAAATTAAAGAATACCATTACGGGTTCATTTCAAGCCAAAATAGGTCGGAAAACGCCGAGAAAAACAGAAAATAAAAATTATCGTTCCGTCTCGTTCCTACCAGGCACTAAATAGAGAATTCAAACAAAATAGCAAAAAAATTCAAAAAATTAAAAAATACAATTATGGCTTCATTTCAATAAAAAATAGGTCGGAAAAGGCTGAGAAAAACAGAAAATAAAAGTTATCGTTCTGGTCCATTCCTACTCGACACGTAATAGAAAATTCTAAAACAATAGAAAAAAATTCAAAAAATTCAAAAATACAATTACGGATTCATTTAAAACCGAAATAGGTCGGAAAATGCCGAGTAAAACAGAAAATAAAAATTACCATCCGTTTCGTTCCATCCTGGAACAAAATAAAAAATTCAAAAAAAATAGCAAAAAAATTCAAAAAATTCAAAAATACGGTTATGGATTCATTTCAAGCCAAAATAGATTGGAAAAGGATGAGATAGAAAGAAAATAAAAGTTATCGTTCCGGTCCATTCCTACCCGACACGTAATAGAAAATTCTAAAACAATAGCAAAAAAATTCAAAAAATTAAAGAATACCATTACGGGTTCATTCCAAGCCAAAATAGGTCGGAAAAGGCCGAGAAAAACAGAAAATAAAAATTATCGTTTCGTTCCGTTCCTACCCGACACGACATTGAAAATTCCAAAACAATAGCAAAAAAATTCAAAAAATTAAAAAATACGGTTATGGATTCATTTCAAGCCAAAATAGATTGGAAAAGGATGAGATAGAGAGAAAATAAAAGTTATCGTTCTGGTCCATTCCTACTCGACACGTAATAGAAAATTCTAAAACAATAGAAAAAAATTCAAAAAATTCAAAAATACAATTACGGATTCATTTAAAACCGAAATAGGTCGGAAAATGCCGAGTAAAACAGAAAATAAAAATTATCGTTCCGTTTCGTTCCTACCCGTCGCTAAATATGAAAATTAAACAAAAATAGCAAAAAAATTCTAAAAATTAAAAAATACAATTATGGCTTCATTTCAATAAAAAATAGGTCGGAAAATGCCGAGTAAAACAGAAAATAAAAATTATCGTTCCGTTTCGTTCCTACCCGTCGCTAAATATGAAAATTAAACAAAAATAGCAAAAAAATTCAAAAAATTAAAAAATACCATTATTGTTTCATTTCAAGCCAAAATAAGTTGGAAAAGGATAAGAAAGAGAGAAAATAAAAGTTATCGTTCCGTTCCGTTCCGTTCTTACCCGACGCATAATAGAAAATTCAAGAAAAACAGCAAAAAAATTCAAAAAGTTTAAAAATACGGTTATGGATTCATTTCAAGCCAAAATAGGTTGGAAAATGAAGAGATAGAGAGAAAATAAAAGTTATCGTTCCGTTCCGTTCCTACCAGACACGAAATAGAAAATTCCAAAACAATAGCAAAAAAATTAAAAAAATTAAAAAATACGGTTATGGATTCATTTCAAGCCAAAATAGATTGGAAAAGGATGAGATAGAGAGAAAATAAAAGTTATCGTTCTGGTCCATTCCTACTCGACACGTAATAGAAAATTCTAAAACAATAGAAAAAAATTCAAAAAATTAAAAAATACAATTACGGATTCATTTAAAACCGAACTAGGTCGGAAAATGCCGAGTAAAACAGAAAATAAAAATTACCATCCGTTTCGTTCCATCCGGGAACAAAATAAAAAATTCAAAAAAAATAGCAAAAAAATTCAAAAAATTAAAAATATGGTTATGGATTCATTTCAAGCCAAAATAGATTGGAAAAGGATGAGATAGAGAGAAAATAAAAGTTATCGTTCCGGTCCATTCCTACCCGACACGTAATAGAAAATTCTAAAACAATAGAAAAAAATTCAAAAAATTAAAAAATACAATTACGGATTCATTTAAAACCGAAATAGGTCGGAAAATGCCGAGTAAAACAGAAAATAAAAATTACCATCCGTTTCGTTCCACCCTGGAACAAAATAAAAAATTCAAAAAAATAGCAAAAAAATTCAAAAAATTCAAAAAATTCAAAAATACGGTTATGGATTCATTTCAAGCCAAAATAGATTGGAAAAGGATGAGATAGAGAGAAAATAAAAGTTATCGTTCCGTTCCATTCCTACCCGACACAAAATAGAAAATTCCAAAACAATAGCAAAAAAATTCAAAAAATTAAAAAATATGGTTATGGATTCATTTCAAGCCGAAATAGATTGGAAAAGGATGAGATATAGAGAAAATAAAAATTATCGTTTCGTTTCGTTCCTACCCGACACGAAATAGAAAATTCCAAAACAATAGCAAAAAAATTCAAAAAATTAAAGAATACCATTACGGGTTCATTTCAAGCTAAAATAGGTCGGAAAACGCCGAGAAAAACAGAAAATAAAAATTATCGTTCCGTCTCGTTCCTACCAGGCACTAAATAGAGAATTCAAACAAAATAGCAAAAAAATTCTAAAAATTAAAAAATACAATTATGGCTTCATTTCAATAAAAAATAGGTCGGAAAAGGCAGAGAAAAACAGAAAATAAAAATTCTCGTTCCGTTTCGTTCCTACCCGGCGCTAGATATGAAATTCAAAAAAAATAGCAAAAAAGTTCAAAAAATTAAAAAATACCATAATGGATTCATTTCAAGCCAAAATAAGTGGGAAAAGGATGAGATAGAGAGAAAATAAAAATTATCGTTTCGTTTCGTTCCTACCCGACACGAAATAGAAATTCCAAAACAATAGCAAAAAAATTCAAAAAATTAAAAAATACAATTACGGATTCATTTAAAACCGAAATAGGTCGGAAAAGGCCGAGAAAAACAGAAAATAAAAATTACCATCCGTTTCGTTCCATCCTGGAACAAAATAAAAAATTCAAAAAAAATAGCAAAAAAATTCAAAAAAATCAAAAATACGGTTATGGATTCATTTCAAGCCAAAATAGATTGGAAAATGATGAGATAGAAAGAAAATAAAAGTTATCGTTCCGGTCCATTCCTACCCGACACGTAATAGAAAATTCTAAAACAATAGCAAAAAAATTCAAAAAATTAAAGAATACCATTACGGGTTCATTCCAAGCCAAAATAGGTCGGAAAAGGCCGAGAAAAACAGAAAATAAAAATTATCGTTCCGTTTCGTTCCTATCCGTCGCTAAATATGAAAATTAAACAAAAATAGCAAAAAAATTCAAAAAATTAAAAAATACCATTATTGTTTCATTTCAAGCCAAAATAAGTTGGAAAAGGATAAGAAAAAGAGAAAATAAAAGTTATCGTTCCGTTCCGTTCCGTTCCTACCAGACGCATAATAGAAAATTCAAGAAAAACAGCAAAAAAATTCAAAAAGTTTAAAAATACGGTTATGGATTCATTTCAAGCCAAAATAGGTTGGAAAATGATGAGATAGAGAGAAAATAAAAGGTATCGTTCCGTTCCGTTCCTACCAGACACGAAATAGAAAATTCCAAAACAATAGCAAAAAAATTCAAAAAATTAAAAAATACGGTTATGGATTCATTTCAAGCCAAAATAGATTGGAAAAGGATGAGATAGAGAGAAAATAAAAGTTATCGTTCCGTTCCGTTCCTACCCGACACGAAATAGAAAATTCCAAAACAATAGCAAAAAAATTCAAAAATGTAAAAAATATGGTTATGGATTCATTTCAAGCCAAAATAGATTGGAAAAAGATGAGATATAGAGAAAATAAAAATTATCGTTTCGTTTCGTTCCTACCCGACACGAAATAGAAAATTCCAAAACAATAGCAAAAAAATTCAAAAAATTAAAAAATACGGTTATGGATTCATTTCAAGCCAAAATAGATTGGAAAAGGATGAGATAGAAAGAAAATAAAAGTTATCGTTCCGGTCCATTCTTACCCGACACGTAATAGAAAATTCTAAAACAATAGCAAAAAAATTCAAAAAATTAAAGAATACCATTACGGGTTCATTCCAAGCCAAAATAGGTCGGAAAAGGCCGAGAAAAACAGAAAATAAAAATTATCGTTCCGTTTAGTTCCTATCCGTCGCTAAATATGAAAATTAAACAAAAATAGCAAAAAAATTCAAAAAATTAAAAAATACCATTATTGTTTCATTTCAAGCCAAAATAAGTTGGAAAAGGATAAGAAAGAGAGAAAATAAAAGTTATCGTTCCGTTCCGTTCCGTTCCTACCAGACGCATAATAGAAAATTCAAGAAAAACAGCAAAAAAATTCAAAAAGTTTAAAAATACGGTTATGGATTCATTTCAAGCCAAAATAGGTTGGAAAATGATGAGATAGAGAGAAAATAAAAGGTATCGTTCCGTTCCGTTCCTACCAGACACGAAATAGAAAATTCCAAAACAATAGCAAAAAAATTCAAAAAATTAAAAAATACGGTTATGGATTCATTTCAAGCCAAAATAGATTGGAAAAGGATGAGATAGAGAGAAAATAAAAGTTATCGTTCCGTTCCGTTCCTACCCGACACGAAATAGAAAATTCCAAAACAATAGCAAAAAAATTCAAAAATGTAAAAAATATGGTTATGGATTCATTTCAAGCCAAAATAGATTGGAAAAAGATGAGATATAGAGAAAATAAAAATTATCGTTTCGTTTCGTTCCTACCCGACACGAAATAGAAAATTCCAAAACAATAGCAAAAAAATTCAAAAAATTAAAAAATACGGTTATGGATTCATTTCAAGCCAAAATAGATTGGAAAAGGATGAGATAGAGAGAAAATAAAAGTTATCGTTCCGTTCCGTTCCTACCAGACACGAAATAGAAAATTCCAAAACAATAGCAAAAAAATTCAAAAAATTAAAAAATAAGGTTATGGATTCATTTCAAGCCAAAATAGATTGGAAAAGGATGAGATAGAGAGAAAATAAAAGTTATCGTTCCGTTCCGTTCCTACCCGACACGAAATAGAAAATTCCAAAACAATAGCAAAAAAATTCAAAAATGTAAAAAATATGGTTATGGATTCATTTTAAGCCAAAATAGATTGGAAAAGGATGAGATAGAGAGAAAATAAAAGTTATCGTTCCGTTCCGTTCCTACCAGACACGAAATAGAAAATTCCAAAACAATAGCAAAAAAATTCAAAAAATTAAAAAATAAGGTTATGGATTCATTTCAAGCCAAAATAGATTGGAAAAGGATGAGATAGAGAGAAAATAAAAGGTATCGTTCCGTTCCGTTCCTACCAGACACGAAATAGAAAATTCCAAAACAATAGCAATAAAATTCAAAAAATTAAAAAATACGGTTATGGATTCATTTCAAGCCAAAATAGATTGGAAAAGGATGAGATAGAGAGAAAATAAAAGTTATCGTTCCGTTCCGTTCCTACCCGACACGAAATAGAAAATTCCAAAACAATAGCAAAAAAATTCAAAAATGTAAAAAATATGGTTATGGATTCATTTCAAGCCAAAATAGATTGGAAAAAGATGAGATATAGAGAAAATAAAAATTATCGTTTCGTTTCGTTCCTACCCGACACGTAATAGAAAATTCTAAAACAATAGCAAAAAAATTCAAAAAATTAAAGAATACCATTACGGGTTCATTCCAAGCCAAAATAGGTCGGAAAAGGCCGAGAAAAACAGAAAATAAAAATTATCGTTCCGTTTCGTTCCTATCCGTCGCTAAATATGAAAATTAAACAAAAATAGCAAAAAAATTCAAAAAATTAAAAAATACCATTATTGTTTCATTTCAAGCCAAAATAAGTTGGAAAAGGATAAGAAAGAGAGAAAATAAAAGTTATCGTTCCGTTCCGTTCCGTTCCTACCAGACGCATAATAGAAAATTCAAGAAAAACAGCAAAAAAATTCAAAAAGTTTAAAAATACGGTTATGGATTCATTTCAAGCCAAAATAGGTTGGAAAATGATGAGATAGAGAGAAAATAAAAGGTATCGTTCCGTTCCGTTCCTACCAGACACGAAATAGAAAATTCCAAAACAATAGCAAAAAAATTCAAAAAATTAAAAAATACGGTTATGGATTCATTTCAAGCCAAAATAGATTGGAAAAGGATGAGATAGAGAGAAAATAAAAGTTATCGTTCCGTTCCGTTCCTACCCGACACGAAATAGAAAATTCCAAAACAATAGCAAAAAAATTCAAAAATGTAAAAAATATGGTTATGGATTCATTTCAAGCCAAAATAGATTGGAAAAAGATGAGATATAGAGAAAATAAAAATTATCGTTTCGTTTCGTTCCTACCCGACACGAAATAGAAAATTCCAAAACAATAGCAAAAAAATTCAAAAAATTAAAAAATACGGTTATGGATTCATTTCAAGCCAAAATAGATTGGAAAAGGATGAGATAGAGAGAAAATAAAAGTTATCGTTCCGTTCCATTCCTACCAGACACGAAATAGAAAATTCCAAAACAATAGCAAAAAAATTCAAAAAATTAAAAAATATGGTTATGGATTCATTTCAAGCCGAAATAGATTGGAAAAGGATGAGATATAGAGAAAATAAAAATTATCGTTTCGTTTCGTTCCTACCCGACACGAAATAGAAAATTCCAAAACAATAGCAAAAAAATTCAAAAAATTAAAGAATACCATTACGGGTTCATTTCAAGCTAAAATAGGTCGGAAAACGCCGAGAAAAACAGAAAATAAAAATTATCGTTCCGTCTCGTTCCTACCAGGCACTAAATAGAGAATTCAAACAAAATAGCAAAAAAATTCTAAAAATTAAAAAATACAATTATGGCTTCATTTCAATAAAAAATAGGTCGGAAAAGGCAGAGAAAAACAGAAAATAAAAATTCTCGTTCCGTTTCGTTCCTACCCGGCGCTAGATATGAAATTCAAAAAAAATAGCAAAAAAGTTCAAAAAATTAAAAAATACCATAATGGATTCATTTCAAGCCAAAATAAGTTGGAAAAGGATGAGATAGAGAGAAAATAAAAATTATCGTTTCGTTTCGTTCCTACCCGACACGAAATAGAAATTCCAAAACAATAGCAAAAAAATTCAAAAAATTAAAAAATACAATTACGGATTCATTTAAAACCGAAATAGGTCGGAAAAGGCCGAGAAAAACAGAAAATAAAAATTGCCATCCGTTTCGTTCCATCCTGGAACAAAATAAAAAATTCAAAAAAAATAGCAAAAAAATTCAAAAAAATCAAAAATACGGTTATGGATTCATTTCAAGCCAAAATAGATTGGAAAATGATGAGATAGAAAGAAAATAAAAGTTATCGTTCCGGTCCATTCCTACCCGACACGTAATAGAAAATTCTAAAACAATAGCAAAAAAATTCAAAAAATTAAAGAATACCATTACGGGTTCATTCCAAGCCAAAATAGGTCGGAAAAGGCCGAGAAAAACAGAAAATAAAAATTATCGTTCCGTTTCGTTCCTATCCGTCGCTAAATATGAAAATTAAACAAAAATAGCAAAAAAATTCAAAAAATTAAAAAATACCATTATTGTTTCATTTCAAGCCAAAATAAGTTGGAAAAGGATAAGAAAGAGAGAAAATAAAAGTTATCGTTCCGTTCCGTTCCGTTCCTACCAGACGCATAATAGAAAATTCAAGAAAAACAGCAAAAAAATTCAAAAAGTTTAAAAATACGGTTATGGATTCATTTCAAGCCAAAATAGGTTGGAAAATGATGAGATAGAGAGAAAATAAAAGGTATCGTTCCGTTCCGTTCCTACCAGACACGAAATAGAAAATTCCAAAACAATAGCAAAAAAATTCAAAAAATTAAAAAATACGGTTATGGATTCATTTCAAGCCAAAATAGATTGGAAAAGGATGAGATAGAGAGAAAATAAAAGTTATCGTTCCGTTCCGTTCCTACCCGACACGAAATAGAAAATTCCAAAACAATAGCAAAAAAATTCAAAAATGTAAAAAATATGGTTATGGATTCATTTCAAGCCAAAATAGATTGGAAAAAGATGAGATATAGAGAAAATAAAAATTATCGTTTCGTTTCGTTCCTACCCGACACGAAATAGAAAATTCCAAAACAATAGCAAAAAAATTCAAAAAATTAAAAAATACGGTTATGGATTCATTTCAAGCCAAAATAGATTGGAAAAGGATGAGATAGAGAGAAGATAAAAGTTATCGTTCCGTTCCGTTCCTACCAGACACGAAATAGAAAATTCCAAAACAATAGCAAAAAAATTCAAAAAATTAAAAAATAAGGTTATGGATTCATTTCAAGCCAAAATAGATTGGAAAAGGATGAGATAGAGAGAATATAAAAGGTATCGTTCCGTTCCGTTCCTACCAGACACGAAATAGAAAATTCCAAAACAATAGCAAAAAAATTCAAAAAATTAAAAAATACGGTTATGGATTCATTTCAAGCCAAAATAGATTGGAAAAGGATGAGATAGAGAGAAAATAAAAGTTATCGTTCCGTTCCGTTCCTACCCGACACGAAATAGAAAATTCCAAAACAATAGCAAAAAAATTCAAAAAATTAAAGAATACCATTACGGGTTCATTTCAAGCCAAAATAGGTCGGAAAACGCCGAGAAAAACAGAAAATAAAAATTATCGTTCCGTCTCGTTCCTACCAGGCACTAAATAGAGAATTCAAACAAAATAGCAAAAAAATTCAAAAAATTAAAAAATACAATTATGGCTTCATTTCAATAAAAAATAGGTCGGAAAAGGCTGAGAAAAACAGAAAATAAAAGTTATCGTTCTGGTCCATTCCTACTCGACACGTAATAGAAAATTCTAAAACAATAGAAAAAAATTCAAAAAATTCAAAAATACAATTACGGATTCATTTAAAACCGAAATAGGTCGGAAAATGCCGAGTAAAACAGAAAATAAAAATTACCATCCGTTTCGTTCCATCCTGGAACAAAATAAAAAATTCAAAAAAAATAGCAAAAAAATTCAAAAAATTCAAAAATACGGTTATGGATTCATTTCAAGCCAAAATAGATTGGAAAAGGATGAGATAGAAAGAAAATAAAAGTTATCGTTCCGGTCCATTCCTACCCGACACGTAATAGAAAATTCTAAAACAATAGCAAAAAAATTCAAAAAATTAAAGAATACCATTACGGGTTCATTCCAAGCCAAAATAGGTCGGAAAAGGCCGAGAAAAACAGAAAATAAAAATTATCGTTTCGTTCCGTTCCTACCCGACACGACATTGAAAATTCCAAAACAATAGCAAAAAAATTCAAAAAATTAAAAAATACGGTTATGGATTCATTTCAAGCCAAAATAGATTGGAAAAGGATGAGATAGAGAGAAAATAAAAGTTATCGTTCTGGTCCATTCCTACTCGACACGTAATAGAAAATTCTAAAACAATAGAAAAAAATTCAAAAAATTCAAAAATACAATTACGGATTCATTTAAAACCGAAATAGGTCGGAAAATGCCGAGTAAAACAGAAAATAAAAATTATCGTTCCGTTTCGTTCCTACCCGTCGCTAAATATGAAAATTAAACAAAAATAGCAAAAAAATTCTAAAAATTAAAAAATACAATTATGGCTTCATTTCAATAAAAAATAGGTCGGAAAATGCCGAGTAAAACAGAAAATAAAAATTATCGTTCCGTTTCGTTCCTACCCGTCGCTAAATATGAAAATTAAACAAAAATAGCAAAAAAATTCAAAAAATTAAAAAATACCATTATTGTTTCATTTCAAGCCAAAATAAGTTGGAAAAGGATAAGAAAGAGAGAAAATAAAAGTTATCGTTCCGTTCCGTTCCGTTCTTACCCGACGCATAATAGAAAATTCAAGAAAAACAGCAAAAAAATTCAAAAAGTTTAAAAATACGGTTATGGATTCATTTCAAGCCAAAATAGGTTGGAAAATGAAGAGATAGAGAGAAAATAAAAGTTATCGTTCCGTTCCGTTCCTACCAGACACGAAATAGAAAATTCCAAAACAATAGCAAAAAAATTAAAAAAATTAAAAAATACGGTTATGGATTCATTTCAAGCCAAAATAGATTGGAAAAGGATGAGATAGAGAGAAAATAAAAGTTATCGTTCTGGTCCATTCCTACTCGACACGTAATAGAAAATTCTAAAACAATAGAAAAAAATTCAAAAAATTAAAAAATACAATTACGGATTCATTTAAAACCGAACTAGGTCGGAAAATGCCGAGTAAAACAGAAAATAAAAATTACCATCCGTTTCGTTCCATCCGGGAACAAAATAAAAAATTCAAAAAAAATAGCAAAAAAATTCAAAAAATTAAAAATATGGTTATGGATTCATTTCAAGCCAAAATAGATTGGAAAAGGATGAGATAGAGAGAAAATAAAAGTTATCGTTCCGGTCCATTCCTACCCGACACGTAATAGAAAATTCTAAAACAATAGAAAAAAATTCAAAAAATTAAAAAATACAATTACGGATTCATTTAAAACCGAAATAGGTCGGAAAATGCCGAGTAAAACAGAAAATAAAAATTACCATCCGTTTCGTTCCACCCTGGAACAAAATAAAAAATTCAAAAAAATAGCAAAAAAATTCAAAAAATTCAAAAAATTCAAAAATACGGTTATGGATTCATTTCAAGCCAAAATAGATTGGAAAAGGATGAGATAGAGAGAAAATAAAAGTTATCGTTCCGTTCCATTCCTACCCGACACAAAATAGAAAATTCCAAAACAATAGCAAAAAAATTCAAAAAATTAAAAAATATGGTTATGGATTCATTTCAAGCCGAAATAGATTGGAAAAGGATGAGATATAGAGAAAATAAAAATTATCGTTTCGTTTCGTTCCTACCCGACACGAAATAGAAAATTCCAAAACAATAGCAAAAAAATTCAAAAAATTAAAGAATACCATTACGGGTTCATTTCAAGCTAAAATAGGTCGGAAAACGCCGAGAAAAACAGAAAATAAAAATTATCGTTCCGTCTCGTTCCTACCAGGCACTAAATAGAGAATTCAAACAAAATAGCAAAAAAATTCTAAAAATTAAAAAATACAATTATGGCTTCATTTCAATAAAAAATAGGTCGGAAAAGGCAGAGAAAAACAGAAAATAAAAATTCTCGTTCCGTTTCGTTCCTACCCGGCGCTAGATATGAAATTCAAAAAAAATAGCAAAAAAGTTCAAAAAATTAAAAAATACCATAATGGATTCATTTCAAGCCAAAATAAGTGGGAAAAGGATGAGATAGAGAGAAAATAAAAATTATCGTTTCGTTTCGTTCCTACCCGACACGAAATAGAAATTCCAAAACAATAGCAAAAAAATTCAAAAAATTAAAAAATACAATTACGGATTCATTTAAAACCGAAATAGGTCGGAAAAGGCCGAGAAAAACAGAAAATAAAAATTACCATCCGTTTCGTTCCATCCTGGAACAAAATAAAAAATTCAAAAAAAATAGCAAAAAAATTCAAAAAAATCAAAAATACGGTTATGGATTCATTTCAAGCCAAAATAGATTGGAAAATGATGAGATAGAAAGAAAATAAAAGTTATCGTTCCGGTCCATTCCTACCCGACACGTAATAGAAAATTCTAAAACAATAGCAAAAAAATTCAAAAAATTAAAGAATACCATTACGGGTTCATTCCAAGCCAAAATAGGTCGGAAAAGGCCGAGAAAAACAGAAAATAAAAATTATCGTTCCGTTTCGTTCCTATCCGTCGCTAAATATGAAAATTAAACAAAAATAGCAAAAAAATTCAAAAAATTAAAAAATACCATTATTGTTTCATTTCAAGCCAAAATAAGTTGGAAAAGGATAAGAAAAAGAGAAAATAAAAGTTATCGTTCCGTTCCGTTCCGTTCCTACCAGACGCATAATAGAAAATTCAAGAAAAACAGCAAAAAAATTCAAAAAGTTTAAAAATACGGTTATGGATTCATTTCAAGCCAAAATAGGTTGGAAAATGATGAGATAGAGAGAAAATAAAAGGTATCGTTCCGTTCCGTTCCTACCAGACACGAAATAGAAAATTCCAAAACAATAGCAAAAAAATTCAAAAAATTAAAAAATACGGTTATGGATTCATTTCAAGCCAAAATAGATTGGAAAAGGATGAGATAGAGAGAAAATAAAAGTTATCGTTCCGTTCCGTTCCTACCCGACACGAAATAGAAAATTCCAAAACAATAGCAAAAAAATTCAAAAATGTAAAAAATATGGTTATGGATTCATTTCAAGCCAAAATAGATTGGAAAAAGATGAGATATAGAGAAAATAAAAATTATCGTTTCGTTTCGTTCCTACCCGACACGAAATAGAAAATTCCAAAACAATAGCAAAAAAATTCAAAAAATTAAAAAATACGGTTATGGATTCATTTCAAGCCAAAATAGATTGGAAAAGGATGAGATAGAGAGAAAATAAAAGTTATCGTTCCGTTCCGTTCCTACCAGACACGAAATAGAAAATTCCAAAACAATAGCAAAAAAATTCAAAAAATTAAAAAATAAGGTTATGGATTCATTTCAAGCCAAAATAGATTGGAAAAGGATGAGATAGAGAGAAAATAAAAGGTATCGTTCCGTTCCGTTCCTACCAGACACGAAATAGAAAATTCCAAAACAATAGCAAAAAAATTCAAAAAATTAAAAAATACGGTTATGGATTCATTTCAAGCCAAAATAGATTGGAAAAGGATGAGATAGAGAGAAAATAAAAGTTATCGTTTCGTTTCGTTCCTACCCGACACGAAATAGAAAATTCCAAAACAATAGCAAAAAAATTAAAAAAATTAAAAAATACGGTTATGGATTCATTTCAAGCCAAAATAGATTGGAAAAGGATGAGATAGAGAGAAAATAAAAGTTATCGTTCCGTTCCGTTCCTACCAGACACGAAATAGAAAATTCCAAAACAATAGCAAAAAAATTCAAAAAATTAAAAAATATGGTTATGGATTCATTTCAAGCCGAAATAGATTGGAAAAGGATGAGATATAGAGAAAATAAAAATTATCGTTTCGTTTCGTTCCTACCCGACACGAAATAGAAAATTCCAAAACAATAGCAAAAAAATTCAAAAAATTAAAGAATACCATTACGGGTTCATTTCAAGCTAAAATAGGTCGGAAAACGCCGAGAAAAACAGAAAATAAAAATTATCGTTCCGTCTCGTTCCTACCAGGCACTAAATAGAGAATTCAAACAAAATAGCAAAAAAATTCTAAAAATTAAAAAATACAATTATGGATTCATTTCAATAAAAAATAGGTCGGAAAAGGCAGAGAAAAACAGAAAATAAAAATTCTCGTTCCGTTTCGTTCCTACCCGGCGCTAGATATGAAATTCAAAAAAAATAGCAAAAAAGTTCAAAAAATTAAAAAATACCATAATGGATTCATTTCAAGCCAAAATAAGTTGGAAAAGGATGAGATAGAGAGAAAATAAAAATTATCGTTTCGTTTCGTTCCTACCCGACACGAAATAGAAATTCCAAAACAATAGCAAAAAAATTCAAAAAATTAAAAAATACAATTACGGATTCATTTAAAACCGAAATAGGTCGGAAAAGGCCGAGAAAAACAGAAAATAAAAATTACCATCCGTTTCGTTCCATCCTGGAACAAAATAAAAAATTCAAAAAAAATAGCAAAAAAATTCAAAAAAATCAAAAATACGGTTATGGATTCATTTCAAGCCAAAATAGATTGGAAAATGATGAGATAGAAAGAAAATAAAAGTTATCGTTCCGGTCCATTCCTACCCGACACGTAATAGAAAATTCTAAAACAATAGCAAAAAAATTCAAAAAATTAAAGAATACCATTACGGGTTCATTCCAAGCCAAAATAGGTCGGAAAAGGCCGAGAAAAACAGAAAATAAAAATTATCGTTCCGTTTCGTTCCTATCCGTCGCTAAATATGAAAATTAAACAAAAATAGCAAAAAAATTCAAAAAATTAAAAAATACCATTATTGTTTCATTTCAAGCCAAAATAAGTTGGAAAAGGATAAGAAAGAGAGAAAATAAAAGTTATCGTTCCGTTCCGTTCCGTTCCTACCAGACGCATAATAGAAAATTCAAGAAAAACAGCAAAAAAATTCAAAAAGTTTAAAAATACGGTTATGGATTCATTTCAAGCCAAAATAGGTTGGAAAATGATGAGATAGAGAGAAAATAAAAGGTATCGTTCCGTTCCGTTCCTACCAGACACGAAATAGAAAATTCCAAAACAATAGCAAAAAAATTCAAAAAATTAAAAAATACGGTTATGGATTCATTTCAAGCCAAAATAGATTGGAAAAGGATGAGATAGAGAGAAAATAAAAGTTATCGTTCCGTTCCGTTCCTACCCGACACGAAATAGAAAATTCCAAAACAATAGCAAAAAAATTCAAAAATGTAAAAAATATGGTTATGGATTCATTTCAAGCCAAAATAGATTGGAAAAAGATGAGATATAGAGAAAATAAAAATTATCGTTTCGTTTCGTTCCTACCCGACACGAAATAGAAAATTCCAAAACAATAGCAAAAAAATTCAAAAAATTAAAAAATACGGTTATGGATTCATTTCAAGCCAAAATAGGTTGGAAAAGGATGAGATAGAGAGAAAATAAAAGTTATCGTTCCGTTCCGTTCCTACCAGACACGAAATAGAAAATTCCAAAACAATAGCAAAAAAATTCAAAAAATTAAAAAATATGGTTATGGATTCATTTCAAGCCGAAATAGATTGGAAAAGGATGAGATATAGAGAAAATAAAAATTATCGTTTCGTTTCGTTCCTACCCGACACGAAATAGAAAATTCCAAAACAATAGCAAAAAAATTCAAAAAATTAAAGAATACCATTACGGGTTCATTTCAAGCTAAAATAGGTCGGAAAACGCCGAGAAAAACAGAAAATAAAAATTATCGTTCCGTCTCGTTCCTACCAGGCACTAAATAGAGAATTCAAACAAAATAGCAAAAAAATTCTAAAAATTAAAAAATACAATTATGGCTTCATTTCAATAAAAAATAGGTCGGAAAAGGCAGAGAAAAACAGAAAATAAAAATTCTCGTTCCGTTTCGTTCCTACCCGGCGCTAGATATGAAATTCAAAAAAAATAGCAAAAAAGTTCAAAAAATTAAAAAATACCATAATGGATTCATTTCAAGCCAAAATAAGTTGGAAAAGGATGAGATAGAGAGAAAATAAAAATTATCGTTTCGTTTCGTTCCTACCCGACACGAAATAGAAATTCCAAAACAATAGCAAAAAAATTCAAAAAATTAAAAAATACAATTACGGATTCATTTAAAACCGAAATAGGTCGGAAAAGGCCGAGAAAAACAGAAAATAAAAATTACCATCCGTTTCGTTCCATCCTGGAACAAAATAAAAAATTCAAAAAAAATAGCAAAAAAATTCAAAAAAATCAAAAATACGGTTATGGATTCATTTCAAGCCAAAATAGATTGGAAAATGATGAGATAGAAAGAAAATAAAAGTTATCGTTCCGGTCCATTCCTACCCGACACGTAATAGAAAATTCTAAAACAATAGCAAAAAAATTCAAAAAATTAAAGAATACCATTACGGGTTCATTCCAAGCCAAAATAGGTCGGAAAAGGCCGAGAAAAACAGAAAATAAAAATTATCGTTCCGTTTCGTTCCTATCCGTCGCTAAATATGAAAATTAAACAAAAATAGCAAAAAAATTCAAAAAATTAAAAAATACCATTATTGTTTCATTTCAAGCCAAAATAAGTTGGAAAAGGATAAGAAAGAGAGAAAATAAAAGTTATCGTTCCGTTCCGTTCCGTTCCTACCAGACGCATAATAGAAAATTCAAGAAAAACAGCAAAAAAATTCAAAAAGTTTAAAAATACGGTTATGGATTCATTTCAAGCCAAAATAGGTTGGAAAATGATGAGATAGAGAGAAAATAAAAGGTATCGTTCCGTTCCGTTCCTACCAGACACGAAATAGAAAATTCCAAAACAATAGCAAAAAAATTCAAAAAATTAAAAAATACGGTTATGGATTCATTTCAAGCCAAAATAGATTGGAAAAGGATGAGATAGAGAGAAAATAAAAGTTATCGTTCCGTTCCGTTCCTACCCGACACGAAATAGAAAATTCCAAAACAATAGCAAAAAAATTCAAAAATGTAAAAAATATGGTTATGGATTCATTTCAAGCCAAAATAGATTGGAAAAAGATGAGATATAGAGAAAATAAAAATTATCGTTTCGTTTCGTTCCTACCCGACACGAAATAGAAAATTCCAAAACAATAGCAAAAAAATTCAAAAAATTAAAAAATACGGTTATGGATTCATTTCAAGCCAAAATAGATTGGAAAAGGATGAGATAGAGAGAAAATAAAAGTTATCGTTCCGTTCCGTTCCTACCAGACACGAAATAGAAAATTCCAAAACAATAGCAAAAAAATTCAAAAAATTAAAAAATAAGGTTATGGATTCATTTCAAGCCAAAATAGATTGGAAAAGGATGAGATAGAGAGAAAATAAAAGGTATCGTTCCGTTCCGTTCCTACCAGACACGAAATAGAAAATTCCAAAACAATAGCAAAAAAATTCAAAAAATTAAAAAATACGGTTATGGATTCATTTCAAGCCAAAATAGATTGGAAAAGGATGAGATAGAGAGAAAATAAAAGTTATCGTTTCGTTTCGTTCCTACCCGACACGAAATAGAAAATTCCAAAACAATAGCAAAAAAATTCAAAAAATTAAAAAATACGGTTATGGATTCATTTCAAGCCAAAATAGATTGGAAAAGGATGAGATAGAGAGAAAATAAAAGTTATCGTTCCGTTCCGTTCCTACCAGACACGAAATAGAAAATTCCAAAACAATAGCAAAAAAATTCAAAAAATTAAAAAATATGGTTATGGATTCATTTCAAGCCGAAATAGATTGGAAAAGGATGAGATATAGAGAAAATAAAAATTATCGTTTCGTTTCGTTCCTACCCGACACGAAATAGAAATTCCAAAACAATAGCAAAAAAATTCAAAAAATTAAAAAATACAATTACGGATTCATTTAAAACCGAAATAGGTCGGAAAAGGCCGAGAAAAACAGAAAATAAAAATTACCATCCGTTTCGTTCCATCCTGGAACAAAATAAAAAATTCAAAAAAAATAGCAAAAAAATTCAAAAAAATCAAAAATACGGTTATGGATTCATTTCAAGCCAAAATAGATTGGAAAATGATGAGATAGAAAGAAAATAAAAGTTATCGTTCCGGTCCATTCCTACCCGACACGTAATAGAAAATTCTAAAACAATAGCAAAAAAATTCAAAAAATTAAAGAATACCATTACGGGTTCATTCCAAGCCAAAATAGGTCGGAAAAGGCCGAGAAAAACAGAAAATAAAAATTATCGTTCCGTTTCGTTCCTATCCGTCGCTAAATATGAAAATTAAACAAAAATAGCAAAAAAATTCAAAAAATTAAAAAATACCATTATTGTTTCATTTCAAGCCAAAATAAGTTGGAAAAGGATAAGAAAGAGAGAAAATAAAAGTTATCGTTCCGTTCCGTTCCGTTCCTACCAGACGCATAATAGAAAATTCAAGAAAAACAGCAAAAAAATTCAAAAAGTTTAAAAATACGGTTATGGATTCATTTCAAGCCAAAATAGGTTGGAAAATGATGAGATAGAGAGAAAATAAAAGGTATCGTTCCGTTCCGTTCCTACCAGACACGAAATAGAAAATTCCAAAACAATAGCAAAAAAATTCAAAAAATTAAAAAATACGGTTATGGATTCATTTCAAGCCAAAATAGATTGGAAAAGGATGAGATAGAGAGAAAATAAAAGTTATCGTTCCGTTCCGTTCCTACCCGACACGAAATAGAAAATTCCAAAACAATAGCAAAAAAATTCAAAAATGTAAAAAATATGGTTATGGATTCATTTCAAGCCAAAATAGATTGGAAAAAGATGAGATATAGAGAAAATAAAAATTATCGTTTCGTTTCGTTCCTACCCGACACGAAATAGAAAATTCCAAAACAATAGCAAAAAAATTCAAAAAATTAAAAAATACGGTTATGGATTCATTTCAAGCCAAAATAGATTGGAAAAGGATGAGATAGAGAGAAGATAAAAGTTATCGTTCCGTTCCGTTCCTACCAGACACGAAATAGAAAATTCCAAAACAATAGCAAAAAAATTCAAAAAATTAAAAAATAAGGTTATGGATTCATTTCAAGCCAAAATAGATTGGAAAAGGATGAGATAGAGAGAATATAAAAGGTATCGTTCCGTTCCGTTCCTACCAGACACGAAATAGAAAATTCCAAAACAATAGCAAAAAAATTCAAAAAATTAAAAAATACGGTTATGGATTCATTTCAAGCCAAAATAGATTGGAAAAGGATGAGATAGAGAGAAAATAAAAGTTATCGTTCCGTTCCGTTCCTACCCGACACGAAATAGAAAATTCCAAAACAATAGCAAAAAAATTCAAAAATGTAAAAAATATGGTTATGGATTCATTTCAAGCCAAAATAGATTGGAAAAAGATGAGATATAGAGAAAATAAAAATTATCGTTTCGTTTCGTTCCTACCCGACACGTAATAGAAAATTCTAAAACAATAGCAAAAAAATTCAAAAAATTAAAGAATACCATTACGGGTTCATTCCAAGCCAAAATAGGTCGGAAAAGGCCGAGAAAAACAGAAAATAAAAATTATCGTTCCGTTTCGTTCCTATCCATCGCTAAATATGAAAATTAAACAAAAATAGCAAAAAAATTCAAAAAATTAAAAAATACCATTATTGTTTCATTTCAAGCCAAAATAAGTTGGAAAAGGATAAGAAAGAGAGAAAATAAAAGTTATCGTTCCGTTCCGTTCCGTTCCTACCAGACGCATAATAGAAAATTCAAGAAAAACAGCAAAAAAATTCAAAAAGTTTAAAAATACGGTTATGGATTCATTTCAAGCCAAAATAGGTTGGAAAATGATGAGATAGAGAGAAAATAAAAGGTATCGTTCCGTTCCGTTCCTACCAGACATGAAATAGAAAATTCCAAAACAATAGCAAAAAAATTCAAAAAATTAAAAAATACGGTTATGGATTCATTTCAAGCCAAAATAGATTGGAAAAGGATGAGATAGAGAGAAAATAAAAGTTATCGTTCCGTTCCGTTCCTACCCGACACGAAATAGAAAATTCCAAAACAATAGCAAAAAAATTCAAAAATGTAAAAAATATGGTTATGGATTCATTTCAAGCCAAAATAGATTGAAAAAAGATGAGATATAGAGAAAATAAAAATTATCGTTTCGTTTCGTTCCTACCCGACACGAAATAGAAAATTCCAAAACAATAGCAAAAAAATTCAAAAATTTAAAAATACGGTTATGGATTCATTTCAAGCCAAAATAGATTGGAAAAGGATGAGATAGAGAGAAAATAAAAGTTATCGTTCCGTTCCGTTCCTACCAGACACGAAATAGAAAATTCCAAAACAATAGCAAAAAAATTCAAAAAATTAAAAAATATGGTTATGGATTCATTTCAAGCCGAAATAGATTGGAAAAGGATGAGATATAGAGAAAATAAAAATTATCGTTTCGTTTCGTTCCTACCCGACACGAAATAGAAAATTCCAAAACAATAGCAAAAAAATTCAAAAAATTAAAGAATACCATTACGGGTTCATTTCTAGCTAAAATAGGTCGGAAAACACCGAGAAAAACAGAAAATAAAAATTATCGTTCCGTCTCGTTCCTACCAGGCACTAAATAGAGAATTCAAACAAAATAGCAAAAAAATTCTAAAAATTAAAAAATACAATTATGGCTTCATTTCAATAAAAAATAGGTCGGAAAAGGCAGAGAAAAACAGAAAATAAAAATTCTCGTTCCGTTTCGTTCCTACCCGGCGCTAGATATGAAATTCAAAAAAAATAGCAAAAAAGTTCAAAAAATTAAAAAATACCATAATGGATTCATTTCAAGCCAAAATAAGTTGGAAAAGGATGAGATAGAGAGAAAATAAAAATTATCGTTTCGTTTCGTTCCTACCCGACACGAAATAGAAATTCCAAAACAATAGCAAAAAAATTCAAAAAATTAAAAAATACAATTACGGATTCATTTAAAACCGAAATAGGTCGGAAAAGGCCGAGAAAAACAGAAAATAAAAATTACCATCCGTTTCGTTCCATCCTGGAACAAAATAAAAAATTCAAAAAAAATAGCAAAAAAATTCAAAAAAATCAAAAATACGGTTATGGATTCATTTCAAGCCAAAATAGATTGGAAAATGATGAGATAGAAAGAAAATAAAAGTTATCGTTCCGGTCCATTCCTACCCGACACGTAATAGAAAATTCTAAAACAATAGCAAAAAAATTCAAAAAATTAAAGAATACCATTACGGGTTCATTCCAAGCCAAAATAGGTCGGAAAAGGCCGAGAAAAACAGAAAATAAAAATTATCGTTCCGTTTCGTTCCTATCCGTCGCTAAATATGAAAATTAAACAAAAATAGCAAAAAAATTCAAAAAATTAAAAAATACCATTATTGTTTCATTTCAAGCCAAAATAAGTTGGAAAAGGATAAGAAAGAGAGAAAATAAAAGTTATCGTTCCGTTCCGTTCCGTTCCTACCAGACGCATAATAGAAAATTCAAGAAAAACAGCAAAAAAATTCAAAAAGTTTAAAAATACGGTTATGGATTCATTTCAAGCCAAAATAGGTTGGAAAATGATGAGATAGAGAGAAAATAAAAGGTATCGTTCCGTTCCGTTCCTACCAGACACGAAATAGAAAATTCCAAAACAATAGCAAAAAAATTCAAAAAATTAAAAAATACGGTTATGGATTCATTTCAAGCCAAAATAGATTGGAAAAGGATGAGATAGAGAGAAAATAAAAGTTATCGTTCCGTTCCGTTCCTACCCGACACGAAATAGAAAATTCCAAAACAATAGCAAAAAAATTCAAAAATGTAAAAAATATGGTTATGGATTCATTTCAAGCCAAAATAGATTGGAAAAAGATGAGATATAGAGAAAATAAAAATTATCGTTTCGTTTCGTTCCTACCCGACACGTAATAGAAAATTCTAAAACAATAGCAAAAAAATTCAAAAAATTAAAGAATACCATTACGGGTTCATTCCAAGCCAAAATAGGTCGGAAAAGGCCGAGAAAAACAGAAAATAAAAATTATCGTTCCGTTTCGTTCCTATCCGTCGCTAAATATGAAAATTAAACAAAAATAGCAAAAAAATTCAAAAAATTAAAAAATACCATTATTGTTTCATTTCAAGCCAAAATAAGTTGGAAAAGGATAAGAAAGAGAGAAAATAAAAGTTATCGTTCCGTTCCGTTCCGTTCCTACCAGACGCATAATAGAAAATTCAAGAAAAACAGCAAAAAAATTCAAAAAGTTTAAAAATACGGTTATGGATTCATTTCAAGCCAAAATAGGTTGGAAAATGATGAGATAGAGAGAAAATAAAAGGTATCGTTCCGTTCCGTTCCTACCAGACACGAAATAGAAAATTCCAAAACAATAGCAAAAAAATTCAAAAAATTAAAAAATACGGTTATGGATTCATTTCAAGCCAAAATAGATTGGAAAAGGATGAGATAGAGAGAAAATAAAAGTTATCGTTCCGTTCCGTTCCTACCCGACACGAAATAGAAAATTCCAAAACAATAGCAAAAAAATTCAAAAATGTAAAAAATATGGTTATGGATTCATTTCAAGCCAAAATAGATTGAAAAAAGATGAGATATAGAGAAAATAAAAATTATCGTTTCGTTTCGTTCCTACCCGACACGAAATAGAAAATTCCAAAACAATAGCAAAAAAATTCAAAAAATTAAAAAATACGGTTATGGATTCATTTCAAGCCAAAATAGATTGGAAAAGGATGAGATAGAGAGAAAATAAAAGTTATCGTTCCGTTCCGTTCCTACCAGACACGAAATAGAAAATTCCAAAACAATAGCAAAAAAATTCAAAAAATTAAAAAATATGGTTATGGATTCATTTCAAGCCGAAATAGATTGGAAAAGGATGAGATATAGAGAAAATAAAAATTATCGTTTCGTTTCGTTCCTACCCGACACGAAATAGAAAATTCCAAAACAATAGCAAAAAAATTCAAAAAATTAAAGAATACCATTACGGGTTCATTTCAAGCTAAAATAGGTCGGAAAACGCCGAGAAAAACAGAAAATAAAAATTATCGTTCCGTCTCGTTCCTACCAGGCACTAAATAGAGAATTCAAACAAAATAGCAAAAAAATTCTAAAAATTAAAAAATACAATTATGGCTTCATTTCAATAAAAAATAGGTCGGAAAAGGCAGAGAAAAACAGAAAATAAAAATTCTCGTTCCGTTTCGTTCCTACCCGGCGCTAGATATGAAATTCAAAAAAAATAGCAAAAAAGTTCAAAAAATTAAAAAATACCATAATGGATTCATTTCAAGCCAAAATAAGTTGGAAAAGGATGAGATAGAGAGAAAATAAAAATTATCGTTTCGTTTCGTTCCTACCCGACACGAAATAGAAATTCCAAAACAATAGCAAAAAAATTCAAAAAATTAAAAAATACAATTACGGATTCATTTAAAACCGAAATAGGTCGGAAAAGGCCGAGAAAAACAGAAAATAAAAATTACCATCCGTTTCGTTCCATCCTGGAACAAAATAAAAAATTCAAAAAAAATAGCAAAAAAATTGAAAAAAATCAAAAATACGGTTATGGATTCATTTCAAGCCAAAATAGATTGGAAAATGATGAGATAGAAAGAAAATAAAAGTTATCGTTCCGGTCCATTCCTACCCGACACGTAATAGAAAATTCTAAAACAATAGCAAAAAAATTCAAAAAATTAAAGAATACCATTACGGGTTCATTCCAAGCCAAAATAGGTCGGAAAAGGCCGAGAAAAACAGAAAATAAAAATTATCGTTCCGTTTCGTTCCTATCCGTCGCTAAATATGAAAATTAAACAAAAATAGCAAAAAAATTCAAAAAATTAAAAAATACCATTATTGTTTCATTTCAAGCCAAAATAAGTTGGAAAAGGATAAGAAAGAGAGAAAATAAAAGTTATCGTTCCGTTCCGTTCCGTTCCTACCAGACGCATAATAGAAAATTCAAGAAAAACAGCAAAAAAATTCAAAAAGTTTAAAAATACGGTTATGGATTCATTTCAAGCCAAAATAGGTTGGAAAATGATGAGATAGAGAGAAAATAAAAGGTATCGTTCCGTTCCGTTCCTACCAGACACGAAATAGAAAATTCCAAAACAATAGCAAAAAAATTCAAAAAATTAAAAAATACGGTTATGGATTCATTTCAAGCCAAAATAGATTGGAAAAGGATGAGATAGAGAGAAAATAAAAGTTATCGTTCCGTTCCGTTCCTACCCGACACGAAATAGAAAATTCCAAAACAATAGCAAAAAAATTCAAAAATGTAAAAAATATGGTTATGGATTCATTTCAAGCCAAAATAGATTGGAAAAAGATGAGATATAGAGAAAATAAAAATTATCGTTTCGTTTCGTTCCTACCCGACACGAAATAGAAAATTCCAAAACAATAGCAAAAAAATTAAAAAAATTAAAAAATAAGGTTATGGATTCATTTCAAGCCAAAATAGATTGGAAAAGGATGAGATAGAGAGAAAATAAAAGGTATCGTTCCGTTCCGTTCCTACCAGACACGAAATAGAAAATTCCAAAACAATAGCAAAAAAATTCAAAAAATTAAAAAATACGGTTATGGATTCATTTCAAGCCAAAATAGATTGGAAAAGGATGAGATAGAGAGAAAATAAAAGTTATCGTTCCGTTCCGTTCCTACCCGACACGAAATAGAAAATTCCAAAACAATAGCAAAAAAATTCAAAAATGTAAAAAATATGGTTATGGATTCATTTCAAGCCAAAATAGATTGGAAAAAGATGAGATATAGAGAAAATAAAAATTATCGTTTCGTTTCGTTCCTACCCGACACGTAATAGAAAATTCTAAAACAATAGCAAAAAAATTCAAAAAATTAAAGAATACCATTACGGGTTCATTCCAAGCCAAAATAGGTCGGAAAAGGCCGAGAAAAACAGAAAATAAAAATTATCGTTCCGTTTCGTTCCTATCCGTCGCTAAATATGAAAATTAAACAAAAATAGCAAAAAAATTCAAAAAATTAAAAAATACCATTATTGTTTCATTTCAAGCCAAAATAAGTTGGAAAAGGATAAGAAAGAGAGAAAATAAAAGTTATCGTTCCGTTCCGTTCCGTTCCTACCAGACGCATAATAGAAAATTCAAGAAAAACAGCAAAAAAATTCAAAAAGTTTAAAAATACGGTTATGGATTCATTTCAAGCCAAAATAGGTTGGAAAATGATGAGATAGAGAGAAAATAAAAGGTATCGTTCCGTTCCGTTCCTACCAGACACGAAATAGAAAATTCCAAAACAATAGCAAAAAAATTCAAAAAATTAAAAAATACGGTTATGGATTCATTTCAAGCCAAAATAGATTGGAAAAGGATGAGATAGAGAGAAAATAAAAGTTATCGTTCCGTTCCGTTCCTACCCGACACGAAATAGAAAATTCCAAAACAATAGCAAAAAAATTCAAAAATGTAAAAAATATGGTTATGGATTCATTTCAAGCCAAAATAGATTGAAAAAAGATGAGATATAGAGAAAATAAAAATTATCGTTTCGTTTCGTTCCTACCCGACACGAAATAGAAAATTCCAAAACAATAGCAAAAAAATTCAAAAAATTAAAAAATACGGTTATGGATTCATTTCAAGCCAAAATAGATTGGAAAAGGATGAGATAGAGAGAAAATAAAAGTTATCGTTCCGTTCCGTTCCTACCAGACACGAAATAGAAAATTCCAAAACAATAGCAAAAAAATTCAAAAAATTAAAAAATATGGTTATGGATTCATTTCAAGCCGAAATAGATTGGAAAAGGATGAGATATAGAGAAAATAAAAATTATCGTTTCGTTTCGTTCCTACCCGACACGAAATAGAAAATTCCAAAACAATAGCAAAAAAATTCAAAAAATTAAAGAATACCATTACGGGTTCATTTCAAGCTAAAATAGGTCGGAAAACGCCGAGAAAAACAGAAAATAAAAATTATCGTTCCGTCTCGTTCCTACCAGGCACTAAATAGAGAATTCAAACAAAATAGCAAAAAAATTCTAAAAATTAAAAAATACAATTATGGCTTCATTTCAATAAAAAATAGGTCGGAAAAGGCAGAGAAAAACAGAAAATAAAAATTCTCGTTCCGTTTCGTTCCTACCCGGCGCTAGATATGAAATTCAAAAAAAATAGCAAAAAAGTTCAAAAAATTAAAAAATACCATAATGGATTCATTTCAAGCCAAAATAAGTTGGAAAAGGATGAGATAGAGAGAAAATAAAAATTATCGTTTCGTTTCGTTCCTACCCGACACGAAATAGAAATTCCAAAACAATAGCAAAAAAATTCAAAAAATTAAAAAATACAATTACGGATTCATTTAAAACCGAAATAGGTCGGAAAAGGCCGAGAAAAACAGAAAATAAAAATTACCATCCGTTTCGTTCCATCCTGGAACAAAATAAAAAATTCAAAAAAAATAGCAAAAAAATTGAAAAAAATCAAAAATACGGTTATGGATTCATTTCAAGCCAAAATAGATTGGAAAATGATGAGATAGAAAGAAAATAAAAGTTATCGTTCCGGTCCATTCCTACCCGACACGTAATAGAAAATTCTAAAACAATAGCAAAAAAATTCAAAAAATTAAAGAATACCATTACGGGTTCATTCCAAGAAAAAATAGGTCGGAAAAGGCCGAGAAAAACAGAAAATAAAAATTATCGTTCCGTTTCGTTCCTATCCGTCGCTAAATATGAAAATTAAACAAAAATAGCAAAAAAATTCAAAAAATTAAAAAATACCATTATTGTTTCATTTCAAGCCAAAATAAGTTGGAAAAGGATAAGAAAGAGAGAAAATAAAAGTTATCGTTCCGTTCCGTTCCGTTCCTACCAGACGCATAATAGAAAATTCAAGAAAAACAGCAAAAAAATTCAAAAAGTTTAAAAATACGGTTATGGATTCATTTCAAGCCAAAATAGGTTGGAAAATGATGAGATAGAGAGAAAATAAAAGGTATCGTTCCGTTCCGTTCCTACCAGACACGAAATAGAAAATTCCAAAACAATAGCAAAAAAATTCAAAAAATTAAAAAATACGGTTATGGATTCATTTCAAGCCAAAATAGATTGGAAAATGATGAGATAGAGAGAAAATAAAAGTTATCGTTCCGTTCCGTTCCTACCCGACACGAAATAGAAAATTCCAAAACAATAGCAAAAAAATTCAAAAAATTAAAGAATACCATTACGGGTTCATTTCAAGCTAAAATAGGTCGGAAAACGCCGAGAAAAACAGAAAATAAAAATTATCGTTCCGCCTCGTTCCTACCCGACACGAAATAGAAAATTCCAAAACAATAGCAAAAAAATTCAAAAAATTAAAGAATACCATTACGGGTTCATTTCAAGCTAAAATAGGTCGGAAAACGCCGAGAAAAACAGAAAATAAAAATTATCGTTCCGCCTCGTTCCTACCAGGCACTAAATAGAGAATTCAAACAAAATAGCAAAAAAATTCTAAAAATTAAAAAATACAATTATGGCTTCATTTCAATAAAAAATAGGTCGGAAAAGGCAGAGAAAAACAGAAAATAAAAATTCTCGTTCCGTTTCGTTCCTACCCGGCGCTAGATATGAAATTCAAAAAAAATAGCAAAAAAGTTCAAAAAATTAAAAAATACCATAATGGATTCATTTCAAGCCAAAATAAGTTGGAAAAGGATGAGATAGAGAGAAAATAAAAATTATCGTTTCGTTTCGTTCCTACCCGACACGAAATAGAAATTCCAAAACAATAGCAAAAAAATTCAAAAAATTAAAAAATACAATTACGGATTCATTTAAAACCGAAATAGGTCGGAAAAGGCCGAGAAAAACAGAAAATAAAAATTACCATCCGTTTCGTTCCATCCTGGAACAAAATAAAAAATTCAAAAAAAATAGCAAAAAAATTCAAAAAAATCAAAAATACGGTTATGGATTCATTTCAAGCCAAAATAGATTGGAAAATGATGAGATAGAAAGAAAATAAAAGTTATCGTTCCGGTCCATTCCTACCCGACACGTAATAGAAAATTCTAAAACAATAGCAAAAAAATTCAAAAAATTAAAGAATACCATTACGGGTTCATTCCAAGCCAAAATAGGTCGGAAAAGGCCGAGAAAAACAGAAAATAAAAATTATCGTTCCGTTTCGTTCCTATCCGTCGCTAAATATGAAAATTAAACAAAAATAGCAAAAAAATTCAAAAAATTAAAAAATACCATTATTGTTTCATTTCAAGCCAAAATAAGTTGGAAAAGGATAAGAAAGAGAGAAAATAAAAGTTATCGTTCCGTTCCGTTCCGTTCCTACCAGACGCATAATAGAAAATTCAAGAAAAACAGCAAAAAAATTCAAAAAGTTTAAAAATACGGTTATGGATTCATTTCAAGCCAAAATAGGTTGGAAAATGATGAGATAGAGAGAAAATAAAAGTTATCGTTCCGTTCCGTTCCTACCCGACACGAAATAGAAAATTCCAAAACAATAGCAAAAAAATTCAAAAATGTAAAAAATATGGTTATGGATTCATTTCAAGCCAAAATAGATTGGAAAAAGATGAGATATAGAGAAAATAAAAATTATCGTTTCGTTTCGTTCCTACCCGACACGAAATAGAAAATTCCAAAACAATAGCAAAAAAATTCAAAAAATTAAAAAATACGGTTATGGATTCATTTCAAGCCAAAATAGATTGGAAAAGGATGAGATAGAGAGAAAATAAAAGTTATCGTTCCGTTCCGTTCCTACCAGACACGAAATAGAAAATTCCAAAACAATAGCAAAAAAATTCAAAAAATTAAAAAATATGGTTATGGATTCATTTCAAGCCGAAATAGATTGGAAAAGGATGAGATATAGAGAAAATAAAAATTATCGTTTCGTTTCGTTCCTACCCGACACGAAATAGAAAATTCCAAAACAATAGCAAAAAAATTCAAAAAATTAAAGAATACCATTACGGGTTCATTTCAAGCTAAAATAGGTCGGAAAACGCCGAGAAAAACAGAAAATAAAAATTATCGTTCCGTCTCGTTCCTACCAGGCACTAAATAGAGAATTCAAACAAAATAGCAAAAAAATTCTAAAAATTAAAAAATACAATTATGGCTTCATTTCAATAAAAAATAGGTCGGAAAAGGCAGAGAAAAACAGAAAATAAAAATTCTCGTTCCGTTTCGTTCCTACCCGGCGCTAGATATGAAATTCAAAAAAAATAGCAAAAAAGTTCAAAAAATTAAAAAATACCATAATGGATTCATTTCAAGCCAAAATAAGTTGGAAAAGGATGAGATAGAGAGAAAATAAAAATTATCGTTTCGTTTCGTTCCTACCCGACACGAAATAGAAATTCCAAAACAATAGCAAAAAAATTCAAAAAATTAAAAAATACAATTACGGATTCATTTAAAACCGAAATAGGTCGGAAAAGGCCGAGAAAAACAGAAAATAAAAATTACCATCCGTTTCGTTCCATCCTGGAACAAAATAAAAAATTCAAAAAAAATAGCAAAAAAATTCAAAAAAATCAAAAATACGGTTATGGATTCATTTCAAGCCAAAATAGATTGGAAAATGATGAGATAGAAAGAAAATAAAAGTTATCGTTCCGGTCCATTCCTACCCGACACGTAATAGAAAATTCTAAAACAATAGCAAAAAAATTCAAAAAATTAAAGAATACCATTACGGGTTCATTCCAAGCCAAAATAGGTCGGAAAAGGCCGAGAAAAACAGAAAATAAAAATTATCGTTCCGTTTCGTTCCTATCCGTCGCTAAATATGAAAATTAAACAAAAATAGCAAAAAAATTCAAAAAATTAAAAAATACCATTATTGTTTCATTTCAAGCCAAAATAAGTTGGAAAAGGATAAGAAAGAGAGAAAATAAAAGTTATCGTTCCGTTCCGTTCCGTTCCTACCAGACGCATAATAGAAAATTCAAGAAAAACAGCAAAAAAATTCAAAAAGTTTAAAAATACGGTTATGGATTCATTTCAAGCCAAAATAGGTTGGAAAATGATGAGATAGAGAGAAAATAAAAGGTATCGTTCCGTTCCGTTCCTACCAGACACGAAATAGAAAATTCCAAAACAATAGCAAAAAAATTCAAAAAATTAAAAAATACGGTTATGGATTCATTTCAAGCCAAAATAGATTGGAAAAGGATGAGATAGAGAGAAAATAAAAGTTATCGTTCCGTTCCGTTCCTACCCGACACGAAATAGAAAATTCCAAAACAATAGCAAAAAAATTCAAAAATGTAAAAAATATGGTTATGGATTCATTTCAAGCCAAAATAGATTGGAAAAAGATGAGATATAGAGAAAATAAAAATTATCGTTTCGTTTCGTTCCTACCCGACACGAAATAGAAAATTCCAAAACAATAGCAAAAAAATTCAAAAAATTAAAAAATACGGTTATGGATTCATTTCAAGCCAAAATAGATTGGAAAAGGATGAGATAGAGAGAAAATAAAAGTTATCGTTCCGTTCCGTTCCTACCAGACACGAAATAGAAAATTCCAAAACAATAGCAAAAAAATTCAAAAAATTAAAAAATATGGTTATGGATTCATTTCAAGCCGAAATAGATTGGAAAAGGATGAGATATAGAGAAAATAAAAATTATCGTTTCGTTTCGTTCCTACCCGACACGAAATAGAAAATTCCAAAACAATAGCAAAAAAATTCAAAAAATTAAAGAATACCATTACGGGTTCATTCCAAGCCAAAATAGGTCGGAAAAGGCCGAGAAAAACAGAAAATAAAAATTATCGTTCCGTTTCGTTCCTATCCGTCGCTAAATATGAAAATTAAACAAAAATAGCAAAAAAATTCAAAAAATTAAAAAATACCATTATTGTTTCATTTCAAGCCAAAATAAGTTGGAAAAGGATAAGAAAGAGAGAAAATAAAAGTTATCGTTCCGTTCCGTTCCGTTCCTACCAGACGCATAATAGAAAATTCAAGAAAAACAGCAAAAAAATTCAAAAAGTTTAAAAATACGGTTATGGATTCATTTCAAGCCAAAATAGGTTGGAAAATGATGAGATAGAGAGAAAATAAAAGGTATCGTTCCGTTCCGTTCCTACCAGACACGAAATAGAAAATTCCAAAACAATAGCAAAAAAATTCAAAAAATTAAAAAATACGGTTATGGATTCATTTCAAGCCAAAATAGATTGGAAAAGGATGAGATAGAGAGAAAATAAAAGTTATCGTTCCGTTCCGTTCCTACCCGACACGAAATAGAAAATTCCAAAACAATAGCAAAAAAATTCAAAAATGTAAAAAATATGGTTATGGATTCATTTCAAGCCAAAATAGATTGGAAAAAGATGAGATATAGAGAAAATAAAAATTATCGTTTCGTTTCGTTCCTACCCGACACGAAATAGAAAATTCCAAAACAATAGCAAAAAAATTCAAAAAATTAAAAAATACGGTTATGGATTCATTTCAAGCCAAAATAGATTGGAAAAGGATGAGATAGAGAGAAAATAAAAGTTATTGTTCCGTTCCGTTCCTACCATACACGAAATAGAAAATTCCAAAACAATAGCAAAAAAATTCAAAAAATTAAAAAATAAGGTTATGGATTCATTTCAAGCCAAAATAGATTGGAAAAGGATGAGATAGAGAGAAAATAAAAGGTATCGTTCCGTTCCGTTCCTACCAGACACGAAATAGAAAATTCCAAAACAATAGCAAAAAAATTCAAAAAATTAAAAAATACGGTTATGGATTCATTTCAAGCCAAAATAGGTTGGAAAATGATGAGATAGAGAGAAAATAAAAGGTATCGTTCCGTTCCGTTCCTACCAGACACGAAATAGAAAATTCCAAAACAATAGCAAAAAAATTCAAAAAATTAAAAAATACGGTTATGGATTCATTTCAAGCCAAAATAGATTGGAAAAGGATGAGATAGAGAGAAAATAAAAGTTATCGTTCCGTTCCGTTCCTACCCGACACGAAATAGAAAATTCCAAAACAATAGCAAAAAAATTCAAAAATGTAAAAAATATGGTTATGGATTCATTTCAAGCCAAAATAGATTGGAAAAAGATGAGATATAGAGAAAATAAAAATTATCGTTTCGTTTCGTTCCTACCCGACACGAAATAGAAAATTCCAAAACAATAGCAAAAAAATTCAAAAAATTAAAAAATACGGTTATGGATTCATTTCAAGCCAAAATAGATTGGAAAAGGATGAGATAGAGAGAAAATAAAAGTTATCGTTCCGTTCCGTTCCTACCAGACACGAAATAGAAAATTCCAAAACAATAGCAAAAAAATTCAAAAAATTAAAAAATATGGTTATGGATTCATTTCAAGCCGAAATAGATTGGAAAAGGATGAGATATAGAGAAAATAAAAATTATCGTTTCGTTTCGTTCCTACCCGACACGAAATAGAAAATTCCAAAACAATAGCAAAAAAATTCAAAAAATTAAAGAATACCATTACGGGTTCATTTCAAGCTAAAATAGGTCGGAAAACGCCGAGAAAAACAGAAAATAAAAATTATCGTTCCGTCTCGTTCCTACCAGGCACTAAATAGAGAATTCAAACAAAATAGCAAAAAAATTCTAAAAATTAAAAAATACAATTATGGCTTCATTTCAATAAAAAATAGGTCGGAAAAGGCAGAGAAAAACAGAAAATAAAAATTCTCGTTCCGTTTCGTTCCTACCCGGCGCTAGATATGAAATAAAAAAAAAATAGCAAAAAAGTTCAAAAAATTAAAAAATACCATAATGGATTCATTTCAAGCCAAAATAAGTTGGAAAAGGATGAGATAGAGAGAAAATAAAAATTATCGTTTCGTTTCGTTCCTACCCGACACGAAATAGAAATTCCAAAACAATAGCAAAAAAATTCAAAAAATTAAAAAATACAATTACGGATTCATTTAAAACCGAAATAGGTCGGAAAAGGCCGAGAAAAACAGAAAATAAAAATTACCATCCGTTTCGTTCCATCCTGGAACAAAATAAAAAATTCGAAAAAAATAGCAAAAAAATTCAAAAAAATCAAAAATACGGTTATGGATTCATTTCAAGCCAAAATAGATTGGAAAATGATGAGATAGAAAGAAAATAAAAGTTATCGTTCCGGTCCATTCCTACCCGACACGTAATAGAAAATTCTAAAACAATAGCAAAAAAATTCAAAAAATTAAAGAATACCATTACGGGTTCATTCCAAGCCAAAATAGGTCGGAAAAGGCCGAGAAAAACAGAAAATAAAAATTATCGTTCCGTTTCGTTCCTATCCGTCGCTAAATATGAAAATTAAACAAAAATAGCAAAAAAATTCAAAAAATTAAAAAATACCATTATTGTTTCATTTCAAGCCAAAATAAGTTGGAAAAGGATAAGAAAGAGAGAAAATAAAAGTTATCGTTCCGTTCCGTTCCGTTCCTACCAGACGCATAATAGAAAATTCAAGAAAAACAGCAAAAAAATTCAAAAAGTTTAAAAATACGGTTATGGATTCATTTCAAGCCAAAATAGGTTGGAAAATGATGAGATAGAGAGAAAATAAAAGGTATCGTTCCGTTCCGTTCCTACCAGACACGAAATAGAAAATTCCAAAACAATAGCAAAAAAATTCAAAAAATTAAAAAATACGGTTATGGATTCATTTCAAGCCAAAATAGATTGGAAAAGGATGAGATAGAGAGAAAATAAAAGTTATCGTTCCGTTCCGTTCCTACCCGACACGAAATAGAAAATTCCAAAACAATAGCAAAAAAATTCAAAAATGTAAAAAATATGGTTATGGATTCATTTCAAGCCAAAATAGATTGGAAAAAGATGAGATATAGAGAAAATAAAAATTATCGTTTCGTTTCGTTCCTACCCGACACGAAATAGAAAATTCCAAAACAATAGCAAAAAAATTCAAAAAATTAAAAAATACGGTTATGGATTCATTTCAAGCCAAAATAGATTGGAAAAGGATGAGATAGAGAGAAAATAAAAGTTATCGTTCCGTTCCGTTCCTACCAGACACGAAATAGAAAATTCCAAAACAATAGCAAAAAAATTCAAAAAATTAAAAAATATGGTTATGGATTCATTTCAAGCCGAAATAGATTGGAAAAGGATGAGATATAGAGAAAATAAAAATTATCGTTTCGTTTCGTTCCTACCCGACACGAAATAGAAAATTCCAAAACAATAGCAAAAAAATTCAAAAAATTAAAGAATACCATTACGGGTTCATTCCAAGCCAAAATAGGTCGGAAAAGGCCGAGAAAAACAGAAAATAAAAATTATCGTTCCGTTTCGTTCCTATCCGTCGCTAAATATGAAAATTAAACAAAAATAGCAAAAAAATTCAAAAAATTAAAAAATACCATTATTGTTTCATTTCAAGCCAAAATAAGTTGGAAAAGGATAAGAAAGAGAGAAAATAAAAGTTATCGTTCCGTTCCGTTCCGTTCCTACCAGACGCATAATAGAAAATTCAAGAAAAACAGCAAAAAAATTCAAAAAGTTTAAAAATACGGTTATGGATTCATTTCAAGCCAAAATAGGTTGGAAAATGATGAGATAGAGAGAAAATAAAAGGTATCGTTCCGTTCCGTTCCTACCAGACACGAAATAGAAAATTCCAAAACAATAGCAAAAAAATTCAAAAAATTAAAAAATACGGTTATGGATTCATTTCAAGCCAAAATAGATTGGAAAAGGATGAGATAGAGAGAAAATAAAAGTTATCGTTCCGTTCCGTTCCTACCCGACACGAAATAGAAAATTCCAAAACAATAGCAAAAAAATTCAAAAATGTAAAAAATATGGTTATGGATTCATTTCAAGCCAAAATAGATTGGAAAAAGATGAGATATAGAGAAAATAAAAATTATCGTTTCGTTTCGTTCCTACCCGACACGAAATAGAAAATTCCAAAACAATAGCAAAAAAATTCAAAAAATTAAAAAATACGGTTATGGATTCATTTCAAGCCAAAATAGATTGGAAAAGGATGAGATAGAGAGAAAATAAAAGTTATTGTTCCGTTCCGTTCCTACCAGACACGAAATAGAAAATTCCAAAACAATAGCAAAAAAATTCAAAAAATTAAAAAATAAGGTTATGGATTCATTTCAAGCCAAAATAGATTGGAAAAGGATGAGATAGAGAGAAAATAAAAGGTATCGTTCCGTTCCGTTCCTACCAGACACGAAATAGAAAATTCCAAAACAATAGCAAAAAAATTCAAAAAATTAAAAAATACGGTTATGGATTCATTTCAAGCCAAAATAGGTTGGAAAATGATGAGATAGAGAGAAAATAAAAGGTATCGTTCCGTTCCGTTCCTACCAGACACGAAATAGAAAATTCCAAAACAATAGCAAAAAAATTCAAAAAATTAAAAAATACGGTTATGGATTCATTTCAAGCCAAAATAGATTGGAAAAGGATGAGATAGAGAGAAAATAAAAGTTATCGTTCCGTTCCGTTCCTACCCGACACGAAATAGAAAATTCCAAAACAATAGCAAAAAAATTCAAAAATGTAAAAAATATGGTTATGGATTCATTTCAAGCCAAAATAGATTGGAAAAAGATGAGATATAGAGAAAATAAAAATTATCGTTTCGTTTCGTTCCTACCCGACACGAAATAGAAAATTCCAAAACAATAGCAAAAAAATTCAAAAAATTAAAAAATACGGTTATGGATTCATTTCAAGCCAAAATAGATTGGAAAAGGATGAGATAGAGAGAAAATAAAAGTTATCGTTCCGTTCCGTTCCTACCAGACACGAAATAGAAAATTCCAAAACAATAGCAAAAAAATTCAAAAAATTAAAAAATATGGTTATGGATTCATTTCAAGCCGAAATAGATTGGAAAAGGATGAGATATAGAGAAAATAAAAATTATCGTTTCGTTTCGTTCCTACCCGACACGAAATAGAAAATTCCAAAACAATAGCAAAAAAATTCAAAAAATTAAAGAATACCATTACGGGTTCATTTCAAGCTAAAATAGGTCGGAAAACGCCGAGAAAAACAGAAAATAAAAATTATCGTTCCGTCTCGTTCCTACCAGGCACTAAATAGAGAATTCAAACAAAATAGCAAAAAAATTCTAAAAATTAAAAAATACAATTATGGCTTCATTTCAATAAAAAATAGGTCGGAAAAGGCAGAGAAAAACAGAAAATAAAAATTCTCGTTCCGTTTCGTTCCTACCCGGCGCTAGATATGAAATTCAAAAAAAATAGCAAAAAAGTTCAAAAAATTAAAAAATACCATAATGGATTCATTTCAAGCCAAAATAAGTTGGAAAAGGATGAGATAGAGAGAAAATAAAAATTATCGTTTCGTTTCGTTCCTACCCGACACGAAATAGAAATTCCAAAACAATAGCAAAAAAATTCAAAAAATTAAAAAATACAATTACGGATTCATTTAAAACCGAAATAGGTCGGAAAAGGCCGAGAAAAACAGAAAATAAAAATTACCATCCGTTTCGTTCCATCCTGGAACAAAATAAAAAATTCAAAAAAAATAGCAAAAAAATTCAAAAAAATCAAAAATACGGTTATGGATTCATTTCAAGCCAAAATAGATTGGAAAATGATGAGATAGAAAGAAAATAAAAGTTATCGTTCCGGTCCATTCCTACCCGACACGTAATAGAAAATTCTAAAACAATAGCAAAAAAATTCAAAAAATTAAAGAATACCATTACGGGTTCATTCCAAGCCAAAATAGGTCGGAAAAGGCCGAGAAAAACAGAAAATAAAAATTATCGTTCCGTTTCGTTCCTATCCGTCGCTAAATATGAAAATTAAACAAAAATAGCAAAAAAATTCAAAAAATTAAAAAATACCATTATTGTTTCATTTCAAGCCAAAATAAGTTGGAAAAGGATAAGAAAGAGAGAAAATAAAAGTTATCGTTCCGTTCCGTTCCGTTCCTACCAGACGCATAATAGAAAATTCAAGAAAAACAGCAAAAAAATTCAAAAAGTTTAAAAATACGGTTATGGATTCATTTCAAGCCAAAATAGGTTGGAAAATGATGAGATAGAGAGAAAATAAAAGGTATCGTTCCGTTCCGTTCCTACCAGACACGAAATAGAAAATTCCAAAACAATAGCAAAAAAATTCAAAAAATTAAAAAATACGGTTATGGATTTATTTCAAGCCAAAATAGATTGGAAAAGGATGAGATAGAGAGAAAATAAAAGTTATCGTTCCGTTCCGTTCCTACCCGACACGAAATAGAAAATTCCAAAACAATAGCAAAAAAATTCAAAAATGTAAAAAATATGGTTATGGATTCATTTCAAGCCAAAATAGATTGGAAAAAGATGAGATATAGAGAAAATAAAAATTATCGTTTCGTTTCGTTCCTACCCGACACGAAATAGAAAATTCCAAAACAATAGCAAAAAAATTCAAAAAATTAAAAAATACGGTTATGGATTCATTTCAAGCCAAAATAGATTGGAAAAGGATGAGATAGAGAGAAAATAAAAGTTATTGTTCCGTTCCGTTCCTACCAGACACGAAATAGAAAATTCCAAAACAATAGCAAAAAAATTCAAAAAATTAAAAAATAAGGTTATGGATTCATTTCAAGCCAAAATAGATTGGAAAAGGATGAGATAGAGAGAAAATAAAAGGTATCGTTCCGTTCCGTTCCTACCAGACACGAAATAGAAAATTCCAAAACAATAGCAAAAAAATTCAAAAAATTAAAAAATACGGTTATGGATTCATTTCAAGCCAAAATAGGTTGGAAAATGATGAGATAGAGAGAAAATAAAAGGTATCGTTCCGTTCCGTTCCTACCAGACACGAAATAGAAAATTCCAAAACAATAGCAAAAAAATTCAAAAAATTAAAAAATACGGTTATGGATTCATTTCAAGCCAAAATAGATTGGAAAAGGATGAGATAGAGAGAAAATAAAAGTTATCGTTCCGTTCCGTTCCTACCCGACACGAAATAGAAAATTCCAAAACAATAGCAAAAAAATTCAAAAATGTAAAAAATATGGTTATGGATTCATTTCAAGCCAAAATAGATTGGAAAAAGATGAGATATAGAGAAAATAAAAATTATCGTTTCGTTTCGTTCCTACCCGACACGAAATAGAAAATTCCAAAACAATAGCAAAAAAATTCAAAAAATTAAAAAATACGGTTATGGATTCATTTCAAGCCAAAATAGATTGGAAAAGGATGAGATAGAGAGAAAATAAAAGTTATCGTTCCGTTCCGTTCCTACCAGACACGAAATAGAAAATTCCAAAACAATAGCAAAAAAATTCAAAAAATTAAAAAATATGGTTATGGATTCATTTCAAGCCGAAATAGATTGGAAAAGGATGAGATATAGAGAAAATAAAAATTATCGTTTCGTTTCGTTCCTACCCGACACGAAATAGAAAATTCCAAAACAATAGCAAAAAAATTCAAAAAATTAAAGAATACCATTACGGGTTCATTTCAAGCTAAAATAGGTCGGAAAACGCCGAGAAAAACAGAAAATAAAAATTATCGTTCCGTCTCGTTCCTACCAGGCACTAAATAGAGAATTCAAACAAAATAGCAAAAAAATTCTAAAAATTAAAAAATACAATTATGGCTTCATTTCAATAAAAAATAGGTCGGAAAAGGCAGAGAAAAACAGAAAATAAAAATTCTCGTTCCGTTTCGTTCCTACCCGGCGCTAGATATGAAATTCAAAAAAAATAGCAAAAAAGTTCAAAAAATTAAAAAATACCATAATGGATTCATTTCAAGCCAAAATAAGTTGGAAAAGGATGAGATAGAGAGAAAATAAAAATTATCGTTTCGTTTCGTTCCTACCCGACACGAAATAGAAATTCCAAAACAATAGCAAAAAAATTCAAAAAATTAAAAAATACAATTACGGATTCATTTAAAACCGAAATAGGTCGGAAAAGGCCGAGAAAAACAGAAAATAAAAATTACCATCCGTTTCGTTCCATCCTGGAACAAAATAAAAAATTCAAAAAAAATAGCAAAAAAATTCAAAAAAATCAAAAATACGGTTATGGATTCATTTCAAGCCAAAATAGATTGGAAAATGATGAGATAGAAAGAAAATAAAAGTTATCGTTCCGGTCCATTCCTACCCGACACGTAATAGAAAATTCTAAAACAATAGCAAAAAAATTCAAAAAATTAAAGAATACCATTACGGGTTCATTCCAAGCCAAAATAGGTCGGAAAAGGCCGAGAAAAACAGAAAATAAAAATTATCGTTCCGTTTCGTTCCTATCCGTCGCTAAATATGAAAATTAAACAAAAATAGCAAAAAAATTCAAAAAATTAAAAAATACCATTATTGTTTCATTTCAAGCCAAAATAAGTTGGAAAAGGATAAGAAAGAGAGAAAATAAAAGTTATCGTTCCGTTCCGTTCCGTTCCTACCAGACGCATAATAGAAAATTCAAGAAAAACAGCAAAAAAATTCAAAAAGTTTAAAAATACGGTTATGGATTCATTTCAAGCCAAAATAGGTTGGAAAATGATGAGATAGAGAGAAAATAAAAGGTATCGTTCCGTTCCGTTCCTACCAGACACGAAATAGAAAATTCCAAAACAATAGCAAAAAAATTCAAAAAATTAAAAAATACGGTTATGGATTCATTTCAAGCCAAAATAGATTGGAAAATGATGAGATAGAGAGAAAATAAAAGTTATCGTTCCGTTCCGTTCCTACCCGACACGAAATAGAAAATTCCAAAACAATAGCAAAAAAATTCAAAAATGTAAAAAATATGGTTATGGATTCATTTCAAGCCAAAATAGATTGGAAAAAGATGAGATATAGAGAAAATAAAAATTATCGTTTCGTTTCGTTCCTACCCGACACGAAATAGAAAATTCCAAAACAATAGCAAAAAAATTCAAAAAATTAAAAAATACGGTTATGGATTCATTTCAAGCCAAAATAGATTGGAAAAGGATGAGATAGAGAGAAAATAAAAGTTATCGTTCCGTTCCGTTCCTACCAGACACGAAATAGAAAATTCCAAAACAATAGCAAAAAAATTCAAAAAATTAAAAAATATGGTTATGGATTCATTTCAAGCCGAAATAGATTGGAAAAGGATGAGATATAGAGAAAATAAAAATTATCGTTTCGTTTCGTTCCTACCCGACACGAAATAGAAAATTCCAAAACAATAGCAAAAAAATTCAAAAAATTAAAGAATACCATTACGGGTTCATTTCAAGCTAAAATAGGTCGGAAAACGCCGAGAAAAACAGAAAATAAAAATTATCGTTCCGTCTCGTTCCTACCAGGCACTAAATAGAGAATTCAAACAAAATAGCAAAAAAATTCTAAAAATTAAAAAATACAATTATGGCTTCATTTCAATAAAAAATAGGTCGGAAAAGGCAGAGAAAAACAGAAAATAAAAATTCTCGTTCCGTTTCGTTCCTACCCGGCGCTAGATATGAAATTCAAAAAAAATAGCAAAAAAGTTCAAAAAATTAAAAAATACCATAATGGATTCATTTCAAGCCAAAATAAGTTGGAAAAGGATGAGATAGAGAGAAAATAAAAATTATCGTTTCGTTTCGTTCCTACCCGACACGAAATAGAAATTCCAAAACAATAGCAAAAAAATTCAAAAAATTAAAAAATACAATTACGGATTCATTTAAAACCGAAATAGGTCGGAAAAGGCCGAGAAAAACAGAAAATAAAAATTACCATCCGTTTCGTTCCATCCTGGAACAAAATAAAAAATTCAAAAAAAATAGCAAAAAAATTCAAAAAAATCAAAAATACGGTTATGGATTCATTTCAAGCCAAAATAGATTGGAAAATGATGAGATAGAAAGAAAATAAAAGTTATCGTTCCGGTCCATTCCTACCCGACACGTAATAGAAAATTCTAAAACAATAGCAAAAAAATTCAAAAAATTAAAGAATACCATTACGGGTTCATTCCAAGCCAAAATAGGTCGGAAAAGGCCGAGAAAAACAGAAAATAAAAATTATCGTTCCGTTTCGTTCCTATCCGTCGCTAAATATGAAAATTAAACAAAAATAGCAAAAAAATTCAAAAAATTAAAAAATACCATTATTGTTTCATTTCAAGCCAAAATAAGTTGGAAAAGGATAAGAAAGAGAGAAAATAAAAGTTATCGTTCCGTTCCGTTCCGTTCCTACCAGACGCATAATAGAAAATTCAAGAAAAACAGCAAAAAAATTCAAAAAGTTTAAAAATACGGTTATGGATTCATTTCAAGCCAAAATAGGTTGGAAAATGATGAGATAGAGAGAAAATAAAAGGTATCGTTCCGTTCCGTTCCTACCAGACACGAAATAGAAAATTCCAAAACAATAGCAAAAAAATTCAAAAAATTAAAAAATACGGTTATGGATTCATTTCAAGCCAAAATAGATTGGAAAATGATGAGATAGAGAGAAAATAAAAGTTATCGTTCCGTTCCGTTCCTACCCGACACGAAATAGAAAATTCCAAAACAATAGCAAAAAAATTCAAAAATGTAAAAAATATGGTTATGGATTCATTTCAAGCCAAAATAGATTGGAAAAAGATGAGATATAGAGAAAATAAAAATTATCGTTTCGTTTCGTTCCTACCCGACACGAAATAGAAAATTCCAAAACAATAGCAAAAAAATTCAAAAAATTAAAAAATACGGTTATGGATTCATTTCAAGCCAAAATAGATTGGAAAAGGATGAGATAGAGAGAAAATAAAAGTTATCGTTCCGTTCCGTTCCTACCAGACACGAAATAGAAAATTCCAAAACAATAGCAAAAAAATTCAAAAAATTAAAAAATATGGTTATGGATTCATTTCAAGCCGAAATAGATTGGAAAAGGATGAGATATAGAGAAAATAAAAATTATCGTTTCGTTTCGTTCCTACCCGACACGAAATAGAAAATTCCAAAACAATAGCAAAAAAATTCAAAAAATTAAAGAATACCATTACGGGTTCATTTCAAGCTAAAATAGGTCGGAAAACGCCGAGAAAAACAGAAAATAAAAATTATCGTTCCGTCTCGTTCCTACCAGGCACTAAATAGAGAATTCAAACAAAATAGCAAAAAAATTCTAAAAATTAAAAAATACAATTATGGCTTCATTTCAATAAAAAATAGGTCGGAAAAGGCAGAGAAAAACAGAAAATAAAAATTCTCGTTCCGTTTCGTTCCTACCCGGCGCTAGATATGAAATTCAAAAAAAATAGCAAAAAAGTTCAAAAAATTAAAAAATACCATAATGGATTCATTTCAAGCCAAAATAAGTTGGAAAAGGATGAGATAGAGAGAAAATAAAAATTATCGTTTCGTTTCGTTCCTACCCGACACGAAATAGAAATTCCAAAACAATAGCAAAAAAATTCAAAAAATTAAAAAATACAATTACGGATTCATTTAAAACCGAAATAGGTCGGAAAAGGCCGAGAAAAACAGAAAATAAAAATTACCATCCGTTTCGTTCCATCCTGGAACAAAATAAAAAATTCAAAAAAAATAGCAAAAAAATTCAAAAAAATCAAAAATACGGTTATGGATTCATTTCAAGCCAAAATAGATTGGAAAATGATGAGATAGAAAGAAAATAAAAGTTATCGTTCCGGTCCATTCCTACCCGACACGTAATAGAAAATTCTAAAACAATAGCAAAAAAATTCAAAAAATTAAAGAATACCATTACGGGTTCATTCCAAGCCAAAATAGGTCGGAAAAGGCCGAGAAAAACAGAAAATAAAAATTATCGTTCCGTTTCGTTCCTATCCGTCGCTAAATATGAAAATTAAACAAAAATAGCAAAAAAATTCAAAAAATTAAAAAATACCATTATTGTTTCATTTCAAGCCAAAATAAGTTGGAAAAGGATAAGAAAGAGAGAAAATAAAAGTTATCGTTCCGTTCCGTTCCGTTCCTACCAGACGCATAATAGAAAATTCAAGAAAAACAGCAAAAAAATTCAAAAAGTTTAAAAATACGGTTATGGATTCATTTCAAGCCAAAATAGGTTGGAAAATGATGAGATAGAGAGAAAATAAAAGGTATCGTTCCGTTCCGTTCCTACCAGACACGAAATAGAAAATTCCAAAACAATAGCAAAAAAATTCAAAAAATTAAAAAATACGGTTATGGATTCATTTCAAGCCAAAATAGATTGGAAAATGATGAGATAGAGAGAAAATAAAAGTTATCGTTCCGTTCCGTTCCTACCCGACACGAAATAGAAAATTCCAAAACAATAGCAAAAAAATTCAAAAATGTAAAAAATATGGTTATGGATTCATTTCAAGCCAAAATAGATTGGAAAAAGATGAGATATAGAGAAAATAAAAATTATCGTTTCGTTTCGTTCCTACCCGACACGAAATAGAAAATTCCAAAACAATAGCAAAAAAATTCAAAAAATTAAAAAATACGGTTATGGATTCATTTCAAGCCAAAATAGATTGGAAAAGGATGAGATAGAGAGAAAATAAAAGTTATCGTTCCGTTCCGTTCCTACCAGACACGAAATAGAAAATTCCAAAACAATAGCAAAAAAATTCAAAAAATTAAAAAATAAGGTTATGGATTCATTTCAAGCCGAAATAGATTGGAAAAGGATGAGATAGAGAGAAAATAAAAGGTATCGTTCCGTTCCGTTCCTACCAGACACGAAATAGAAAATTCCAAAACAATAGCAAAAAAATTCAAAAAATTAAAAAATACGGTTATGGATTCATTTCAAGCCAAAATAGATTGGAAAAGGATGAGATAGAGAGAAAATAAAAGTTATCGTTCCGTTCCGTTCCTACCCGACACGAAATAGAAAATTCCAAAACAATAGCAAAAAAATTCAAAAATGTAAAAAATATGGTTATGGATTCATTTCAAGCCAAAATAGATTGGAAAAAGATGAGATATAGAGAAAATAAAAATTATCGTTTCGTTTCGTTCCTACCCGACACGTAATAGAAAATTCTAAAACAATAGCAAAAAAATTCAAAAAATTAAAGAATACCATTACGGGTTCATTCCAAGCCAAAATAGGTCGGAAAAGGCCGAGAAAAACAGAAAATAAAAATTATCGTTCCGTTTCGTTCCTATCCGTCGCTAAATATGAAAATTAAACAAAAATAGCAAAAAAATTCAAAAAATTAAAAAATACCATTATTGTTTCATTTCAAGCCAAAATAAGTTGGAAAAGGATAAGAAAGAGAGAAAATAAAAGTTATCGTTCCGTTCCGTTCCGTTCCTACCAGACGCATAATAGAAAATTCAAGAAAAACAGCAAAAAAATTCAAAAAGTTTAAAAATACGGTTATGGATTCATTTCAAGCCAAAATAGGTTGGAAAATGATGAGATAGAGAGAAAATAAAAGGTATCGTTCCGTTCCGTTCCTACCAGACACGAAATAGAAAATTCCAAAACAATAGCAAAAAAATTCAAAAAATTAAAAAATACGGTTATGGATTCATTTCAAGCCAAAATAGATTGGAAAAGGATGAGATAGAGAGAAAATAAAAGTTATCGTTCCGTTCCGTTCCTACCCGACACGAAATAGAAAATTCCAAAACAATAGCAAAAAAATTCAAAAATGTAAAAAATATGGTTATGGATTCATTTCAAGCCAAAATAGATTGGAAAAAGATGAGATATAGAGAAAATAAAAATTATCGTTTCGTTTCGTTCCTACCCGACACGAAATAGAAAATTCCAAAACAATAGCAAAAAAATTCAAAAAATTAAAAAATACGGTTATGGATTCATTTCAAGCCAAAATAGATTGGAAAAGGATGAGATAGAGAGAAAATAAAAGTTATCGTTCCGTTCCGTTCCTACCAGACACGAAATAGAAAATTCCAAAACAATAGCAAAAAAATTCAAAAAATTAAAAAATATGGTTATGGATTCATTTCAAGCCGAAATAGATTGGAAAAGGATGAGATATAGAGAAAATAAAAATTATCGTTTCGTTTCGTTCCTACCCGACACGAAATAGAAAATTCCAAAACAATAGCAAAAAAATTCAAAAAATTAAAGAATACCATTACGGGTTCATTCCAAGCCAAAATAGGTCGGAAAAGGCCGAGAAAAACAGAAAATAAAAATTATCGTTCCGTTTCGTTCCTATCCGTCGCTAAATATGAAAATTAAACAAAAATAGCAAAAAAATTCAAAAAATTAAAAAATACCATTATTGTTTCATTTCAAGCCAAAATAAGTTGGAAAAGGATAAGAAAGAGAGAAAATAAAAGTTATCGTTCCGTTCCGTTCCGTTCCTACCAGACGCATAATAGAAAATTCAAGAAAAACAGCAAAAAAATTCAAAAAGTTTAAAAATACGGTTATGGATTCATTTCAAGCCAAAATAGGTTGGAAAATGATGAGATAGAGAGAAAATAAAAGGTATCGTTCCGTTCCGTTCCTACCAGACACGAAATAGAAAATTCCAAAACAATAGCAAAAAAATTCAAAAAATTAAAAAATACGGTTATGGATTCATTTCAAGCCAAAATAGATTGGAAAAGGATGAGATAGAGAGAAAATAAAAGTTATCGTTCCGTTCCGTTCCTACCCGACACGAAATAGAAAATTCCAAAACAATAGCAAAAAAATTCAAAAATGTAAAAAATATGGTTATGGATTCATTTCAAGCCAAAATAGATTGGAAAAAGATGAGATATAGAGAAAATAAAAATTATCGTTTCGTTTCGTTCCTACCCGACACGAAATAGAAAATTCCAAAACAATAGCAAAAAAATTCAAAAAATTAAAAAATACGGTTATGGATTCATTTCAAGCCAAAATAGATTGGAAAAGGATGAGATAGAGAGAAAATAAAAGTTATTGTTCCGTTCCGTTCCTACCATACACGAAATAGAAAATTCCAAAACAATAGCAAAAAAATTCAAAAAATTAAAAAATAAGGTTATGGATTCATTTCAAGCCAAAATAGATTGGAAAAGGATGAGATAGAGAGAAAATAAAAGGTATCGTTCCGTTCCGTTCCTACCAGACACGAAATAGAAAATTCCAAAACAATAGCAAAAAAATTCAAAAAATTAAAAAATACGGTTATGGATTCATTTCAAGCCAAAATAGGTTGGAAAATGATGAGATAGAGAGAAAATAAAAGGTATCGTTCCGTTCCGTTCCTACCAGACACGAAATAGAAAATTCCAAAACAATAGCAAAAAAATTCAAAAAATTAAAAAATACGGTTATGGATTCATTTCAAGCCAAAATAGATTGGAAAAGGATGAGATAGAGAGAAAATAAAAGTTATCGTTCCGTTCCGTTCCTACCCGACACGAAATAGAAAATTCCAAAACAATAGCAAAAAAATTCAAAAATGTAAAAAATATGGTTATGGATTCATTTCAAGCCAAAATAGATTGGAAAAAGATGAGATATAGAGAAAATAAAAATTATCGTTTCGTTTCGTTCCTACCCGACACGAAATAGAAAATTCCAAAACAATAGCAAAAAAATTCAAAAAATTAAAAAATACGGTTATGGATTCATTTCAAGCCAAAATAGATTGGAAAAGGATGAGATAGAGAGAAAATAAAAGTTATCGTTCCGTTCCGTTCCTACCAGACACGAAATAGAAAATTCCAAAACAATAGCAAAAAAATTCAAAAAATTAAAAAATATGGTTATGGATTCATTTCAAGCCGAAATAGATTGGAAAAGGATGAGATATAGAGAAAATAAAAATTATCGTTTCGTTTCGTTCCTACCCGACACGAAATAGAAAATTCCAAAACAATAGCAAAAAAATTCAAAAAATTAAAGAATACCATTACGGGTTCATTTCAAGCTAAAATAGGTCGGAAAACGCCGAGAAAAACAGAAAATAAAAATTATCGTTCCGTCTCGTTCCTACCAGGCACTAAATAGAGAATTCAAACAAAATAGCAAAAAAATTCTAAAAATTAAAAAATACAATTATGGCTTCATTTCAATAAAAAATAGGTCGGAAAAGGCAGAGAAAAACAGAAAATAAAAATTCTCGTTCCGTTTCGTTCCTACCCGGCGCTAGATATGAAATTCAAAAAAAATAGCAAAAAAGTTCAAAAAATTAAAAAATACCATAATGGATTCATTTCAAGCCAAAATAAGTTGGAAAAGGATGAGATAGAGAGAAAATAAAAATTATCGTTTCGTTTCGTTCCTACCCGACACGAAATAGAAATTCCAAAACAATAGCAAAAAAATTCAAAAAATTAAAAAATACAATTACGGATTCATTTAAAACCGAAATAGGTCGGAAAAGGCCGAGAAAAACAGAAAATAAAAATTACCATCCGTTTCGTTCCATCCTGGAACAAAATAAAAAATTCAAAAAAAATAGCAAAAAAATTCAAAAAAATCAAAAATACGGTTATGGATTCATTTCAAGCCAAAATAGATTGGAAAATGATGAGATAGAAAGAAAATAAAAGTTATCGTTCCGGTCCATTCCTACCCGACACGTAATAGAAAATTCTAAAACAATAGCAAAAAAATTCAAAAAATTAAAGAATACCATTACGGGTTCATTCCAAGCCAAAATAGGTCGGAAAAGGCCGAGAAAAACAGAAAATAAAAATTATCGTTCCGTTTCGTTCCTATCCGTCGCTAAATATGAAAATTAAACAAAAATAGCAAAAAAATTCAAAAAATTAAAAAATACCATTATTGTTTCATTTCAAGCCAAAATAAGTTGGAAAAGGATAAGAAAGAGAGAAAATAAAAGTTATCGTTCCGTTCCGTTCCGTTCCTACCAGACGCATAATAGAAAATTCAAGAAAAACAGCAAAAAAATTCAAAAAGTTTAAAAATACGGTTATGGATTCATTTCAAGCCAAAATAGGTTGGAAAATGATGAGATAGAGAGAAAATAAAAGGTATCGTTCCGTTCCGTTCCTACCAGACACGAAATAGAAAATTCCAAAACAATAGCAAAAAAATTCAAAAAATTAAAAAATACGGTTATGGATTTATTTCAAGCCAAAATAGATTGGAAAAGGATGAGATAGAGAGAAAATAAAAGTTATCGTTCCGTTCCGTTCCTACCCGACACGAAATAGAAAATTCCAAAACAATAGCAAAAAAATTCAAAAATGTAAAAAATATGGTTATGGATTCATTTCAAGCCAAAATAGATTGGAAAAAGATGAGATATAGAGAAAATAAAAATTATCGTTTCGTTTCGTTCCTACCCGACACGAAATAGAAAATTCCAAAACAATAGCAAAAAAATTCAAAAAATTAAAAAATACGGTTATGGATTCATTTCAAGCCAAAATAGATTGGAAAAGGATGAGATAGAGAGAAAATAAAAGTTATTGTTCCGTTCCGTTCCTACCAGACACGAAATAGAAAATTCCAAAACAATAGCAAAAAAATTCAAAAAATTAAAAAATAAGGTTATGGATTCATTTCAAGCCAAAATAGATTGGAAAAGGATGAGATAGAGAGAAAATAAAAGGTATCGTTCCGTTCCGTTCCTACCAGACACGAAATAGAAAATTCCAAAACAATAGCAAAAAAATTCAAAAAATTAAAAAATACGGTTATGGATTCATTTCAAGCCAAAATAGGTTGGAAAATGATGAGATAGAGAGAAAATAAAAGGTATCGTTCCGTTCCGTTCCTACCAGACACGAAATAGAAAATTCCAAAACAATAGCAAAAAAATTCAAAAAATTAAAAAATACGGTTATGGATTCATTTCAAGCCAAAATAGATTGGAAAAGGATGAGATAGAGAGAAAATAAAAGTTATCGTTCCGTTCCGTTCCTACCCGACACGAAATAGAAAATTCCAAAACAATAGCAAAAAAATTCAAAAATGTAAAAAATATGGTTATGGATTCATTTCAAGCCAAAATAGATTGGAAAAAGATGAGATATAGAGAAAATAAAAATTATCGTTTCGTTTCGTTCCTACCCGACACGAAATAGAAAATTCCAAAACAATAGCAAAAAAATTCAAAAAATTAAAAAATACGGTTATGGATTCATTTCAAGCCAAAATAGATTGGAAAAGGATGAGATAGAGAGAAAATAAAAGTTATCGTTCCGTTCCGTTCCTACCAGACACGAAATAGAAAATTCCAAAACAATAGCAAAAAAATTCAAAAAATTAAAAAATATGGTTATGGATTCATTTCAAGCCGAAATAGATTGGAAAAGGATGAGATATAGAGAAAATAAAAATTATCGTTTCGTTTCGTTCCTACCCGACACGAAATAGAAAATTCCAAAACAATAGCAAAAAAATTCAAAAAATTAAAGAATACCATTACGGGTTCATTTCAAGCTAAAATAGGTCGGAAAACGCCGAGAAAAACAGAAAATAAAAATTATCGTTCCGTCTCGTTCCTACCAGGCACTAAATAGAGAATTCAAACAAAATAGCAAAAAAATTCTAAAAATTAAAAAATACAATTATGGCTTCATTTCAATAAAAAATAGGTCGGAAAAGGCAGAGAAAAACAGAAAATAAAAATTCTCGTTCCGTTTCGTTCCTACCCGGCGCTAGATATGAAATTCAAAAAAAATAGCAAAAAAGTTCAAAAAATTAAAAAATACCATAATGGATTCATTTCAAGCCAAAATAAGTTGGAAAATGATGAGATAGAGAGAAAATAAAAATTATCGTTTCGTTTCGTTCCTACCCGACACGAAATAGAAATTCCAAAACAATAGCAAAAAAATTCAAAAAATTAAAAAATACAATTACGGATTCATTTAAAACCGAAATAGGTCGGAAAAGGCCGAGAAAAACAGAAAATAAAAATTACCATCCGTTTCGTTCCATCCTGGAACAAAATAAAAAATTCAAAAAAAATAGCAAAAAAATTCAAAAAAATCAAAAATACGGTTATGGATTCATTTCAAGCCAAAATAGATTGGAAAATGATGAGATAGAAAGAAAATAAAAGTTATCGTTCCGGTCCATTCCTACCCGACACGTAATAGAAAATTCTAAAACAATAGCAAAAAAATTCAAAAAATTAAAGAATACCATTACGGGTTCATTCCAAGCCAAAATAGGTCGGAAAAGGCCGAGAAAAACAGAAAATAAAAATTATCGTTCCGTTTCGTTCCTATCCGTCGCTAAATATGAAAATTAAACAAAAATAGCAAAAAAATTCAAAAAATTAAAAAATACCATTATTGTTTCATTTCAAGCCAAAATAAGTTGGAAAAGGATAAGAAAGAGAGAAAATAAAAGTTATCGTTCCGTTCCGTTCCGTTCCTACCAGACGCATAATAGAAAATTCAAGAAAAACAGCAAAAAAATTCAAAAAGTTTAAAAATACGGTTATGGATTCATTTCAAGCCAAAATAGGTTGGAAAATGATGAGATAGAGAGAAAATAAAAGGTATCGTTCCGTTCCGTTCCTACCAGACACGAAATAGAAAATTCCAAAACAATAGCAAAAAAATTCAAAAAATTAAAAAATACGGTTATGGATTCATTTCAAGCCAAAATAGATTGGAAAAGGATGAGATAGAGAGAAAATAAAAGTTATCGTTCCGTTCCGTTCCTACCCGACACGAAATAGAAAATTCCAAAACAATAGCAAAAAAATTCAAAAATGTAAAAAATATGGTTATGGATTCATTTCAAGCCAAAATAGATTGGAAAAAGATGAGATATAGAGAAAATAAAAATTATCGTTTCGTTTCGTTCCTACCCGACACGAAATAGAAAATTCCAAAACAATAGCAAAAAAATTCAAAAAATTAAAAAATACGGTTATGGATTCATTTCAAGCCAAAATAGATTGGAAAAGGATGAGATAGAGAGAAAATAAAAGTTATCGTTCCGTTCCGTTCCTACCAGACACGAAATAGAAAATTCCAAAACAATAGCAAAAAAATTCAAAAAATTAAAAAATATGGTTATGGATTCATTTCAAGCCGAAATAGATTGGAAAAGGATGAGATATAGAGAAAATAAAAATTATCGTTTCGTTTCGTTCCTACCCGACACGAAATAGAAAATTCCAAAACAATAGCAAAAAAATTCAAAAAATTAAAGAATACCATTACGGGTTCATTTCAAGCTAAAATAGGTCGGAAAACGCCGAGAAAAACAGAAAATAAAAATTATCGTTCCGTCTCGTTCCTACCAGGCACTAAATAGCGAATTCAAACAAAATAGCAAAAAAATTCTAAAAATTAAAAAATACAATTATGGCTTCATTTCAATAAAAAATAGGTCGGAAAAGGCAGAGAAAAATAGAAAATAAAAATTCTCGTTCCGTTTCGTTCCTACCCGGCGCTAGATATGAAATTCAAAAAAAATAGCAAAAAAGTTCAAAAAATTAAAAAATACCATAATGGATTCATTTCAAGCCAAAATAAGTTGGAAAAGGATGAGATAGAGAGAAAATAAAAATTATCGTTTCGTTTCGTTCCTACCCGACACGAAATAGAAATTCCAAAACAATAGCAAAAAAATTCAAAAAATTAAAAAATACAATTACGGATTCATTTAAAACCGAAATAGGTCGGAAAAGGCCGAGAAAAACAGAAAATAAAAATTACCATCCGTTTCGTTCCATCCTGGAACAAAATAAAAAATTCAAAAAAAATAGCAAAAAAATTCAAAAAAATCAAAAATACGGTTATGGATTCATTTCAAGCCAAAATAGATTGGAAAATGATGAGATAGAAAGAAAATAAAAGTTATCGTTCCGGTCCATTCCTACCCGACACGTAATAGAAAATTCTAAAACAATAGCAAAAAAATTCAAAAAATTAAAGAATACCATTACGGGTTCATTCCAAGCCAAAATAGGTCGGAAAAGGCCGAGAAAAACAGAAAATAAAAATTATCGTTCCGTTTCGTTCCTATCCGTCGCTAAATATGAAAATTAAACAAAAATAGCAAAAAAATTCAAAAAATTAAAAAATACCATTATTGTTTCATTTCAAGCCAAAATAAGTTGGAAAAGGATAAGAAAGAGAGAAAATAAAAGTTATCGTTCCGTTCCGTTCCGTTCCTACCAGACGCATAATAGAAAATTCAAGAAAAACAGCAAAAAAATTCAAAAAGTTTAAAAATACGGTTATGGATTCATTTCAAGCCAAAATAGGTTGGAAAATGATGAGATAGAGAGAAAATAAAAGGTATCGTTCCGTTCCGTTCCTACCAGACACGAAATAGAAAATTCCAAAACAATAGCAAAAAAATTCAAAAAATTAAAAAATACGGTTATGGATTCATTTCAAGCCAAAATAGATTGGAAAATGATGAGATAGAGAGAAAATAAAAGTTATCGTTCCGTTCCGTTCCTACCCGACACGAAATAGAAAATTCCAAAACAATAGCAAAAAAATTCAAAAATGTAAAAAATATGGTTATGGATTCATTTCAAGCCAAAATAGATTGGAAAAAGATGAGATATAGAGAAAATAAAAATTATCGTTTCGTTTCGTTCCTACCCGACACGAAATAGAAAATTCCAAAACAATAGCAAAAAAATTCAAAAAATTAAAAAATACGGTTATGGATTCATTTCAAGCCAAAATAGATTGGAAAAGGATGAGATAGAGAGAAAATAAAAGTTATCGTTCCGTTCCGTTCCTACCAGACACGAAATAGAAAATTCCAAAACAATAGCAAAAAAATTCAAAAAATTAAAAAATAAGGTTATGGATTCATTTCAAGCCGAAATAGATTGGAAAAGGATGAGATAGAGAGAAAATAAAAGGTATCGTTCCGTTCCGTTCCTACCAGACACGAAATAGAAAATTCCAAAACAATAGCAAAAAAATTCAAAAAATTAAAAAATACGGTTATGGATTCATTTCAAGCCAAAATAGATTGGAAAAGGATGAGATAGAGAGAAAATAAAAGTTATCGTTCCGTTCCGTTCCTACCCGACACGAAATAGAAAATTCCAAAACAATAGCAAAAAAATTCAAAAATGTAAAAAATATGGTTATGGATTCATTTCAAGCCAAAATAGATTGGAAAAAGATGAGATATAGAGAAAATAAAAATTATCGTTTCGTTTCGTTCCTACCCGACACGTAATAGAAAATTCTAAAACAATAGCAAAAAAATTCAAAAAATTAAAGAATACCATTACGGGTTCATTCCAAGCCAAAATAGGTCGGAAAAGGCCGAGAAAAACAGAAAATAAAAATTATCGTTCCGTTTCGTTCCTATCCGTCGCTAAATATGAAAATTAAACAAAAATAGCAAAAAAATTCAAAAAATTAAAAAATACCATTATTGTTTCATTTCAAGCCAAAATAAGTTGGAAAAGGATAAGAAAGAGAGAAAATAAAAGTTATCGTTCCGTTCCGTTCCGTTCCTACCAGACGCATAATAGAAAATTCAAGAAAAACAGCAAAAAAATTCAAAAAGTTTAAAAATACGGTTATGGATTCATTTCAAGCCAAAATAGGTTGGAAAATGATGAGATAGAGAGAAAATAAAAGGTATCGTTCCGTTCCGTTCCTACCAGACACGAAATAGAAAATTCCAAAACAATAGCAAAAAAATTCAAAAAATTAAAAAATACGGTTATGGATTCATTTCAAGCCAAAATAGATTGGAAAATGATGAGATAGAGAGAAAATAAAAGTTATCGTTCCGTTCCGTTCCTACCCGACACGAAATAGAAAATTCCAAAACAATAGCAAAAAAATTCAAAAATGTAAAAAATATGGTTATGGATTCATTTCAAGCCAAAATAGATTGGAAAAAGATGAGATATAGAGAAAATAAAAATTATCGTTTCGTTTCGTTCCTACCCGACACGAAATAGAAAATTCCAAAACAATAGCAAAAAAATTCAAAAAATTAAAAAATACGGTTATGGATTCATTTCAAACCAAAATAGATTGGAAAAGGATGAGATAGAGAGAAAATAAAAGTTATCGTTCCGTTCCGTTCCTACCAGACACGAAATAGAAAATTCCAAAACAATAGCAAAAAAATTCAAAAAATTAAAAAATATGGTTATGGATTCATTTCAAGCCGAAATAGATTGGAAAAGGATGAGATATAGAGAAAATAAAAATTATCGTTTCGTTTCGTTCCTACCCGACACGAAATAGAAAATTCCAAAACAATAGCAAAAAAATTCAAAAAATTAAAGAATACCATTACAGGTTCATTTCAAGCTAAAATAGGTCGGAAAACGCCGAGAAAAACAGAAAATAAAAATTATCGTTCCGTCTCGTTCCTACCAGGCACTAAATAGAGAATTCAAACAAAATAGCAAAAAAATTCTAAAAATTAAAAAATACAATTATGGCTTCATTTCAATAAAAAATAGGTCGGAAAAGGCAGAGAAAAACAGAAAATAAAAATTCTCGTTCCGTTTCGTTCCTACCCGGCGCTAGATATGAAATTCAAAAAAAATAGCAAAAAAGTTCAAAAAATTAAAAAATACCATAATGGATTCATTTCAAGCCAAAATAAGTTGGAAAAGGATGAGATAGAGAGAAAATAAAAATTATCGTTTCGTTTCGTTCCTACCCGACACGAAATAGAAATTCCAAAACAATAGCAAAAAAATTCAAAAAATTAAAAAATACAATTACGGATTCATTTAAAACCGAAATAGGTCGGAAAAGGCCGAGAAAAACAGAAAATAAAAATTACCATCCGTTTCGTTCCATCCTGGAACAAAATAAAAAATTCAAAAAAAATAGCAAAAAAATTCAAAAAAATCAAAAATACGGTTATGGATTCATTTCAAGCCAAAATAGATTGGAAAATGATGAGATAGAAAGAAAATAAAAGTTATCGTTCCGGTCCATTCCTACCCGACACGTAATAGAAAATTCTAAAACAATAGCAAAAAAATTCAAAAAATTAAAGAATACCATTACGGGTTCATTCCAAGCCAAAATAGGTCGGAAAAGGCCGAGAAAAACAGAAAATAAAAATTATCGTTCCGTTTCGTTCCTATCCGTCGCTAAATATGAAAATTAAACAAAAATAGCAAAAAAATTCAAAAAATTAAAAAATACCATTATTGTTTCATTTCAAGCCAAAATAAGTTGGAAAAGGATAAGAAAGAGAGAAAATAAAAGTTATCGTTCCGTTCCGTTCCGTTCCTACCAGACGCATAATAGAAAATTCAAGAAAAACAGCAAAAAAATTCAAAAAGTTTAAAAATACTGTTATGGATTCATTTCAAGCCAAAATAGGTTGGAAAATGATGAGATAGAGAGAAAATAAAAGGTATCGTTCCGTTCCGTTCCTACCAGACACGAAATAGAAAATTCCAAAACAATAGCAAAAAAATTCAAAAAATTAAAAAATACGGTTATGGATTCATTTCAAGCCAAAATAGATTGGAAAATGATGAGATAGAGAGAAAATAAAAGTTATCGTTCCGTTCCGTTCCTACCCGACACGAAATAGAAAATTCCAAAACAATAGCAAAAAAATTCAAAAATGTAAAAAATATGGTTATGGATTCATTTCAAGCCAAAATAGATTGGAAAAAGATGAGATATAGAGAAAATAAAAATTATCGTTTCGTTTCGTTCCTACCCGACACGAAATAGAAAATTCCAAAACAATAGCAAAAAAATTCAAAAAATTAAAAAATACGGTTATGGATTCATTTCAAGCCAAAATAGATTGGAAAAGGATGAGATAGAGAGAAAATAAAAGTTATTGTTCCGTTCCGTTCCTACCAGACACGAAATAGAAAATTCCAAAACAATAGCAAAAAAATTCAAAAAATTAAAAAATAAGGTTATGGATTCATTTCAAGCCAAAATAGATTGGAAAAGGATGAGATAGAGAGAAAATAAAAGGTATCGTTCCGTTCCGTTCCTACCAGACACGAAATAGAAAATTCCAAAACAATAGCAAAAAAATTCAAAAAATTAAAAAATACGGTTATGGATTCATTTCAAGCCAAAATAGATTGGAAAAGGATGAGATAGAGAGAAAATAAAAGTTATCGTTCCGTTCCGTTCCTACCCGACACGAAATAGAAAATTCCAAAACAATAGCAAAAAAATTCAAAAATGTAAAAAATATGGTTATGGATTCATTTCAAGCCAAAATAGATTGGAAAAAGATGAGATATAGAGAAAATAAAAATTATCGTTTCGTTTCGTTCCTACCCGACACGTAATAGAAAATTCTAAAACAATAGCAAAAAAATTCAAAAAATTAAAGAATACCATTACGGGTTCATTCCAAGCCAAAATAGGTCGGAAAAGGCCGAGAAAAACAGAAAATAAAAATTATCGTTCCGTTTCGTTCCTATCCGTCGCTAAATATGAAAATTAAACAAAAATAGCAAAAAAATTCAAAAAATTAAAAAATACCATTATTGTTTCATTTCAAGCCAAAATAAGTTGGAAAAGGATAAGAAAGAGAGAAAATAAAAGTTATCGTTCCGTTCCGTTCCGTTCCTACCAGACGCATAATAGAAAATTCAAGAAAAACAGCAAAAAAATTCAAAAAGTTTAAAAATACGGTTATGGATTCATTTCAAGCCAAAATAGGTTGGAAAATGATGAGATAGAGAGAAAATAAAAGGTATCGTTCCGTTCCGTTCCTACCAGACACGAAATAGAAAATTCCAAAACAATAGCAAAAAAATTCAAAAAATTAAAAAATACGGTTATGGATTCATTTCAAGCCAAAATAGATTGGAAAAGGATGAGATAGAGAGAAAATAAAAGTTATCGTTCCGTTCCGTTCCTACCCGACACGAAATAGAAAATTCCAAAACAATAGCAAAAAAATTCAAAAATGTAAAAAATATGGTTATGGATTCATTTCAAGCCAAAATAGATTGGAAAAAGATGAGATATAGAGAAAATAAAAATTATCGTTTCGTTTCGTTCCTACCCGACACGAAATAGAAAATTCCAAAACAATAGCAAAAAAATTCAAAAAATTAAAAAATACGGTTATGGATTCATTTCAAGCCAAAATAGATTGGAAAAGGATGAGATAGAGAGAAAATAAAAGTTATCGTTCCGTTCCGTTCCTACCAGACACGAAATAGAAAATTCCAAAACAATAGCAAAAAAATTCAAAAAATTAAAAAATATGGTTATGGATTCATTTCAAGCCGAAATAGATTGGAAAAGGATGAGATATAGAGAAAATAAAAATTATCGTTTCGTTTCGTTCCTACCCGACACGAAATAGAAAATTCCAAAACAATAGCAAAAAAATTCAAAAAATTAAAGAATACCATTACGGGTTCATTTCAAGCTAAAATAGGTCGGAAAACGCCGAGAAAAACAGAAAATAAAAATTATCGTTCCGTCTCGTTCCTACCAGGCACTAAATAGAGAATTCAAACAAAATAGCAAAAAAATTCTAAAAATTAAAAAATACAATTATGGCTTCATTTCAATAAAAAATAGGTCGGAAAAGGCAGAGAAAAACAGAAAATAAAAATTCTCGTTCCGTTTCGTTCCTACCCGGCGCTAGATATGAAATTAAAAAAAAATAGCAAAAAAGTTCAAAAAATTAAAAAATACCATAATGGATTCATTTCAAGCCAAAATAAGTTGGAAAAGGATGAGATAGAGAGAAAATAAAAATTATCGTTTCGTTTCGTTCCTACCCGACACGAAATAGAAATTCCAAAACAATAGCAAAAAAATTCAAAAAATTAAAAAATACAATTACGGATTCATTTAAAACCGAAATAGGTCGGAAAAGGCCGAGAAAAACAGAAAATAAAAATTACCATCCGTTTCGTTCCATCCTGGAACAAAATAAAAAATTCAAAAAAAATAGCAAAAAAATTCAAAAAAATCAAAAATACGGTTATGGATTCATTTCAAGCCAAAATAGATTGGAAAATGATGAGATAGAAAGAAAATAAAAGTTATCGTTCCGGTCCATTCCTACCCGACACGTAATAGAAAATTCTAAAACAATAGCAAAAAAATTCAAAAAATTAAAGAATACCATTACGGGTTCATTCCAAGCCAAAATAGGTCGGAAAAGGCCGAGAAAAACAGAAAATAAAAATTATCGTTCCGTTTCGTTCCTATCCGTCGCTAAATATGAAAATTAAACAAAAATAGCAAAAAAATTCAAAAAATTAAAAAATACCATTATTGTTTCATTTCAAGCCAAAATAAGTTGGAAAAGGATAAGAAAGAGAGAAAATAAAAGTTATCGTTCCGTTCCGTTCCGTTCCTACCAGACGCATAATAGAAAATTCAAGAAAAACAGCAAAAAAATTCAAAAAGTTTAAAAATACGGTTATGGATTCATTTCAAGCCAAAATAGGTTGGAAAATGATGAGATAGAGAGAAAATAAAAGGTATCGTTCCGTTCCGTTCCTACCAGACACGAAATAGAAAATTCCAAAACAATAGCAAAAAAATTCAAAAAATTAAAAAATACGGTTATGGATTCATTTCAAGCCAAAATAGATTGGAAAAGGATGAGATAGAGAGAAAATAAAAGTTATCGTTCCGTTCCGTTCCTACCCGACACGAAATAGAAAATTCCAAAACAATAGCAAAAAAATTCAAAAATGTAAAAAATATGGTTATGGATTCATTTCAAGCCAAAATAGATTGGAAAAAGATGAGATATAGAGAAAATAAAAATTATCGTTTCGTTTCGTTCCTACCCGACACGAAATAGAAAATTCCAAAACAATAGCAAAAAAATTCAAAAAATTAAAAAATACGGTTATGGATTCATTTCAAGCAAAAATAGATTGGAAAAGGATGAGATAGAGAGAAAATAAAAGTTATCGTTCCGTTCCGTTCCTACCAGACACGAAATAGAAAATTCCAAAACAATAGCAAAAAAATTCAAAAAATTAAAAAATATGGTTATGGATTCATTTCAAGCCGAAATAGATTGGAAAAGGATGAGATATAGAGAAAATAAAAATTATCGTTTCGTTTCGTTCCTACCCGACACGAAATAGAAAATTCCAAAACAATAGCAAAAAAATTCAAAAAATTAAAGAATACCATTACGGGTTCATTCCAAGCCAAAATAGGTCGGAAAAGGCCGAGAAAAACAGAAAATAAAAATTATCGTTCCGTTTCGTTCCTATCCGTCGCTAAATATGAAAATTAAACAAAAATAGCAAAAAAATTCAAAAAATTAAAAAATACCATTATTGTTTCATTTCAAGCCAAAATAAGTTGGAAAAGGATAAGAAAGAGAGAAAATAAAAGTTATCGTTCCGTTCCGTTCCGTTCCTACCAGACGCATAATAGAAAATTCAAGAAAAACAGCAAAAAAATTCAAAAAGTTTAAAAATACGGTTATGGATTCATTTCAAGCCAAAATAGGTTGGAAAATGATGAGATAGAGAGAAAATAAAAGGTATCGTTCCGTTCCGTTCCTACCAGACACGAAATAGAAAATTCCAAAACAATAGCAAAAAAATTCAAAAAATTAAAAAATACGGTTATGGATTCATTTCAAGCCAAAATAGATTGGAAAAGGATGAGATAGAGAGAAAATAAAAGTTATCGTTCCGTTCCGTTCCTACCCGACACGAAATAGAAAATTCCAAAACAATAGCAAAAAAATTCAAAAATGTAAAAAATATGGTTATGGATTCATTTCAAGCCAAAATAGATTGGAAAAAGATGAGATATAGAGAAAATAAAAATTATCGTTTCGTTTCGTTCCTACCCGACACGAAATAGAAAATTCCAAAACAATAGCAAAAAAATTCAAAAAATTAAAAAATACGGTTATGGATTCATTTCAAGCCAAAATAGATTGGAAAAGGATGAGATAGAGAGAAAATAAAAGTTATTGTTCCGTTCCGTTCCTACCAGACACGAAATAGAAAATTCCAAAACAATAGCAAAAAAATTAAAAAAATTAAAAAATAAGGTTATGGATTCATTTCAAGCCAAAATAGATTGGAAAAGGATGAGATAGAGAGAAAATAAAAGGTATCGTTCCGTTCCGTTCCTACCAGACACGAAATAGAAAATTCCAAAACAATAGCAAAAAAATTCAAAAAATTAAAAAATACGGTTATGGATTCATTTCAAGCCAAAATAGGTTGGAAAATGATGAGATAGAGAGAAAGTAAAAGGTATCGTTCCGTTCCGTTCCTACCAGACACGAAATAGAAAATTCCAAAACAATAGCAAAAAAATTCAAAAAATTAAAAAATACGGTTATGGATTCATTTCAAGCCAAAATAGATTGGAAAAGGATGAGATAGAGAGAAAATAAAAGTTATCGTTCCGTTCCGTTCCTACCCGACACGAAATAGAAAATTCCAAAACAATAGCAAAAAAATTCAAAAATGTAAAAAATATGGTTATGGATTCATTTCAAGCCAAAATAGATTGGAAAAAGATGAGATATAGAGAAAATAAAAATTATCGTTTCGTTTCGTTCCTACCCGACACGAAATAGAAAATTCCAAAACAATAGCAAAAAAATTCAAAAAATTAAAAAATACGGTTATGGATTCATTTCAAGCCAAAATAGATTGGAAAAGGATGAGATAGAGAGAAAATAAAAGTTATCGTTCCGTTCCGTTCCTACCAGACACGAAATAGAAAATTCCAAAACAATAGCAAAAAAATTCAAAAAATTAAAAAATATGGTTATGGATTCATTTCAAGCCGAAATAGATTGGAAAAGGATGAGATATAGAGAAAATAAAAATTATCGTTTCGTTTCGTTCCTACCCGACACGAAATAGAAAATTCCAAAACAATAGCAAAAAAATTCAAAAAATTAAAGAATACCATTACGGGTTCATTTCAAGCTAAAATAGGTCGGAAAACGCCGAGAAAAACAGAAAATAAAAATTATCGTTCCGTCTCGTTCCTACCAGGCACTAAATAGAGAATTCAAACAAAATAGCAAAAAAATTCTAAAAATTAAAAAATACAATTATGGCTTCATTTCAATAAAAAATAGGTCGGAAAAGGCAGAGAAAAACAGAAAATAAAAATTCTCGTTCCGTTTCGTTCCTACCCGGCGCTAGATATGAAATTCAAAAAAAATAGCAAAAAAGTTCAAAAAATTAAAAAATACCATAATGGATTCATTTCAAGCCAAAATAAGTTGGAAAAGGATGAGATAGAGAGAAAATAAAAATTATCATTTCGTTTCGTTCCTACCCGACACGAAATAGAAATTCCAAAACAATAGCAAAAAAATTCAAAAAATTAAAAAATACAATTACGGATTCATTTAAAACCGAAATAGGTCGGAAAAGGCCGAGAAAAACAGAAAATAAAAATTACCATCCGTTTCGTTCCATCCTGGAACAAAATAAAAAATTCAAAAAAAATAGCAAAAAAATTCAAAAAAATCAAAAATACGGTTATGGATTCATTTCAAGCCAAAATAGATTGGAAAATGATGAGATAGAAAGAAAATAAAAGTTATCGTTCCGGTCCATTCCTACCCGACACGTAATAGAAAATTCTAAAACAATAGCAAAAAAATTCAAAAAATTAAAGAATACCATTACGGGTTCATTCCAAGCCAAAATAGGTCGGAAAAGGCCGAGAAAAACAGAAAATAAAAATTATCGTTCCGTTTCGTTCCTATCCGTCGCTAAATATGAAAATTAAACAAAAATAGCAAAAAAATTCAAAAAATTAAAAAATACCATTATTGTTTCATTTCAAGCCAAAATAAGTTGGAAAAGGATAAGAAAGAGAGAAAATAAAAGTTATCGTTCCGTTCCGTTCCGTTCCTACCAGACGCATAATAGAAAATTCAAGAAAAACAGCAAAAAAATTCAAAAAGTTTAAAAATACGGTTATGGATTCATTTCAAGCCAAAATAGGTTGGAAAATGATGAGATAGAGAGAAAATAAAAGGTATCGTTCCGTTCCGTTCCTACCAGACACGAAATAGAAAATTCCAAAACAATAGCAAAAAAATTCAAAAAATTAAAAAATACGGTTATGGATTTATTTCAAGCCAAAATAGATTGGAAAAGGATGAGATAGAGAGAAAATAAAAGTTATCGTTCCGTTCCGTTCCTACCCGACACGAAATAGAAAATTCCAAAACAATAGCAAAAAAATTCAAAAATGTAAAAAATATGGTTATGGATTCATTTCAAGCCAAAATAGATTGGAAAAAGATGAGATATAGAGAAAATAAAAATTATCGTTTCGTTTCGTTCCTACCCGACACGAAATAGAAAATTCCAAAACAATAGCAAAAAAATTCAAAAAATTAAAAAATACGGTTATGGATTCATTTCAAGCCAAAATAGATTGGAAAAGGATGAGATAGAGAGAAAATAAAAGTTATTGTTCCGTTCCGTTCCTACCAGACACGAAATAGAAAATTCCAAAACAATAGCAAAAAAATTCAAAAAATTAAAAAATAAGGTTATGGATTCATTTCAAGCCAAAATAGATTGGAAAAGGATGAGATAGAGAGAAAATAAAAGGTATCGTTCCGTTCCGTTCCTACCAGACACGAAATAGAAAATTCCAAAACAATAGCAAAAAAATTCAAAAAATTAAAAAATACGGTTATGGATTCATTTCAAGCCAAAATAGGTTGGAAAATGATGAGATAGAGAGAAAATAAAAGGTATCGTTCCGTTCCGTTCCTACCAGACACGAAATAGAAAATTCCAAAACAATAGCAAAAAAATTCAAAAAATTAAAAAATACGGTTATGGATTCATTTCAAGCCAAAATAGATTGGAAAAGGATGAGATAGAGAGAAAATAAAAGTTATCGTTCCGTTCCGTTCCTACCCGACACGAAATAGAAAATTCCAAAACAATAGCAAAAAAATTCAAAAATGTAAAAAATATGGTTATGGATTCATTTCAAGCCAAAATAGATTGGAAAAAGATGAGATATAGAGAAAATAAAAATTATCGTTTCGTTTCGTTCCTACCCGACACGAAATAGAAAATTCCAAAACAATAGCAAAAAAATTCAAAAAATTAAAAAATACGGTTATGGATTCATTTCAAGCCAAAATAGATTGGAAAAGGATGAGATAGAGAGAAAATAAAAGTTATCGTTCCGTTCCGTTCCTACCAGACACGAAATAGAAAATTCCAAAACAATAGCAAAAAAATTCAAAAAATTAAAAAATATGGTTATGGATTCATTTCAAGCCGAAATAGATTGGAAAAGGATGAGATATAGAGAAAATAAAAATTATCGTTTCGTTTCGTTCCTACCCGACACGAAATAGAAAATTCCAAAACAATAGCAAAAAAATTCAAAAAATTAAAGAATACCATTACGGGTTCATTTCAAGCTAAAATAGGTCGGAAAACGCCGAGAAAAACAGAAAATAAAAATTATCGTTCCGTCTCGTTCCTACCAGGCACTAAATAGAGAATTCAAACAAAATAGCAAAAAAATTCTAAAAATTAAAAAATACAATTATGGCTTCATTTCAATAAAAAATAGGTCGGAAAAGGCAGAGAAAAACAGAAAATAAAAATTCTCGTTCCGTTTCGTTCCTACCCGGCGCTAGATATGAAATTCAAAAAAAATAGCAAAAAAGTTCAAAAAATTAAAAAATACCATAATGGATTCATTTCAAGCCAAAATAAGTTGGAAAAGGATGAGATAGAGAGAAAATAAAAATTATCGTTTCGTTTCGTTCCTACCCGACACGAAATAGAAATTCCAAAACAATAGCAAAAAAATTCAAAAAATTAAAAAATACAATTACGGATTCATTTAAAACCGAAATAGGTCGGAAAAGGCCGAGAAAAACAGAAAATAAAAATTACCATCCGTTTCGTTCCATCCTGGAACAAAATAAAAAATTCAAAAAAAATAGCAAAAAAATTCAAAAAAATCAAAAATACGGTTATGGATTCATTTCAAGCCAAAATAGATTGGAAAATGATGAGATAGAAAGAAAATAAAAGTTATCGTTCCGGTCCATTCCTACCCGACACGTAATAGAAAATTCTAAAACAATAGCAAAAAAATTCAAAAAATTAAAGAATACCATTACGGGTTCATTCCAAGCCAAAATAGGTCGGAAAAGGCCGAGAAAAACAGAAAATAAAAATTATCGTTCCGTTTCGTTCCTATCCGTCGCTAAATATGAAAATTAAACAAAAATAGCAAAAAAATTCAAAAAATTAAAAAATACCATTATTGTTTCATTTCAAGCCAAAATAAGTTGGAAAAGGATAAGAAAGAGAGAAAATAAAAGTTATCGTTCCGTTCCGTTCCGTTCCTACCAGACGCATAATAGAAAATTCAAGAAAAACAGCAAAAAAATTCAAAAAGTTTAAAAATACGGTTATGGATTCATTTCAAGCCAAAATAGGTTGGAAAATGATGAGATAGAGAGAAAATAAAAGGTATCGTTCCGTTCCGTTCCTACCAGACACGAAATAGAAAATTCCAAAACAATAGCAAAAAAATTCAAAAAATTAAAAAATACGGTTATGGATTCATTTCAAGCCAAAATAGATTGGAAAAGGATGAGATAGAGAGAAAATAAAAGTTATCGTTCCGTTCCGTTCCTACCCGACACGAAATAGAAAATTCCAAAACAATAGCAAAAAAATTCAAAAATGTAAAAAATATGGTTATGGATTCATTTCAAGCCAAAATAGATTGGAAAAAGATGAGATATAGAGAAAATAAAAATTATCGTTTCGTTTCGTTCCTACCCGACACGAAATAGAAAATTCCAAAACAATAGCAAAAAAATTCAAAAAATTAAAAAATACGGTTATGGATTCATTTCAAGCCAAAATAGATTGGAAAAGGATGAGATAGAGAGAAAATAAAAGTTATCGTTCCGTTCCGTTCCTACCAGACACGAAATAGAAAATTCCAAAACAATAGCAAAAAAATTCAAAAAATTAAAAAATATGGTTATGGATTCATTTCAAGCCGAAATAGATTGGAAAAGGATGAGATATAGAGAAAATAAAAATTATCGTTTCGTTTCGTTCCTACCCGACACGAAATAGAAAATTCCAAAACAATAGCAAAAAAATTCAAAAAATTAAAGAATACCATTACGGGTTCATTTCAAGCTAAAATAGGTCGGAAAACGCCGAGAAAAACAGAAAATAAAAATTATCGTTCCGTCTCGTTCCTACCAGGCACTAAATAGAGAATTCAAACAAAATAGCAAAAAAATTCTAAAAATTAAAAAATACAATTATGGCTTCATTTCAATAAAAAATAGGCCGGAAAAGGCAGAGAAAAACAGAAAATAAAAATTCTCGTTCCGTTTCGTTCCTACCCGGCGCTAGATATGAAATTCAAAAAAAATAGCAAAAAAGTTCAAAAAATTAAAAAATACCATAATGGATTCATTTCAAGCCAAAATAAGTTGGAAAAGGATGAGATAGAGAGAAAATAAAAATTATCGTTTCGTTTCGTTCCTACCCGACACGAAATAGAAATTCCAAAACAATAGCAAAAAAATTCAAAAAATTAAAAAATACAATTACGGATTCATTTAAAACCGAAATAGGTCGGAAAAGGCCGAGAAAAACAGAAAATAAAAATTACCATCCGTTTCGTTCCATCCTGGAACAAAATAAAAAATTCAAAAAAAATAGCAAAAAAATTCAAAAAAATCAAAAATACGGTTATGGATTCATTTCAAGCCAAAATAGATTGGAAAATGATGAGATAGAAAGAAAATAAAAGTTATCGTTCCGGTCCATTCCTACCCGACACGTAATAGAAAATTCTAAAACAATAGCAAAAAAATTCAAAAAATTAAAGAATACCATTACGGGTTCATTCCAAGCCAAAATAGGTCGGAAAAGGCCGAGAAAAACAGAAAATAAAAATTATCGTTCCGTTTCGTTCCTATCCGTCGCTAAATATGAAAATTAAACAAAAATAGCAAAAAAATTCAAAAAATTAAAAAATACCATTATTGTTTCATTTCAAGCCAAAATAAGTTGGAAAAGGATAAGAAAGAGAGAAAATAAAAGTTATCGTTCCGTTCCGTTCCGTTCCTACCAGACGCATAATAGAAAATTCAAGAAAAACAGCAAAAAAATTCAAAAAGTTTAAAAATACGGTTATGGATTCATTTCAAGCCAAAATAGGTTGGAAAATGATGAGATAGAGAGAAAATAAAAGGTATCGTTCCGTTCCGTTCCTACCAGACACGAAATAGAAAATTCCAAAACAATAGCAAAAAAATTCAAAAAATTAAAAAATACGGTTATGGATTCATTTCAAGCCAAAATAGATTGGAAAATGATGAGATAGAGAGAAAATAAAAGTTATCGTTCCGTTCCGTTCCTACCCGACACGAAATAGAAAATTCCAAAACAATAGCAAAAAAATTCAAAAATGTAAAAAATATGGTTATGGATTCATTTCAAGCCAAAATAGATTGGAAAAAGATGAGATATAGAGAAAATAAAAATTATCGTTTCGTTTCGTTCCTACCCGACACGAAATAGAAAATTCCAAAACAATAGCAAAAAAATTCAAAAAATTAAAAAATACGGTTATGGATTCATTTCAAGCCAAAATAGATTGGAAAAGGATGAGATAGAGAGAAAATAAAAGTTATCGTTCCGTTCCGTTCCTACCAGACACGAAATAGAAAATTCCAAAACAATAGCAAAAAAATTCAAAAAATTAAAAAATAAGGTTATGGATTCATTTCAAGCCGAAATAGATTGGAAAAGGATGAGATAGAGAGAAAATAAAAGGTATCGTTCCGTTCCGTTCCTACCAGACACGAAATAGAAAATTCCAAAACAATAGCAAAAAAATTCAAAAAATTAAAAAATACGGTTATGGATTCATTTCAAGCCAAAATAGATTGGAAAAGGATGAGATAGAGAGAAAATAAAAGTTATCGTTCCGTTCCGTTCCTACCCGACACGAAATAGAAAATTCCAAAACAATAGCAAAAAAATTCAAAAATGTAAAAAATATGGTTATGGATTCATTTCAAGCCAAAATAGATTGGAAAAAGATGAGATATAGAGAAAATAAAAATTATCGTTTCGTTTCGTTCCTACCCGACACGTAATAGAAAATTCTAAAACAATAGCAAAAAAATTCAAAAAATTAAAGAATACCATTACGGGTTCATTCCAAGCCAAAATAGGTCGGAAAAGGCCGAGAAAAACAGAAAATAAAAATTATCGTTCCGTTTCGTTCCTATCCGTCGCTAAATATGAAAATTAAACAAAAATAGCAAAAAAATTCAAAAAATTAAAAAATACCATTATTGTTTCATTTCAAGCCAAAATAAGTTGGAAAAGGATAAGAAAGAGAGAAAATAAAAGTTATCGTTCCGTTCCGTTCCGTTCCTACCAGACGCATAATAGAAAATTCAAGAAAAACAGCAAAAAAATTCAAAAAGTTTAAAAATACGGTTATGGATTCATTTCAAGCCAAAATAGGTTGGAAAATGATGAGATAGAGAGAAAATAAAAGGTATCGTTCCGTTCCGTTCCTACCAGACACGAAATAGAAAATTCCAAAACAATAGCAAAAAAATTCAAAAAATTAAAAAATACGGTTATGGATTCATTTCAAGCCAAAATAGATTGGAAAATGATGAGATAGAGAGAAAATAAAAGTTATCGTTCCGTTCCGTTCCTACCCGACACGAAATAGAAAATTCCAAAACAATAGCAAAAAAATTCAAAAATGTAAAAAATATGGTTATGGATTCATTTCAAGCCAAAATAGATTGGAAAAAGATGAGATATAGAGAAAATAAAAATTATCGTTTCGTTTCGTTCCTACCCGACACGAAATAGAAAATTCCAAAACAATAGCAAAAAAATTCAAAAAATTAAAAAATACGGTTATGGATTCATTTCAAACCAAAATAGATTGGAAAAGGATGAGATAGAGAGAAAATAAAAGTTATCGTTCCGTTCCGTTCCTACCAGACACGAAATAGAAAATTCCAAAACAATAGCAAAAAAATTCAAAAAATTAAAAAATATGGTTATGGATTCATTTCAAGCCGAAATAGATTGGAAAAGGATGAGATATAGAGAAAATAAAAATTATCGTTTCGTTTCGTTCCTACCCGACACGAAATAGAAAATTCCAAAACAATAGCAAAAAAATTCAAAAAATTAAAGAATACCATTACGGGTTCATTTCAAGCTAAAATAGGTCGGAAAACGCCGAGAAAAACAGAAAATAAAAATTATCGTTCCGTCTCGTTCCTACCAGGCACTAAATAGAGAATTCAAACAAAATAGCAAAAAAATTCTAAAAATTAAAAAATACAATTATGGCTTCATTTCAATAAAAAATAGGTCGGAAAAGGCAGAGAAAAACAGAAAATAAAAATTCTCGTTCCGTTTCGTTCCTACCCGGCGCTAGATATGAAATTCAAAAAAAATAGCAAAAAAGTTCAAAAAATTAAAAAATACCATAATGGATTCATTTCAAGCCAAAATAAGTTGGAAAAGGATGAGATAGAGAGAAAATAAAAATTATCGTTTCGTTTCGTTCCTACCCGACACGAAATAGAAATTCCAAAACAATAGCAAAAAAATTCAAAAAATTAAAAAATACAATTACGGATTCATTTAAAACCGAAATAGGTCGGAAAAGGCCGAGAAAAACAGAAAATAAAAATTACCATCCGTTTCGTTCCATCCTGGAACAAAATAAAAAATTCAAAAAAAATAGCAAAAAAATTCAAAAAAATCAAAAATACGGTTATGGATTCATTTCAAGCCAAAATAGATTGGAAAATGATGAGATAGAAAGAAAATAAAAGTTATCGTTCCGGTCCATTCCTACCCGACACGTAATAGAAAATTCTAAAACAATAGCAAAAAAATTCAAAAAATTAAAGAATACCATTACGGGTTCATTCCAAGCCAAAATAGGTCGGAAAAGGCCGAGAAAAACAGAAAATAAAAATTATCGTTCCGTTTCGTTCCTATCCGTCGCTAAATATGAAAATTAAACAAAAATAGCAAAAAAATTCAAAAAATTAAAAAATACCATTATTGTTTCATTTCAAGCCAAAATAAGTTGGAAAAGGATAAGAAAGAGAGAAAATAAAAGTTATCGTTCCGTTCCGTTCCGTTCCTACCAGACGCATAATAGAAAATTCAAGAAAAACAGCAAAAAAATTCAAAAAGTTTAAAAATACTGTTATGGATTCATTTCAAGCCAAAATAGGTTGGAAAATGATGAGATAGAGAGAAAATAAAAGGTATCGTTCCGTTCCGTTCCTACCAGACACGAAATAGAAAATTCCAAAACAATAGCAAAAAAATTCAAAAAATTAAAAAATACGGTTATGGATTCATTTCAAGCCAAAATAGATTGGAAAATGATGAGATAGAGAGAAAATAAAAGTTATCGTTCCGTTCCGTTCCTACCCGACACGAAATAGAAAATTCCAAAACAATAGCAAAAAAATTCAAAAATGTAAAAAATATGGTTATGGATTCATTTCAAGCCAAAATAGATTGGAAAAAGATGAGATATAGAGAAAATAAAAATTATCGTTTCGTTTCGTTCCTACCCGACACGAAATAGAAAATTCCAAAACAATAGCAAAAAAATTCAAAAAATTAAAAAATACGGTTATGGATTCATTTCAAGCCAAAATAGATTGGAAAAGGATGAGATAGAGAGAAAATAAAAGTTATTGTTCCGTTCCGTTCCTACCAGACACGAAATAGAAAATTCCAAAACAATAGCAAAAAAATTCAAAAAATTAAAAAATAAGGTTATGGATTCATTTCAAGCCAAAATAGATTGGAAAAGGATGAGATAGAGAGAAAATAAAAGGTATCGTTCCGTTCCGTTCCTACCAGACACGAAATAGAAAATTCCAAAACAATAGCAAAAAAATTCAAAAAATTAAAAAATACGGTTATGGATTCATTTCAAGCCAAAATAGATTGGAAAAGGATGAGATAGAGAGAAAATAAAAGTTATCGTTCCGTTCCGTTCCTACCCGACACGAAATAGAAAATTCCAAAACAATAGCAAAAAAATTCAAAAATGTAAAAAATATGGTTATGGATTCATTTCAAGCCAAAATAGATTGGAAAAAGATGAGATATAGAGAAAATAAAAATTATCGTTTCGTTTCGTTCCTACCCGACACGTAATAGAAAATTCTAAAACAATAGCAAAAAAATTCAAAAAATTAAAGAATACCATTACGGGTTCATTCCAAGCCAAAATAGGTCGGAAAAGGCCGAGAAAAACAGAAAATAAAAATTATCGTTCCGTTTCGTTCCTATCCGTCGCTAAATATGAAAATTAAACAAAAATAGCAAAAAAATTCAAAAAATTAAAAAATACCATTATTGTTTCATTTCAAGCCAAAATAAGTTGGAAAAGGATAAGAAAGAGAGAAAATAAAAGTTATCGTTCCGTTCCGTTCCGTTCCTACCAGACGCATAATAGAAAATTCAAGAAAAACAGCAAAAAAATTCAAAAAGTTTAAAAATACGGTTATGGATTCATTTCAAGCCAAAATAGGTTGGAAAATGATGAGATAGAGAGAAAATAAAAGGTATCGTTCCGTTCCGTTCCTACCAGACACGAAATAGAAAATTCCAAAACAATAGCAAAAAAATTCAAAAAATTAAAAAATACGGTTATGGATTCATTTCAAGCCAAAATAGATTGGAAAAGGATGAGATAGAGAGAAAATAAAAGTTATCGTTCCGTTCCGTTCCTACCCGACACGAAATAGAAAATTCCAAAACAATAGCAAAAAAATTCAAAAATGTAAAAAATATGGTTATGGATTCATTTCAAGCCAAAATAGATTGGAAAAAGATGAGATATAGAGAAAATAAAAATTATCGTTTCGTTTCGTTCCTACCCGACACGAAATAGAAAATTCCAAAACAATAGCAAAAAAATTCAAAAAATTAAAAAATACGGTTATGGATTCATTTCAAGCCAAAATAGATTGGAAAAGGATGAGATAGAGAGAAAATAAAAGTTATCGTTCCGTTCCGTTCCTACCAGACACGAAATAGAAAATTCCAAAACAATAGCAAAAAAATTCAAAAAATTAAAAAATATGGTTATGGATTCATTTCAAGCCGAAATAGATTGGAAAAGGATGAGATATAGAGAAAATAAAAATTATCGTTTCGTTTCGTTCCTACCCGACACGAAATAGAAAATTCCAAAACAATAGCAAAAAAATTCAAAAAATTAAAGAATACCATTACGGGTTCATTTCAAGCTAAAATAGGTCGGAAAACGCCGAGAAAAACAGAAAATAAAAATTATCGTTCCGTCTCGTTCCTACCAGGCACTAAATAGAGAATTCAAACAAAATAGCAAAAAAATTCTAAAAATTAAAAAATACAATTATGGCTTCATTTCAATAAAAAATAGGTCGGAAAAGGCAGAGAAAAACAGAAAATAAAAATTCTCGTTCCGTTTCGTTCCTACCCGGCGCTAGATATGAAATTAAAAAAAAATAGCAAAAAAGTTCAAAAAATTAAAAAATACCATAATGGATTCATTTCAAGCCAAAATAAGTTGGAAAAGGATGAGATAGAGAGAAAATAAAAATTATCGTTTCGTTTCGTTCCTACCCGACACGAAATAGAAATTCCAAAACAATAGCAAAAAAATTCAAAAAATTAAAAAATACAATTACGGATTCATTTAAAACCGAAATAGGTCGGAAAAGGCCGAGAAAAACAGAAAATAAAAATTACCATCCGTTTCGTTCCATCCTGGAACAAAATAAAAAATTCAAAAAAAATAGCAAAAAAATTCAAAAAAATCAAAAATACGGTTATGGATTCATTTCAAGCCAAAATAGATTGGAAAATGATGAGATAGAAAGAAAATAAAAGTTATCGTTCCGGTCCATTCCTACCCGACACGTAATAGAAAATTCTAAAACAATAGCAAAAAAATTCAAAAAATTAAAGAATACCATTACGGGTTCATTCCAAGCCAAAATAGGTCGGAAAAGGCCGAGAAAAACAGAAAATAAAAATTATCGTTCCGTTTCGTTCCTATCCGTCGCTAAATATGAAAATTAAACAAAAATAGCAAAAAAATTCAAAAAATTAAAAAATACCATTATTGTTTCATTTCAAGCCAAAATAAGTTGGAAAAGGATAAGAAAGAGAGAAAATAAAAGTTATCGTTCCGTTCCGTTCCGTTCCTACCAGACGCATAATAGAAAATTCAAGAAAAACAGCAAAAAAATTCAAAAAGTTTAAAAATACTGTTATGGATTCATTTCAAGCCAAAATAGGTTGGAAAATGATGAGATAGAGAGAAAATAAAAGGTATCGTTCCGTTCCGTTCCTACCAGACACGAAATAGAAAATTCCAAAACAATAGCAAAAAAATTCAAAAAATTAAAAAATACGGTTATGGATTCATTTCAAGCCAAAATAGATTGGAAAATGATGAGATAGAGAGAAAATAAAAGTTATCGTTCCGTTCCGTTCCTACCCGACACGAAATAGAAAATTCCAAAACAATAGCAAAAAAATTCAAAAATGTAAAAAATATGGTTATGGATTCATTTCAAGCCAAAATAGATTGGAAAAAGATGAGATATAGAGAAAATAAAAATTATCGTTTCGTTTCGTTCCTACCCGACACGAAATAGAAAATTCCAAAACAATAGCAAAAAAATTCAAAAAATTAAAAAATACGGTTATGGATTCATTTCAAGCCAAAATAGATTGGAAAAGGATGAGATAGAGAGAAAATAAAAGTTATTGTTCCGTTCCGTTCCTACCAGACACGAAATAGAAAATTCCAAAACAATAGCAAAAAAATTCAAAAAATTAAAAAATAAGGTTATGGATTCATTTCAAGCCAAAATAGATTGGAAAAGGATGAGATAGAGAGAAAATAAAAGGTATCGTTCCGTTCCGTTCCTACCAGACACGAAATAGAAAATTCCAAAACAATAGCAAAAAAATTCAAAAAATTAAAAAATACGGTTATGGATTCATTTCAAGCCAAAATAGATTGGAAAAGGATGAGATAGAGAGAAAATAAAAGTTATCGTTCCGTTCCGTTCCTACCCGACACGAAATAGAAAATTCCAAAACAATAGCAAAAAAATTCAAAAATGTAAAAAATATGGTTATGGATTCATTTCAAGCCAAAATAGATTGGAAAAAGATGAGATATAGAGAAAATAAAAATTATCGTTTCGTTTCGTTCCTACCCGACACGTAATAGAAAATTCTAAAACAATAGCAAAAAAATTCAAAAAATTAAAGAATACCATTACGGGTTCATTCCAAGCCAAAATAGGTCGGAAAAGGCCGAGAAAAACAGAAAATAAAAATTATCGTTCCGTTTCGTTCCTATCCGTCGCTAAATATGAAAATTAAACAAAAATAGCAAAAAAATTCAAAAAATTAAAAAATACCATTATTGTTTCATTTCAAGCCAAAATAAGTTGGAAAAGGATAAGAAAGAGAGAAAATAAAAGTTATCGTTCCGTTCCGTTCCGTTCCTACCAGACGCATAATAGAAAATTCAAGAAAAACAGCAAAAAAATTCAAAAAGTTTAAAAATACGGTTATGGATTCATTTCAAGCCAAAATAGGTTGGAAAATGATGAGATAGAGAGAAAATAAAAGGTATCGTTCCGTTCCGTTCCTACCAGACACGAAATAGAAAATTCCAAAACAATAGCAAAAAAATTCAAAAAATTAAAAAATACGGTTATGGATTCATTTCAAGCCAAAATAGATTGGAAAAGGATGAGATAGAGAGAAAATAAAAGTTATCGTTCCGTTCCGTTCCTACCCGACACGAAATAGAAAATTCCAAAACAATAGCAAAAAAATTCAAAAATGTAAAAAATATGGTTATGGATTCATTTCAAGCCAAAATAGATTGGAAAAAGATGAGATATAGAGAAAATAAAAATTATCGTTTCGTTTCGTTCCTACCCGACACGAAATAGAAAATTCCAAAACAATAGCAAAAAAATTCAAAAAATTAAAAAATACGGTTATGGATTCATTTCAAGCCAAAATAGATTGGAAAAGGATGAGATAGAGAGAAAATAAAAGTTATCGTTCCGTTCCGTTCCTACCAGACACGAAATAGAAAATTCCAAAACAATAGCAAAAAAATTCAAAAAATTAAAAAATATGGTTATGGATTCATTTCAAGCCGAAATAGATTGGAAAAGGATGAGATATAGAGAAAATAAAAATTATCGTTTCGTTTCGTTCCTACCCGACACGAAATAGAAAATTCCAAAACAATAGCAAAAAAATTCAAAAAATTAAAGAATACCATTACGGGTTCATTTCAAGCTAAAATAGGTCGGAAAACGCCGAGAAAAACAGAAAATAAAAATTATCGTTCCGTCTCGTTCCTACCAGGCACTAAATAGAGAATTCAAACAAAATAGCAAAAAAATTCTAAAAATTAAAAAATACAATTATGGCTTCATTTCAATAAAAAATAGGCCGGAAAAGGCAGAGAAAAACAGAAAATAAAAATTCTCGTTCCGTTTCGTTCCTACCCGGCGCTAGATATGAAATTCAAAAAAAATAGCAAAAAAGTTCAAAAAATTAAAAAATACCATAATGGATTCATTTCAAGCCAAAATAAGTTGGAAAAGGATGAGATAGAGAGAAAATAAAAATTATCGTTTCGTTTCGTTCCTACCCGACACGAAATAGAAATTCCAAAACAATAGCAAAAAAATTCAAAAAATTAAAAAATACAATTACGGATTCATTTAAAACCGAAATAGGTCGGAAAAGGCCGAGAAAAACAGAAAATAAAAATTACCATCCGTTTCGTTCCATCCTGGAACAAAATAAAAAATTCAAAAAAAATAGCAAAAAAATTCAAAAAAATCAAAAATACGGTTATGGATTCATTTCAAGCCAAAATAGATTGGAAAATGATGAGATAGAAAGAAAATAAAAGTTATCGTTCCGGTCCATTCCTACCCGACACGTAATAGAAAATTCTAAAACAATAGCAAAAAAATTCAAAAAATTAAAGAATACCATTACGGGTTCATTCCAAGCCAAAATAGGTCGGAAAAGGCCGAGAAAAACAGAAAATAAAAATTATCGTTCCGTTTCGTTCCTATCCGTCGCTAAATATGAAAATTAAACAAAAATAGCAAAAAAATTCAAAAAATTAAAAAATACCATTATTGTTTCATTTCAAGCCAAAATAAGTTGGAAAAGGATAAGAAAGAGAGAAAATAAAAGTTATCGTTCCGTTCCGTTCCGTTCCTACCAGACGCATAATAGAAAATTCAAGAAAAACAGCAAAAAAATTCAAAAAGTTTAAAAATACGGTTATGGATTCATTTCAAGCCAAAATAGGTTGGAAAATGATGAGATAGAGAGAAAATAAAAGGTATCGTTCCGTTCCGTTCCTACCAGACACGAAATAGAAAATTCCAAAACAATAGCAAAAAAATTCAAAAAATTAAAAAATACGGTTATGGATTCATTTCAAGCCAAAATAGATTGGAAAATGATGAGATAGAGAGAAAATAAAAGTTATCGTTCCGTTCCGTTCCTACCCGACACGAAATAGAAAATTCCAAAACAATAGCAAAAAAATTCAAAAATGTAAAAAATATGGTTATGGATTCATTTCAAGCCAAAATAGATTGGAAAAAGATGAGATATAGAGAAAATAAAAATTATCGTTTCGTTTCGTTCCTACCCGACACGAAATAGAAAATTCCAAAACAATAGCAAAAAAATTCAAAAAATTAAAAAATACGGTTATGGATTCATTTCAAGCCAAAATAGATTGGAAAAGGATGAGATAGAGAGAAAATAAAAGTTATCGTTCCGTTCCGTTCCTACCAGACACGAAATAGAAAATTCCAAAACAATAGCAAAAAAATTCAAAAAATTAAAAAATAAGGTTATGGATTCATTTCAAGCCGAAATAGATTGGAAAAGGATGAGATAGAGAGAAAATAAAAGGTATCGTTCCGTTCCGTTCCTACCAGACACGAAATAGAAAATTCCAAAACAATAGCAAAAAAATTCAAAAAATTAAAAAATACGGTTATGGATTCATTTCAAGCCAAAATAGATTGGAAAAGGATGAGATAGAGAGAAAATAAAAGTTATCGTTCCGTTCCGTTCCTACCCGACACGAAATAGAAAATTCCAAAACAATAGCAAAAAAATTCAAAAATGTAAAAAATATGGTTATGGATTCATTTCAAGCCAAAATAGATTGGAAAAAGATGAGATATAGAGAAAATAAAAATTATCGTTTCGTTTCGTTCCTACCCGACACGTAATAGAAAATTCTAAAACAATAGCAAAAAAATTCAAAAAATTAAAGAATACCATTACGGGTTCATTCCAAGCCAAAATAGGTCGGAAAAGGCCGAGAAAAACAGAAAATAAAAATTATCGTTCCGTTTCGTTCCTATCCGTCGCTAAATATGAAAATTAAACAAAAATAGCAAAAAAATTCAAAAAATTAAAAAATACCATTATTGTTTCATTTCAAGCCAAAATAAGTTGGAAAAGGATAAGAAAGAGAGAAAATAAAAGTTATCGTTCCGTTCCGTTCCGTTCCTACCAGACGCATAATAGAAAATTCAAGAAAAACAGCAAAAAAATTCAAAAAGTTTAAAAATACGGTTATGGATTCATTTCAAGCCAAAATAGGTTGGAAAATGATGAGATAGAGAGAAAATAAAAGGTATCGTTCCGTTCCGTTCCTACCAGACACGAAATAGAAAATTCCAAAACAATAGCAAAAAAATTCAAAAAATTAAAAAATACGGTTATGGATTCATTTCAAGCCAAAATAGATTGGAAAATGATGAGATAGAGAGAAAATAAAAGTTATCGTTCCGTTCCGTTCCTACCCGACACGAAATAGAAAATTCCAAAACAATAGCAAAAAAATTCAAAAATGTAAAAAATATGGTTATGGATTCATTTCAAGCCAAAATAGATTGGAAAAAGATGAGATATAGAGAAAATAAAAATTATCGTTTCGTTTCGTTCCTACCCGACACGAAATAGAAAATTCCAAAACAATAGCAAAAAAATTCAAAAAATTAAAAAATACGGTTATGGATTCATTTCAAACCAAAATAGATTGGAAAAGGATGAGATAGAGAGAAAATAAAAGTTATCGTTCCGTTCCGTTCCTACCAGACACGAAATAGAAAATTCCAAAACAATAGCAAAAAAATTCAAAAAATTAAAAAATATGGTTATGGATTCATTTCAAGCCGAAATAGATTGGAAAAGGATGAGATATAGAGAAAATAAAAATTATCGTTTCGTTTCGTTCCTACCCGACACGAAATAGAAAATTCCAAAACAATAGCAAAAAAATTCAAAAAATTAAAGAATACCATTACGGGTTCATTTCAAGCTAAAATAGGTCGGAAAACGCCGAGAAAAACAGAAAATAAAAATTATCGTTCCGTCTCGTTCCTACCAGGCACTAAATAGAGAATTCAAACAAAATAGCAAAAAAATTCTAAAAATTAAAAAATACAATTATGGCTTCATTTCAATAAAAAATAGGTCGGAAAAGGCAGAGAAAAACAGAAAATAAAAATTCTCGTTCCGTTTCGTTCCTACCCGGCGCTAGATATGAAATTCAAAAAAAATAGCAAAAAAGTTCAAAAAATTAAAAAATACCATAATGGATTCATTTCAAGCCAAAATAAGTTGGAAAAGGATGAGATAGAGAGAAAATAAAAATTATCGTTTCGTTTCGTTCCTACCCGACACGAAATAGAAATTCCAAAACAATAGCAAAAAAATTCAAAAAATTAAAAAATACAATTACGGATTCATTTAAAACCGAAATAGGTCGGAAAAGGCCGAGAAAAACAGAAAATAAAAATTACCATCCGTTTCGTTCCATCCTGGAACAAAATAAAAAATTCAAAAAAAATAGCAAAAAAATTCAAAAAAATCAAAAATACGGTTATGGATTCATTTCAAGCCAAAATAGATTGGAAAATGATGAGATAGAAAGAAAATAAAAGTTATCGTTCCGGTCCATTCCTACCCGACACGTAATAGAAAATTCTAAAACAATAGCAAAAAAATTCAAAAAATTAAAGAATACCATTACGGGTTCATTCCAAGCCAAAATAGGTCGGAAAAGGCCGAGAAAAACAGAAAATAAAAATTATCGTTCCGTTTCGTTCCTATCCGTCGCTAAATATGAAAATTAAACAAAAATAGCAAAAAAATTCAAAAAATTAAAAAATACCATTATTGTTTCATTTCAAGCCAAAATAAGTTGGAAAAGGATAAGAAAGAGAGAAAATAAAAGTTATCGTTCCGTTCCGTTCCGTTCCTACCAGACGCATAATAGAAAATTCAAGAAAAACAGCAAAAAAATTCAAAAAGTTTAAAAATACTGTTATGGATTCATTTCAAGCCAAAATAGGTTGGAAAATGATGAGATAGAGAGAAAATAAAAGGTATCGTTCCGTTCCGTTCCTACCAGACACGAAATAGAAAATTCCAAAACAATAGCAAAAAAATTCAAAAAATTAAAAAATACGGTTATGGATTCATTTCAAGCCAAAATAGATTGGAAAATGATGAGATAGAGAGAAAATAAAAGTTATCGTTCCGTTCCGTTCCTACCCGACACGAAATAGAAAATTCCAAAACAATAGCAAAAAAATTCAAAAATGTAAAAAATATGGTTATGGATTCATTTCAAGCCAAAATAGATTGGAAAAAGATGAGATATAGAGAAAATAAAAATTATCGTTTCGTTTCGTTCCTACCCGACACGAAATAGAAAATTCCAAAACAATAGCAAAAAAATTCAAAAAATTAAAAAATACGGTTATGGATTCATTTCAAGCCAAAATAGATTGGAAAAGGATGAGATAGAGAGAAAATAAAAGTTATTGTTCCGTTCCGTTCCTACCAGACACGAAATAGAAAATTCCAAAACAATAGCAAAAAAATTCAAAAAATTAAAAAATAAGGTTATGGATTCATTTCAAGCCAAAATAGATTGGAAAAGGATGAGATAGAGAGAAAATAAAAGGTATCGTTCCGTTCCGTTCCTACCAGACACGAAATAGAAAATTCCAAAACAATAGCAAAAAAATTCAAAAAATTAAAAAATACGGTTATGGATTCATTTCAAGCCAAAATAGATTGGAAAAGGATGAGATAGAGAGAAAATAAAAGTTATCGTTCCGTTCCGTTCCTACCCGACACGAAATAGAAAATTCCAAAACAATAGCAAAAAAATTCAAAAATGTAAAAAATATGGTTATGGATTCATTTCAAGCCAAAATAGATTGGAAAAAGATGAGATATAGAGAAAATAAAAATTATCGTTTCGTTTCGTTCCTACCCGACACGTAATAGAAAATTCTAAAACAATAGCAAAAAAATTCAAAAAATTAAAGAATACCATTACGGGTTCATTCCAAGCCAAAATAGGTCGGAAAAGGCCGAGAAAAACAGAAAATAAAAATTATCGTTCCGTTTCGTTCCTATCCGTCGCTAAATATGAAAATTAAACAAAAATAGCAAAAAAATTCAAAAAATTAAAAAATACCATTATTGTTTCATTTCAAGCCAAAATAAGTTGGAAAAGGATAAGAAAGAGAGAAAATAAAAGTTATCGTTCCGTTCCGTTCCGTTCCTACCAGACGCATAATAGAAAATTCAAGAAAAACAGCAAAAAAATTCAAAAAGTTTAAAAATACGGTTATGGATTCATTTCAAGCCAAAATAGGTTGGAAAATGATGAGATAGAGAGAAAATAAAAGGTATCGTTCCGTTCCGTTCCTACCAGACACGAAATAGAAAATTCCAAAACAATAGCAAAAAAATTCAAAAAATTAAAAAATACGGTTATGGATTCATTTCAAGCCAAAATAGATTGGAAAAGGATGAGATAGAGAGAAAATAAAAGTTATCGTTCCGTTCCGTTCCTACCCGACACGAAATAGAAAATTCCAAAACAATAGCAAAAAAATTCAAAAATGTAAAAAATATGGTTATGGATTCATTTCAAGCCAAAATAGATTGGAAAAAGATGAGATATAGAGAAAATAAAAATTATCGTTTCGTTTCGTTCCTACCCGACACGAAATAGAAAATTCCAAAACAATAGCAAAAAAATTCAAAAAATTAAAAAATACGGTTATGGATTCATTTCAAGCCAAAATAGATTGGAAAAGGATGAGATAGAGAGAAAATAAAAGTTATCGTTCCGTTCCGTTCCTACCAGACACGAAATAGAAAATTCCAAAACAATAGCAAAAAAATTCAAAAAATTAAAAAATATGGTTATGGATTCATTTCAAGCCGAAATAGATTGGAAAAGGATGAGATATAGAGAAAATAAAAATTATCGTTTCGTTTCGTTCCTACCCGACACGAAATAGAAAATTCCAAAACAATAGCAAAAAAATTCAAAAAATTAAAGAATACCATTACGGGTTCATTTCAAGCTAAAATAGGTCGGAAAACGCCGAGAAAAACAGAAAATAAAAATTATCGTTCCGTCTCGTTCCTACCAGGCACTAAATAGAGAATTCAAACAAAATAGCAAAAAAATTCTAAAAATTAAAAAATACAATTATGGCTTCATTTCAATAAAAAATAGGTCGGAAAAGGCAGAGAAAAACAGAAAATAAAAATTCTCGTTCCGTTTCGTTCCTACCCGGCGCTAGATATGAAATTCAAAAAAAATAGCAAAAAAGTTCAAAAAATTAAAAAATACCATAATGGATTCATTTCAAGCCAAAATAAGTTGGAAAAGGATGAGATAGAGAGAAAATAAAAATTATCGTTTCGTTTCGTTCCTACCCGACACGAAATAGAAATTCCAAAACAATAGCAAAAAAATTCAAAAAATTAAAAAATACAATTACGGATTCATTTAAAACCGAAATAGGTCGGAAAAGGCCGAGAAAAACAGAAAATAAAAATTACCATCCGTTTCGTTCCATCCTGGAACAAAATAAAAAATTCAAAAAAAATAGCAAAAAAATTCAAAAAAATCAAAAATACGGTTATGGATTCATTTCAAGCCAAAATAGATTGGAAAATGATGAGATAGAAAGAAAATAAAAGTTATCGTTCCGGTCCATTCCTACCCGACACGTAATAGAAAATTCTAAAACAATAGCAAAAAAATTCAAAAAATTAAAGAATACCATTACGGGTTCATTCCAAGCCAAAATAGGTCGGAAAAGGCCGAGAAAAACAGAAAATAAAAATTATCGTTCCGTTTCGTTCCTATCCGTCGCTAAATATGAAAATTAAACAAAAATAGCAAAAAAATTCAAAAAATTAAAAAATACCATTATTGTTTCATTTCAAGCCAAAATAAGTTGGAAAAGGATAAGAAAGAGAGAAAATAAAAGTTATCGTTCCGTTCCGTTCCGTTCCTACCAGACGCATAATAGAAAATTCAAGAAAAACAGCAAAAAAATTCAAAAAGTTTAAAAATACTGTTATGGATTCATTTCAAGCCAAAATAGGTTGGAAAATGATGAGATAGAGAGAAAATAAAAGGTATCGTTCCGTTCCGTTCCTACCAGACACGAAATAGAAAATTCCAAAACAATAGCAAAAAAATTCAAAAAATTAAAAAATACGGTTATGGATTCATTTCAAGCCAAAATAGATTGGAAAATGATGAGATAGAGAGAAAATAAAAGTTATCGTTCCGTTCCGTTCCTACCCGACACGAAATAGAAAATTCCAAAACAATAGCAAAAAAATTCAAAAATGTAAAAAATATGGTTATGGATTCATTTCAAGCCAAAATAGATTGGAAAAAGATGAGATATAGAGAAAATAAAAATTATCGTTTCGTTTCGTTCCTACCCGACACGAAATAGAAAATTCCAAAACAATAGCAAAAAAATTCAAAAAATTAAAAAATACGGTTATGGATTCATTTCAAGCCAAAATAGATTGGAAAAGGATGAGATAGAGAGAAAATAAAAGTTATTGTTCCGTTCCGTTCCTACCAGACACGAAATAGAAAATTCCAAAACAATAGCAAAAAAATTCAAAAAATTAAAAAATAAGGTTATGGATTCATTTCAAGCCAAAATAGATTGGAAAAGGATGAGATAGAGAGAAAATAAAAGGTATCGTTCCGTTCCGTTCCTACCAGACACGAAATAGAAAATTCCAAAACAATAGCAAAAAAATTCAAAAAATTAAAAAATACGGTTATGGATTCATTTCAAGCCAAAATAGATTGGAAAAGGATGAGATAGAGAGAAAATAAAAGTTATCGTTCCGTTCCGTTCCTACCCGACACGAAATAGAAAATTCCAAAACAATAGCAAAAAAATTCAAAAATGTAAAAAATATGGTTATGGATTCATTTCAAGCCAAAATAGATTGGAAAAAGATGAGATATAGAGAAAATAAAAATTATCGTTTCGTTTCGTTCCTACCCGACACGTAATAGAAAATTCTAAAACAATAGCAAAAAAATTCAAAAAATTAAAGAATACCATTACGGGTTCATTCCAAGCCAAAATAGGTCGGAAAAGGCCGAGAAAAACAGAAAATAAAAATTATCGTTCCGTTTCGTTCCTATCCGTCGCTAAATATGAAAATTAAACAAAAATAGCAAAAAAATTCAAAAAATTAAAAAATACCATTATTGTTTCATTTCAAGCCAAAATAAGTTGGAAAAGGATAAGAAAGAGAGAAAATAAAAGTTATCGTTCCGTTCCGTTCCGTTCCTACCAGACGCATAATAGAAAATTCAAGAAAAACAGCAAAAAAATTCAAAAAGTTTAAAAATACGGTTATGGATTCATTTCAAGCCAAAATAGGTTGGAAAATGATGAGATAGAGAGAAAATAAAAGGTATCGTTCCGTTCCGTTCCTACCAGACACGAAATAGAAAATTCCAAAACAATAGCAAAAAAATTCAAAAAATTAAAAAATACGGTTATGGATTCATTTCAAGCCAAAATAGATTGGAAAAGGATGAGATAGAGAGAAAATAAAAGTTATCGTTCCGTTCCGTTCCTACCCGACACGAAATAGAAAATTCCAAAACAATAGCAAAAAAATTCAAAAATGTAAAAAATATGGTTATGGATTCATTTCAAGCCAAAATAGATTGGAAAAAGATGAGATATAGAGAAAATAAAAATTATCGTTTCGTTTCGTTCCTACCCGACACGAAATAGAAAATTCCAAAACAATAGCAAAAAAATTCAAAAAATTAAAAAATACGGTTATGGATTCATTTCAAGCCAAAATAGATTGGAAAAGGATGAGATAGAGAGAAAATAAAAGTTATCGTTCCGTTCCGTTCCTACCAGACACGAAATAGAAAATTCCAAAACAATAGCAAAAAAATTCAAAAAATTAAAAAATATGGTTATGGATTCATTTCAAGCCGAAATAGATTGGAAAAGGATGAGATATAGAGAAAATAAAAATTATCGTTTCGTTTCGTTCCTACCCGACACGAAATAGAAAATTCCAAAACAATAGCAAAAAAATTCAAAAAATTAAAGAATACCATTACGGGTTCATTTCAAGCTAAAATAGGTCGGAAAACGCCGAGAAAAACAGAAAATAAAAATTATCGTTCCGTCTCGTTCCTACCAGGCACTAAATAGAGAATTCAAACAAAATAGCAAAAAAATTCTAAAAATTAAAAAATACAATTATGGCTTCATTTCAATAAAAAATAGGTCGGAAAAGGCAGAGAAAAACAGAAAATAAAAATTCTCGTTCCGTTTCGTTCCTACCCGGCGCTAGATATGAAATTAAAAAAAAATAGCAAAAAAGTTCAAAAAATTAAAAAATACCATAATGGATTCATTTCAAGCCAAAATAAGTTGGAAAAGGATGAGATAGAGAGAAAATAAAAATTATCGTTTCGTTTCGTTCCTACCCGACACGAAATAGAAATTCCAAAACAATAGCAAAAAAATTCAAAAAATTAAAAAATACAATTACGGATTCATTTAAAACCGAAATAGGTCGGAAAAGGCCGAGAAAAACAGAAAATAAAAATTACCATCCGTTTCGTTCCATCCTGGAACAAAATAAAAAATTCAAAAAAAATAGCAAAAAAATTCAAAAAAATCAAAAATACGGTTATGGATTCATTTCAAGCCAAAATAGATTGGAAAATGATGAGATAGAAAGAAAATAAAAGTTATCGTTCCGGTCCATTCCTACCCGACACGTAATAGAAAATTCTAAAACAATAGCAAAAAAATTCAAAAAATTAAAGAATACCATTACGGGTTCATTCCAAGCCAAAATAGGTCGGAAAAGGCCGAGAAAAACAGAAAATAAAAATTATCGTTCCGTTTCGTTCCTATCCGTCGCTAAATATGAAAATTAAACAAAAATAGCAAAAAAATTCAAAAAATTAAAAAATACCATTATTGTTTCATTTCAAGCCAAAATAAGTTGGAAAAGGATAAGAAAGAGAGAAAATAAAAGTTATCGTTCCGTTCCGTTCCGTTCCTACCAGACGCATAATAGAAAATTCAAGAAAAACAGCAAAAAAATTCAAAAAGTTTAAAAATACGGTTATGGATTCATTTCAAGCCAAAATAGGTTGGAAAATGATGAGATAGAGAGAAAATAAAAGGTATCGTTCCGTTCCGTTCCTACCAGACACGAAATAGAAAATTCCAAAACAATAGCAAAAAAATTCAAAAAATTAAAAAATACGGTTATGGATTCATTTCAAGCCAAAATAGATTGGAAAATGATGAGATAGAGAGAAAATAAAAGTTATCGTTCCGTTCCGTTCCTACCCGACACGAAATAGAAAATTCCAAAACAATAGCAAAAAAATTCAAAAATGTAAAAAATATGGTTATGGATTCATTTCAAGCCAAAATAGATTGGAAAAAGATGAGATATAGAGAAAATAAAAATTATCGTTTCGTTTCGTTCCTACCCGACACGAAATAGAAAATTCCAAAACAATAGCAAAAAAATTCAAAAAATTAAAAAATACGGTTATGGATTCATTTCAAGCCAAAATAGATTGGAAAAGGATGAGATAGAGAGAAAATAAAAGTTATCGTTCCGTTCCGTTCCTACCAGACACGAAATAGAAAATTCCAAAACAATAGCAAAAAAATTCAAAAAATTAAAAAATATGGTTATGGATTCATTTCAAGCCGAAATAGATTGGAAAAGGATGAGATATAGAGAAAATAAAAATTATCGTTTCGTTTCGTTCCTACCCGACACGAAATAGAAAATTCCAAAACAATAGCAAAAAAATTCAAAAAATTAAAGAATACCATTACGGGTTCATTTCAAGCTAAAATAGGTCGGAAAACGCCGAGAAAAACAGAAAATAAAAATTATCGTTCCGTCTCGTTCCTACCAGGCACTAAATAGAGAATTCAAACAAAATAGCAAAAAAATTCTAAAAATTAAAAAATACAATTATGGCTTCATTTCAATAAAAAATAGGTCGGAAAAGGCAGAGAAAAACAGAAAATAAAAATTCTCGTTCCGTTTCGTTCCTACCCGGCGCTAGATATGAAATTCAAAAAAAATAGCAAAAAAGTTCAAAAAATTAAAAAATACCATAATGGATTCATTTCAAGCCAAAATAAGTTGGAAAAGGATGAGATAGAGAGAAAATAAAAATTATCGTTTCGTTTCGTTCCTACCCGACACGAAATAGAAATTCCAAAACAATAGCAAAAAAATTCAAAAAATTAAAAAATACAATTACGGATTCATTTAAAACCGAAATAGGTCGGAAAAGGCCGAGAAAAACAGAAAATAAAAATTACCATCCGTTTCGTTCCATCCTGGAACAAAATAAAAAATTCAAAAAAAATAGCAAAAAAATTCAAAAAAATCAAAAATACGGTTATGGATTCATTTCAAGCCAAAATAGATTGGAAAATGATGAGATAGAAAGAAAATAAAAGTTATCGTTCCGGTCCATTCCTACCCGACACGTAATAGAAAATTCTAAAACAATAGCAAAAAAATTCAAAAAATTAAAGAATACCATTACGGGTTCATTCCAAGCCAAAATAGGTCGGAAAAGGCCGAGAAAAACAGAAAATAAAAATTATCGTTCCGTTTCGTTCCTATCCGTCGCTAAATATGAAAATTAAACAAAAATAGCAAAAAAATTCAAAAAATTAAAAAATACCATTATTGTTTCATTTCAAGCCAAAATAAGTTGGAAAAGGATAAGAAAGAGAGAAAATAAAAGTTATCGTTCCGTTCCGTTCCGTTCCTACCAGACGCATAATAGAAAATTCAAGAAAAACAGCAAAAAAATTCAAAAAGTTTAAAAATACGGTTATGGATTCATTTCAAGCCAAAATAGGTTGGAAAATGATGAGATAGAGAGAAAATAAAAGGTATCGTTCCGTTCCGTTCCTACCAGACACGAAATAGAAAATTCCAAAACAATAGCAAAAAAATTCAAAAAATTAAAAAATACGGTTATGGATTCATTTCAAGCCAAAATAGATTGGAAAAGGATGAGATAGAGAGAAAATAAAAGTTATCGTTCCGTTCCGTTCCTACCCGACACGAAATAGAAAATTCCAAAACAATAGCAAAAAAATTCAAAAATGTAAAAAATATGGTTATGGATTCATTTCAAGCCAAAATAGATTGGAAAAAGATGAGATATAGAGAAAATAAAAATTATCGTTTCGTTTCGTTCCTACCCGACACGAAATAGAAAATTCCAAAACAATAGCAAAAAAATTCAAAAAATTAAAAAATACGGTTATGGATTCATTTCAAGCCAAAATAGATTGGAAAAGGATGAGATAGAGAGAAAATAAAAGTTATCGTTCCGTTCCGTTCCTACCAGACACGAAATAGAAAATTCCAAAACAATAGCAAAAAAATTCAAAAAATTAAAAAATATGGTTATGGATTCATTTCAAGCCGAAATAGATTGGAAAAGGATGAGATATAGAGAAAATAAAAATTATCGTTTCGTTTCGTTCCTACCCGACACGAAATAGAAAATTCCAAAACAATAGCAAAAAAATTCAAAAAATTAAAGAATACCATTACGGGTTCATTTCAAGCTAAAATAGGTCGGAAAACGCCGAGAAAAACAGAAAATAAAAATTATCGTTCCGTCTCGTTCCTACCAGGCACTAAATAGAGAATTCAAACAAAATAGCAAAAAAATTCTAAAAATTAAAAAATACAATTATGGCTTCATTTCAATAAAAAATAGGTCGGAAAAGGCAGAGAAAAACAGAAAATAAAAATTCTCGTTCCGTTTCGTTCCTACCCGGCGCTAGATCTGAAATTCAAAAAAAATAGCAAAAAAGTTCAAAAAATTAAAAAATACCATAATGGATTCATTTCAAGCCAAAATAAGTTGGAAAAGGATGAGATAGAGAGAAAATAAAAATTATCGTTTCGTTTCGTTCCTACCCGACACGAAATAGAAATTCCAAAACAATAGCAAAAAAATTAAAAAAATTAAAAAATACAATTACGGATTCATTTAAAACCGAAATAGGTCGGAAAAGGCCGAGAAAAACAGAAAATAAAAATTACCATCCGTTTCGTTCCATCCTGGAACAAAATAAAAAATTCAAAAAAAATAGCAAAAAAATTCAAAAAAATCAAAAATACGGTTATGGATTCATTTCAAGCCAAAATAGATTGGAAAATGATGAGATAGAAAGAAAATAAAAGTTATTGTTCCGTTCCGTTCCTACCAGACACGAAATAGAAAATTCCAAAACAATAGCAAAAAAATTCAAAAAATTAAAAAATAAGGTTATGGATTCATTTCAAGCCAAAATAGATTGGAAAAGGATGAGATAGAGAGAAAATAAAAGGTATCGTTCCGTTCCGTTCCTACCAGACACGAAATAGAAAATTCCAAAACAATAGCAAAAAAATTCAAAAAATTAAAAAATACGGTTATGGATTCATTTCAAGCCAAAATAGATTGGAAAAGGCTGAGATAGAGAGAAAATAAAAGTTATCGTTCCGTTCCGTTCCTACCCGACACGAAATAGAAAATTCCAAAACAATAGCAAAAAAATTCAAAAATGTAAAAAATATGGTTATGGATTCATTTCAAGCCAAAATAGATTGGAAAAAGATGAGATATAGAGAAAATAAAAATTATCGTTTCGTTTCGTTCCTACCCGACACGTAATAGAAAATTCTAAAACAATAGCAAAAAAATTCAAAAAATTAAAGAATACCATTACGGGTTCATTCCAAGCTAAAATAGGTCGGAAAAGGCCGAGAAAAACAGAAAATAAAAATTATCGTTCCGTTTCGTTCCTATCCGTCGCTAAATATGAAAATTAAACAAAAATAGCAAAAAAATTCAAAAAATTAAAAAATACCATTATTGTTTCATTTCAAGCCAAAATAAGTTGGAAAAGGATAAGAAAGAGAGAAAATAAAAGTTATCGTTCCGTTCCGTTCCGTTCCTACCAGACGCATAATAGAAAATTCAAGAAAAACAGCAAAAAAATTCAAAAAGTTTAAAAATACGGTTATGGATTCATTTCAAGCCAAAATAGGTTGGAAAATGATGAGATAGAGAGAAAATAAAAGGTATCGTTCCGTTCCGTTCCTACCAGACACGAAATAGAAAATTCCAAAACAATAGCAAAAAAATTCAAAAAATTAAAAAATACGGTTATGGATTCATTTCAAGCCAAAATAGATTGGAAAAGGATGAGATAGAGAGAAAATAAAAGTTATCGTTCCGTTCCGTTCCTACCCGACACGAAATAGAAAATTCCAAAACAATAGCAAAAAAATTCAAAAATGTAAAAAATATGGTTATGGATTCATTTCAAGCCAAAATAGATTGGAAAAAGATGAGATATAGAGAAAATAAAAATTATCGTTTCGTTTCGTTCCTACCCGACACGAAATAGAAAATTCCAAAACAATAGCAAAAAAATTCAAAAAATTAAAAAATACGGTTATGGATTCATTTCAAGCCAAAATAGATTGGAAAAGGATGAGATAGAGAGAAAATAAAAGTTATCGTTCCGTTCCGTTCCTACCAGACACGAAATAGAAAATTCCAAAACAATAGCAAAAAAATTCAAAAAATTAAAAAATAAGGTTATGGATTCATTTCAAGCCAAAATAGATTGGAAAAGGATGAGATAGAGAGAAAATAAAAGTTATCGTTCCGTTCCGTTCCTACCAGACACGAAATAGAAAATTCCAAAACAATAGCAAAAAAATTCAAAAAATTCAAAAATACGGTTATGGATTCATTTCAAGCCAAAATAGATTGGAAAAGGATGAGATAGAAAGAAAATAAAAGTTATCGTTCCGGTCCATTCCTACCCGACACGTAATAGAAAATTCTAAAACAATAGCAAAAAAATTCAAAAAATTAAAGAATACCATTACGGGTTCATTCCAAGCCAAAATAGGTCGGAAAAGGCCGAGAAAAACAGAAAATAAAAATTATCGTTCCGTTTCGTTCCTACCCGTCGCTAAATATGAAAATTAAACAAAAATAGCAAAAAAATTCAAAAAATTAAAAAATACCATTATTGTTTCATTTCAAGCCAAAATAAGTTGGAAAAGGATAAGAAAGAGAGAAAATAAAAGTTATCGTTCCGTTCCGTTCCTACCAGACACGAAATAGAAAATTCCAAAACAATAGTAAAAAAATTCAAAAAATTAAAAAATACGGTTATGGATTCTTTTCAAGCCAAAATAGATTGGAAAAGGATGAGATAGAGAGAAAATAAAAGTTATCGTTCCGTTCCGTTCCTACCCGACACGAAATAGAAAATTCCAAAACAATAGCAAAAAAATTCAAAAAACTAAAAAATACAGTTATGGATTCATTTCAAGCCAAAATAGATTGGAAAAGGATGAGATAGAGAGAAAATAAAAGTTATCGTTCCGGTCCATTCCTACCAGACACGAAATAGAAAATTCCAAAACAATAGCAAAAAAATTCAAAAAATTAAAAAATACGGTTATGGATTCATTTCAAGCCAAAATAGATTGGAAAAGGATGAGATAGAGAGAAAATAAAAGTTATCGTTCCGTTCCGTTCCTACCCGACACGAAATAGAAAATTCCAAAACAATTGCAAAAAAATTCAAAAAATTAAAGAATACCATTACGGGTTCATTTCAAGCAAAAATAGGTCGGAAAACGCCGAGAAAAACTGAAAATAATAATTATCGTTCCGTTTTGTTCTCACCAGGCACTAAATAGAAAATTCAAGCAAAATAGCAAAAAAATTCAAAAAATTAAAAGATACAATTATGGCTTCATTTCAATAAAAAATGGGTCGGAAAAGGCTGAGAAAAACAGAAAATAAAAATTATCGTTCCGTTTCGTTCCTACCCGGCGCTAAATATGAAATTCAAAAAAAATAGCAAAAAAGTTCAACAAATTAAAAAATACCATAATGGATTCATTTCAAGCCAAAATAAGTTGGAAAAGGATGAGATAGAGAGAAAATAAAAATTATCGTTTCGTTCCGTTCCTACCCGACACGAAATTGAAAATTCCAAAACAATAGCAAAAAAATTCAAAAAATTAAAAAATACGGTTATGGATTCATTTCAAGCCAAAATAGATTGGAAAAGGATGAGATAGAGAGAAAATAAAAGTTATCGTTCTGGTCCATTCCTACTCGACACGTAATAGAAAATTCTAAAACAATAGAAAAAAATTCAAAAAATTAAAAAATACAATTACGGATTCATTTAAAACCGAAATAGGTTGGAAAATGCCGAGTAAAACAGAAAATAAAAATTACCATCCGTTTCGTTCCATCCTGGAACAAAATAGAAAATTCAAAAAAAATAGCAAAAAAATTCAAAAAACTAAAAAATACAGTTGTGGATTCATTTCAAGCCAAAATATATTGGAAAAGGATGAGATAGAGAGAAAATAAAAGTTATCGTTCCGGTCCATTCCTACCCGACACGTAATAGAAAATTCTAAAACAATAGCAAAAAAATTCAAAAAATTAAAGAATACCATTACGGGTTCATTCCAAGCCAAAATAGGTCGGAAAAGGCCGAGAAAAACAGAAAATAAAAATTATCGTTCCGTATCGTTCCTACCCGTCGCTAAATATGAAAATTAAACAAAAATAGCAAAAAAATTCAAAAAACTAAAAAATACCATTATGGTTTCATTTCAAGCCAAAATAAGTTGGAAAAGGATAAGAAAGAGAGAAAATAAAAGTTATCGTTCCGTTCCGTTCCTACCCGACGCATAATAGAAAATTCAAGAAAAACAGCAAAAAAATTCAAAAAGTTTAAAAATACGGTTATGGATTCATTTCAAGCCAAAATAGGTTGGAAAATGATGAGATAGAGAGAAAATAAAAGTTATCGTTCCGTTCCGTTCCTACCAGACACGAAATAGAAAATTCCAAAAGAATAACAAAAAAATTCAAAAAATTAAAAAATAGGGTTATGGATTCATTTCAAGCCAAAATAGATTGGAAAAAGATGAGATATAGAGGAAATAAAAATTATAGTTTCGTTTCGTTCCTACCCGACACGAAATAGAAAATTCCAAAACAATAGCAAAAAAATTCAAAAAATTAAAGAATACCATTACGGGTTCATTTCAAGCCAAAATAGGTCGGAAAAGGCCGAGAAAAACAGAAAATAAAAATTATCGTTCCGTATCGTTCCTACCCGTCCCTAAATATGAAAATTAAACAAAGATAGCAAAAAAATTCAAAAAATTAAAAAATACCATTATTGTTTCATTTCAAGCCAAAATAAGTTGGAAAAGGATAAGAAAGAGAGAAAATAAAAGTTATCGTTCCGTTCCGTTCCGTTCCTACCCGACGCATAATAGAAAATTCAAGAAAAACAGCAAAAAAATTCAAAAAGTTTAAAAATACGGTTATGGATTCATTTCAAGCCAAAATAGGTTGGAAAATGATGAGATAGAGAGAAAATAAAAGTTATCGTTCCGTTCCGTTCCTACCCGACACGAAATAGAAAATTCCAAAACAATAGCAAAAAAATTCAAAAAATTAAAAAATATGGTTATGGATTCATTTCAAGCCAAAATAGATTGGAAAAAGATGAGATATAGAGAAAATAAAAATTATCGTTTCGTTTCGTTCCTACCCGACACGAAATAGAAAATTCCAAAACAATAGCAAAAAAATTCAAAAAATTAAAAAATACGGTTATGGATTCATTTCAAGCCAAAATAGATTGGAAAAGGATGAGATAGAGAGAAAATAAAAGTTATCGTTCCGTTCCGTTCCTACCCGACACGAAATAGAAAATTCCAAAACAATAGCAAAAAAATTCAAAAAATTAAAGAATACCATTACGGGTTCATTTCAAGCCAAAATAGGTCGGAAAACGCCGAGAAAAACAGAAAATAAAAATTATCGTTCCGTCTCGTTCCTACCAGGCGCTAAATAGAGAATTCAAACAAAATAGCAAAAAAATTCAAAAAATTAAAAAATACAATTATGGCTTCATTTCAATAAAAAATAGGTCGGAAAAGGCTGAGAAAAACAGAAAATAAAAGTTATCGTTCCGGTCCATTCCTACCCGACACGTAATAGAAAATTCTAAAACAATAGCAAAAAAATTCAAAAAATTAAAGAATACCATTACGGGTTCATTCCAAGCCAAAATAGGTCGGAAAAGGCCGAGAAAAACAGAAAATAAAAATTATCGTTTCGTTCCGTTCCTACCCGACACGAAATTGAAAATTCCAAAACAATAGCAAAAAAATTCAAAAAATTAAAAAATACGGTTATGGATTCATTTCAAGCCAAAATAGATTGGAAAAGGATGAGATAGAGAGAAAATAAAAGTTATCGTTCTGGTCCATTCCTACTCGACACGTAATAGAAAATTCTAAAACAATAGAAAAAAATTCAAAAAATTCAAAAATACAGTTACGGATTCATTTAAAACCGAAATAGGTCGGAAAATGCCGAGTAAAACAGAAAATAAAAATTACCATCCGTTTCGTTCCATCCTGGAACAAAATAAAAAATAAAAAAAAATAGCAAAAAAATTCAAAAATACGGTTATGGATTCATTTCAAGCCAAAATAGATTGGAAAAGGATGAGATAGAAAGAAAATAAAAGTTATCGTTCCGGTCCATTCCTACCCGACACGTAATAGAAAATTCTAAAACAATAGCAAAAAACTTCAAAAAATTAAAAAATATGGTTATGGATTCATTTCAAGCCAAAATAGATTGGAAAAAGATGAGATATAGAGAAAATAAAAATTATCGTTTCGTTTCGTTCCTACGCGACACGAAATAGAAAATTCCAAAACAATTGCAAAAAAATTCAAAAAATTAAAGAATACCATTACGGGTTCATTTCAAGCCAAAATAGGTCGGAAAAGGCCGAGAAAAACAGAAAATAAAAATTATCGTTCCGTTTCGTTCCTACCCGTCGCTAAATATGAAAATTAAACAAAAATAGCAAAAAAATTCAAAAAATTAAAAAATACCATTATTGTTTCATTTCAAGCCAAAATAAGTTGGAAAAGGATAAGAAAGAGAGAAAATAAAAGTTATCGTTCCGTTCTTACCCGACGCATAATAGAAAATTCAAGAAAAACAGCAAAAAAATTCAAAAAGTTTAAAAATACGGTTATGGATTCATTTCAAGCCAAAATAGGTTGGAAAATGAAGAGATAGAGAGAAAATAAAAGTTATCGTTCCGTTCCGTTCCTACCAGACACGAAATAGAAAATTCCAAAACAATAGCAAAAAAATTCAAAAAATTAAAAAATACGGTTATGGATTCATTTCAAGCCAAAATAGATTGGAAAAGGATGAGATAGAGAGAAAATAAAAGTTATCGTTCCGTTCCGTTCCTACCCGACACGAAATAGAAAATTCCAAAACAATTGCAAAAAAATTCAAAAAATTAAAGAATACCATTACGGGTTCATTTCAAGCAAAAATAGGTCGGAAAACGCCGAGAAAAACTGAAAATAATAATTATCGTTCCGTTTTGTTCCTACCAGGCACTAAATAGAAAATTCAAGGAAAATAGCAAAAAAATTCAAAAAATTAAAAGATACAATTATGGCTTCATTTCAATAAAAAATGGGTCGGAAAAGGCTGAGAAAAACAGAAAATAAAAATTATCGTTCCGTTTCGTTCCTACCCGGCGCTAAATATGAAATTCAAAAAAAATAGCAAAAAAGTTCAACAAATTAAAAAATACCATAATGGATTCATTTCAAGCCAAAATAAGTTGGAAAAGGATGAGATAGAGAGAAAATAAAAATTATCGTTTCGTTCCGTTCCTACCCGACACGAAATTGAAAATTCCAAAACAATAGCAAAAAAATTCAAAAAATTAAAAAATACGGTTATGGATTCATTTCAAGCCAAAATAGATTGGAAAAGGATGAGATAGAGAGAAAATAAAAGTTATCGTTCTGGTCCATTCCTACTCGACACGTAATAGAAAATTCTAAAACAATAGAAAAAAATTCAAAAAATTCAAAAATACAATTACGGATTCATTTAAAACCGAAATAGGTCGGAAAATGCCGAGTAAAACAGAAAATAAAAATTACCATCCGTTTCGTTCCATCCTGGAACAAAATAAAAAATTCAAAAAAAATAGCAAAAAAATTCAAAAAATTCAAAAATACGGTTATGGATTCATTTCAAGCCAAAATAGATTGGAAAAGGATGAGATAGAAAGAAAATAAAAGTTATCGTTCCGGTCCATTCCTACCCGACACGTAATAGAAAATTCTAAAACAATAGCAAAAAAATTCAAGAAATTAAAGAATACCATTACGGGTTCATTCCAAGCCAAAATAGGTCGGAAAAGGCCGAGAAAAACAGAAAATAAAAATTATCGTTCCGTTTCGTTCCTACCCGTCGCTAAATATGAAAATTAAACAAAAATAGCAAAAAAATTCAAAAAATTAAAAAATACCATTATTGTTTCATTTCAAGCCAAAATAAGTTGGAAAAGGATAAGAAAGAGAGAAAATAAAAGTTATCGTTCCGTTCCGTTCCTACCAGACACGAAATAGAAAATTCCAAAACAATAGCAAAAAAATTCAAAAAATTAAAAAATACGGTTATGGATTCATTTCAAGCCAAAATAGATTGGAAAAGGATGAGATAGAGAGAAAATAAAAGTTATCGTTCCGGTCCATTCCTACCAGACACGAAATAGAAAATTCCAAAACAATAGCAAAAAAATTCAAAAAATTAAAAAATACGGTTATGGATTCATTTCAAGCCAAAATAGATTGGAAAAGGATGAGATAGAGAGAAAATAAAAGTTATCGTTCCGTTCCGTTCCTACCCGACACGAAATAGAAAATTCCAAAACAATTGCAAAAAAATTCAAAAAATTAAAGAATACCATTACGGGTTCATTTCAAGCAAAAATAGGTCGGAAAACGCCGAGAAAAACTGAAAATAATAATTATCGTTCCGTTTTGTTCCTACCAGGCACTAAATAGAAAATTCAAGCAAAATAGCAAAAAAATTCAAAAAATTAAAAGATACAATTATGGCTTCATTTCAATAAAAAATGGGTCGGAAAAGGCTGAGAAAAACAGAAAATAAAAATTATCGTTCCGTTTCGTTCCTACCCGGCGCTAAATATGAAATTCAAAAAAAATAGCAAAAAAGTTCAACAAATTAAAAAATACCATAATGGATTCATTTCAAGCCAAAATAAGTTGGAAAAGGATGAGATAGAGAGAAAATAAAAATTATCGTTTCGTTCCGTTCCTACCCGACACGAAATTGAAAATTCCAAAACAATAGCAAAAAAATTCAAAAAATTAAAAAATACGGTTATGGATTCATTTCAAGCCAAAATAGATTGGAAAAGGATGAGATAGGGAGAAAATAAAAGTTATCGTTCTGGTCCATTCCTACTCGACACGTAATAGAAAATTCTAAAACAATAGAAAAAAATTCAAAAAATTAAAAAATACAATTACGGATTCATTTAAAACCGAAATAGGTCGGAAAATGCCGAGTAAAACAGAAAATAAAAATTACCATCCGTTTCGTTCCATCCTGGAACAAAATAGAAAATTCAAAAAAAATAGAAAAAAATTCAAAAAACTAAAAAATACAGTTATGGATTCATTTCAAGCCAAAATATATTGGAAAAGGATGAGATAGAGAGAAAATAAAAGTTATCGTTCCGGTCCATTCCTACCCGACACGTAATAGAAAATTCTAAAACAATAGCAAAAAAATTCAAAAAATTAAAGAATACCATTACGGGTTCATTCCAAGCCAAAATAGGTCGGAAAAGGCCGAGAAAAACAGAAAATAAAAATTATCGTTCCGTATCGTTCCTACCCGTCGCTAAATATGAAAATTAAACAAAAATAGCAAAAAAATTCAAAAAACTAAAAAATACCATTATGGTTTCATTTCAATCCAAAATAAGTTGGAAAAGGATAAGAAAGAGAGAAAATAAAAGTTATCGTTCCGTTCCGTTCCTACCCGACGCATAATAGAAAATTCAAGAAAAACAGCAAAAAAATTCAAAAAGTTTAAAAATACGGTTATGGATTCATTTCAAGCCAAAATAGGTTGGAAAATGATGAGATAGAGAGAAAATAAAAGTTATCGTTCCGTTCCGTTCCTACCAGACACGAAATAGAAAATTCCAAAACAATAACAAAAAAATTCAAAAAATTAAAAAATACCATTACGGGTTCATTTCAAGCCAAAATAGGTCGGAAAAGGCCGAGAAAAACAGAAAATAAAAATTATCGTTCCGTATCGTTCCTACCCGTCCCTAAATATGAAAATTAAACAAAAATAGCAAAAAAATTCAAAAAATTAAAAAATACCATTATTGTTTCATTTCAAGCCAAAATAAGTTGGAAAAGGATAAGAAAGAGAGAAAATAAAAGTTATCGTTCCGTTCCGTTCCGTTCCTACCCGACGCATAATAGAAAATTCAAGAAAAACAGCAAAAAAATTCAAAAAGTTTAAAAATACGGTTATGGATTCATTTCAAGCCAAAATAGGTTGGAAAAAGATGAGATATAGAGGAAATACAAATTATAGTTTCGTTTCGTTCCTACCCGACACGAAATAGAAAATTCCAAAACAATAGCAAAAAAATTCAAAAAATTAAAGAATACCATTACGGGTTCATTTCAAGCCAAAATAGGTCGGAAAAGGCCGAGAAAAACAGAAAATAAAAATTATCGTTCCGTATCGTTCCTACCCGTCCCTAAATATGAAAATTAAACAAAAATAGCAAAAAAATTCAAAAAATTAAAAAATACCATTATTGTTTCATTTCAAGCCAAAATAAGTTGGAAAAGGATAAGAAAGAGAGAAAATAAAAGTTATCGTTCCGTTCCGTTCCGTTCCTACCCGACGCATAATAGAAAATTCAAGAAAAACAGCAAAAAAATTCAAAAAGTTTAAAAATACGGTTATGGATTCATTTCAAGCCAAAATAGGTTGGAAAATGATGAGATAGAGAGAAAATAAAAGTTATCGTTCCGTTCCGTTCCTACCCGACACGAAATAGAAAATTCCAAAACAATAGCAAAAAAATTCAAAAAATTAAAAAATATGGTTATGGATTCATTTCAAGCCAAAATAGATTGGAAAAGGATGAGATAGAGAGAAAATAAAAGTTATCGTTCCGTTCCGTTCCTACCCGACACGAAATAGAAAATTCCAAAACAATTGCAAAAAAATTCAAAAAATTAAAGAATACCATTACGGGTTCATTTCAAGCCAGAATAGGTCGGAAAACGCCGAGAAAAACAGAAAATAAAAATTATCGTTCCGTCTCGTTCCTACCAGGCGCTAAATAGAGAATTCAAACAAAATAGCAAAAAAATTCAAAAAATTAAAAAATACAATTATGGCTTCATTTCAATAAAAAATAGGTCGGAAAAGGCTGAGAAAAACAGAAAATAAAAGTTATCGTTCCGGTCCATTCCTACCCGACACGTAATAGAAAATTCTAAAACAATAGCAAAAAAATTCAAAAAATTAAAGAATACCATTACGGGTTCATTCCAAGCCAAAATAGGTCGGAAAAGGCCGAGAAAAACAGAAAATAAAAATTATCGTTTCGTTCCGTTCCTACCCGACACGAAATTGAAAATTCCAAAACAATAGCAAAAAAATTCAAAAAATTAAAAAATACGGTTATGGATTCATTTCAAGCCAAAATAGATTGGAAAAGGATGAGATAGGGAGAAAATAAAAGTTATCGTTCTGGTCCATTCCTACTCGACACGTAATAGAAAATTCTAAAACAATAGAAAAAAATTCAAAAAATTAAAAAATACAATTACGGATTCATTTAAAACCGAAATAGGTCGGAAAATGCCGAGTAAAACAGAAAATAAAAATTACCATCCGTTTCGTTCCATCCTGGAACAAAATAGAAAATTCAAAAAAAATAGAAAAAAATTCAAAAAACTAAAAAATACAGTTATGGATTCATTTCAAGCCAAAATATATTGGAAAAGGATGAGATAGAGAGAAAATAAAAGTTATCGTTCCGGTCCATTCCTACCCGACACGTAATAGAAAATTCTAAAACAATAGCAAAAAAATTCAAAAAATTAAAGAATACCATTACGGGTTCATTCCAAGCCAAAATAGGTCGGAAAAGGCCGAGAAAAACAGAAAATAAAAATTATCGTTCCGTATCGTTCCTACCCGTCGCTAAATATGAAAATTAAACAAAAATAGCAAAAAAATTCAAAAAACTAAAAAATACCATTATGGTTTCATTTCAATCCAAAATAAGTTGGAAAAGGATAAGAAAGAGAGAAAATAAAAGTTATCGTTCCGTTCCGTTCCTACCCGACGCATAATAGAAAATTCAAGAAAAACAGCAAAAAAATTCAAAAAGTTTAAAAATACGGTTATGGATTCATTTCAAGCCAAAATAGGTTGGAAAATGATGAGATAGAGAGAAAATAAAAGTTATCGTTCCGTTCCGTTCCTACCAGACACGAAATAGAAAATTCCAAAACAATAGCAAAAAAATTCAAAAAATTAAAGAATACCATTACGGGTTCATTTCAAGCCAAAATAGGTCGGAAAAGGCCGAGAAAAACAGAAAATAAAAATTATCGTTCCGTATCGTTCCTACCCGTCCCTAAATATGAAAATTAAACAAAAATAGCAAAAAAATTCAAAAAATTAAAAAATACGGTTATGGATTCATTTCAAGCCAAAATAGATTGGAAAAGGATGAGATAGAGAGAAAATAAAAGTTATCGTTCCGTTCCGTTCTGTTCCTACCCGACGCATAATAGAAAATTCAAGAAAAACAGCAAAAAAATTCAAAAAGTTTAAAAATACGGTTATGGATTCATTTCAAGCCAAAATAGATTGGAAAAAGATGAGATATAGAGAAAATAAAAATTATCGTTTCGTTTCGTTCCTACCCGACACGAAATAGAAAATTCCAAAACAATAGCAAAAAAATTCAAAAAATTAAAAAATACGGTTATGGATTCATTTCAAGCCAAAATAGATTGGAAAAGGATGAGATAGAGAGAAAATAAAAGTTATCGTTCCGTTCCGTTCCTACCCGACACGAAATAGAAAATTCCAAAACAATAGCAAAAAAATTCAAAAAATTAAAGAATACCATTACGGGTTCATTTCAAGCCAGAATAGGTCGGAAAACGCCGAGAAAAACAGAAAATAAAAATTATCGTTCCGTCTCGTTCCTACCAGGCGCTAAATAGAGAATTCAAACAAAATAGCAAAAAAATTCAAAAAATTAAAAAATACAATTATGGCTTCATTTCAATAAAAAATAGGTCGGAAAAGGCTGAGAAAAACAGAAAATAAAAGTTATCGTTCCGGTCCATTCCTACCCGACACGTAATAGAAAATTCTAAAACAATAGCAAAAAAATTCAAAAAATTAAAGAATACCATTACGGGTTCATTCCAAGCCAAAATAGGTCGGAAAAGGCCGAGAAAAACAGAAAATAAAAATTATCGTTTCGTTCCGTTCCTACCCGACACGAAATTGAAAATTCCAAAACAATAGCAAAAAAATTCAAAAAATTAAAAAATACGGTTATGGATTCATTTCAAGCCAAAATAGATTGGAAAAGGATGAGATAGAGAGAAAATAAAAGTTATCGTTCTGGTCCATTCCTACTCGACACGTAATAGAAAATTCTAAAACAATAGAAAAAAATTAAAAAAATTAAAAAATACAATTACGGATTCATTTAAAACCGAAATAGGTCGGAAAATGCCGAGTAAAACAGAAAATAAAAATTACCATCCGTTTCGTTCCATCCTGGAACAAAATAAAAAATTCAAAAAAAATAGCAAAAAAATTCAAAAATACGGTTATGGATTCATTTCAAGCCAAAATAGATTGGAAAAGGATGAGATAGAAAGAAAATAAAAGTTATCGTTCCGGTCCATTCCTACCCGACACGTAATAGAAAATTCTAAAACAATAGCAAAAAAATTCAAAAAATTAAAAAATATGGTTATGGATTCATTTCAAGCCAAAATAGATTGGAAAAAGATGAGATATAGAGAAAATAAAAATTATCGTTTCGTTTCGTTCCTACGCAACACGAAATAGAAAATTCCAAAACAATTGCAAAAAAATTCAAAAAATTAAAGAATACCATTACGGGTTCATTTCAAGCCAAAATAGGTCGGAAAAGGCCGAGAAAAACAGAAAATAAAAATTATCGTTCCGTTTCGTTCCTACCCGTCGCTAAATATGAAAATTAAACAAAAATAGCAAAAAAATTCAAAAAATTAAAAAATACCATTATTGTTTCATTTCAAGCCAAAATAAGTTGGAAAAGGATAAGAAAGAGAGAAAATAAAAGTTATCGTTCCGTTCCGTTCCGTTCTTACCCGACGCATAATAGAAAATTCAAGAAAAACAGCAAAAAAATTCAAAAAGTTTAAAAATACGGTTATGGATTCATTTCAAGCCAAAATAGGTTGGAAAATGAAGAGATAGAGAGAAAATAAAAGTTATCGTTCCGTTCCGTTCCTACCAGACACGAAATAGAAAATTCCAAAACAATAGCAAAAAAATTCAAAAAATTAAAAAATACGGTTATGGATTCATTTCAAGCCAAAATAGATTGGAAAAGGATGAGATAGAGAGAAAATAAAAGTTATCGTTCCGTTCCGTTCCTACCCGACACGAAATAGAAAATTCCAAAACAATTGCAAAAAAATTCAAAAAATTAAAGAATACCATTACGGGTTCATTTCAAGCAAAAATAGGTCGGAAAACGCCGAGAAAAACTGAAAATAATAATTATCGTTCCGTTTTGTTCCTACCAGGCACTAAATAGAAAATTCAAGCAAAATAGCAAAAAAATTCAAAAAATTAAAAGATACAATTATGGCTTCATTTCAATAAAAAATGGGTCGGAAAAGGCTGAGAAAAACAGAAAATAAAAATTATCGTTCCGTTTCGTTCCTACCCGGCGCTAAATATGAAATTCAAAAAAAATAGCAAAAAAGTTCAACAAATTAAAAAATACCATAATGGATTCATTTCAAGCCAAAATAAGTTGGAAAAGGATGAGATAGAGAGAAAATAAAAATTATCGTTTCGTTCCGTTCCTACCCGACACGAAATTGAAAATTCCAAAACAATAGCAAAAAAATTCAAAAAATTAAAAAATACGGTTATGGATTCATTTCAAGCCAAAATAGATTGGAAAAGGATGAGATAGAGAGAAAATAAAAGTTATCGTTCTGGTCCATTCCTACTCGACACGTAATAGAAAATTCTAAAACAATAGAAAAAAATTCAAAAAATTAAAAAATACAATTACGGATTCATTTAAAACCGAAATAGGTCGGAAAATGCCGAGTAAAACAGAAAATAAAAATTACCATCCGTTTCGTTCCATCCTGGAACAAAATAGAAAATTCCAAAACAATAGCAAAAAAATTCAAAAAACTAAAAAATACAGTTATGGATTCATTTCAAGCCAAAATAGATTGGAAAAGGATGAGATAGAGAGAAAATAAAAGTTATCGTTCCGGTCCATTCCTACCAGACACGAAATAGAAAATTCCAAAACAATAGCAAAAAAATTCAAAAAATTAAAAAATACGGTTATGGATTCATTTAAAGCCAAAATAGATTGGAAAAGGATGAGATAGAGAGAAAATAAAAGTTATCGTTCCGTTCCGTTCCTACCCGACACGAAATAGAAAATTCCAAAACAATTGCAAAAAAATTCAAAAAATTAAAGAATACCATTACGGGTTCATTTCAAGCAAAAATAGGTCGGAAAACGCCGAGAAAAACTGAAAATAATAATTATCGTTCCGTTTTGTTCCTACCAGGCACTAAATAGAAAATTCAAGCAAAATAGCAAAAAAATTCAAAAAATTAAAAGATACAATTATGGCTTCATTTCAATAAAAAATGGGTCGGAAAAGGCTGAGAAAAACAGAAAATAAAAATTATCGTTCCGTTTCGTTCCTACCCGGCGCTAAATATGAAATTCAAAAAAAATAGCAAAAAAGTTCAACAAATTAAAAAATACCATAATGGATTCATTTCAAGCCAAAATAAGTTGGAAAAGGATGAGATAGAGAGAAAATAAAAATTATCGTTTCGTTCCGTTCCTACCCGACACGAAATTGAAAATTCCAAAACAATAGCAAAAAAATTCAAAAAATTAAAAAATACGGTTATGGATTCATTTCAAGCCAAAATAGATTGGAAAAGGATGAGATAGAGAGAAAATAAAAGTTATCGTTCCGTTCCGTTCCTACCCGACACGAAATAGAAAATTCCAAAACAATTGCAAAAAAATTCAAAAAATTAAAGAATACCATTACGGGTTCATTTCAAGCCAAAATAGGTCGGAAAACGCCGAGAAAAACAGAAAATAATAATTATCGTTCCGTTTCGTTCCTACCAGGCACTAAATAGAAAATTCAAGCAAAATAGCAAAAAAATTCAAAAAATTAAAAGATACAATTATGGCTTCATTTCAATAAAAAATGGGTCGGAAAAGGCTGAGAAAAACAGAAAATAAAAATTATCGTTCCGTTTCGTTCCTACCCGGCGCTAAATATGAAATTCAAAAAAAATAGCAAAAAAGTTCAACAAATTAAAAAATACCATAATGGATTCATTTCAAGCCAAAATAAGTTGGAAAAGGATGAGATAGAGAGAAAATAAAAATTATCGTTTCGTTCCGTTCCTACCCGACACGAAATTGAAAATTCCAAAACAATAGCAAAAAAATTCAAAAAATTAAAAAATACGGTTATGGATTCATTTCAAGCCAAAATAGATTGGAAAAGGATGAGATTGAGAGAAAATAAAAGTTATCGTTCTGGTCCATTCCTACTCGACACGTAATAGAAAATTCTAAAACAATAGAAAAAAATTCAAAAAATTAAAAAATACGGTTATGGATTCATTTCAAGCCAAAATAGGTTGGAAAATGATGAGATAGAGAGAAAATAAAAGGTATCGTTCCGTTCCGTTCCTACCAGACACGAAATAGAAAATTCCAAAACAATAGCAAAAAAATTCAAAAAATTAAAAAATACGGTTATGGATTCATTTCAAGCCAAAATAGATTGGAAAAGGATGAGATAGAGAGAAAATAAAAGTTATCGTTCCGTTCCGTTCCTACCCGACACGAAATAGAAAATTCCAAAACAATAGCAAAAAAATTCAAAAATGTAAAAAATATGGTTATGGATTCATTTCAAGCCAAAATAGATTGGAAAAAGATGAGATATAGAGAAAATAAAAATTATCGTTTCGTTTCGTTCCTACCCGACACGAAATAGAAAATTCCAAAACAATAGCAAAAAAATTCAAAAAATTAAAAAATACGGTTATGGATTTATTTGAAGCCAAAATAGATTGGAAAAGGATGAGATAGAGAGAAAATAAAAGTTATCGTTCCGTTCCGTTCCTACCAGACACGAAATAGAAAATTCCAAAAAAATAGCAAAAAAATTCAAAAAATTAAAAAATATGGTTATGGATTCATTTCAAGCCGAAATAGATTGGAAAAGGATGAGATATAGAGAAAATAAAAATTATCGTTTCGTTTCGTTCCTACCCGACACGAAATAGAAAATTCCAAAACAATAGCAAAAAAATTCAAAAAATTAAAGAATACCATTACGGGTTCATTTCAAGCTAAAATAGGTCGGAAAACGCCGAGAAAAACAGAAAATAAAAATTATCGTTCCGTCTCGTTCCTACCAGGCACTAAATAGAGAATTCAAACAAAATAGCAAAAAAATTCTAAAAATTAAAAAATACAATTATGGCTTCATTTCAATAAAAAATAGGTCGGAAAAGGCAGAGAAAAACAGAAAATAAAAATTCTCGTTCCGTTTCGTTCCTACCCGGCGCTAGATATGAAATTCAAAAAAAATAGCAAAAAAGTTCAAAAAATTAAAAAATACCATAATGGATTCCTTTCAAGCCAAAATAAGTTGGAAAAGGATGAGATAGAGAGAAAATAAAAATTATCGTTTCGTTTCGTTCCTACCCGACACGAAATAGAAATTCCAAAACAATAGCAAAAAAATTCAAAAAATTAAAAAATACAATTACGGATTCATTTAAAACCGAAATAGGTCGGAAAAGGCCGAGAAAAACAGAAAATAAAAATTACCATCCGTTTCGTTCCATCCTGGAACAAAATAAAAAATTCAAAAAAAATAGCAAAAAAATTCAAAAAAATCAAAAATACGGTTATGGATTCATTTCAAGCCAAAATAGATTGGAAAATGATGAGATAGAAAGAAAATAAAAGTTATCGTTCCGGTCCATTCCTACCCGACACGTAATAGAAAATTCTAAAACAATAGCAAAAAAATTCAAAAAATTAAAGAATACCATTACGGGTTCATTCCAAGCCAAAATAGGTCGGAAAAGGCCGAGAAAAACAGAAAATAAAAATTATCGTTCCGTTTCGTTCCTATCCGTCGCTAAATATGAAAATTAAACAAAAATAGCAAAAAAATTCAAAAAATTAAAAAAATACCATTATTGTTTCATTTCAAGCCAAAATAAGTTGGAAAAGGATAAGAAAGAGAGAAAATAAAAGTTATCGTTCCGTTCCGTTCCGTTCCTACCAGACGCATAATAGAAAATTCAAGAAAAACAGCAAAAAAATTCAAAAAGTTTAAAAATACGGTTATGGATTCATTTCAAGCCAAAATAGGTTGGAAAATGATGAGATAGAGAGAAAATAAAAGGTATCGTTCCGTTCCGTTCCTACCAGACACGAAATAGAAAATTCCAAAACAATAGCAAAAAAATTAAAAAAATTAAAAAATACGGTTATGGATTCATTTCAAGCCAAAATAGATTGGAAAAGGATGAGATAGAGAGAAAATAAAAGTTATCGTTCCGTTCCGTTCCTACCCGACACGAAATAGAAAATTCCAAATCAATAGCAAAAAAATTCAAAAATGTAAAAAATATGGTTATGGATTCATTTCAAGCCAAAATAGATTGGAAAAAGATGAGATATAGAGAAAATAAAAATTATCGTTTCGTTTCGTTCCTACCCGACACGAAATAGAAAATTCCAAAACAATAGCAAAAAAATTCAAAAAATTAAAAAATACGGTTATGGATTCATTTCAAGCCAAAATAGATTGGAAAAGGATGAGATAGAGAGAAAATAAAAGTTATCGTTCCGTTCCGTTCCTACCAGACACGAAATAGAAAATTCCAAAACAATAGCAAAAAAATTCAAAAAATTAAAAAATATGGTTATGGATTCATTTCAAGCCGAAATAGATTGGAAAAGGATGAGATATAGAGAAAATAAAAATTATCGTTTCGTTTCGTTCCTACCCGACACGAAATAGAAAATTCCAAAACAATAGCAAAAAAATTCAAAAAATTAAAGAATACCATTACGGGTTCATTTCAAGCTAAAATAGGTCGGAAAACGCCGAGAAAAACAGAAAATAAAAATTATCGTTCCGTCTCGTTCCTACCAGGCACTAAATAGAGAATTCAAACAAAATAGCAAAAAAATTCTAAAAATTAAAAAATACAATTATGGCTTCATTTCAATAAAAAATAGGTCGGAAAAGGCAGAGAAAAACAGAAAATAAAAATTCTCGTTCCGTTTCGTTCCTACCCGGCGCTAGATATGAAATTCAAAAAAAATAGCAAAAAAGTTCAAAAAATTAAAAAATACCATAATGGATTCATTTCAAGCCAAAATAAGTTGGAAAAGGATGAGATAGAGAGAAAATAAAAATTATCGTTTCGTTTCGTTCCTACCCGACACGAAATAGAAATTCCAAAACAATAGCAAAAAAATTCAAAAAATTAAAAAATACAATTACGGATTCATTTAAAACCGAAATAGGTCGGAAAAGGCCGAGAAAAACAGAAAATAAAAATTACCATCCGTTTCGTTCCATCCAGGAACAAAATAAAAAATTCAAAAAAAATAGCAAAAAAATTCAAAAAAATCAAAAATACGGTTATGGATTCATTTCAAGCCAAAATAGATTGGAAAATGATGAGATAGAAAGAAAATAAAAGTTATCGTTCCGGTCCATTCCTACCCGACACGTAATAGAAAATTCTAAAACAATAGCAAAAAAATTCAAAAAATTAAAGAATACCATTACGGGTTCATTCCAAGCCAAAATAGGTCGGAAAAGGCCGAGAAAAACAGAAAATAAAAATTATCGTTCCGTTTCGTTCCTATCCGTCGCTAAATATGAAAATTAAACAAAAATAGCAAAAAAATTCAAAAAATTAAAAAATACCATTATTGTTTCATTTCAAGCCAAAATAAGTTGGAAAAGGATAAGAAAGAGAGAAAATAAAAGTTATCGTTCCGTTCCGTTCCGTTCCTACCAGACGCATAATAGAAAATTCAAGAAAAACAGCAAAAAAATTCAAAAAGTTAAAAAATACGGTTATGGATTCATTTCAAGCCAAAATAGGTTGGAAAATGATGAGATAGAGAGAAAATAAAAGGTATCGTTCCGTTCCGTTCCTACCAGACACGAAATAGAAAATTCCAAAACAATAGCAAAAAAATTCAAAAAATTAAAAAATACGGTTATGGATTCATTTCAAGCCAAAATAGATTGGAAAAGGATGAGATAGAGAGAAAATAAAAGTTATCGTTCCGTTCCGTTCCTACCCGACACGAAATAGAAAATTCCAAATCAATAGCAAAAAAATTCAAAAATGTAAAAAATATGGTTATGGATTCATTTCAAGCCAAAATAGATTGGAAAAAGATGAGATATAGAGAAAATAAAAATTATCGTTTCGTTTCGTTCCTACCCGACACGAAATAGAAAATTCCAAAACAATAGCAAAAAAATTCAAAAAATTAAAAAATACGGTTATGGATTCATTTCAAGCCAAAATAGATTGGAAAAGGATGAGATAGAGAGAAAATAAAAGTTATCGTTCCGTTCCGTTCCTACCAGACACGAAATAGAAAATTCCAAAACAATAGCAAAAAAATTCAAAAAATTAAAAAATAAGGTTATGGATTCATTTCAAGCCAAAATAGATTGGAAAAGGATGAGATAGAGAGAAAATAAAAGTTATCGTTCCGTTCCGTTCCTACCCGACACGAAATAGAAAATTCCAAAACAATTGCAAAAAAATTCAAAAAATTAAAGAATACCATTACGGGTTCATTTCAAGCAAAAATAGGTCGGAAAACGCCGAGAAAAACTGAAAATAATAATTATCGTTCCGTTTTGTTCCTACCAGGCACTAAATAGAAAATTCAAGCAAAATAGCAAAAAAATTCAAAAAATTAAAAGATACAATTATGGCTTCATTTCAATAAAAAATGGGTCGGAAAAGGCTGAGAAAAACAGAAAATAAAAATTATCGTTCCGTTTCGTTCCTACCCGGCGCTAAATATGAAATTCAAAAAAAATAGCAAAAAAGTTCAACAAATTAAAAAATACCATAATGGATTCATTTCAAGCCAAAATAAGTTGGAAAAGGATGAGATAGAGAGAAAATAAAAATTATCGTTTCGTTCCGTTCCTACCCGACACGAAATTTAAAATTCCAAAACAATAGCAAAAAAATTCAAAAAATTAAAAAATACGGTTATGGATTCATTTCAAGCCAAAATAGATTGGAAAAGGATGAGATAGAGAGAAAATAAAAGTTATCGTTCCGGTCCATTCCTACTCGACACGTAATAGAAAATTCTAAAACAATAGAAAAAAATTCAAAAAATTAAAAAATACAATTACGGATTCATTTAAAACCGAAATAGGTCGGAAAATGCCGAGTAAAACAGAAAATAAAAATTACCATCCGTTTCGTTCCATCCTGGAACAAAATAGAAAATTCCAAAACAATAGCAAAAAAATTCAAAAAACTAAAAAATACAGTTATGGATTCATTTCAAGCCAAAATAGATTGGAAAAGGATGAGATAGAGAGAAAATAAAAGTTATCGTTCCGGTCCATTCCTACCAGACACGAAATAGAAAATTCCAAAACAATAGCAAAAAAATTCAAAAAATTAAAAAATACGGTTATGGATTCATTTCAAGCCAAAATAGATTGGAAAAGGATGAGATAGAGAGAAAATAAAAGTTATCGTTCCGTTCCGTTCCTACCCGACACGAAATAGAAAATTCCAAAACAATTGCAAAAAAATTCAAAAAATTAAAGAATACCATTACGGGTTCATTTCAAGCAAAAATAGGTCGGAAAACGCCGAGAAAAACTGAAAATAATAATTATCGTTCCGTTTTGTTCCTACCAGGCACTAAATAGAAAATTCAAGCAAAATAGCAAAAAAATTCAAAAAATTAAAAGATACAATTATGGCTTCATTTCAATAAAAAATGGGTCGGAAAAGGCTGAGAAAAACAGAAAATAAATATTATCGTTCCGTTTCGTTCCTACCCGGCGCTAAATATGAAATTCAAAAAAAATAGCAAAAAAGTTCAACAAATTAAAAAATACCATAATGGATTCATTTCAAGCCAAAATAAGTTGGAAAAGGATGAGATAGAGAGAAAATAAAAATTATCGTTTCGTTCCGTTCCTACCCGACACGAAATTGAAAATTCCAAAACAATAGCAAAAAAATTCAAAAAATTAAAAAATACGGTTATGGATTCATTTCAAGCCAAAATAGATTGGAAAAGGATGAGATAGAGAGAAAATAAAAGTTATCGTTCCGTTCCGTTCCTACCCGACACGAAATAGAAATTCCAAAACAATAGCAAAAAAATTCAAAAAATTAAAAAATACAATTACGGATTCATTTAAAACCGAAATAGGTCGGAAAAGGCCGAGAAAAACAGAAAATAAAAATTACCATCCGTTTCGTTCCATCCTGGAACAAAATAAAAAATTCAAAAAAAATAGCAAAAAAATTCAAAAAAATCAAAAATACGGTTATGGATTCATTTCAAGCCAAAATAGGTTGGAAAATGAAGAGATAGAGAGAAAATAAAAGTTATCGTTCCGTTCCGTTCCTACCAGACACGAAATAGAAAATTCCAAAACAATAGCAAAAAAATTCAAAAAATTAAAAAATACGGTTATGGATTCATTTCAAGCCAAAATAGATTGGAAAAGGATGAGATAGAGAGAAAATAAAAGTTATCGTTCCGTTCCGTTCCTACCCGACACGAAATAGAAAATTCCAAAACAATTGCAAAAAAATTCAAAAAATTAAAGAATACCATTATGGGTTCATTTCAAGCAAAAATAGGTCGGAAAACGCCGAGAAAAACTGAAAATAATAATTATCGTTCCGTTTTGTTCCTACCAGGCACTAAATAGAAAATTCATGCAAAATAGCAAAAAAATTCAAAAAATTAAAAGATACAATTATGGCTTCATTTCAATAAAAAATGGGTCGGAAAAGGCTGAGAAAAACAGAAAATAAAAATTATCTTTCCGTTTCGTTCCTACCCGGCGCTAAATATGAAATTCAAAAAAAATAGCAAAAAAGTTCAACAAATTAAAAAATACCATAATGGATTCATTTCAAGCCAAAATAAGTTGGAAAAGGATGAGATAGAGAGAAAATAAAAATTATCGTTTCGTTCCGTTCCTACCCGACACGAAATTGAAAATTCCAAAACAATAGCAAAAAAATTCAAAAAATTAAAAAATACGGTTATGGATTCATTTCAAGCCAAAATAGATTGGAAAAGGATGAGATAGAGAGAAAATAAAAGTTATCGTTCTGGTCCATTCCTACTCGACACGTAATAGAAAATTCTAAAACAATAGAAAAAAATTCAAAAAATTAAAAAATACAATTACGGATTCATTTAAAACCGAAATAGGTCGGAAAATGCCGAGTAAAACAGAAAATAAAAATTACCATCCGTTTCGTTCCATCCTGGAACAAAATAGAAAATTCCAAAACAATAGCAAAAAAATTCAAAAAACTAAAAAATACAGTTATGGATTCATTTCAAGCCAAAATAGATTGGAAAAGGATGAGATAGAGAGAAAATAAAAGTTATCGTTCCGTTCCGTTCCTACCCGACACGAAATAGAAAATTCCAAAACAATTGCAAAAAAATTCAAAAAATTAAAGAATACCATTACGGGTTCATTTCAAGCAAAAATAGGTCGGAAAACGCCGAGAAAAACTGAAAATAATAATTATCGTTCCGTTTTGTTCCTACCAGGCACTAAATAGAAAATTCATGCAAAATAGCAAAAAAATTCAAAAAATTAAAAAATACGGTTATGGATTCATTTCAAGCCAAAATAGATTGGAAAAAGATGAGATATAGAGAAAATAAAAATTATCGTTTCGTTTCGTTCCTACGCGACACGAAATAGAAAATTCCAAAACAATTGCAAAAAAATTCAAAAAATTAAAGAATACCATTACGGGTTCATTTCAAGCCAAAATAGGTCGGAAAAGGCCGAGAAAAACAGAAAATAAAAATTATCGTTCCGTTTCGTTCCTACCCGTCGCTAAATATGAAAATTAAACAAAAATAGCAAAAAAATTCAAAAAATTAAAAAATACCATTATTGTTTCATTTCAAGCCAAAATAAGTTGGAAAAGGATAAGAAAGAGAGAAAATAAAAGTTATCGTTCCGTTCCGTTCCGTTCTTACCCGACGCATAATAGAAAATTCAAGAAAAACAGCAAAAAAATTCAAAAAGTTTAAAAATACGGTTATGGATTCATTTCAAGCCAAAATAGGTTGGAAAATGAAGAGATAGAGAGAAAATAAAAGTTATCGTTCCGTTCCGTTCCTACCAGACACGAAATAGAAAATTCCAAAACAATAGCAAAAAAATTCAAAAAATTAAAAAATACGGTTATGGATTCATTTCAAGCCAAAATAGATTGGAAAAGGATGAGATAGAGAGAAAATAAAAGTTATCGTTCCGTTCCGTTCCTACCCGACACGAAATAGAAAATTCCAAAACAATTGCAAAAAAATTCAAAAAATTAAAGAATACCATTACGGGTTCATTTCAAGCAAAAATAGGTCGGAAAACGCCGAGAAAAACTGAAAATAATAATTATCGTTCCGTTTTGTTCCTACCAGGCACTAAATAGAAAATTCATGCAAAATAGCAAAAAAATTCAAAAAATTAAAAGATACAATTATGGCTTCATTTCAATAAAAAATGGGTCGGAAAAGGCTGAGAAAAACAGAAAATAAAAATTATCGTTCCGTTTCGTTCCTACCCTGCGCTAAATATGAAATTCAAAAAAAATAGCAAAAAAGTTCAACAAATTAAAAAATACCATAATGGATTCATTTCAAGCCAAAATAAGTTGGAAAAGGATGAGATAGAGAGAAAATAAAAATTATCGTTTCGTTCCGTTCCTACCCGACACGAAATTGAAAATTCCAAAACAATAGCAAAAAAATTCAAAAAATTAAAAAATACGGTTATGGATTCATTTCAAGCCAAAATAGATTGGAAAAGGATGAGATAGAGAGAAAATAAAAGTTATCGTTCTGGTCCATTCCTACTCGACACGTAATAGAAAATTCTAAAACAATAGAAAAAAATTCAAAAAATTAAAAAATACAATTACGGATTCATTTAAAACCGAAATAGGTCGGAAAATGCCGAGTAAAACAGAAAATAAAAATTATCGTTCCGTTTCGTTCCTATCCGTCGCTAAATATGAAAATTAAACAAAAATAGCAAAAAAATTCAAAAAATTAAAAAATACCATTATTGTTTCATTTCAAGCCAAAATAAGTTGGAAAAGGATAAGAAAGAGAGAAAATAAAAGTTATCGTTCCGTTCCGTTCCGTTCCTACCAGACGCATAATAGAAAATTCAAGAAAAACAGCAAAAAAATTCAAAAAGTTTAAAAATACGGTTATGGATTCATTTCAAGCCAAAATAGGTTGGAAAATGATGAGATAGAGAGAAAATAAAAGGTATCGTTCCGTTCCGTTCCTACCAGACACGAAATAGAAAATTCCAAAACAATAGCAAAAAAATTCAAAAAATTAAAAAATACGGTTATGGATTCATTTCAAGCCAAAATAGATTGGAAAAGGATGAGATAGAGAGAAAATAAAAGTTATCGTTCCGTTCCGTTCCTACCCGACACGAAATAGAAAATTCCAAATCAATAGCAAAAAAATTCAAAAATGTAAAAAATATGGTTATGGATTCATTTCAAGCCAAAATAGATTGGAAAAAGATGAGATATAGAGAAAATAAAAATTATCGTTTCGTTTCGTTCCTACCCGACACGAAATAGAAAATTCCAAAACAATAGCAAAAAAATTCAAAAAATTAAAAAATACGGTTATGGATTCATTTCAAGCCAAAATAAGTTGGAAAATGATGAGATAGAGAGAAAATAAAAATTATCGTTTCGTTTCGTTCCTACCCGACACGAAATAGAAATTCCAAAACAATAGCAAAAAAATTCAAAAAATTAAAAAATACAATTACGGATTCATTTAAAACCGAAATAGGTCGGAAAAGGCCGAGAAAAACAGAAAATAAAAATTACCATCCGTTTCGTTCCATCCTGGAACAAAATAAAAAATTCAAAAAAAATAGCAAAAAAATTCAAAAAAATCAAAAATACGGTTATGGATTCATTTCAAGCCAAAATAGATTGGAAAATGATGAGATAGAAAGAAAATAAAAGTTATCGTTCCGGTCCATTCCTACCCGACACGTAATAGAAAATTCTAAAACAATAGCAAAAAAATTCAAAAAATTAAAGAATACCATTACGGGTTCATTCCAAGCCAAAATAGGTCGGAAAAGGCCGAGAAAAACAGAAAATAAAAATTATCGTTCCGTTTCGTTCCTATCCGTCGCTAAATATGAAAATTAAACAAAAATAGCAAAAAAATTCAAAAAATTAAAAAATACCATTATTGTTTCATTTCAAGCCAAAATAAGTTGGAAAAGGATAAGAAAGAGAGAAAATAAAAGTTATCGTTCCGTTCCGTTCCGTTCCTACCAGACGCATAATAGAAAATTCAAGAAAAACAGCAAAAAAATTCAAAAAGTTTAAAAATACGGTTATGGATTCATTTCAAGCCAAAATAGGTTGGAAAATGATGAGATAGAGAGAAAATAAAAGGTATCGTTCCGTTCCGTTCCTACCAGACACGAAATAGAAAATTCCAAAACAATAGCAAAAAAATTCAAAAAATTAAAAAATACGGTTATGGATTCATTTCAAGCCAAAATAGATTGGAAAAGGATGAGATAGAGAGAAAATAAAAGTTATCGTTCCGTTCCGTTCCTGCCCGACACGAAATAGAAAATTCCAAAACAATAGCAAAAAAATTCAAAAAACTAAAAAATACAGTTATGGATTCATTTCAAGCCAAAATAGATTGGAAAAGGATGAGATAGAGAGAAAATAAAAGTTATCGTTCCGGTCCATTCCTACCAGACACGAAATAGAAAATTCCAAAACAATAGCAAAAAAATTCAAAAAATTAAAAAATACGGTTATGGATTCATTTCAAGCCAAAATAGATTGGAAAAGGATGAGATAGAGAGAAAATAAAAGTTATCGTTCCGTTCCGTTCCTACCAGACACGAAATAGAAAATTCCAAAACAATAGCAAAAAAATTCAAAAAATTAAAAAATAAGGTTATGGATTCATTTCAAGCCAAAATAGATTGGAAAAGGATGAGATAGAGAGAAAATAAAAGTTATCGTTCCGTTCCGTTCCTACCCGACACGAAATAGAAAATTCCAAAACAATTGCAAAAAAATTCAAAAAATTAAAGAATACCATTACGGGTTCATTTCAAGCAAAAATAGGTCGGAAAACGCCGAGAAAAACTGAAAATAATAATTATCGTTCCGTTTTGTTCCTACCAGGCACTAAATAGAAAATTCAAGCAAAATAGCAAAAAAATTGAAAAAATTAAAAGATACAATTATGGCTTCATTTCAATAAAAAATGGGTCGGAAAAGGCTGAGAAAAACAGAAAATAAAAATTATCGTTCCGTTTCGTTCCTACCCGGCGCTAAATATGAAATTCAAAAAAAATAGCAAAAAAGTTCAACAAATTAAAAAATACCATAATGGATTCATTTCAAGCCAAAATAAGTTGGAAAAGGATGAGATAGAGAGAAAATCAAAAATTATCGTTTCGTTCCGTTCCTACCCGACACGAAATTGAAAATTCCAAAACAATAGCAAAAAAATTCAAAAAATTAAAAAATACGGTTATGGATTCATTTCAAGCCAAAATAGATTGGAAAAGGATGAGATTGAGAGAAAATAAAAGTTATCGTTCTGGTCCATTCCTACTCGACACGTAATAGAAAATTCTAAAACAATAGAAAAAAATTCAAAAAATTAAAAAAAACAATTACGGATTCATTTAAAACCGAAATAGGTCTGAAAATGCCGAGTAAAACAGAAAATAAAAATTACCATCCGTTTCGTTCCATCCTGGAACAAAATAGAAAATTCCAAAACAATAGCAAAAAAATTCAAAAAACTAAAAAATACAGTTATGGATTCATTTCAAGCCAAAATAGATTGGAAAAGGATGAGATAGAGAGAAAATAAAAGTTATCGTTCCGGTCCATTCCTACCAGACACGAAATAGAAAATTCCAAAACAATAGCAAAAAAATTCAAAAAATTAAAAAATACGGTTATGGATTCATTTCAAGCCAAAATAGATTGGAAAAGGATGAGATAGAGAGAAAATAAAAGTTATCGTTCCGTTCCGTTCCTACCCGACACGAAATAGAAAATTCCAAAACAATTGCAAAAAAATTCAAAAAATTAAAGAATACCATTACGGGTTCATTTCAAGCAAAAATAGGTCGGAAAACGCCGAGAAAAACTGAAAATAATAATTATCGTTCCGTTTTGTTCCTACCAGGCACTAAATAGAAAATTCAAGCAAAATAGCAAAAAAATTCAAAAAATTAAAAGATACAATTATGGCTTCATTTCAATAAAAAATGGGTCGGAAAAGGCTGAGAAAAACAGAAAATAAAAATTATCGTTCCGTTTCGTTCCTACCCGGCGCTAAATATGAAATTCAAAAAAAATAGCAAAAAAGTTCAACAAATTAAAAAATACCATAATGGATTCATTTCAAGCCAAAATAAGTTGGAAAAGGATGAGATAGAGAGAAAATAAAAATTATCGTTTCGTTCCGTTCCTACCCGACACGAAATTGAAAATTCCAAAACAATAGCAAAAAAATTCAAAAAATTAAAAAATACGGTTATGGATTCATTTCAAGCATAAATAGATTGGAAAAGGATGAGATAGAGAGAAAATAAAAGTTATCGTTCCGTTCCGTTCCTACCCGACACGAAATAGAAAATTCCAAAACAATTGCAAAAAAATTCAAAAAATTAAAGAATACCATTACGGGTTCATTTCAAGCCAAAATAGGTCGGAAAACGCCGAGAAAAACAGAAAAATAATAATTATCGTTCCGTTTCGTTCCTACCAGGCACTAAATAGAAAATTCAAGCAAAATAGCAAAAAAATTCAAAAAATTAAAAGATACAATTATGGCTTCATTTCAATAAAAAATGGGTCGGAAAAGGCTGAGAAAAACAGAAAATAAAAATTATCGTTCCGTTTCGTTCCTACCCGGCGCTAAATATGAAATTCAAAAAAAATAGCAAAAAAGTTCAACAAATTAAAAAATACCATAATGGATTCATTTCAAGCCAAAATAAGTTGGAAAAGGATGAGATAGAGAGAAAATCAAAAATTATCGTTTCGTTCCGTTCCTACCCGACACGAAATTGAAAATTCCAAAACAATAGCAAAAAAATTCAAAAAATTAAAAAATACGGTTATGGATTCATTTCAAGCCAAAATAGATTGGAAAAGGATGAGATTGAGAGAAAATAAAAGTTATCGTTCTGGTCCATTCCTACTCGACACGTAATAGAAAATTCTAAAACAATAGAAAAAAATTCAAAAAATTAAAAAATACGGTTATGGATTCATTTCAAGCCAAAATAGGTTGGAAAATGATGAGATAGAGAGAAAATAAAAGGTATCGTTCCGTTCCGTTCCTACCAGACACGAAATAGAAAATTCCAAAACAATAGCAAAAAAATTCAAAAAATTAAAAAATACGGTTATGGATTCATTTCAAGCCAAAATAGATTGGAAAAGGATGAGATAGAGAGAAAATAAAAGTTATCGTTCCGTTCCGTTCCTACCCGACACGAAATAGAAAATTCCAAATCAATAGCAAAAAAATTCAAAAATGTAAAAAATATGGTTATGGATTCATTTCAAGCCAAAATAGATTGGAAAAAGATGAGATATAGAGAAAATAAAAATTATCGTTTCGTTTCGTTCCTACCCGACACGAAATAGAAAATTCCAAAACAATAGCAAAAAAATTCAAAAAATTAAAAAATACGGTTATGGATTCATTTCAAGCCAAAATAAGTTGGAAAAGGATGAGATAGAGAGAAAATAAAAATTATCGTTTCGTTTCGTTCCTACCCGACACGAAATAGAAATTCCAAAACAATAGCAAAAAAATTCAAAAAATTAAAAAATACAATTACGGATTCATTTAAAACCGAAATAGGTCGGAAAAGGCCGAGAAAAACAGAAAATAAAAATTACCATCCGTTTCGTTCCATCCTGGAACAAAATAAAAAATTCAAAAAAAATAGCAAAAAAATTCAAAAAAATCAAAAATACGGTTATGGATTCATTTCAAGCCAAAATAGATTGGAAAATGATGAGATAGAAAGAAAATAAAAGTTATCGTTCCGGTCCATTCCTACCCGACACGTAATAGAAAATTCTAAAACAATAGCAAAAAAATTCAAAAAATTAAAGAATACCATTACGGGTTCATTCCAAGCCAAAATAGGTCGGAAAAGGCCGAGAAAAACAGAAAATAAAAATTATCGTTCCGTTTCGTTCCTATCCGTCGCTAAATATGAAAATTAAACAAAAATAGCAAAAAAATTCAAAAAATTAAAAAATACCATTATTGTTTCATTTCAAGCCAAAATAAGTTGGAAAAGGATAAGAAAGAGAGAAAATAAAAGTTATCGTTCCGTTCCGTTCCGTTCCTACCAGACGCATAATAGAAAATTCAAGAAAAACAGCAAAAAAATTCAAAAAGTTTAAAAATACGGTTATGGATTCATTTCAAGCCAAAATAGGTTGGAAAATGATGAGATAGAGAGAAAATAAAAGGTATCGTTCCGTTCCGTTCCTACCAGACACGAAATAGAAAATTCCAAAACAATAGCAAAAAAATTCAAAAAATTAAAAAATACGGTTATGGATTCATTTCAAGCCAAAATAGATTGGAAAAGGATGAGATAGAGAGAAAATAAAAGTTATCGTTCCGTTCCGTTCCTACCCGACACGAAATAGAAAATTCCAAAACAATAGCAAAAAAATTCAAAAAACTAAAAAATACAGTTATGGATTCATTTCAAGCCAAAATAGATTGGAAAAGGATGAGATAGAGAGAAAATAAAAGTTATCGTTCCGGTCCATTCCTACCAGACACGAAATAGAAAATTCCAAAACAATAGCAAAAAAATTCAAAAAATTAAAGAATACCATTACGGGTTCATTCCAAGCCAAAATAGGTCGGAAAAGGCCGAGAAAAACAGAAAATAAAAATTATCGTTCCGTTTCGTTCCTATCCGTCGCTAAATATGAAAATTAAACAAAAATAGCAAAAAAATTCAAAAAATTAAAAAATACCATTATTGTTTCATTTCAAGCCAAAATAAGTTGGAAAAGGATAAGAAAGAGAGAAAATAAAAGTTATCGTTCCGTTCCGTTCCGTTCCTACCAGACGCATAATAGAAAATTCAAGAAAAACAGCAAAAAAATTCAAAAAATTAAAAAATACGGTTATGGATTCATTTCAAGCCAAAATAGATTGGAAAAGGATGAGATAGAGAGAAAATAAAAGTTATCGTTCTGGTCCATTCCTACTCGACACGTAATAGAAAATTCTAAAACAATAGAAAAAAATTCAAAAAATTAAAAAATACAATTACGGATTCATTTAAAACCGAAATAGGTCGGAAAATGCCGAGTAAAACAGAAAATAAAAATTACCATCCGTTTCGTTCCATCCTGGAACAAAATAGAAAATTCCAAAACAATAGCAAAAAAATTCAAAAAACTAAAAAATACAGTTATGGATTCATTTCAAGCCAAAATAGATTGGAAAAGGATGAGATAGAGAGAAAATAAAAGTTATCGTTCCGGTCCATTCCTACCAGACACGAAATAGAAAATTCCAAAACAATAGCAAAAAAATTCAAAAAATTAAAAAATACGGTTATGGATTCATTTCAAGCCAAAATAGATTGGAAAAGGATGAGATAGAGAGAAAATAAAAGTTATCGTTCCGTTCCGTTCCTACCCGACACGAAATAGAAAATTCCAAAACAATTGCAAAAAAATTCAAAAAATTAAAGAATACCATTACGGGTTCATTTCAAGCAAAAATAGGTCGGAAAACGCCGAGAAAAACTGAAAATAATAATTATCGTTCCGTTTTGTTCCTACCAGGCACTAAATAGAAAATTCAAGCAAAATAGCAAAAAAATTCAAAAAATTAAAAGATACAATTATGGCTTCATTTCAATAAAAAATGGGTCGGAAAAGGCTGAGAAAAACAGAAAATAAAAGTTATCGTTCCGTTTCGTTCCTACCCGGCGCTAAATATGAAATTCAAAAAAAATAGCAAAAAAGTTCAACAAATTAAAAAATACCATAATGGATTCATTTCAAGCCAAAATAAGTTGGAAAAGGATGAGATAGAGAGAAAATAAAAATTATCGTTTCGTTCCGTTCCTACCCGACACGAAATTGAAAATTCCAAAACAATAGCAAAAAAATTCAAAAAATTAAAAAATACGGTTATGGATTCATTTCAAGCATAAATAGATTGGAAAAGGATGAGATAGAGAGAAAATAAAAGTTATCGTTCCGTTCCGTTCCTACCCGACACGAAATAGAAAATTCCAAAACAATTGCAAAAAAATTCAAAAAATTAAAGAATACCATTACGGGTTCATTTCAAGCCAAAATAGGTCGGAAAACGCCGAGAAAAACAGAAAATAATAATTATCGTTCCGTTTCGTTCCTACCAGGCACTAAATAGAAAATTCAAGCAAAATAGCAAAAAAATTCAAAAAATTAAAAGATACAATTATGGCTTCATTTCAATAAAAAATGGGTCGGAAAAGGCTGAGAAAAACAGAAAATAAAAATTATCGTTCCGTTTCGTTCCAACCCGGCGCTAAATATGAAATTCAAAAAAAATAGCAAAAAAGTTCAACAAATTAAAAAATACCATAATGGATTCATTTCAAGCCAAAATAAGTTGGAAAAGGATGAGATAGAGAGAAAATAAAAATTATCGTTTCGTTCCGTTCCTACCCGACACGAAATTGAAAATTCCAAAACAATAGCAAAAAAATTCAAAAAATTAAAAAATACGGTTATGGATTCATTTCAAGCCAAAATAGATTGGAAAAGGATGAGATTGAGAGAAAATAAAAGTTATTGTCTGGTCCATTCCTACTCGACACGTAATAGAAAATTCTAAAACAATAGAAAAAAATTCAAAAAATTAAAAAATACGGTTATGGATTCATTTCAAGCCAAAATAGGTTGGAAAATGATGAGATAGAGAGAAAATAAAAGGTATCGTTCCGTTCCGTTCCTACCAGACACGAAATAGAAAATTCCAAAACAATAGCAAAAAAATTCAAAAAATTAAAAAATACGGTTATGGATTCATTTCAAGCCAAAATAGATTGGAAAAGGATGAGATAGAGAGAAAATAAAAGTTATCGTTCCGTTCCGTTCCTACCCGACACGAAATAGAAAATTCCAAAACAATAGCAAAAAAATTCAAAAATGTAAAAAATATGGTTATGGATTCATTTCAAGCCAAAATAGATTGGAAAAAGATGAGATATAGAGAAAATAAAAATTATCGTTTCGTTTCGTTCCTACCCGACACGAAATAGAAAATTCCAAAACAATAGCAAAAAAATTCAAAAAATTAAAAAATACGGTTATGGATTCATTTCAAGCCAAAATAGATTGGAAAAGGATGAGATAGAGAGAAAATAAAAGTTATCGTTCCGTTCCGTTCCTACCAGACACGAAATAGAAAATTCCAATACAATAGCAAAAAAATTCAAAAAATTAAAAAATATGGTTATGGATTCATTTCAAGCCGAAATAGATTGGAAAAGGATGAGATATAGAGAAAATAAAAATTATCGTTTCGTTTCGTTCCTACCCGACACGAAATAGAAAATTCCAAAACAATAGCAAAAAAATTCAAAAAATTAAAGAATACCATTACGGGTTCATTTCAAGCTAAAATAGGTCGGAAAACGCCGAGAAAAACAGAAAATAAAAATTATCGTTCCGTCTCGTTCCTACCAGGCACTAAATAGAGAATTCAAACAAAATAGCAAAAAAATTCTAAAAATTAAAAAATACAATTATGGCTTCATTTCAATAAAAAATAGGTCGGAAAAGGCAGAGAAAAACAGAAAATAAAAATTCTCGTTCCGTTTCGTTCCTACCCGGCGCTAGATATGAAATTCAAAAAAAATAGCAAAAAAGTTCAAAAAATTAAAAAATACCATAATGGATTCATTTCAAGCCAAAATAAGTTGGAAAATGATGAGATAGAGAGAAAATAAAAATTATCGTTTCGTTTCGTTCCTACCCGACACGAAATAGAAATTCCAAAACAATAGCAAAAAAATTCAAAAAATTAAAAAATACAATTACGGATTCATTTAAAACCGAAATAGGTCGGAAAAGGCCGAGAAAAACAGAAAATAAAAATTACCATCCGTTTCGTTCCATCCTGGAACAAAATAAAAAATTCAAAAAAAATAGCAAAAAAATTCAAAAAAATCAAAAATACGGTTATGGATTCATTTCAAGCCAAAATAGATTGGAAAATGATGAGATAGAAAGAAAATAAAAGTTATCGTTCCGGTCCATTCCTACCTGACACGTAATAGAAAATTCTAAAACAATAGCAAAAAAATTCAAAAAATTAAAGAATACCATTACGGGTTCATTCCAAGCCAAAATAGGTCGGAAAAGGCCGAGAAAAACAGAAAATAAAAATTATCGTTCCGTTTCGTTCCTATCCGTCGCTAAATATGAAAATTAAACAAAAATAGCAAAAAAATTCAAAAAATTAAAAAATACCATTATTGTTTCATTTCAAGCCAAAATAAGTTGGAAAAGGATAAGAAAGAGAGAAAATAAAAGTTATCGTTCCGTTCCGTTCCGTTCCTACCAGACGCATAATAGAAAATTCAAGAAAAACAGCAAAAAAATTCAAAAAGTTTAAAAATACGGTTATGGATTCATTTCAAGCCAAAATAGGTTGGAAAATGATGAGATAGAGAGAAAATAAAAGGTATCGTTCCGTTCCGTTCCTACCAGACACGAAATAGAAAATTCCAAAACAATAGCAAAAAAATTCAAAAAATTAAAAAATACGGTTATGGATTCATTTCAAGCCAAAATAGATTGGAAAAGGATGAGATAGAGAGAAAATAAAAGTTATCGTTCCGTTCCGTTCCTACCCGACACGAAATAGAAAATTCCAAATCAATAGCAAAAAAATTCAAAAATGTAAAAAATATGGTTATGGATTCATTTCAAGCCAAAATAGATTGGAAAAAGATGAGATATAGAGAAAATAAAAATTATCGTTTCGTTTCGTTCCTACCCGACACGAAATAGAAAATTCCAAAACAATAGCAAAAAAATTCAAAAAATTAAAAAATACGGTTATGGATTCATTTCAAGCCAAAATAGATTGGAAAAGGATGAGATAGAGAGAAAATAAAAGTTATCGTTCCGTTCCGTTCCTACCAGACACGAAATAGAAAATTCCAAAACAATAGCAAAAAAATTCAAAAAATTAAAAAATATGGTTATGGATTCATTTCAAGCCGAAATAGATTGGAAAAGGATGAGATATAGAGAAAATAAAAATTATCGTTTCGTTTCGTTCCTACCCGACACGAAATAGAAAATTCCAAAACAATAGCAAAAAAATTCAAAAAATTAAAGAATACCATTACGGGTTCATTTCAAGCTAAAATAGGTCGGAAAACGCCGAGAAAAACAGAAAATAAAAATTATCGTTCCGTCTCGTTCCTACCAGGCACTAAATAGAGAATTCAAACAAAATAGCAAAAAAATTCTAAAAATTAAAAAATACAATTATGGCTTCATTTCAATAAAAAATAGGTCGGAAAAGGCAGAGAAAAACAGAAAATAAAAATTCTCGTTCCGTTTCGTTCCTACCCGGCGCTAGATATGAAATTCAAAAAAAATAGCAAAAAAGTTCAAAAAATTAAAAAATACCATAATGGATTCATTTCAAGCCAAAATAAGTTGGAAAAGGATGAGATAGAGAGAAAATAAAAATTATCGTTTCGTTTCGTTCCTACCCGACACGAAATAGAAATTCCAAAACAATAGCAAAAAAATTCAAAAAATTAAAAAATACAATTACGGATTCATTTAAAACCGAAATAGGTCGGAAAAGGCCGAGAAAAACAGAAAATAAAAATTACCATCCGTTTCGTTCCATCCTGGAACAAAATAAAAAATTCAAAAAAAATAGCAAAAAAATTCAAAAAAATCAAAAATACGGTTATGGATTCATTTCAAGCCAAAATAGATTGGAAAATGATGAGATAGAAAGAAAATAAAAGTTATCGTTCCGGTCCATTCCTACCCGACACGTAATAGAAAATTCTAAAACAATAGCAAAAAAATTCAAAAAATTAAAGAATACCATTACGGGTTCATTCCAAGCCAAAATAGGTCGGAAAAGGCCGAGAAAAACAGAAAATAAAAATTATCGTTCCGTTTCGTTCCTATCCGTCGCTAAATATGAAAATTAAACAAAAATAGCAAAAAAATTCAAAAAATTAAAAAATACCATTATTGTTTCATTTCAAGCCAAAATAAGTTGGAAAAGGATAAGAAAGAGAGAAAATAAAAGTTATCGTTCCGTTCCGTTCCGTTCCTACCAGACGCATAATAGAAAATTCAAGAAAAACAGCAAAAAAATTCAAAAAGTTTAAAAATACGGTTATGGATTCATTTCAAGCCAAAATAGGTTGGACAATGATGAGATAGAGAGAAAATAAAAGGTATCGTTCCGTTCCGTTCCTACCAGACACGAAATAGAAAATTCCAAAACAATAGCAAAAAAATTCAAAAAATTAAAAAATACGGTTATGGATTCATTTCAAGCCAAAATAGATTGGAAAAGGATGAGATAGAGAGAAAATAAAAGTTATCGTTCCGTTCCGTTCCTACCCGACACGAAATAGAAAATTCCAAATCAATAGCAAAAAAATTCAAAAATGTAAAAAATATGGTTATGGATTCATTTCAAGCCAAAATAGATTGGAAAAAGATGAGATATAGAGAAAATAAAAATTATCGTTTCGTTTCGTTCCTACCCGACACGAAATAGAAAATTCCAAAACAATAGCAAAAAAATTCAAAAAATTAAAAAATACGGTTATGGATTCATTTCAAGCCAAAATAGATTGGAAAAGGATGAGATAGAGAGAAAATAAAAGTTATCGTTCCGTTCCGTTCCTACCAGACACGAAATAGAAAATTCCAAAACAATAGCAAAAAAATTCAAAAAATTAAAAAATAAGGTTATGGATTCATTTCAAGCCAAAATAGATTGGAAAAGGATGAGATAGAGAGAAAATAAAAGTTATCGTTCCGTTCCGTTCCTACCCGACACGAAATAGAAAATTCCAAAACAATTGCAAAAAAATTCAAAAAATTAAAGAATACCATTACGGGTTCATTTCAAGCAAAAATAGGTCGGAAAACGCCGAGAAAAACTGAAAATAATAATTATCGTTCCGTTTTGTTCCTACCAGGCACTAAATAGAAAATTCAAGCAAAATAGCAAAAAAATTCAAAAAATTAAAAGATACAATTATGGCTTCATTTCAATAAAAAATGGGTCGGAAAAGGCTGAGAAAAACAGAAAATAAAAATTATCGTTCCGTTTCGTTCCTACCCGGCGCTAAATATGAAATTCAAAAAAAATAGCAAAAAAGTTCAACAAATTAAAAAATACCATAATGGATTCATTTCAAGCCAAAATAAGTTGGAAAAGGATGAGATAGAGAGAAAATAAAAATTATCGTTTCGTTCCGTTCCTACCCGACACGAAATTGAAAATTCCAAAACAATAGCAAAAAAATTCAAAAAATTAAAAAATACGGTTATGGATTCATTTCAAGCCAAAATAGATTGGAAAAGGATGAGATAGAGAGAAAATAAAAGTTATCGTCCGGTCCATTCCTACTCGACACGTAATAGAAAATTCTAAAACAATAGAAAAAAATTCAAAAAATTAAAAAATACAATTACGGATTCATTTAAAACCGAAATAGGTCGGAAAATGCCGAGTAAAACAGAAAATAAAAATTACCATCCGTTTCGTTCCATCCTGGAACAAAATAGAAAATTCCAAAACAATAGCAAAAAAATTCAAAAAACTAAAAAATACAGTTATGGATTCATTTCAAGCCAAAATAGATTGGAAAAGGATGAGATAGAGAGAAAATAAAAGTTATCGTTCCGGTCCATTCCTACCAGACACGAAATAGAAAATTCCAAAACAATAGCAAAAAAATTCAAAAAATTAAAAAATACGGTTATGGATTCATTTCAAGCCAAAATAGATTGGAAAAGGATGAGATAGAGAGAAAATAAAAGTTATCGTTCCGTTCCGTTCCTACCCGACACGAAATAGAAAATTCCAAAACAATTGCAAAAAAATTCAAAAAATTAAAGAATACCATTACGGGTTCATTTCAAGCAAAAATAGGTCGGAAAACGCCGAGAAAAACTGAAAATAATAATTATCGTTCCGTTTTGTTCCTACCAGGCACTAAATAGAAAATTCAAGCAAAATAGCAAAAAAATTCAAAAAATTAAAAGATACAATTATGGCTTCATTTCAATAAAAAATGGGTCGGAAAAGGCTGAGAAAAACAGAAAATAAAAATTATCGTTCCGTTTCGTTCCTACCCGGCGCTAAATATGAAATTCAAAAAAAATAGCAAAAAAGTTCAACAAATTAAAAAATACCATAATGGATTCATTTCAAGCCAAAATAAGTTGGAAAAGGATGAGATAGAGAGAAAATAAAAATTATCGTTTCGTTCCGTTCCTACCCGACACGAAATTGAAAATTCCAAAACAATAGCAAAAAAATTCAAAAAATTAAAAAATACGGTTATGGATTCATTTCAAGCCAAAATAGATTGGAAAAGGATGAGATAGAGAGAAAATAAAAGTTATCGTTCCGTTCCGTTCCTACCCGACACGAAATAGAAAATTCCAAAACAATTGCAAAAAAATTCAAAAAATTAAAGAATACCATTACGGGTTCATTTCAAGCCAAAATAGGTCGGAAAACGCCGAGAAAAACAGAAAATAATAATTATCGTTCCGTTTCGTTCCTACCAGGCACTAAATAGAAAATTCAAGCAAAATAGCAAAAAAATTCAAAAAATTAATAGATACAATTATGGCTTCATTTCAATAAAAAATGGGTCGGAAAAGGCTGAGAAAAACAGAAAATAAAAATTATCGTTCCGTTTCGTTCCTACCCGGCGCTAAATATGAAATTCAAAAAAAATAGCAAAAAAGTTCAACAAATTAAAAAATACCATAATGGATTCATTTCAAGCCAAAATAAGTTGGAAAAGGATGAGATAGAGAGAAAATAAAAATTATCGTTTCGTTCCGTTCCTACCCGACACGAAATTGAAAATTCCAAAACAATAGCAAAAAAATTCAAAAAATTAAAAAATACGGTTATGGATTCATTTCAAGCCAAAATAGATTGGAAAAGGATGAGATTGAGAGAAAATAAAAGTTATCGTTCTGGTCCATTCCTACTCGACACGTAATAGAAAATTCTAAAACAATAGAAAAAAATTCAAAAAATTAAAAAATACGGTTATGGATTCATTTCAAGCCAAAATAGGTTGGAAAATGATGAGATAGAGAGAAAATAAAAGGTATCGTTCCGTTCCGTTCCTACCAGACACGAAATAGAAAATTCCAAAACAATAGCAAAAAAATTCAAAAAATTAAAAAATACGGTTATGGATTCATTTCAAGCCAAAATAGATTGGAAAAGGATGAGATAGAGAGAAAATAAAAGTTATCGTTCCGTTCCGTTCCTACCCGACACGAAATAGAAAATTCCAAAACAATAGCAAAAAAATTCAAAAATGTAAAAAATATGGTTATGGATTCATTTCAAGCCAAAATAGATTGGAAAAAGATGAGATATAGAGAAAATAAAAATTATCGTTTCGTTTCGTTCCTACCCGACACGAAATAGAAAATTCCAAAACAATAGCAAAAAAATTCAAAAAATTAAAAAATACGGTTATGGATTCATTTCAAGCCAAAATAGATTGGAAAAGGATGAGATAGAGAGAAAATAAAAGTTATCGTTCCGTTCCGTTCCTACCAGACACGAAATAGAAAATTCCAAAACAATAGCAAAAAAATTCAAAAAATTAAAAAATATGGTTATGGATTCATTTCAAGCCGAAATAGATTGGAAAAGGATGAGATATAGAGAAAATAAAAATTATCGTTTCGTTTCGTTCCTACCCGACACGAAATAGAAAATTCCAAAACAATAGCAAAAAAATTCAAAAAATTAAAGAATACCATTACGGGTTCATTTCAAGCTAAAATAGGTCGGAAAACGCCGAGAAAAACAGAAAATAAAAATTATCGTTCCGTCTCGTTCCTACCAGGCACTAAATAGAGAATTCAAACAAAATAGCAAAAAAATTCTAAAAATTAAAAAATACAATTATGGCTTCATTTCAATAAAAAATAGGTCGGAAAAGGCAGAGAAAAACAGAAAATAAAAATTCTCGTTCCGTTTCGTTCCTACCCGGCGCTAGATATGAAATTCAAAAAAAATAGCAAAAAAGTTCAAAAAACTAAAAAATACCATAATGGATTCATTTCAAGCCAAAATAAGTTGGAAAAGGATGAGATAGAGAGAAAATAAAAATTATCGTTTCGTTTCGTTCCTACCCGACACGAAATAGAAATTCCAAAACAATAGCAAAAAAATTCAAAAAATTAAAAAATACAATTACGGATTCATTTAAAACCGAAATAGGTCGGAAAAGGCCGAGAAAAACAGAAAATAAAAATTACCATCCGTTTCGTTCCATCCTGGAACAAAATAAAAAATTCAAAAAAAATAGCAAAAAAATTCAAAAAAATCAAAAATACGGTTATGGATTCATTTCAAGCCAAAATAGATTGGAAAATGATGAGATAGAAAGAAAATAAAAGTTATCGTTCCGGTCCATTCCTACCCGACACGTAATAGAAAATTCTAAAACAATAGCAAAAAAATTCAAAAAATTAAAGAATACCATTATGGGTTCATTCCAAGCCAAAATAGGTCGGAAAAGGCCGAGAAAAATAGAAAATAAAAATTATCGTTCCGTTTCGTTCCTATCCGTCGCTAAATATGAAAATTAAACAAAAATAGCAAAAAAATTCAAAAAATTAAAAAATACCATTATTGTTTCATTTCAAGCCAAAATAAGTTGGAAAAGGATAAGAAAGAGAGAAAATAAAAGTTATCGTTCCGTTCCGTTCCGTTCCTACCAGACGCATAATAGAAAATTCAAGAAAAACAGCAAAAAAATTCAAAAAGTTTAAAAATACGGTTATGGATTCATTTCAAGCCAAAATAGGTTGGAAAATGATGAGATAGAGAGAAAATAAAAGGTATCGTTCCGTTCCGTTCCTACCAGACACGAAATAGAAAATTCCAAAACAATAGCAAAAAAATTCAAAAAATTAAAAAATACGGTTATGGATTCATTTCAAGCCAAAATAGATTGGAAAAGGATGAGATAGAGAGAAAATAAAAGTTATCGTTCCGTTCCGTTCCTACCCGACACGAAATAGAAAATTCCAAATCAATAGCAAAAAAATTCAAAAATGTAAAAAATATGGTTATGGATTCATTTCAAGCCAAAATAGATTGGAAAAAGATGAGATATAGAGAAAATAAAAATTATCGTTTCGTTTCGTTCCTACCCGACACGAAATAGAAAATTCCAAAACAATAGCAAAAAAATTCAAAAAATTAAAAAATACGGTTATGGATTCATTTCAAGCCAAAATAGATTGGAAAAGGATGAGATAGAGAGAAAATAAAAGTTATCGTTCCGTTCCGTTCCTACCAGACACGAAATAGAAAATTCCAAAACAATAGCAAAAAAATTCAAAAAATTAAAAAATAAGGTTATGGATTCATTTCAAGCCAAAATAGATTGGAAAAGGATGAGATAGAGAGAAAATAAAAGTTATCGTTCCGTTCCGTTCCTACCCGACACGAAATAGAAAATTCCAAAACAATTGCAAAAAAATTCAAAAAATTAAAGAATACCATTACGGGTTCATTTCAAGCAAAAATAGGTCGGAAAACGCCGAGAAAAACTGAAAATAATAATTATCGTTCCGTTTTGTTCCTACCAGGCACTAAATAGAAAATTCAAGCAAAATAGCAAAAAAATTCAAAAAATTAAAAGATACAATTATGGCTTCATTTCAATAAAAAATGGGTCGGAAAAGGCTGAGAAAAACAGAAAATAAAAATTATCGTTCCGTTTCGTTCCTACCCGGCGCTAAATATGAAATTCAAAAAAAATAGCAAAAAAGTTCAACAAATTAAAAAATACCATAATGGATTCATTTCAAGCCAAAATAAGTTGGAAAAGGATGAGATAGAGAGAAAATAAAAATTATCGTTTCGTTCCGTTCCTACCCGACACGAAATTGAAAATTCCAAAACAATAGCAAAAAAATTCAAAAAATTAAAAAATACGGTTATGGATTCATTTCAAGCCAAAATAGATTGGAAAAGGATGAGATAGAGAGAAAATAAAAGTTATCGTTCCGTTCCGTTCCTACCCGACACGAAATAGAAAATTCTAAAACAATAGCAAAAAAATTCAAAAAATTAAAGAATACCATTACGGGTTCATTTCAAGCCAAAATAGGTCGGAAAACGCCGAGAAAAACAGAAAATAATAATTATCGTTCCGTTTCGTTCCTACCAGGCACTAAATAGAAAATTCAAGCAAAATAGCAAAAAAATTCAAAAAATTAATAGATACAATTATGGCTTCATTTCAATAAAAAATGGGTCGGAAAAGGCTGAGAAAAACAGAAAATAAAAATTATCGTTCCGTTTCGTTCCTACCCGGCGCTAAATATGAAATTCAAAAAAAATAGCAAAAAAGTTCAACAAATTAAAAAATACCATAATGGATTCATTTCAAGCCAAAATAAGTTGGAAAAGGATGAGATAGAGAGAAAATAAAAATTATCGTTTCGTTCCGTTCCTACCCGACACGAAATTGAAAATTCCAAAACAATAGCAAAAAAATTCAAAAAATTAAAAAATACGGTTATGGATTCATTTCAAGCCAAAATAGATTGGAAAAGGATGAGATTGAGAGAAAATAAAAGTTATCGTTCTGGTCCATTCCTACTCGACACGTAATAGAAAATTCTAAAACAATAGAAAAAAATTCAAAAAATTAAAAAATACGGTTATGGATTCATTTCAAGCCAAAATAGGTTGGAAAATGATGAGATAGAGAGAAAATAAAAGGTATCGTTCCGTTCCGTTCCTACCAGACACGAAATAGAAAATTCCAAAACAATAGCAAAAAAATTCAAAAAATTAAAAAATACGGTTATGGATTCATTTCAAGCCAAAATAGATTGGAAAAGGATGAGATAGAGAGAAAATAAAAGTTATCGTTCCGTTCCGTTCCTACCCGACACGAAATAGAAAATTCCAAAACAATAGCAAAAAAATTCAAAAATGTAAAAAATATGGTTATGGATTCATTTCAAGCCAAAATAGATTGGAAAAAGATGAGATATAGAGAAAATAAAAATTATCGTTTCGTTTCGTTCCTACCCGACACGAAATAGAAAATTCCAAAACAATAGCAAAAAAATTCAAAAAATTAAAAAATACGGTTATGGATTCATTTCAAGCCAAAATAGATTGGAAAAGGATGAGATAGAGAGAAAATAAAAGTTATCGTTCCGTTCCGTTCCTACCAGACACGAAATAGAAAATTCCAAAACAATAGCAAAAAAATTCAAAAAATTAAAAAATATGGTTATGGATTCATTTCAAGCCGAAATAGATTGGAAAAGGATGAGATATAGAGAAAATAAAAATTATCGTTTCGTTTCGTTCCTACCCGACACGAAATAGAAAATTCCAAAACAATAGCAAAAAAATTCAAAAAATTAAAGAATACCATTACGGGTTCATTTCAAGCTAAAATAGGTCGGAAAACGCCGAGAAAAACAGAAAATAAAAATTATCGTTCCGTCTCGTTCCTACCAGGCACTAAATAGAGAATTCAAACAAAATAGCAAAAAAATTCTAAAAATTAAAAAATACAATTATGGCTTCATTTCAATAAAAAATAGGTCGGAAAAGGCAGAGAAAAACAGAAAATAAAAATTCTCGTTCCGTTTCGTTCCTACCCGGCGCTAGATATGAAATTCAAAAAAAATAGCAAAAAAGTTCAAAAAACTAAAAAATACCATAATGGATTCATTTCAAGCCAAAATAAGTTGGAAAAGGATGAGATAGAGAGAAAATAAAAATTATCGTTTCGTTTCGTTCCTACCCGACACGAAATAGAAATTCCAAAACAATAGCAAAAAAATTCAAAAAATTAAAAAATACAATTACGGATTCATTTAAAACCGAAATAGGTCGGAAAAGGCCGAGAAAAACAGAAAATAAAAATTACCATCCGTTTCGTTCCATCCTGGAACAAAATAAAAAATTCAAAAAAAATAGCAAAAAAATTCAAAAAATTCAAAAATACGGTTATGGATTCATTTCAAGCCAAAATAGATTGGAAAAGGATGAGATAGAAAGAAAATAAAAGTTATCGTTCCGGTCCATTCCTACCCGACACGTAATAGAAAATTCTAAAACAATAGCAAAAAAATTCAAAAAATTAAAGAATACCACTACGGGTTCATTCCAAGCCAAAATAGGTCGGAAAAGGCCGAGAAAAACAGAAAATAAAAATTATCGTTCCGTTTCGTTCCTATCCGTCGCTAAATATGAAAATTAAACAAAAATAGCAAAAAAATTCAAAAAATTAAAAAATACCATTATTGTTTCATTTCAAGCCAAAATAAGTTGGAAAAGGATAAGAAAGAGAGAAAATAAAAGTTATCGTTCCGTTCCGTTCCGTTCCTACCAGACGCATAATAGAAAATTCAAGAAAAACAGCAAAAAAATTCAAAAAGTTTAAAAATACGGTTATGGATTCATTTCAAGCCAAAATAGGTTGGAAAATGATGAGATAGAGAGAAAATAAAAGGTATCGTTCCGTTCCGTTCCTACCAGACACGAAATAGAAAATTCCAAAACAATAGCAAAAAAATTCAAAAAATTAAAGAATACCATTATGGGTTCATTCCAAGCCAAAATAGGTCGGAAAAGGCCGAGAAAAACAGAATATAAAAATTATCGTTCCGTTTCGTTCCTATCCGTCGCTAAATATGAAAATTAAACAAAAATAGCAAAAAAATTCAAAAAATTAAAAAATACCATTATTGTTTCATTTCAAGCCAAAATAAGTTGGAAAAGGATAAGAAAGAGAGAAAATAAAAGTTATCGTTCCGTTCCGTTCCGTTCCTACCAGACGCATAATAGAAAATTCAAGAAAAACAGCAAAAAAATTCAAAAAGTTTAAAAATACGGTTATGGATTCATTTCAAGCCAAAATAGGTTGGAAAATGATGAGATAGAGAGAAAATAAAAGGTATCGTTCCGTTCCGTTCCTACCAGACACGAAATAGAAAATTCCAAAACAATAGCAAAAAAATTCAAAAAATTAAAAAATACGGTTATGGATTCATTTCAAGCCAAAATAGATTGGAAAAGGATGAGATAGAGAGAAAATAAAAGTTATCGTTCCGTTCCGTTCCTACCCGACACGAAATAGAAAATTCCAAATCAATAGCAAAAAAATTCAAAAATGTAAAAAATATGGTTATGGATTCATTTCAAGCCAAAATAGATTGGAAAAAGATGAGATATAGAGAAAATAAAAATTATCGTTTCGTTTCGTTCCTACCCGACACGAAATAGAAAATTCCAAAACAATAGCAAAAAAATTCAAAAAATTAAAAAATACGGTTATGGATTCATTTCAAGCCAAAATAGATTGGAAAAGGATGAGATAGAGAGAAAATAAAAGTTATCGTTCCGTTCCGTTCCTACCAGACACGAAATAGAAAATTCCAAAACAATAGCAAAAAAATTCAAAAAATTAAAAAATAAGGTTATGGATTCATTTCAAGCCAAAATAGATTGGAAAAGGATGAGATAGAGAGAAAATAAAAGTTATCGTTCCGTTCCGTTCCTACCCGACACGAAATAGAAAATTCCAAAACAATTGCAAAAAAATTCAAAAAATTAAAGAATACCATTACGGGTTCATTTCAAGCAAAAATAGGTCGGAAAACGCCGAGAAAAACTGAAAATAATAATTATCGTTCCGTTTTGTTCCTACCAGGCACTAAATAGAAAATTCAAGCAAAATAGCAAAAAAATTCAAAAAATTAAAAGATACAATTATGGCTTCATTTCAATAAAAAATGGGTCGGAAAAGGCTGAGAAAAACAGAAAATAAAAATTATCGTTCCGTTTCGTTCCTACCCGGCGCTAAATATGAAATTCAAAAAAAATAGCAAAAAAGTTCAACAAATTAAAAAATACCATAATGGATTCATTTCAAGCCAAAATAAGTTGGAAAAGGATGAGATAGAGAGAAAATAAAAATTATCGTTTCGTTCCGTTCCTACCCGACACGAAATTGAAAATTCCAAAACAATAGCAAAAAAATTCAAAAAATTAAAAAATACGGTTATGGATTCATTTCAAGCCAAAATAGATTGGAAAAGGATGAGATAGAGAGAAAATAAAAGTTATCGTCCGGTCCATTCCTACTCGACACGTAATAGAAAATTCTAAAACAATAGAAAAAAATTAAAAAAATTAAAAAATACAATTACGGATTCATTTAAAACCGAAATAGGTCGGAAAATGCCGAGTAAAACAGAAAATAAAAATTACCATCCGTTTCGTTCCATCCTGGAACAAAATAGAAAATTCCAAAACAATAGCAAAAAAATTCAAAAAACTAAAAAATACAGTTATGGATTCATTTCAAGCCAAAATAGATTGGAAAAGGATGAGATAGAGAGAAAATAAAAGTTATCGTTCCGGTCCATTCCTACCAGACACGAAATAGAAAATTCCAAAACAATAGCAAAAAAATTCAAAAAATTAAAAAATACGGTTATGGATTCATTTCAAGCCAAAATAGATTGGAAAAGGATGAGATAGAGAGAAAATAAAAGTTATCGTTCCGTTCCGTTCCTACCCGACACGAAATAGAAAATTCCAAAACAATTGCAAAAAAATTCAAAAAATTAAAGAATACCATTACGGGTTCATTTCAAGCAAAAATAGGTCGGAAAACGCCGAGAAAAACTGAAAATAATAATTATCGTTCCGTTTTGTTCCTACCAGGCACTAAATAGAAAATTCAAGCAAAATAGCAAAAAAATTCAAAAAATTAAAAGATACAATTATGGCTTCATTTCAATAAAAAATGGGTCGGAAAAGGCTGAGAAAAACAGAAAATAAAAATTATCGTTCCGTTTCGTTCCTACCCGGCGCTAAATATGAAATTCAAAAAAAATAGCAAAAAAGTTCAACAAATTAAAAAATACCATAATGGATTCATTTCAAGCCAAAATAAGTTGGAAAAGGATGAGATAGAGAGAAAATAAAAATTATCGTTTCGTTCCGTTCCTACCCGACACGAAATTGAAAATTCCAAAACAATAGCAAAAAAATTCAAAAAATTAAAAAATACGGTTATGGATTCATTTCAAGCCAAAATAGATTGGAAAAGGATGAGATAGAGAGAAAATAAAAGTTATCGTTCCGTTCCGTTCCTACCCGACACGAAATAGAAAATTCCAAAACAATTGCAAAAAAATTCAAAAAATTAAAGAATACCATTACGGGTTCATTTCAAGCCAAAATAGGTCGGAAAACGCCGAGAAAAACAGAAAATAATAATTATCGTTCCGTTTCGTTCCTACCAGGCACTAAATAGAAAATTCAAGCAAAATAGCAAAAAAATTCAAAAAATTAATAGATACAATTATGGCTTCATTTCAATAAAAAATGGGTCGGAAAAGGCTGAGAAAAACAGAAAATAAAAATTATCGTTCCGTTTCGTTCCTACCCGGCGCTAAATATGAAATTCAAAAAAAATAGCAAAAAAGTTCAACAAATTAAAAAATACCATAATGGATTCATTTCAAGCCAAAATAAGTTGGAAAAGGATGAGATAGAGAGAAAATAAAAATTATCGTTTCGTTCCGTTCCTACCCGACACGAAATTGAAAATTCCAAAACAATAGCAAAAAAATTCAAAAAATTAAAAAATACGGTTATGGATTCATTTCAAGCCAAAATAGATTGGAAAAGGATGAGATTGAGAGAAAATAAAAGTTATCGTTCTGGTCCATTCCTACTCGACACGTAATAGAAAATTCTAAAACAATAGAAAAAAATTCAAAAAATTAAAAAATACGGTTATGGATTCATTTCAAGCCAAAATAGGTTGGAAAATGATGAGATAGAGAGAAAATAAAAGGTATCGTTCCGTTCCGTTCCTACCAGACACGAAATAGAAAATTCCAAAACAATAGCAAAAAAATTCAAAAAATTAAAAAATACGGTTATGGATTCATTTCAAGCCAAAATAGATTGGAAAAGGATGAGATAGAGAGAAAATAAAAGTTATCGTTCCGTTCCGTTCCTACCCGACACGAAATAGAAAATTCCAAAACAATAGCAAAAAAATTCAAAAATGTAAAAAATATGGTTATGGATTCATTTCAAGCCAAAATAGATTGGAAAAAGATGAGATATAGAGAAAATAAAAATTATCGTTTCGTTTCGTTCCTACCCGACACGAAATAGAAAATTCCAAAACAATAGCAAAAAAATTCAAAAAATTAAAAAATACGGTTATGGATTCATTTCAAGCCAAAATAGATTGGAAAAGGATGAGATAGAGAGAAAATAAAAGTTATCGTTCCGTTCCGTTCCTACCAGACACGAAATAGAAAATTCCAAAACAATAGCAAAAAAATTCAAAAAATTAAAAAATATGGTTATGGATTCATTTCAAGCCGAAATAGATTGGAAAAGGATGAGATATAGAGAAAATAAAAATTATCGTTTCGTTTCGTTCCTACCCGACACGAAATAGAAAATTCCAAAACAATAGCAAAAAAATTCAAAAAATTAAAGAATACCATTACGGGTTCATTTCAAGCTAAAATAGGTCGGAAAACGCCGAGAAAAACAGAAAATAAAAATTATCGTTCCGTCTCGTTCCTACCAGGCACTAAATAGAGAATTCAAACAAAATAGCAAAAAAATTCTAAAAATTAAAAAATACAATTATGGCTTCATTTCAATAAAAAATAGGTCGGAAAAGGCAGAGAAAAACAGAAAATAAAAATTCTCGTTCCGTTTCGTTCCTACCCGGCGCTAGATATGAAATTCAAAAAAAATAGCAAAAAAGTTCAAAAAACTAAAAAATACCATAATGGATTCATTTCAAGCCAAAATAAGTTGGAAAAGGATGAGATAGAGAGAAAATAAAAATTATCGTTTCGTTTCGTTCCTACCCGACACGAAATAGAAATTCCAAAACAATAGCAAAAAAATTCAAAAAATTAAAAAATACAATTACGGATTCATTTAAAACCGAAATAGGTCGGAAAAGGCCGAGAAAAACAGAAAATAAAAATTACCATCCGTTTCGTTCCATCCTGGAACAAAATAAAAAATTCAAAAAAAATAGCAAAAAAATTCAAAAAATTCAAAAATACGGTTATGGATTCATTTCAAGCCAAAATAGATTGGAAAAGGATGAGATAGAAAGAAAATAAAAGTTATCGTTCCGGTCCATTCCTACCCGACACGTAATAGAAAATTCTAAAACAATAGCAAAAAAATTCAAAAAATTAAAGAATACCACTACGGGTTCATTCCAAGCCAAAATAGGTCGGAAAAGGCCGAGAAAAACAGAAAATAAAAATTATCGTTCCGTTTCGTTCCTATCCGTCGCTAAATATGAAAATTAAACAAAAATAGCAAAAAAATTCAAAAAATTAAAAAATACCATTATTGTTTCATTTCAAGCCAAAATAAGTTGGAAAAGGATAAGAAAGAGAGAAAATAAAAGTTATCGTTCCGTTCCGTTCCGTTCCTACCAGACGCATAATAGAAAATTCAAGAAAAACAGCAAAAAAATTCAAAAAGTTTAAAAATACGGTTATGGATTCATTTCAAGCCAAAATAGGTTGGAAAATGATGAGATAGAGAGAAAATAAAAGGTATCGTTCCGTTCCGTTCCTACCAGACACGAAATAGAAAATTCCAAAACAATAGCAAAAAAATTCAAAAAATTAAAGAATACCATTATGGGTTCATTCCAAGCCAAAATAGGTCGGAAAAGGCCGAGAAAAACAGAATATAAAAATTATCGTTCCGTTTCGTTCCTATCCGTCGCTAAATATGAAAATTAAACAAAAATAGCAAAAAAATTCAAAAAATTAAAAAATACCATTATTGTTTCATTTCAAGCCAAAATAAGTTGGAAAAGGATAAGAAAGAGAGAAAATAAAAGTTATCGTTCCGTTCCGTTCCGTTCCTACCAGACGCATAATAGAAAATTCAAGAAAAACAGCAAAAAAATTCAAAAAGTTTAAAAATACGGTTATGGATTCATTTCAAGCCAAAATAGGTTGGAAAATGATGAGATAGAGAGAAAATAAAAGGTATCGTTCCGTTCCGTTCCTACCAGACACGAAATAGAAAATTCCAAAACAAAAGCAAAAAAATTCAAAAAATTAAAAAATACGGTTATGGATTCATTTCAAGCCAAAATAGATTGGAAAAGGATGAGATAGAGAGAAAATAAAAGTTATCGTTCCGTTCCGTTCCTACCCGACACGAAATAGAAAATTCCAAAACAATAGCAAAAAAATTCAAAAATGTAAAAAATATGGTTATGGATTCATTTCAAGCCAAAATAGATTGGAAAAAGATGAGATATAGAGAAAATAAAAATTATCGTTTCGTTTCGTTCCTACCCGACACGAAATAGAAAATTCCAAAACAATAGCAAAAAAATTCAAAAAATTAAAAAATACGGTTATGGATTCATTTCAAGCCAAAATAGATTGGAAAAGGATGAGATAGAGAGAAAATAAAAGTTATCGTTCCGTTCCGTTCCTACCAGACACGAAATAGAAAATTCCAAAACAATAGCAAAAAAATTCAAAAAATTAAAAAATAAGGTTATGGATTCATTTCAAGCCAAAATAGATTGGAAAAGGATGAGATAGAGAGAAAATAAAAGTTATCGTTCCGTTCCGTTCCTACCCGACACGAAATAGAAAATTCCAAAACAATAGCAAAAAAATTCAAAAATTAAAGAATACCATTACGGGTTCATTTCAAGCCAAAATAGGTCGGAAAACGCCGAGAAAAACAGAAAATAAAAATTATCGTTCCGTCTCGTTCCTACCAGGCACTAAATAGAGAATTCAAACAAAATAGCAAAAAAATTCAAAAAATTAAAAAATACAATTATGGCTTCATTTCAATAAAAAATAGGTCGGAAAAGGCTGAGAAAAACAGAAAATAAAAGTTATCGTTCCGGTCCATTCCTACCCGACACGTAATAGAAAATTCTAAAACAATAGCAAAAAAATTCAAAAAATTAAAGAATACCATTACGGGTTCATTCCAAGCCAAAATAGGTCGGAAAAGGCCGAGAAAAACAGAAAATAAAAATTATCGTTTCGTTCCGTTCCTACCCGACACGAAATTGAAAATTCCAAAACAATAGCAAAAAAATTCAAAAAATTAAAAAATATGGTTATGGATTCATTTCAAGCCAAAATAGATTGGAAAAGGATGAGATAGAGAGAAAATAAAAGTTATCGTTCTGGTCCATTCCTACTCGACACGTAATAGAAAATTCTAAAACAATAGAAAAAAATTCAAAAAATTCAAAAATACAATTACGGATTCATTTAAAACCGAAATAGGTCGGAAAATGCCGAGTAAAACAGAAAATAAAAATTACCATCCGTTTCGTTCCATCCTGGAACAAAATAAAAAATTCAAAAAAAATAGCAAAAAAATTCAAAAAATTCAAAAATACGGTTATGGATTCATTTCAATCCAAAATAGATTGGAAAAGGATGAGATAGAGAGAAAATAAAAGTTATCGTTCCGGTCCATTCCTACCCGACACGTAATAGAAAATTCTAAAACAATAGCAAAAAAATTCAAAAAATTAAAGAATACCACTACGGGTTCATTCCAAGCCAAAATAGGTCGGAAAAGGCCGAGAAAAACAGAAAATAAAAATTATCGTTCCGTTTCGTTCCTACCCGTCGCTAGATATGAAAATTAAACAAAAATAGCAAAAAAATTCAAAAAATTAAAAAATACCATTATTGTTTCATTTCAAGCCAAAATAAGTTGGAAAAGGATAAGAAAGAGAGAAAATAAAAGTTATCGTTCCGTTCCGTTCCGTTCTTACCCGACGCATAATAGAAAATTCAAGAAAAACAGCAAAAAAATTCAAAAAGTTTAAAAATACGGTTATGGATTCATTTCAAGCCAAAATAGGTTGGAAAATGAAGAGATAGAGAGAAAATAAAAGTTATCGTTCCGTTCCGTTCCTACCAGACACGAAATAGAAAATTCCAAAACAATAGCAAAAAAATTCAAAAAATTAAAAAATATGGTTATGGATTCATTTCAAGCCGAAATAGATTGGAAAAGGATGAGATATAGAGAAAATAAAAATTATCGTTTCGTTTCGTTCCTACCCGACACGAAATAGAAAATTCCAAAACAATAGCAAAAAAATTCAAAAAATTAAAGAATACCATTACGGGTTCATTTCAAGCTAAAATAGGTCGGAAAACGCCGAGAAAAACAGAAAATAAAAATTATCGTTCCGTCTCGTTCCTACCAGGCACTAAATAGAGAATTCAAACAAAATAGCAAAAAAATTCTAAAAATTAAAAAATACAATTATGGCTTCATTTCAATAAAAAATAGGTCGGAAAAGGCAGAGAAAAACAGAAAATAAAAATTCTCGTTCCGTTTCGTTCCTACCCGGCGCTAGATATGAAATTCAAAAAAAATAGCAAAAAAGTTCAAAAAATTAAAAAATACCATAATGGATTCATTTCAAGCCAAAATAAGTTGGAAAAGGATGAGATAGAGAGAAAATAAAAATTATCGTTTCGTTTCGTTCCTACCCGACACGAAATAGAAATTCCAAAACAATAGCAAAAAAATTCAAAAAATTAAAAAATACAATTACGGATTCATTTAAAACCGAAATAGGTCGGAAAAGGCCGAGAAAAACAGAAAATAAAAATTACCATCCGTTTCGTTCCATCCTGGAACAAAATAAAAAATTCAAAAAAAATAGCAAAAAAATTCAAAAAAATCAAAAATACGGTTATGGATTCATTTCAAGCCAAAATAGATTGGAAAATGATGAGATAGAAAGAAAATAAAAGTTATCGTTCCGGTCCATTCCTACCCGACACGTAATAGAAAATTCTAAAACAATAGCAAAAAAATTCAAAAAATTAAAGAATACCATTACGGGTTCATTCCAAGCCAAAATAGGTCGGAAAAGGCCGAGAAAAACAGAAAATAAAAATTATCGTTCCGTTTCGTTCCTATCCGTCGCTAAATATGAAAATTAAACAAAAATAGCAAAAAAATTCAAAAAATTAAAAAATACCATTATTGTTTCATTTCAAGCCAAAATAAGTTGGAAAAGGATAAGAAAGAGAGAAAATAAAAGTTATCGTTCCGTTCCGTTCCGTTCCTACCAGACGCATAATAGAAAATTCAAGAAAAACAGCAAAAAAATTCAAAAAGTTTAAAAATACGGTTATGGATTCATTTCAAGCCAAAATAGGTTGGAAAATGATGAGATAGAGAGAAAATAAAAGGTATCGTTCCGTTCCGTTCCTACCAGAAACGAAATAGAAAATTCCAAAACAATAGCAAAAAAATTCAAAAAATTAAAAAATAAGGTTATGGATTCATTTCAAGCCAAAATAGATTGGAAAAGGATGAGATAGAGAGAAAATAAAAGTTATCGTTCCGTTCCGTTCCTACCCGACACGAAATAGAAAATTCCAAAACAATAGCAAAAAAATTCAAAAATTAAAGAATACCATTACGGGTTCATTTCAAGCCAAAATAGGTCGGAAAAGGCTGAGAAAAACAGAAAATAAAAGTTATCGTTCCGGTCCATTCCTACCCGACACGTAATAGAAAATTCTAAAACAATAGCAAAAAAATTCAAAAAATTAAAGAATACCATTACGGGTTCATTCCAAGCCAAAATAGGTCGGAAAAGGCCGAGAAAAACAGAAAATAAAAATTATCGTTTCGTTCCGTTCCTACCCGACACGAAATTGAAAATTCCAAAACAATAGCAAAAAAATTCAAAAAATTAAAAAATATGGTTATGGATTCATTTCAAGCCAAAATAGATTGGAAAAGGATGAGATAGAGAGAAAATAAAAGTTATCGTTCTGGTCCATTCCTACTCGACACGTAATAGAAAATTCTAAAACAATAGAAAAAAATTCAAAAAATTCAAAAATACAATTACGGATTCATTTAAAACCGAAATAGGTCGGAAAATGCCGAGTAAAACAGAAAATAAAAATTACCATCCGTTTCGTTCCATCCTGGAACAAAATAAAAAATTCAAAAAAAATAGCAAAAAAATTCAAAAAATTCAAAAATACGGTTATGGATTCATTTCAAGCCAAAATAGATTGGAAAAGGATGAGATAGAAAGAAAATAAAAGTTATCGTTCCGGTCCATTCCTACCCGACACGTAATAGAAAATTCTAAAACAATAGCAAAAAAATTCAAAAAATTAAAGAATACCACTACGGGTTCATTCCAAGCCAAAATAGGTCGGAAAAGGCCGAGAAAAACAGAAAATAAAAATTATCGTTCCGTTTCATTCCTACCCGTCGCTAGATATGAAAATTAAACAAAAATAGCAAAAAAATTCAAAAAATTAAAAAATACCATTATTGTTTCATTTCAAGCCAAAATAAGTTGGAAAAGGATAAGAAAGAGAGAAAATAAAAGTTATCGTTCCGTTCCGTTCCGTTCTTACCCGACGCATAATAGAAAATTCAAGAAAAACAGCAAAAAAATTCAAAAAGTTTAAAAATACGGTTATGGATTCATTTCAAGCCAAAATAGGTTGGAAAATGAAGAGATAGAGAGAAAATAAAAGTTATCGTTCCGTTCCGTTCCTACCAGACACGAAATAGAAAATTCCAAAACAATAGCAAAAAAATTCAAAAAATTAAAAAATATGGTTATGGATTCATTTCAAGCCGAAATAGATTGGAAAAGGATGAGATATAGAGAAAATAAAAATTATCGTTTCGTTTCGTTCCTACCCGACACGAAATAGAAAATTCCAAAACAATAGCAAAAAAATTCAAAAAATTAAAGAATACCATTACGGGTTCATTTCAAGCTAAAATAGGTCGGAAAACGCCGAGAAAAACAGAAAATAAAAATTATCGTTCCGTCTCGTTCCTACCAGGCACTAAATAGAGAATTCAAACAAAATAGCAAAAAAATTCTAAAAATTAAAAAATACAATTATGGCTTCATTTCAATAAAAAATAGGTCGGAAAAGGCAGAGAAAAACAGAAAATAAAAATTCTCGTTCCGTTTCGTTCCTACCCGGCGCTAGATATGAAATTCAAAAAAAATAGCAAAAAAGTTCAAAAAATTAAAAAATACCATAATGGATTCATTTCAAGCCAAAATAAGTTGGAAAAGGATGAGATAGAGAGAAAATAAAAATTATCGTTTCGTTTCGTTCCTACCCGACACGAAATAGAAATTCCAAAACAATAGCAAAAAAATTCAAAAAATTAAAAAATACAATTACGGATTCATTTAAAACCGAAATAGGTCGGAAAAGGCCGAGAAAAACAGAAAATAAAAATTACCATCCGTTTCGTTCCATCCTGGAACAAAATAAAAAATTCAAAAAAAATAGCAAAAAAATTCAAAAAAATCAAAAATACGGTTATGGATTCATTTCAAGCCAAAATAGATTGGAAAATGATGAGATAGAAAGAAAATAAAAGTTATCGTTCCGGTCCATTCCTACCCGACACGTAATAGAAAATTCTAAAACAATAGCAAAAAAATTCAAAAAATTAAAGAATACCATTACGGGTTCATTCCAAGCCAAAATAGGTCGGAAAAGGCCGAGAAAAACAGAAAATAAAAATTATCGTTCCGTTTCGTTCCTATCCGTCGCTAAATATGAAAATTAAACAAAAATAGCAAAAAAATTCAAAAAATTAAAAAATACCATTATTGTTTCATTTCAAGCCAAAATAAGTTGGAAAAGGATAAGAAAGAGAGAAAATAAAAGTTATCGTTCCGTTCCGTTCCGTTCCTACCAGACGCATAATAGAAAATTCAAGAAAAACAGCAAAAAAATTCAAAAAGTTTAAAAATACGGTTATGGATTCATTTCAAGCCAAAATAGGTTGGAAAATGATGAGATAGAGAGAAAATAAAAGGTATCGTTCCGTTCCGTTCCTACCAGACACGAAATAGAAAATTCCAAAACAATAGCAAAAAAATTCAAAAAATTAAAAAATAAGGTTATGGATTCATTTCAAGCCAAAATAGATTGGAAAAGGATGAGATAGAGAGAAAATAAAAGTTATCGTTCCGTTCCGTTCCTACCCGACACGAAATAGAAAATTCCAAAACAATAGCAAAAAAATTCAAAAATTAAAGAATACCATTACGGGTTCATTTCAAGCCAAAATAGGTCGGAAAAGGCTGAGAAAAACAGAAAATAAAAGTTATCGTTCCGGTCCATTCCTACCCGACACGTAATAGAAAATTCTAAAACAATAGCAAAAAAATTCAAAAAATTAAAGAATACCATTACGGGTTCATTCCAAGCCAAAATAGGTCGGAAAAGGCCGAGAAAAACAGAAAATAAAAATTATCGTTTCGTTCCGTTCCTACCCGACACGAAATTGAAAATTCCAAAACAATAGCAAAAAAATTCAAAAAATTAAAAAATATGGTTATGGATTCATTTCAAGCCAAAATAGATTGGAAAAGGATGAGATAGAGAGAAAATAAAAGTTATCGTTCTGGTCCATTCCTACTCGACACGTAATAGAAAATTCTAAAACAATAGAAAAAAATTCAAAAAATTCAAAAATACAATTACGGATTCATTTAAAACCGAAATAGGTCGGAAAATGCCGAGTAAAACAGAAAATAAAAATTACCATCCGTTTCGTTCCATCCTGGAACAAAATAAAAAATTCAAAAAAAATAGCAAAAAAATTCAAAAAATTCAAAAATACGGTTATGGATTCATTTCAAGCCAAAATAGATTGGAAAAGGATGAGATAGAAAGAAAATAAAAGTTATCGTTCCGGTCCATTCCTACCCGACACGTAATAGAAAATTCTAAAACAATAGCAAAAAAATTGAAAAAATTAAAGAATACCACTACGGGTTCATTCCAAGCCAAAATAGGTCGGAAAAGGCCGAGAAAAACAGAAAATAAAAATTATCGTTCCGTTTCATTCCTACCCGTCGCTAAATATGAAAATTAAACAAAAATAGCAAAAAAATTCAAAAAATTAAAAAATACCATTATTGTTTCATTTCAAGCCAAAATAAGTTGGAAAAGGATAAGAAAGAGAGAAAATAAAAGTTATCGTTCCGTTCCGTTCCGTTCTTACCCGACGCATAATAGAAAATTCAAGAAAAACAGCAAAAAAATTCAAAAAGTTTAAAAATACGGTTATGGATTCATTTCAAGCCAAAATAGGTTGGAAAATGAAGAGATAGAGAGAAAATAAAAGTTATCGTTCCGTTCCGTTCCTACCAGACACGAAATAGAAAATTCCAAAACAATAGCAAAAAAATTCAAAAAATTAAAAAATATGGTTATGGATTCATTTCAAGCCGAAATAGATTGGAAAAGGATGAGATATAGAGAAAATAAAAATTATCGTTTCGTTTCGTTCCTACCCGACACGAAATAGAAAATTCCAAAACAATAGCAAAAAAATTCAAAAAATTAAAGAATACCATTACGGGTTCATTTCAAGCTAAAATAGGTCGGAAAACGCCGAGAAAAACAGAAAATAAAAATTATCGTTCCGTCTCGTTCCTACCAGGCACTAAATAGAGAATTCAAACAAAATAGCAAAAAAATTCTAAAAATTAAAAAATACAATTATGGCTTCATTTCAATAAAAAATAGGTCGGAAAAGGCAGAGAAAAACAGAAAATAAAAATTCTCGTTCCGTTTCGTTCCTACCCGGCGCTAGATATGAAATTCAAAAAAAATAGCAAAAAAGTTCAAAAAATTAAAAAATACCATAATGGATTCATTTCAAGCCAAAATAAGTTGGAAAAGGATGAGATAGAGAGAAAATAAAAATTATCGTTTCGTTTCGTTCCTACCCGACACGAAATAGAAATTCCAAAACAATAGCAAAAAAATTCAAAAAATTAAAAAATACAATTACGGATTCATTTAAAACCGAAATAGGTCGGAAAAGGCCGAGAAAAACAGAAAATAAAAATTACCATCCGTTTCGTTCCACCCTGGAACAAAATAAAAAATTCAAAAAAAATAGCAAAAAAATTCAAAAAAATCAAAAATACGGTTATGGATTCATTTCAAGCCAAAATAGATTGGAAAATGATGAGATAGAAAGAAAATAAAAGTTATCGTTCCGGTCCATTCCTACCCGACACGTAATAGAAAATTCTAAAACAATAGCAAAAAAATTCAAAAAATTAAAGAATACCATTACGGGTTCATTCCAAGCCAAAATAGGTCGGAAAAGGCCGAGAAAAACAGAAAATAAAAATTATCGTTCCGTTTCGTTCCTATCCGTCGCTAAATATGAAAATTAAACAAAAATAGCAAAAAAATTCAAAAAATTAAAAAATACCATTATTGTTTCATTTCAAGCCAAAATAAGTTGGAAAAGGATAAGAAAGAGAGAAAATAAAAGTTATCGTTCCGTTCCGTTCCGTTCCTACCAGACGCATAATAGAAAATTCAAGAAAAACAGCAAAAAAATTCAAAAAGTTTAAAAATACGGTTATGGATTCATTTCAAGCCAAAATAGGTTGGAAAATGATGAGATAGAGAGAAAATAAAAGGTATCGTTCCGTTCCGTTCCTACCAGACACGAAATAGAAAATTCCAAAACAATAGCAAAAAAATTCAAAAAATTAAAAAATACGGTTATGGATTCATTTCAAGCCAAAATAGATTGGAAAAGGATGAGATAGAGAGAAAATAAAAGTTATCGTTCCGTTCCGTTCCTACCCGACACGAAATAGAAAATTCCAAAACAATAGCAAAAAAATTCAAAAAATTAAAGAATACCATTACGGGTTCATTTCAAGCTAAAATAGGTCGGAAAACGCCGAGAAAAACAGAAAATAAAAATTATCGTTTCGTTTCGTTCCTACCCGACACGAAATAGAAAATTCCAAAACAATAGCAAAAAAATTCAAAAAATTAAAAAATACGGTTATGGATTCATTTCAAGCCAAAATAGATTGGAAAAGGATGAGATAGAGAGAAAATAAAAGTTATCGTTCCGTTCCGTTCCTACCAGACACGAAATAGAAAATTCCAAAACAATAGCAAAAAAATTCAAAAAATTAAAAAATAAGGTTATGGATTCATTTCAAGCCAAAATAGATTGGAAAAGGATGAGATAGATAGAAAATAAAAGTTATCGTTCCGTTCCGTTCCTACCCGACACGAAATAGAAAATTCCAAAACAATAGCAAAAAAATTCAAAAAATTAAAGAATACCATTACGGGTTCATTTCAAGCCAAAATAGGTCGGAAAACGCCGAGAAAAACAGAAAATAAAAATTATCGTTCCGTCTCGTTCCTACCAGGCACTAAATAGAGAATTCAAACAAAATAGCAAAAAAATTCAAAAAATTAAAAAATACAATTATGGCTTCATTTCAATAAAAAATAGGTCGGAAAAGGCTGAGAAAAACAGAAAATAAAAGTTATCGTTCCGGTCCATTCCTACCCGACACGTAATAGAAAATTCTAAAACAATAGCAAAAAAATTCAAAAAATTAAAGAATACCATTACGGGTTCATTCCAAGCCAAAATAGGTCGGAAAAGGCCGAGAAAAACAGAAAATAAAAATTATCGTTTCGTTCCGTTCCTACCCGACACGAAATTGAAAATTCCAAAACAATAGCAAAAAAATTCAAAAAATTAAAAAATATGGTTATGGATTCATTTCAAGCCAAAATAGATTGGAAAAGGATGAGATAGAGAGAAAATAAAAGTTATCGTTCTGGTCCATTCCTACTCGACACGTAATAGAAAATTCCAAAACAATAGAAAAAAATTCAAAAAATTCAAAAATACAATTACGGATTCATTTAAAACCGAAATAGGTCGGAAAATGCCGAGTAAAACAGAAAATAAAAATTACCATCCGTTTCGTTCCATCCGGGAACAAAATAAAAAATTCAAAAAAAATAGCAAAAAAATTCAAAAAATTCAAAAATACGGTTATGGATTCATTTCAAGCCAAAATAGATTGGAAAAGGATGAGATAGAAAGAAAATAAAAGTTATCGTTCCGGTCCATTCCTACCCGACACGTAATAGAAAATTCTAAAACAATAGCAAAAAAATTCAAAAAATTAAAGAATACCATTACGGGTTCATTCCAAGCCAAAATAGGTCGGAAAAGGCCGAGAAAAACAGAAAATAAAAATTATCGTTCCGTTTCGTTCCTACCCGTCGCTAAATATGAAAATTAAACAAAAATAGCAAAAAAATTCAAAAAATTAAAAAATACCATTATTGTTTCATTTCAAGCCAAAATAAGTTGGAAAAGGATAAGAAAGAGAGAAAATAAAAGTTATCGTTCCGTTCCGTTCCGTTCTTACCCGACGCATAATAGAAAATTCAAGAAAAACAGCAAAAAAATTCAAAAAGTTTAAAAATACGGTTATGGATTCATTTCAAGCCAAAATAGGTTGGAAAATGAAGAGATAGAGAGAAAATAAAAGTTATCGTTCCGTTCCGTTCCTACCAGACACGAAATAGAAAATTCCAAAACAATAGCAAAAAAATTCAAAAAATTAAAAAATACGGTTATGGATTCATTTCAAGCCAAAATAGATTGGAAAAGGATGAGATAGAGAGAAAATAAAAGTTATCGTTCCGTTCCGTTCCTACCCGACACGAAATAGAAAATTCCAAAACAATTGCAAAAAAATTCAAAAAATTAAAGAATACCATTACGGGTTCATTTCAAGCAAAAATAGGTCGGAAAACGCCGAGAAAAACTGAAAATAATAATTATCGTTCCGTTTTGTTCCTACCAGGCACTAAATAGAAAATTCAAGCAAAATAGCAAAAAAATTCAAAAAATTAAAAGATACAATTATGGCTTCATTTCAATAAAAAATGGGTCGGAAAAGGCTGAGAAAAACAGAAAATAAAAATTATCGTTCCGTTTCGTTCCTACCCGGCGCTAAATATGAAATTCAAAAAAAATAGCAAAAAAGTTCAACAAATTAAAAAATACCATAATGGATTCATTTCAAGCCAAAATAAGTTGGAAAAGGATGAGATAGAGAGAAAATAAAAATTATCGTTTCGTTCCGTTCCTACCCGACACGAAATTGAAAATTCCAAAACAATAGCAAAAAAATTCAAAAAATTAAAAAATACGGTTATGGATTCATTTCAAGCGAAAATAGATTGGAAAAGGATGAGATAGAGAGAAAATAAAAGTTATCGTTCTGGTCCATTCCTACTCGACACGTAATAGAAAATTCTAAAACAATAGAAAAAAATTCAAAAAATTAAAAAATACAATTACGGATTCATTTAAAACCGAAATAGGTCGGAAAATGCCGAGTAAAACAGAAAATGAAAATTACCATCCGTTTCGTTCCATCCTGGAACAAAATAGAAAATTCAAAAAAAATAGCAAAAAAATTCAAAAAACTAAAAAATACAGTTATGGATTCATTTCAAGCCAAAATATATTGGAAAAGGATGAGATAGAGAGAAAATAAAAGTTATCGTTCCGGTCCATTCCTACCCGACACGTAATAGAAAATTCTAAAACAATAGCAAAAAAATTCAAAAAATTAAAGAATACCATTACGGGTTCATTCCAAGCCAAAATAGGTCGGAAAAGGCCGAGAAAAACAGAAAATAAAAATTATCGTTTCGTTCCGTTCCTACCCGACACGAAATTGAAAATTCCAAAACAATAGCAAAAAAATTCAAAAAATTAAAAAATATGGTTATGGATTCATTTCAAGCCAAAATAGATTGGAAAAGGATGAGATAGAGAGAAAATAAAAGTTATCGTTCTGGTCCATTCCTACTCGACACGTAATAGAAAATTCTAAAACAATAGAAAAAAATTCAAAAAATTCAAAAATACAATTACGGATTCATTTAAAACCGAAATAGGTCGGAAAATGCCGAGTAAAACAGAAAATAAAAATTACCATCCGTTTCGTTCCATCCTGGAACAAAATAAAAAATTCAAAAAAAATAGCAAAAAAATTCAAAAAATTCAAAAATACGGTTATGGATTCATTTCAAGCCAAAATAGATTGGAAAAGGATGAGATAGAAAGAAAATAAAAGTTATCGTTCCGGTCCATTCCTACCCGACACGTAATAGAAAATTCTAAAACAATAGCAAAAAAATTCAAAAAATTAAAGAATACCATTACGGGTTCATTCCAAGCCAAAATAGGTCGGAAAAGGCCGAGAAAAACAGAAAATAAAAATTATCGTTTCGTTCCGTTCCTACCCGACACGAAATTGAAAATTCCAAAACAATAGCAAAAAAATTCAAAAAATTAAAAAATATGGTTATGGATTCATTTCAAGCCAAAATAGATTGGAAAAGGATGAGATAGAGAGAAAATAAAAGTTATCGTTCTGGTCCATTCCTACTCGACACGTAATAGAAAATTCTAAAACAATAGAAAAAAATTCAAAAAATTCAAAAATACAATTACGGATTCATTTAAAACCGAAATAGGTCGGAAAATGCCGAGTAAAACAGAAAATAAAAATTACCATCCGTTTCGTTCCATCCTGGAACAAAATAAAAAATTCAAAAAAAATAGCAAAAAAATTCAAAAAATTCAAAAATACGGTTATGGATTCATTTCAAGCCAAAATAGATTGGAAAAGGATGAGATAGAAAGAAAATAAAAGTTATCGTTCCGGTCTATTCCTACCCGACACGTAATAGAAAATTCTAAAACAATAGCAAAAAAATTCAAAAAATTAAAGAATACCATTACGGGTTCATTCCAAGCCAAAATAGGTCGGAAAAGGCCGAGAAAAACAGAAAATAAAAATTATCGTTCCGTTTCGTTCCTACCCGTCGCTAAATATGAAAATTAAACAAAAATAGCAAAAAAATTCAAAAAATTAAAAAATACCATTATTGTTTCATTTCAAGCCAAAATAAGTTGGAAAAGGATAAGAAAGAGAGAAAATAAAAGTTATCGTTCCGTTCCGTTCCGTTCTTACCCGACGCATAATAGAAAATTCAGGAAAAACAGCAAAAAAATTCAAAAAGTTTAAAAATACGGTTATGGATTCATTTCAAGCCAAAATAGGTTGGAAAATGAAGAGATAGAGAGAAAATAAAAGTTATCGTTCCGTTCCGTTCCTACCAGAAACGAAATAGAAAATTCCAAAACAATAGCAAAAAAATTCAAAAAATTAAAAAATACGGTTATGGATTCATTTCAAGCCAAAATAGATTGGAAAAGGATGAGATAGAGAGAAAATAAAAGTTATCGTTCCGTTCCGTTCCTACCCGACACGAAATAGAAAATTCCAAAACAATTGCAAAAAAATTCAAAAAATTAAAGAATACCATTACGGGTTCATTTCAAGCAAAAATAGGTCGGAAAACGCCGAGAAAAACTGAAAATAATAATTATCGTTCCGTTTTGTTCCTACCAGGCACTAAATAGAAAATTCAAGCAAAATAGCAAAAAAATTCAAAAAATTAAAAGATACAATTATGGCTTCATTTCAATAAAAAATGGGTCGGAAAAGGCTGAGAAAAACAGAAAATAAAAATTATCGTTCCGTTTCGTTCCTACCCGGCGCTAAATATGAAATTAAAAAAAAATAGCAAAAAAGTTCAACAAATTAAAAAATACCATAATGGATTCATTTCAAGCCAAAATAAGTTGGAAAAGGATGAGATAGAGAGAAAATAAAAATTATCGTTTCGTTCCGTTCCTACCCGACACGAAATTGAAAATTCCAAAACAATAGCAAAAAAATTCAAAAAATTAAAAAATACGGTTATGGATTCATTTCAAGCCAAAATAGATTGGAAAAGGATGAGATAGAGAGAAAATAAAAGTTATCGTTCTGGTCCATTCCTACTCGACACGTAATAGAAAATTCTAAAACAATAGAAAAAAATTCAAAAAATTAAAAAATACAATTACGGATTCATTTAAAACCGAAATAGGTCGGAAAATGCCGAGTAAAACAGAAAATAAAAATTACCATCCGTTTCGTTCCATCCTGGAACAAAATAGAAAATTCAAAAAAAATAGCAAAAAAATTCAAAAAACTAAAAAATACAGTTATAAATTCATTTCAAGCCAAAATATATTGGAAAAGGATGAGATAGAGAGAAAATAAAAGTTATCGTTCCGGTCCATTCCTACCCGACACGTAATAGAAAATTCTAAAACAATAGCAAAAAAATTCAAAAAATTAAAGAATTCCATTACGGGTTCATTCCAAGCCAAAATAGGTCGGAAAAGGCCGAGAAAAACAGAAAATAAAAATTATCGTTCCGTATCGTTCCTACCCGTCGCTAAATATGAAAATTAAACAAAAATAGCAAAAAAATTCAAAAAACTAAAAAATACCATTATGGTTTCATTTCAAGCCAAAATAAATTGGAAAAGGATAAGAAAGAGAGAAAATAAAAGTTATCGTTCCGTTCCGTTCCTACCCGACGCATAATAGAAAATTCAAGAAAAACAGCAAAAAAATTCAAAAAGTTTAAAAATACGGTTATGGATTCATTTCAAGCCAAAATAGGTTGGAAAATGATGAGATAGAGAGAAAATAAAAGTTATCGTTCCGTTCCGTTCCTACCAGACACAAAATAGAAAATTCCAAAACAATAACGAAAAAATTCAAAAAATTAAAAAATAGGGTTATGGATTCATTTCAAGCCAAAATAGATTGGAAAAAGATGAGATATAGAGGAAATAAAAATTATAGTTTCGTTTCGTTCCTACCCGACACGAAATAGAAAATTCCAAAACAATAGCAAAAAAATTCAAAAAATTAAAGAATACCATTACGGGTTCATTTCAAGCCAAAATAGGTCGGAAAAGGCCGAGAAAAACAGAAAATAAAAATTATCGTTCCGTATCGTTCCTACCCGTCCCTAAATATGAAAATTAAACAAAAATAGCAAAAAAATTCAAAAAATTAAAAAATACCATTATTGTTTCATTTCAAGCCAAAATAAGTTGGAAAAGGATAAGAAAGAGAGAAAATAAAAGTTATCGTTCCGTTCCGTTCCGTTCCTACCCGACGCATAATAGAAAATTCAAGAAAAACAGCAAAAAAATTCAAAAAGTTTAAAAATACGGTTATGGATTCATTTCAAGCCAAAATAGGTTGGAAAATGATGAGATAGAGAGAAAATAAAAGTTATCGTTCCGTTCCGTTCCTACCCGACACGAAATAGAAAATTCCAAAACAATAGCAAAAAAATTCAAAAAATTAAAAAATATGGTTATGGATTCATTTCAAGCCAAAATAGATTGGAAAAAGATGAGATATAGAGAAAATAAAAATTATCGTTTCGTTTCGTTCCTACCCGACACGAAATAGAAAATTCCAAAACAATAGCAAAAAAATTCAAAAAATTAAAAAATACGGTTATGGATTCATTTCAAGCCAAAATAGATTGGAAAAGGATGAGATAGAGAGAAAATAAAAGTTATCGTTCCGTTCCGTTCCTACCCGACACGAAATAGAAAATTCCAAAACAATAGCAAAAAAATTCAAAAAATTAAAGAATACCATTACGGGTTCATTTCAAGCCAAAATAGGTCGGAAAACGCCGAGAAAAACAGAAAATAAAAATTATCGTTCCGTCTCGTTCCTACCAGGCGCTAAATAGAGAATTCAAACAAAATAGCAAAAAAATTCAAAAAATTAAAAAATACAATTATGGCTTCATTTCAATAAAAAATAGGTCGGAAAAGGCTGAGAAAAACAGAAAATAAAAGTTATCGTTCCGTTTCGTTCCTACCCGACACGTAATAGAAAATTCTAAAACAATAGCAAAAAAATTCAAAAAATTAAAGAATACCATTACGGGTTCATTCCAAGCCAAAATAGGTCGGAAAAGGCCGAGAAAAACAGAAAATAAAAATTATCGTTCCGTTTCGTTCCTACCCGTCGCTAAATATGAAAATTAAACAAAAATAGCAAAAAAATTCAAAAAATTAAAAAATACCATTATTGTTTCATTTCAAGCCAAAATAAGTTGGAAAAGGATAAGAAAGAGAGAAAATAAAAGTTATCGTTCCGTTCCGTTCCGTTCCTACCAGACGCATAATAGAAAATTCAAGAAAAACAGCAAAAAAATTCAAAAAGTTTAAAAATACGGTTATGGATTCATTTCAAGCCAAAATAGGTTGGAAAATGAAGAGATAGAGAGAAAATAAAAGTTATCGTTCCGTTCCGTTCCTACCAGACACGAAATAGAAAATTCCAAAACAATAGCTAAAAAATTCAAAAAATTAAAAAATACGGTTATGGATTCATTTCAAGCCAAAATAGATTGGAAAAGGATGAGATAGAGAGAAAATAAAAGTTATCGGTCCGTTCCGTTCCTACCCGACACGAAATAGAAAATTCCAAAACAATTGCAAAAAAATTCAAAAAATTAAAGAATACCATTACGGGTTCATTTCAAGCAAAAATAGGTCGGAAAACGCCGAGAAAAACTGAAAATAATAATTATCGTTCCGTTTTGTTCCTACCAGGCACTAAATAGAAAATTCAAGCAAAATAGCAAAAAAATTCAAAAAATTAAAAAATACAATTATGGCTTCATTTCAATAAAAAATAGGTCGGAAAAGGCTGAGAAAAACAGAAAATAAAAGTTATCGTTCCGTTTCGTTCCTACCCGACACGTAATAGAAAATTCTAAAACAATAGCAAAAAAATTCAAAAAATTAAAGAATACCATTACGGGTTCATTCCAAGCCAAAATAGGTCGGAAAAGGCCGAGAAAAACAGAAAATAAAAATTATCGTTCCGTTTCGTTCCTACCCGTCGCTAAATATGAAAATTAAACAAAAATAGCAAAAAAATTCAAAAAATTAAAAAATACCATTATTGTTTCATTTCAAGCCAAAATAAGTTGGAAAAGGATAAGAAAGAGAGAAAATAAAAGTTATCGTTCCGTTCCGTTCCGTTCCTACCAGACGCATAATAGAAAATTCAAGAAAAACAGCAAAAAAATTCAAAAAGTTTAAAAATACGGTTATGGATTCATTTCAAGCCAAAATAGGTTGGAAAATGAAGAGATAGAGAGAAAATAAAAGTTATCGTTCCGTTCCGTTCCTACCAGACACGAAATAGAAAATTCCAAAACAATAGCAAAAAAATTCAAAAAATTAAAAAATACGGTTATGGATTCATTTCAAGCCAAAATAGATTGGAAAAGGATGAGATAGAGAGAAAATAAAAGTTATCGGTCCGTTCCGTTCCTACCCGACACGAAATAGAAAATTCCAAAACAATTGCAAAAAAATTCAAAAAATTAAAGAATACCATTACGGGTTCATTTCAAGCAAAAATAGGTCGGAAAACGCCGAGAAAAACTGAAAATAATAATTATCGTTCCGTTTTGTTCCTACCAGGCACTAAATAGAAAATTCAAGCAAAATAGCAAAAAAATTCAAAAAATTAAAAGATACAATTATGGCTTCATTTCAATAAAAAATGGGTCGGAAAAGGCTGAGAAAAACAGAAAATAAAAATTATCGTTCCGTTTCGTTCCTACCCGGCGCTAAATATGAAATTCAAAAAAAATAGCAAAAAAGTTCAACAAATTAAAAAATACCATAATGGATTCATTTCAAGCCAAAATAAGTTGGAAAAGGATGAGATAGAGAGAAAATAAAAATTATCGTTTCGTTCCGTTCCTACCCGACACGAAATTGAAAATTCCAAAACAATAGCAAAAAAATTCAAAAAATTAAAAAATACGGTTATGGATTCATTTCAAGCCAAAATAGATTGGAAAAGGATGAGATAGAGAGAAAATAAAAGTTATCGTTCCGTTCCGTTCCTACCCGACACGAAATAGAAAATTCTAAAACAATAGCAAAAAAATTCAAAAAATTAAAAAATACGGTTATTGATTCATTTCAAGCCAAAATAGATTGGAAAAGGATGAGATAGAGAGAAAATAAAAGTTATCGGTCCGTTCCGTTCCTACCCGACACGAAATAGAAAATTCCAAAACAATTGCAAAAAAATTCAAAAAATTAAAGAATACCATTACGGGTTCATTTCAAGCAAAAATAGGTCGGAAAACGCCGAGAAAAACTGAAAATAATAATTATCGTTCCGTTTTGTTCCTACCAGGCACTAAATAGAAAATTCAAGCAAAATAGCAAAAAAATTCAAAAAATTAAAAGATACAATTATGGCTTCATTTCAATAAAAAATGGGTCGGAAAAGGCTGAGAAAAACAGAAAATAAAAATTATCGTTCCGTTTCGTTCCTACCCGGCGCTAAATATGAAATTCAAAAAAAATAGCAAAAAAGTTCAACAAATTAAAAAATACCATAATGGATTCATTTCAAGCCAAAATAAGTTGGAAAAGGATGAGATAGAGAGAAAATAAAAATTATCGTTTCGTTCCGTTCCTACCCGACACGAAATTGAAAATTCCAAAACAATAGCAAAAAAATTCAAAAAATTAAAAAATACGGTTATGGATTCATTTCAAGCCAAAATAGATTGGAAAAGGATGAGATTGAGAGAAAATAAAAGTTATCGTTCTGGTCCATTCCTACTCGACACGTAATAGAAAATTCTAAAACAATAGAAAAAAATTCAAAAAATTAAAAAATACAATTACGGATTCATTTAAAACCGAAATAGGTCGGAAAATGCCGAGTAAAACAGAAAATAAAAATTACCATCCGTTTCGTTCCATCCTGGAACAAAATAGAAAATTCAAAAAAAATAGCAAAAAAATTCAAAAAACTAAAAAATACAGTTATGGATTCATTTCAAGCCAAAATATATTGGAAAAGGATGAGATAGAGAGAAAATAAAAGTTATCGTTCCGGTCCATTCCTACCCGACACGTAATAGAAAATTCTAAAACAATAGCAAAAAAATTCAAAAAATTAAAGAATACCATTACGGGTTCATTCCAAGCCAAAATCGGGCGGAAAAGGCCGAGAAAAACAGAAAATAAAAATTATCGTTCCGTATCGTTCCTACCCGTCGCTAAATATGAAAATTAAACAAAAATAGCAAAAAAATTCAAAAAACTAAAAAATACCATTATGGTTTCATTTCAAGCCAAAATAAGTTGGAAAAGGATAAGAAAGAGAGAAAATAAAAGTTATCGTTCCGTTCCGTTCCTACCCGACGCATAATAGAAAATTCAAGAAAAACAGTAAAAAAATTCAAAAAGTTTAAAAATACGGTTATGGATTCATTTCAAGCCAAAATAGGTTGGAAAATGATGAGATAGAGAGAAAATAAAAGTTATCGTTCCGTTCCGTTCCTACCAGACACGAAATAGAAAATTCCAAAACAATAGCAAAAAAATTCAAAAAATTAAAAAATACGGTTATGGATTCATTTCAAGCCAAAATAGATTGGAAAAGGATGAGATAGAGAGAAAATAAAAGTTATCGTTCTGTTCCATTCCTACTCGACACGTAATAGAAAATTCTAAAACAATAGAAAAAAATTCAAAAAATTAAAGAATACCATTACGGGTTCATTTCAAGACATAACAGGTCGGAAAAGTCCGAGAAAAACAGAAAATAAAAATTACCGTTATTTCCGTTTCGTTCCTACCCGTTGCTAAATATGAAATTAAACAAAAATAGAAAAAAAATTCAAAAAATTAAAAAATATCGTTATGGATTCATTTCATGCCAAAATAGGTTGGAAAATGAAGAGATAAAGAGAAAATAAAAGTTACCGTTCCATTCCGTTCCTACCCGACACGAAATAGACAATTCCAAAACAAAAGCAAAAAAATTCAAAAAATTAAAAAATATGGTTATGGATTCATTTCAAGCCAAAATAGATTGGAAAAGAATTAGATAGAGGGAAAATAAAAATTATCGTTTCGTTCCGTTCCTACCAGACACGAAAAAGAAAATTCGAAAACAATAGCAAAAAAATTTAAAAATACAATTACGGATTCATTTCAAACCGAAATAGGTAGGAAAAGGCCGAGAAAAACGGAAAATAAAAATTACCATCCGTTTCGTTCCATCTTGGAACAAAATAGAAAATTAAAAAAAATAGCAAAAAAAATAAAAAAATAAAAAAATACGGTCATGGATTCATTTCAAGCCAAAATAGATTGGACAAGGATGAGATAGAGAGAAAATAAAAGTTATCGTTCCGTTCCATTCCTACCCGACACGAAATAGAAAATTCCAAAACAATAGCAAAAAAATTCAAAAAATTAAAGAATACCATTACGGGTTCATTTCAAGCCAAAATAGGTCGGAAAACGCCGAGAAAAACAGAAAATAAAAATTATCGTTCCGTTTCGTTCCTACCAGGCACTAAATAGAGAATTCAAACAAAATAGCAAAAAAATTCAAAAAATTAAAAAATACAATTATGGCTTCATTTCAATAAAAAATAGGTCGGAAAAGGCCGAGAAAAACAGAAAATAAAAATTCTCGTTCCGTTTCGTTCCTACCCGGCGCTAGATATGAAATTCAAAAAAAATAGCAAAAAAGTTCAAAAAATTAAAAAATACCATAATGGATTCATTTCAAGCCAAAATAAGTTGGAAAAAGATGAGATATAGAGAAAATAAAAATTATCGTTTCGTTTCGTTCCTACCCGACACGAAATAGAAAATTCCAAAACAATTGCAAAAAAATTCAAAAAATTAAAGAATACCATTACGGGTTCATTTCAAGCCAAAATAGGTCGGAAAATGCCGAGAAAAACAGAAAATAATAATTATCGTTCCGTTTCGTTCCTACCAGGCACTAAATAGAAAATTCAAGCAAAATAGCAAAAAAATTCAAAAAATTAAAAGATACAATTATGGCTTCATTTCAATAAAAAATGGGTCGGAAAAGGCTGAGAAAAACAGAAAATAAAAATTATCGTTCCGTTTCGTTCCTACCTGGCGCTAAATATGAAATTCAAAAAAAATAGCAAAAAAGTTCAACAAATTAAAAAATACCATAATGGATTCATTTCAAGCCAAAATAAGTTGGAAAAGGATGAGATAGAGAGAAAATAAAAATTATCGTTTCGTTCCGTTCCTACCCGACACGAAATTGAAAATTCCAAAACAATAGAAAAAAAATTCAAAAAATTAAAAAATACGGTTATGGATTCATTTCAAGCCAAAATAGATTGGAAAAGGATGAGATAGAGAGAAAATAAAAGTTATCGTTCTGGTCCATTCCTACTCGACATGTAATAGAAAATTCTAAAACAATAGAAAAAAATTAAAAAAATTAAAAAATACAATTACGGATTCATTTAAAACCGAAATAGGTCGGAAAATGCCGAGTAAAACAGAAAATAAAAATTACCATCCGTTTCGTTCCATCCTGGAACAAAATAGAAAATTCAAAAAAAATAGCAAAAAAATTCAAAAAACTAAAAAATACAGTTATGGATTCATTTCAAGCCAAAATATATTGGAAAAGGAAGAGATAGAGAGAAAATAAAAGTTATCGTTCCGGTTCATTCCTACCCGACACGTAATAGAAAATTCTAAAACAATAGAAAAAAAATTCAAAAAATTAAAGAATACCATTACGGGTTCATTCCAAGCCAAAATAGGTCGGAAAAGGCCGAGAAAAACAGAAAATAAAAATTATCGTTCCGTATCGTTCCTACCCGTCGCTAAATATGAAAATTAAACAAAAATAGAAAAAAATTCAAAAAACTAAAAAATCCCATTATGGTTTCATTTCAAGCCAAAATAAGTTGGAAAAGGATAAGAAAGAGAGAAAATAAAAGTTATCGTTCCGTTCCGTTCCTACCCGACGCATAATAGAAAATTCAAGAAAAACAGCAAAAAAATTCAAAAAGTTTAAAAATACGGTTATGGATTCATTTCAAGCCAAAATAGGTTGGAAAATGATGAGATAGAGAGAAAATAAAAGTTATCGTTCCGTTCCGTTCCTACCAGACACGAAATAGAAAATTCCAAAACAATAGCAAAAAAATTCAAAAAATTAAAAAATACAATTACGGATTCATTTAAAACCGAAATAGGTCGGAAAATGCCGAGTAAAACAGAAAATAAAAATTACCATCCGTTTCGTTCCATCCTGGAACAAAATAGAAAATTCAAAAAAAATAGCAAAAAAATTCAAAAAACTAAAAAATACAGTTATGGATTCATTTCAAGCCAAAATAAGTTGGAAAATGATGAGATAGAGAAAAAATAAAAATTATGGTTCCGTTCCGTTCCGACCCGACGCGAAATAGAAAATTCCAAAACAATAGCAAAAAAATTCAAAAAATTCAAAAATACCATTACGGGTACATTTCAAGCCAAAATAGGTCGAAAAAGGCCGAGAAAAAGAGAAAATAAAAATTATCGTTCCGTTTCGTTACTGCCCGGTACTAAATAAAAAATTCAAAAAAATTAGCAAAAAAATTCAAAAAATTAAAAATACCATAATGGATTCATTTCAAGCCAAAATAAGTTGGAAAAGGATGAGATAGAGTGAAAATAAAAATTATCATTTCGTTCCGTTCCTACACGACACGAAATAGAAAATTCCAAAACAATAACAAAAAAATTGAAAAAATTAAAGGATACCATTACGGATTCAATTCAAGCCAAAACAGGTCGGAAAAGGCCGAGAAAAACAGAAAATAAAAATTATCGTTCCGTTTCGTTCCTACCAGGCACTAAATAGAAAATTCAAACAAAACAGCAAAAAAATTCAAAAAATTAAAAAATACAATTATGGCTTCATTTCAATCCAAAATAGGCCGGAAAAGGACGAGAAAAACAGAAAATAAAACTTACCATCCGTTTCGTTCCATCCTGGCACTATATAGAAAATTCAAAAAAAATAGCAAAAAAAATAAAAAAATTAAAAAATACGGTCATGGATTCATTTCAAGCCAAAATAGATTGGAAAAGGATGAGATAGAGAGAAAATAAAAATTATCGTTCCGTTCCATTCCTACCCGACACGAAATAGAAAATTCTAAAACAATAGCAAAAAAATTCAAAAAATTAAAGAATACCATTACGGGTTCATTCCAAGCCAAAATAAGTCGGAAAAGGCCGAGAAAAATAGAAAATATAAATTATCGTTCCGTTTCGTTCCTACCCGTGGCAAAATATGAAATTAAACAAAAATAGGAAAAAAATTCAAAAAATTATAAAATACCATTATGGTTTTATTTCAAGCCAAAATAAGTTCGAAAAGGATGAGAAAGAGAGAAAATAAAAGTTATCGTTCCGGTCCATTCCTACCCGACACGTAATAGAAAATTCTAAAACAATAGAAAAAAATTCAAAAAATTAAAAAATACAATTACGGATTCATTTAAAACCGAAATAGGTCGGAAAATGCCGAGTAAAACAGAAAATAAAAATTACCATCCGTTTCGTTCCATCCTGGAACAAAATAAAAAATTCAAAAAAAATAGCAAAAAAATTCAAAATATGGTTATGGATTCATTTCAAGCCAAAATAGATTGGAAAAGGATGAGATAGAGAGAAAATAAAAGTTATCGTTCCGGTCCATTCCTACCCGACACGTAATAGAAAATTCTAAAACAATAGAAAAAAATTCAAAAAATTAAAAAATACAATTACGGATTCATTTAAAACCGAAATAGGTCGGAAAATGCCGAGTAAAACAGAAAATAAAAATTACCATCCGTTTCGTTCCATCCTGGAACAAAATAAAAAATTCAAAAAAAATAGCAAAAAAATTCAAAAAATTCAAAAAATTCAAAAATACGGTTATGGATTCATTTCAAGCCAAAATAGATTGGAAAAGGATGAGATAGAGAGAAAATAAAAGTTATCGTTCCGTTCCATTCCTACCCGACACAAAATAGAAAATTCTAAAACAATAGCAAAAAAATTCAAAAAATTAAAAAATATGGTTATGGATTCATTTCAAGCCGAAATAGATTGGAAAAGGATGAGATATAGAGAAAATAAAAATTATCGTTTCGTTTCGTTCCTACCCGACGCGAAATAGAAAATTCCAAAACAATAGCAAAAAAATTCAAAAAATTAAAGAATACCATTACGGGTTCATTTCAAGCTAAAATAGGTCGGAAAACGCCGAGAAAAACAGAAAATAAAAATTATCGTTCCGTCTCGTTCCTACCAGGCACTAAATAGAGAATTCAAACAAAATAGCAAAAAAATTCTAAAAATTAAAAAATACAATTATGGCTTCATTTCAATAAAAAATAGGACGGAAAAGGCAGAGAAAAACAGAAAATAAAAATTCTCGTTCCGTTTCGTTCCTACCCGGCGCTAGATATGAAATTCAAAAAAAATAGCAAAAAAGTTCAAAAAATTAAAAAATACCATAATGGATTCATTTCAAGCCAAAATAAGTTGGAAAAGGATGAGATAGAGAGAAAATAAAAATTATCGTTTCGTTTCGTTCCTACCCGACACGAAATAGAAATTCCAAAACAATAGCAAAAAAATTCAAAAAATTAAAAAATACAATTACGGATTCATTTAAAACCGAAATAGGTCGGAAAAGGCCGAGAAAAACAGAAAATAAAAATTACCATCCGTTTCGTTCCATCCTGGAACAAAATAAAAAATTCAAAAAAAATAGCAAAAAAATTCAAAAAAATCAAAAATACGGTTATGGATTCATTTCAAGCCAAAATAGATTGGAAAATGATGAGATAGAAAGAAAATAAAAGTTATCGTTCCGGTCCATTCCTACCCGACACGTAATAGAAAATTCTAAAACAATAGCAAAAAAATTCAAAAAATTAAAGAATACCATTACGGGTTCATTCCAAGCCAAAATAGGTCGGAAAAGGCCGAGCAAAACAGAAAATAAAAATTATCGTTCCGTTTCGTTCCTATCCGTCGCTAAATATGAAAATTAAACAAAAATAGCAAAAAAATTCAAAAAATTAAAAAATACCATTATTGTTTCATTTCAAGCCAAAATAAGTTGGAAAAGGATAAGAAAGAGAGAAAATAAAAGTTATCGTTCCGTTCCGTTCCGTTCTTACCCGACGCATAATAGAAAATTCAAGAAAAACAGCAAAAAAATTCAAAAAGTTTAAAAATACGGTTATGGATTCATTTCAAGCCAAAATAGGTTGGAAAATGAAGAGATAGAGAGAAAATAAAAGTTATCGTTCCGTTCCGTTCCTACCAGACACGAAATAGAAAATTCCAAAACGATAGCAAAAAAATTCAAAAAATTAAAAAATACGGTTATGGATTCATTTCAAGCCAAAATAGGTTGGAAAATGATGAGATAGAGAGAAAATAAAAGGTATCGTTCCGTTCCGTTCCTACCAGACACGAAATAGAAAATTCCAAAACAATAGCAAAAAAATTCAAAAAATTAAAAAATACGGTTATGGATTCATTTCAAGCCAAAATAGATTGGAAAAGGATGAGATAGAGAGAAAATAAAAGTTATCGTTCCGTTCCGTTCCTACCCGACACGAAATAGAAAATTCCAAAACAATAGCAAAAAAATTCAAAAATTTAAAAAATATGGTTATGGATTCATTTCAAGCCAAAATAGATTGGAAAAAGATGAGATATAGAGAAAATAAAAATTTTCGTTTAGTTTCGTTCCTACCCGACACGAAATAGAAAATTCCAAAACAATAGCAAAAAAATTCAAAAAATTAAAAAATACGGTTATGGATTCATTTCAAGCCAAAATAGATTGGAAAATGATGAGATAGAGAGAAAATAAAAGTTATCGTTCCGTTCCGTTCCTACCAGACACGAAATAGAAAATTCTAAAACAATAGCAAAAAAATTCAAAAAATTAAAAAATATGGTTATGGATTCATTTCAAGCCGAAATAGATTTAAAAGGATGAGATATAGAGAAAATAAAAATTATCGTTTCGTTTCGTTCCTACCCGACGCGAAATAGAAAATTCCAAAACAATAGCAAAAAAATTCAAAAAATTAAAGAATACCATTACGGGTTCATTTCAAGCTAAAATAGGTCGGAAAACGCCGAGAAAAACAGAAAATAAAAATTATCGTTCCGTCTCGTTCCTACCAGGCACTAAATAGAGAATTCAAACAAAATAGCAAAAAAATTCTAAAAATTAAAAAATACAATTATGGCTTCATTTCAATAAAAAATAGGACGGAAAAGGCAGAGAAAAACAGAAAATAAAAATTCTCGTTCCGTTTCGTTCCTACCCGGCGCTAGATATGAAATTCAAAAAAAATAGCAAAAAAGTTCAAAAAATTAAAAAATACCATAATGGATTCATTTCAAGCCAAAATAAGTTGGAAAAGGATGAGATAGAGAGAAAATAAAAATTATCGTTTCGTTTCGTTCCTACCCGACACGAAATAGAAATTCCAAAACAATAGCAAAAAAATTCAAAAAATTAAAAAATACAATTACGGATTCATTTAAAACCGAAATAGGTCGGAAAAGGCCGAGAAAAACAGAAAATAAAAATTACCATCCGTTTCGTTCCATCCTGGAACAAAATAAAAAATTCAAAAAAAATAGCAAAAAAATTCAAAAAAATAAAAAATACGGTTATGGATTCATTTCAAGCCAAAATAGATTGGAAAATGATGAGATAGAAAGAAAATAAAAGTTATCGTTCCGGTCCATTCCTACCCGACACGTAATAGAAAATTCTAAAACAATAGCAAAAAAATTCAAAAAATTAAAGAATACCATTACGGGTTCATTCCAAGCCAAAATAGGTCGGAAAAGGCCGAGCAAAACAGAAAATAAAAATTATCGTTCCGTTTCGTTCCTATCCGTCGCTAAATATGAAAATTAAACAAAAATAGCAAAAAAATTCAAAAAATTAAAAAATACCATTATTGTTTCATTTCAAGCCAAAATAAGTTGGAAAAGGATAAGAAAGAGAGAAAATAAAAGTTATCGTTCCGTTCCGTTCCGTTCTTACCCGACGCATAATAGAAAATTCAAGAAAAACAGCAAAAAAATTCAAAAAGTTTAAAAATACGGTTATGGATTCATTTCAAGCCAAAATAGGTTGGAAAATGAAGAGATAGAGAGAAAATAAAAGTTATCGTTCCGTTCCGTTCCTACCAGACACGAAATAGAAAATTCCAAAACGATAGCAAAAAAATTCAAAAAATTAAAAAATACGGTTATGGATTCATTTCAAGCCAAAATAGGTTGGAAAATGATGAGATAGAGAGAAAATAAAAGGTATCGTTCCGTTCCGTTCCTACCAGACACGAAATAGAAAATTCCAAAACAATAGCAAAAAAATTCAAAAAATTAAAAAATACGGTTATGGATTCATTTCAAGCCAGAATAGATTGGAAAAGGATGAGATAGAGAGAAAATAAAAGTTATCGTTCCGTTCCGTTCCTACCCGACACGAAATAGAAAATTCCAAAACAATAGCAAAAAAATTCAAAAATTTAAAAAATATGGTTATGGATTCATTTCAAGCCAAAATAGATTGGAAAAAGATGAGATATAGAGAAAATAAAAATTATCGTTTAGTTTCGTTCCTACCCGACACGAAATAGAAAATTCCAAAACAATAGCAAAAAAATTCAAAAAATTAAAAAATACGGTTATGGATTCATTTCAAGCCAAAATAGATTGGAAAATGATGAGATAGAGAGAAAATAAAAGTTATCGTTCCTTTCCGTTCCTACCAGACACGAAATAGAAAATTCCAAAACAATAGCAAAAAAATTCAAAAAATTAAAAAATAAGGTTATGGATTCATTTCAAGCCAAAATAGATTGGAAAAGGATGAGATAGAGAGAAAATAAAAGTTATCGTTCCGTTCCGTTCCTACCCGACACGAAATAGAAAATTCCAAAACAATAGCAAAAAAATTCAAAAAATTAAAGAATACCATTACGGGTTCATTTCAAGCCAAAATAGGTCGGAAAACGCCGAGAAAAACAGAAAATAAAAATTATCGTTCCGTCTCGTTCCTACCAGGCACTAAATAGAGAATTCAAACAAAATAGCAAAAAAATTCAAAAAATTAAAAAATACAATTATGGCTTCATTTCAATAAAAAATAGGTCGGAAAAGGCTGAGAAAAACAGAAAATAAAAGTTATCGTTCCGGTCCATTCCTACCCGACACGTAATAGAAAATTCTAAAACAATAGCAAAAAAATTCAAAAAATTAAAGAATACCATTACGGGTTCATTCCAAGCCAAAATAGGTCGGAAAAGGCCGAGAAAAACAGAAAATAAAAATTATCGTTTCGTTCCGTTCCTACCCGACACGAAATTGAAAATTCCAAAACAATAGCAAAAAAATTCAAAAAATTAAAAAATACGGTTATGGATTCATTTCAAGCCAAAATAGATTGGAAAAGGATGAGATAGAGAGAAAATAAAAGTTATCGTTCTGGTCCATTCCTACTCGACACGTAATAGAAAATTCTAAAACAATAGAAAAAAATTCAAAAAATTAAAAAATACAATTACGGATTCATTTAAAACCGAAATAGGTCGGAAAATGCCGAGTAAAACAGAAAATAAAAATTACCATCCGTTTCGTTCCATCCTGGAACAAAATAAAAAATTCAAAAAAAATAGCAAAAAAATTCAAAAATTTCAAAAATACGGTTATGGATTCATTTCAAGCCAAAATAGATTGGAAAAGGATGAGATAGAAAGAAAATAAAAGTTATCGTTCCGGTCCATTCCTACCCGACACGTAATAGAAAATTCTAAAACAATAGCAAAAAAATTCAAAAAATTAAAGAATACCATTACGGGTTCATTCCAAGCCAAAATAGGTCGGAAAAGGCAGAGAAAAACAGAAAATAAAAATTATCGTTCCGTTTCGTTCCTACCCGTCGCTAAATATGAAAATTAAACAAAAATAGCAAAAAAATTCAAAAAATTAAAAAATACCATTATTGTTTCATTTCAAGCCAAAATAAGTTGGAAAAGGATAAGAAAGAGAGAAAATAAAAGTTATCGTTCCGTTCCGTTCCGTTCTTACCCGACGCATAATAGAAAATTCAAGAAAAACAGCAAAAAAATTCAAAAAGTTTAAAAATACGGTTATGGATTCATTTCAAGCCAAAATAGGTTGGAAAATGAAGAGATAGAGAGAAAATAAAAGTTATCGTTCCGTTCCGTTCCTACCAGACACGAAATAGAAAATTCCAAAACGATAGCAAAAAAATTCAAAAAATTAAAAAATACGGTTATGGATTCATTTCAAGCCAAAATAGGTTGGAAAATGATGAGATAGAGAGAAAATAAAAGGTATCGTTCCGTTCCGTTCCTACCAGACACGAAATAGAAAATTCCAAAACAATAGCAAAAAAATTCAAAAAATTAAAAAATACGGTTATGGATTCATTTCAAGCCAAAATAGATTGGAAAAGGATGAGATAGAGAGAAAATAAAAGTTATCGTTCCGTTCCGTTCCTACCCGACACGAAATAGAAAATTCCAAAACAATAGCAAAAAAATTCAAAAATTTAAAAAATATGGTTATGGATTCATTTCAAGCCAAAATAGATTGGAAAAAGATGAGATATAGAGAAAATAAAAATTTTCGTTTAGTTTCGTTCCTACCCGACACGAAATAGAAAATTCCAAAACAATAGCAAAAAAATTCAAAAAATTAAAAAATACGGTTATGGATTCATTTCAAGCCAAAATAGATTGGAAAATGATGAGATAGAGAGAAAATAAAAGTTATCGTTCCGTTCCGTTCCTACCAGACACGAAATAGAAAATTCTAAAACAATAGCAAAAAAATTCAAAAAATTAAAAAATATGGTTATGGATTCATTTCAAGCCGAAATAGATTTAAAAGGATGAGATATAGAGAAAATAAAAATTATCGTTTCGTTTCGTTCCTACCCGACGCGAAATAGAAAATTCCAAAACAATAGCAAAAAAATTCAAAAAATTAAAGAATACCATTACGGGTTCATTTCAAGCTAAAATAGGTCGGAAAACGCCGAGAAAAACAGAAAATAAAAATTATCGTTCCGTCTCGTTCCTACCAGGCACTAAATAGAGAATTCAAACAAAATAGCAAAAAAATTCTAAAAATTAAAAAATACAATTATGGCTTCATTTCAATAAAAAATAGGACGGAAAAGGCAGAGAAAAACAGAAAATAAAAATTCTCGTTCCGTTTCGTTCCTACCCGGCGCTAGATATGAAATTCAAAAAAAATAGCAAAAAAGTTCAAAAAATTAAAAAATACCATAATGGATTCATTTCAAGCCAAAATAAGTTGGAAAAGGATGAGATAGAGAGAAAATAAAAATTATCGTTTCGTTTCGTTCCTACCCGACACGAAATAGAAATTCCAAAACAATAGCAAAAAAATTCAAAAAATTAAAAAATACAATTACGGATTCATTTAAAACCGAAATAGGTCGGAAAAGGCCGAGAAAAACAGAAAATAAAAATTACCATCCGTTTCGTTCCATCCTGGAACAAAATAAAAAATTCAAAAAAATCAAAAATACGGTTATGGATTCATTTCAAGCCAAAATAGATTGGAAAATGATGAGATAGAAAGAAAATAAAAGTTATCGTTCCGGTCCATTCCTACCCGACACGTAATAGAAAATTCTAAAACAATAGCAAAAAAATTCAAAAAATTAAAGAATACCATTACGGGTTCATTCCAAGCCAAAATAGGTCGGAAAAGGCCGAGCAAAACAGAAAATAAAAATTATCGTTCCGTTTCGTTCCTATCCGTCGCTAAATATGAAAATTAAACAAAAATAGCAAAAAAATTCAAAAAATTAAAAAATACCATTATTGTTTCATTTCAAGCCAAAATAAGTTGGAAAAGGATAAGAAAGAGAGAAAATAAAAGTTATCGTTCCGTTCCGTTCCGTTCTTACCCGACGCATAATAGAAAATTCAAGAAAAACAGCAAAAAAATTCAAAAAGTTTAAAAATACGGTTATGGATTCATTTCAAGCCAAAATAGGTTGGAAAATGAAGAGATAGAGAGAAAATAAAAGTTATCGTTCCGTTCCGTTCCTACCAGACACGAAATAGAAAATTCCAAAACGATAGCAAAAAAATTCAAAAAATTAAAAAATACGGTTATGGATTCATTTCAAGCCAAAATAGGTTGGAAAATGATGAGATAGAGAGAAAATAAAAGGTATCGTTCCGTTCCGTTCCTACCAGACACGAAATAGAAAATTCCAAAACAATAGCAAAAAAATTCAAAAAATTAAAAAATACGGTTATGGATTCATTTCAAGCCAGAATAGATTGGAAAAGGATGAGATAGAGAGAAAATAAAAGTTATCGTTCCGTTCCGTTCCTACCCGACACGAAATAGAAAATTCCAAAACAATAGCAAAAAAATTCAAAAATTTAAAAAATATGGTTATGGATTCATTTCAAGCCAAAATAGATTGGAAAAAGATGAGATATAGAGAAAATAAAAATTATCGTTTAGTTTCGTTCCTACCCGACACGAAATAGAAAATTCCAAAACAATAGCAAAAAAATTCAAAAAATTAAAAAATACGGTTATGGATTCATTTCAAGCCAAAATAGATTGGAAAATGATGAGATAGAGAGAAAATAAAAGTTATCGTTCCGTTCCGTTCCTACCAGACACGAAATAGAAAATTCCAAAACAATAGCAAAAAAATTCAAAAAATTAAAAAATAAGGTTATGGATTCATTTCAAGCCAAAATAGATTGGAAAAGGATGAGATAGAGAGAAAATAAAAGTTATCGTTCCGTTCCGTTCCTACCCGACACGAAATAGAAAATTCCAAAACAATAGCAAAAAAATTCAAAAAATTAAAGAATACCATTACGGGTTCATTTCAAGCCAAAATAGGTCGGAAAACGCCGAGAAAAACAGAAAATAAAAATTATCGTTCCGTCTCGTTCCTACCAGGCACTAAATAGAGAATTCAAACAAAATAGCAAAAAAATTCAAAAAATTAAAAAATACAATTATGGCTTCATTTCAATAAAAAATAGGTCGGAAAAGGCTGAGAAAAACAGAAAATAAAAGTTATCGTTCCGGTCCATTCCTACCCGACACGTAATAGAAAATTCTAAAACAATAGCAAAAAAATTCAAAAAATTAAAGAATACCATTACGGGTTCATTCCAAGCCAAAATAGGTCGGAAAAGGCCGAGAAAAACAGAAAATAAAAATTATCGTTTCGTTCCGTTCCTACCCGACACGAAATTGAAAATTCCAAAACAATAGCAAAAAAATTCAAAAAATTAAAAAATACGGTTATGGATTCATTTCAAGCCAAAATAGATTGGAAAAGGATGAGATAGAGAGAAAATAAAAGTTATCGTTCTGGTCCATTCCTACTCGACACGTAATAGAAAATTCTAAAACAATAGAAAAAAATTCAAAAAATTAAAAAATACAATTACGGATTCATTTAAAACCGAAATAGGTCGGAAAATGCCGAGTAAAACAGAAAATAAAAATTACCATCCGTTTCGTTCCATCCTGGAACAAAATAAAAAATTCAAAAAAAATAGCAAAAAAATTCAAAAATTTCAAAAATACGGTTATGGATTCATTTCAAGCCAAAATAGATTGGAAAAGGATGAGATAGAAAGAAAATAAAAGTTATCGTTCCGGTCCATTCCTACCCGACACGTAATAGAAAATTCTAAAACAATAGCAAAAAAATTCAAAAAATTAAAGAATACCATTACGGGTTCATTCCAAGCCAAAATAGGTCGGAAAAGGCAGAGAAAAACAGAAAATAAAAATTATCGTTCCGTTTCGTTCCTACCCGTCGCTAAATATGAAAATTAAACAAAAATAGCAAAAAAATTCAAAAAATTAAAAAATACGGTTATGGATTCATTTCAAGCCAAAATAGATTGGAAAATGATGAGATAGAGAGAAAATAAAAGTTATCGTTCCGTTCCGTTCCTACCAGACACGAAATAGAAAATTCTAAAACAATAGCAAAAAAATTCAAAAAATTAAAAAATATGGTTATGGATTCATTTCAAGCCGAAATAGATTTAAAAGGATGAGATATAGAGAAAATAAAAATTATCGTTTCGTTTCGTTCCTACCCGACGCGAAATAGAAAATTCCAAAACAATAGCAAAAAAATTCAAAAAATTAAAGAATACCATTACGGGTTCATTTCAAGCTAAAATAGGTCGGAAAACGCCGAGAAAAACAGAAAATAAAAATTATCGTTCCGTCTCGTTCCTACCAGGCACTAAATAGAGAATTCAAACAAAATAGCAAAAAAATTCTAAAAATTAAAAAATACAATTATGGCTTCATTTCAATAAAAAATAGGACGGAAAAGGCAGAGAAAAACAGAAAATAAAAATTCTCGTTCCGTTTCGTTCCTACCCGGCGCTAGATATGAAATTCAAAAAAAATAGCAAAAAAGTTCAAAAAATTAAAAAATACCATAATGGATTCATTTCAAGCCAAAATAAGTTGGAAAAGGATGAGATAGAGAGAAAATAAAAATTATCGTTTCGTTTCGTTCCTACCCGACACGAAATAGAAATTCCAAAACAATAGCAAAAAAATTCAAAAAATTAAAAAATACAATTACGGATTCATTTAAAACCGAAATAGGTCGGAAAAGGCCGAGAAAAACAGAAAATAAAAATTACCATCCGTTTCGTTCCATCCTGGAACAAAATAAAAAATTCAAAAAAAATAGCAAAAAAATTCAAAAAAATCAAAAATACGGTTATGGATTCATTTCAAGCCAAAATAGATTGGAAAATGATGAGATAGAAAGAAAATAAAAGTTATCGTTCCGGTCCATTCCTACCCGACACGTAATAGAAAATTCTAAAACAATAGCAAAAAAATTCAAAAAATTAAAGAATACCATTACGGGTTCATTCCAAGCCAAAATAGGTCGGAAAAGGCCGAGCAAAACAGAAAATAAAAATTATCGTTCCGTTTCGTTCCTATCCGTCGCTAAATATGAAAATTAAACAAAAATAGCAAAAAAATTCAAAAAATTAAAAAATACCATTATTGTTTCATTTCAAGCCAAAATAAGTTGGAAAAGGATAAGAAAGAGAGAAAATAAAAGTTATCGTTCCGTTCCGTTCCGTTCTTACCCGACGCATAATAGAAAATTCAAGAAAAACAGCAAAAAAATTCAAAAAGTTTAAAAATACGGTTATGGATTCATTTCAAGCCAAAATAGGTTGGAAAATGAAGAGATAGAGAGAAAATAAAAGTTATCGTTCCGTTCCGTTCCTACCAGACACGAAATAGAAAATTCCAAAACGATAGCAAAAAAATTCAAAAAATTAAAAAATACGGTTATGGATTCATTTCAAGCCAAAATAGGTTGGAAAATGATGAGATAGAGAGAAAATAAAAGGTATCGTTCCGTTCCGTTCCTACCAGACACGAAATAGAAAATTCCAAAACAATAGCAAAAAAATTCAAAAAATTAAAAAATACGGTTATGGATTCATTTCAAGCCAGAATAGATTGGAAAAGGATGAGATAGAGAGAAAATAAAAGTTATCGTTCCGTTCCGTTCCTACCCGACACGAAATAGAAAATTCCAAAACAATAGCAAAAAAATTCAAAAATTTAAAAAATATGGTTATGGATTCATTTCAAGCCAAAATAGATTGGAAAAAGATGAGATATAGAGAAAATAAAAATTATCGTTTAGTTTCGTTCCTACCCGACACGAAATAGAAAATTCCAAAACAATAGCAAAAAAATTCAAAAAATTAAAAAATACGGTTATGGATTCATTTCAAGCCAAAATAGATTGGAAAATGATGAGATAGAGAGAAAATAAAAGTTATCGTTCCGTTCCGTTCCTACCAGACACGAAATAGAAAATTCCAAAACAATAGCAAAAAAATTCAAAAAATTAAAAAATAAGGTTATGGATTCATTTCAAGCCAAAATAGATTGGAAAAGGATGAGATAGAGAGAAAATAAAAGTTATCGTTCCGTTCCGTTCCTACCCGACACGAAATAGAAAATTCCAAAACAATAGCAAAAAAATTCAAAAAATTAAAGAATACCATTACGGGTTCATTTCAAGCCAAAATAGGTCGGAAAACGCCGAGAAAAACAGAAAATAAAAATTATCGTTCCGTCTCGTTCCTACCAGGCACTAAATAGAGAATTCAAACAAAATAGCAAAAAAATTCAAAAAATTAAAAAATACAATTATGGCTTCATTTCAATAAAAAATAGGTCGGAAAAGGCTGAGAAAAACAGAAAATAAAAGTTATCGTTCCGGTCCATTCCTACCCGACACGTAATAGAAAATTCTAAAACAATAGCAAAAAAATTCAAAAAATTAAAGAATACCATTACGGGTTCATTCCAAGCCAAAATAGGTCGGAAAAGGCCGAGAAAAACAGAAAATAAAAATTATCGTTTCGTTCCGTTCCTACCCGACACGAAATTGAAAATTCCAAAACAATAGCAAAAAAATTCAAAAAATTAAAAAATACGGTTATGGATTCATTTCAAGCCAAAATAGATTGGAAAAGGATGAGATAGAGAGAAAATAAAAGTTATCGTTCTGGTCCATTCCTACTCGACACGTAATAGAAAATTCTAAAACAATAGAAAAAAATTCAAAAAATTAAAAAATACAATTACGGATTCATTTAAAACCGAAATAGGTCGGAAAATGCCGAGTAAAACAGAAAATAAAAATTACCATCCGTTTCGTTCCATCCTGGAACAAAATAAAAAATTCAAAAAAAATAGCAAAAAAATTCAAAAATTTCAAAAATACGGTTATGGATTCATTTCAAGCCAAAATAGATTGGAAAAGGATGAGATAGAAAGAAAATAAAAGTTATCGTTCCGGTCCATTCCTACCCGACACGTAATAGAAAATTCTAAAACAATAGCAAAAAAATTCAAAAAATTAAAGAATACCATTACGGGTTCATTCCAAGCCAAAATAGGTCGGAAAAGGCAGAGAAAAACAGAAAATAAAAATTATCGTTCCGTTTCGTTCCTACCCGTCGCTAAATATGAAAATTAAACAAAAATAGCAAAAAAATTCAAAAAATTAAAAAATACCATTATTGTTTCATTTCAAGCCAAAATAAGTTGGAAAAGGATAAGAAAGAGAGAAAATAAAAGTTATCGTTCCGTTCCGTTCCGTTCTTACCCGACGCATAATAGAAAATTCAAGAAAAACAGCAAAAAAATTCAAAAAGTTTAAAAATACGGTTATGGATTCATTTCAAGCCAAAATAGGTTGGAAAATGAAGAGATAGAGAGAAAATAAAAGTTATCGTTCCGTTCCGTTCCTACCAGACACGAAATAGAAAATTCCAAAACAATAGCAAAAAAATTCAAAAAATTAAAAAATACGGTTATGGATTCATTTCAAGCCAAAATAGATTGGAAAAGGATGAGATAGAGAGAAAATAAAAGTTATCGTTCCGTTCCGTTTCTACCCGACACGAAATAGAAAATTCCAAAACAATTGCAAAAAAATTCAAAAAATTAAAGAATACCATTACGGGTTCATTTCAAGCAAAAATAGGACGGAAAACGCCGAGAAAAACTGAAAATAATAATTATCGTTCCGTTTTGTTCCTACCAGGCACTAAATAGAAAATTCAAGCAAAATAGCAAAAAAATTCAAAAAATTAAAAGATACAATTATGGCTTCATTTCAATAAAAAATGGGTCGGAAAAGGCTGAGAAAAACAGAAAATAAAAATTATCGTTCCGTTTCGTTCCTACCCGGCGCTAAATATGAAATTCAAAAAAAATAGCAAAAAAGTTCAACAAATTAAAAAATACCATAATGGATTCATTTCAAGCCAAAATAAGTTGGAAAAGGATGAGATAGAGAGAAAATAAAAATTATCGTTTCGTTCCGTTCCTACCCGACACGAAATTGAAAATTCCAAAACAATAGCAAAAAAATTCAAAAAATTAAAAAATACGGTTATGGATTCATTTCAAGCCAAAATAGATTGGAAAAGGATGAGATAGAGAGAAAATAAAAGTTATCGTTCTGGTCCATTCCTACTCGACACGTAATAGAAAATTCTAAAACAATAGAAAAAAATTCAAAAAATTAAAAAATAAAATTACGGATTCATTTAAAACCGAAATAGGTCGGAAAATGCCGAGTAAAACAGAAAATAAAAATTACCATCCGTTTCGTTCCATCCTGGAACAAAATAGAAAATTCAAAAAAAATAGCAAAAAAATTCAAAAAACTAAAAAATACAGTTATGGATTCATTTCAAGCCAAAATATATTGGAAAAGGATGAGATAGAGAGAAAATAAAAGTTATCGTTCCGGTCCATTCCTACCCGACACGTAATAGAAAATTCTAAAACAATAGAAAAAAATTCAAAAAATTAAAAAATACAATTACGGATTCATTTAAAACCGAAATAGGTCGGAAAATGCCGAGTAAAACAGAAAATAAAAATTACCATCCGTTTCGTTCCATCCTGGAACAAAATAGAAAATTCAAAAAAAATAGCAAAAAAATTCAAAAAACTAAAAAATACAGTTATGGATTCATTTCAAGCCAAAATATATTGGAAAAGGATGAGATAGAGAGAAAATAAAAGTTATCGTTCCGGTCCATTCCTACCCGACACGTAATAGAAAATTCTAAAACAATAGCAAAAAAATTCAAAAAATTAAAGAATACCATTACGGGTTCATTCCAAGCCAAAATAGGTCGGAAAAGGCCGAGAAAAACAGAAAATAAAAATTATCGTTCCGTATCGTTCCTACCCGTCGCTAAATATGAAAATTAAACAAAAATAGCAAAAAAATTCAAAAAACTAAAAAATACCATTATGGTTTCATTTCAAGCCAAAATAAGTTGGAAAAGGATAAGAAAGAGAGAAAATAAAAGTTATCGTTCCGTTCCGTTCCTACCCGACGCATAATAGAAAATTCAAGAAAAACAGCAAAAAAATTCAAAAAGTTTAAAAATACGGTTATGGATTCATTTCAAGCCAAAATAGGTTGGAAAATGATGAGATAGAGAGAAAATAAAAGTTATCGTTCCGTTCCGTTCCTACCAGACACGAAATAGAAAATTCCAAAACAATAACAAAAAAATTCAAAAAATTAAAAAATAGGGTTATGGATTCATTTCAAGCCAAAATAGATTGGAAAAAGATGAGATATAGAGAAAATAAAAATTATCGTTTCGTTTCGTTCCTACCCGACACGAAATAGAAAATTCCAAAACAATAGCAAAAAAATTCAAAAAATTAAAGAATACCATTACGGGTTCATTTCAAGCCAAAATATGTCGGAAAAGGCCGAGAAAAACAGAAAATAAAAATTATCGTTCCGTATCGTTCCTACCCGTCGCTAAATATGAAAATTAAACAAAAATAGCAAAAAAATTCAAAAAATTAAAAAATACCATTATTGTTTCATTTCAAGCCAAAATAAGTTGGAAAAGGATAAGAAAGAGAGAAAATAAAAGTTATCGTTCCGTTCCGTTCCGTTCCTACCCGACGCATAATAGAAAATTCAAGAAAAACAGCAAAAAAATTCAAAAAGTTTAAAAATACGGTTATGGATTCATTTCAAGCCAAAATAGGTTGGAAAATGATGAGATAGAGAGAAAATAAAAGTTATCGTTCCATTCCGTTCCTACCCGACACGAAATAGAAAATTCCAAAACAATAGCAAAAAAATTCAAAAAATTAAAAAATATGGTTATGGATTCATTTCAAGCCAAAATAGATTGGAAAAAGATGAGATATAGAGAAAATAAAAATTATCGTTTCGTTTCGTTCCTACCCGACACGAAATAGAAAATTCCAAAACAATAGCAAAAAAATTCAAAAAATTAAAAAATTCGGTTATGGATTCATTTCAAGCCAAAATAGATTGGAAAAGGATGAGATAGAGAGAAAATAAAAGTTATCGTTCCGTTCCGTTCCTACCCGACACGAAATAGAAAATTCTAAAACAATAGCAAAAAAATTCAAAAAATTAAAGAATACCATTACGGGTTCATTCCAAGCCAAAATAAGTCGGAAAAGGCCGAGAAAAATAGAAAATATAAATTATCGTTCCGTTTCGTTCCTACCCGTGGCAAAATATGAAATTAAACAAAAATAGGAAAAAAATTCAAAAAATTAAAAAATACCATTATGGTTTTATTTCAAGCCAAAATATGTTGGAAAAGGATGAGAAAGAGAGAAAATAAAAGTTATCGTTCCGGTCCATTCCTACCCGACACGTAATAGAAAATTCTAAAACAATAGAAAAAAATTCAAAAAATTAAAAAATACAATTACGGATTCATTTAAAACCGAAATAGGTCGGAAAATGCCGAGTAAAACAGAAAATAAAAATTACCATCCGTTTCGTTCCATCCTGGAACAAAATAAAAAATTCAAAAAAAATAGCAAAAAAATTCAAAAAATTAAAAATATGGTTATGGATTCATTTCAAGCCAAAATAGATTGGAAAAGGATGAGATAGAGAGAAAATAAAAGTTATCGTTCCGGTCCATTCCTACCCGACACGTAATAGAAAATTCTAAAACAATAGAAAAAAATTCAAAAAATTAAAAAATACAATTACGGATTCATTTAAAACCGAAATAGGTCGGAAAATGCCGAGTAAAACAGAAAATAAAAATTACCATCCGTTTCGTTCCATCCTGGAACAAAATAAAAAATTCAAAAAAAATAGCAAAAAAATTCAAAAAATTCAAAAAATTCAAAAATACGGTTATGGATTCATTTCAAGCCAAAATAGATTGGAAAAGGATGAGATAGAGAGAAAATAAAAGTTATCGTTCCGTTCCATTCCTACCCGACACAAAATAGAAAATTCTAAAACAATAGCAAAAAAATTCAAAAAATTAAAAAATATGGTTATGGATTCATTTCAAGCCGAAATAGATTGGAAAAGGATGAGATATAGAGAAAATAAAAATTATCGTTTCGTTTCGTTCCTACCCGACACGAAATAGAAAATTCCAAAACAATAGCAAAAAAATTCAAAAAATTAAAGAATACCATTACGGGTTCATTTCAAGCTAAAATAGGTCGGAAAACGCCGAGAAAAACAGAAAATAAAAATTATCGTTCCGTCTCGTTCCTACCAGGCACTAAATAGAGAATTCAAACAAAATAGCAAAAAAATTCTAAAAATTAAAAAATACAATTATGGCTTCATTTCAATAAAAAATAGGTCGGAAAAGGCAGAGAAAAACAGAAAATAAAAATTCTCGTTCCGTTTCGTTCCTACCCGGCGCTAGATATGAAATTCAAAAAAAATAGCAAAAAAGTTTAAAAAATTAAAAAATACCATAATGGATTCATTTCAAGCCAAAATAAGTTGGAAAAGGATGAGATAGAGAGAAAATAAAAATTATCGTTTCGTTTCGTTCCTACCCGACACGAAATAGAAATTCCAAAAAAATAGCAAAAAAATTCAAAAAATTAAAAAATACAATTACGGATTCATTTAAAACCGAAATAGGTCGGAAAAGGCCGAGAAAAACAGAAAATAAAAATTACCATCCGTTTCGTTCCATCCTGGAACAAAATAAAAAATTCAAAAAAAATAGCAAAAAAATTCAAAAAAATCAAAAATACGGTTATGGATTCATTTCAAGCCAAAATAGATTGGAAAATGATGAGATAGAAAGAAAATAAAAGTTATCGTTCCGGTCCATTCCTACCCGACACGTAATAGAAAATTCTAAAACAATAGCAAAAAAATTCAAAAAATTAAAGAATACCATTACGGGTTCATTCCAAGCCAAAATAGGTCGGAAAAGGCCGAGCAAAACAGAAAATAAAAATTACCATCCGTTTCGTTCCATCCTGGAACAAAATAAAAAATTCAAAAAAAATAGCAAAAAAATTCAAAAAATTCAAAAAATTCAAAAATACGGTTATGGATTCATTTCAAGCCAAAATAGATTGGAAAAGGATGAGATAGAGAGAAAATAAAAGTTATCGTTCCGTTCCATTCCTACCCGACACAAAATAGAAAATTCTAAAACAATAGCAAAAAAATTCAAAAAATTAAAAAATATGGTTATGGATTCATTTCAAGCCGAAATAGATTGGAAAAGGATGAGATATAGAGAAAATAAAAATTATCGTTTCGTTTCGTTCCTACCCGACACGAAATAGAAAATTCCAAAACAATAGCAAAAAAATTCAAAAAATTAAAGAATACCATTACGGGTTCATTTCAAGCTAAAATAGGTCGGAAAACGCCGAGAAAAACAGAAAATAAAAATTATCGTTCCGTCTCGTTCCTACCAGGCACTAAATAGAGAATTCAATCAAAATAGCAAAAAAATTCTAAAAATTAAAAAATACAATTATGGCTTCATTTCAATAAAAAATAGGTCGGAAAAGGCAGAGAAAAACAGAAAATAAAAATTCTCGTTCCGTTTCGTTCCTACCCGGCGCTAGATATGAAATTCAAAAAAAATAGCAAAAAAGTTCAAAAAATTAAAAAATACCATAATGGATTCATTTCAAGCCAAAATAAGTTGGAAAAGGATGAGATAGAGAGAAAATAAAAATTATCGTTTCGTTTCGTTCCTACCCGACACGAAATAGAAATTCCAAAACAATAGCAAAAAAATTCAAAAAATTAAAAAATACAATTACGGATTCATTTAAAACCGAAATAGGTCGGAAAAGGCCGAGAAAAACAGAAAATAAAAATTACCATCCGTTTCGTTCCATCCTGGAACAAAATAAAAAATTCAAAAAAAATAGCAAAAAAATTCAAAAAAATCAAAAATACGGTTATGGATTCATTTCAAGCCAAAATAGATTGGAAAATGATTAGATAGAAAGAAAATAAAAGTTATCGTTCCGGTCCATTCCTACCCGACACGTAATAGAAAATTCTAAAACAATAGCAAAAAAATTCAAAAAATTAAAGAATACCATTACGGGTTCATTCCAAGCCAAAATAGGTCGGAAAAGGCCGAGCAAAACAGAAAATAAAAATTATCGTTCCGTTTCGTTCCTATCCGTCGCTAAATATGAAAATTAAACAAAAATAGCAAAAAAATTCAAAAAATTAAAAAATACCATTATTGTTTCATTTCAAGCCAAAATAAGTTGGAAAAGGATAAGAAAGAGAGAAAATAAAAGTTATCGTTCCGTTCCGTTCCGTTCTTACCCGACGCATAATAGAAAATTCAAGAAAAACAGCAAAAAAATTCAAAAAGTTTAAAAATACGGTTATGGATTCATTTCAAGCCAAAATAGGTTGGAAAATGAAGAGATAGAGAGAAAATAAAAGTTATCGTTCCGTTCCGTTCCTACCAGACACGAAATAGAAAATTCCAAAACGATAGCAAAAAAATTCAAAAAATTAAAAAATACGGTTATGGATTCATTTCAAGCCAAAATAGGTTGGAAAATGATGAGATAGAGAGAAAATAAAAGGTATCGTTCCGTTCCGTTCCTACCAGACACGAAATAGAAAATTCCAAAACAATAGCAAAAAAATTCAAAAAATTAAAAAATACGGTTATGGATTCATTTCAAGCCAGAATAGATTGGAAAAGGATGAGATAGAGAGAAAATAAAAGTTATCGTTCCGTTCCGTTCCTACCCGACACGAAATAGAAAATTCCAAAACAATAGCAAAAAAATTCAAAAATTTAAAAAATATGGTTATGGATTCATTTCAAGCCAAAATAGATTGGAAAAAGATGAGATATAGAGAAAATAAAAATTATCGTTTAGTTTCGTTCCTACCCGACACGAAATAGAAAATTCCAAAACAATAGCAAAAAAATTCAAAAAATTAAAAAATACGGTTATGGATTCATTTCAAGCCAAAATAGATTGGAAAATGATGAGATAGAGAGAAAATAAAAGTTATCGTTCCTTTCCGTTCCTACCAGACACGAAATAGAAAATTCCAAAACAATAGCAAAAAAATTCAAAAAATTAAAAAATAAGGTTATGGATTCATTTCAAGCCAAAATAGATTGGAAAAGGATGAGATAGAGAGAAAATAAAAGTTATCGTTCCGTTCCGTTCCTACCCGACACGAAATAGAAAATTCCAAAACAATAGCAAAAAAATTCAAAAAATTAAAGAATACCATTACGGGTTCATTTCAAGCCAAAATAGGTCGGAAAACGCCGAGAAAAACAGAAAATAAAAATTATCGTTCCGTCTCGTTCCTACCAGGCACTAAATAGAGAATTCAAACAAAATAGCAAAAAAATTCAAAAAATTAAAAAATACAATTATGGCTTCATTTCAATAAAAAATAGGTCGGAAAAGGCTGAGAAAAACAGAAAATAAAAGTTATCGTTCCGGTCCATTCCTACCCGACACGTAATAGAAAATTCTAAAACAATAGCAAAAAAATTCAAAAAATTAAAGAATACCATTACGGGTTCATTCCAAGCCAAAATAGGTCGGAAAAGGCCGAGAAAAACAGAAAATAAAAATTATCGTTTCGTTCCGTTCCTACCCGACACGAAATTGAAAATTCCAAAACAATAGCAAAAAAATTCAAAAAATTAAAAAATACGGTTATGGATTCATTTCAAGCCAAAATAGATTGGAAAAGGATGAGATAGAGAGAAAATAAAAGTTATCGTTCTGGTCCATTCCTACTCGACACGTAATAGAAAATTCTAAAACAATAGAAAAAAATTCAAAAAATTAAAAAATACAATTACGGATTCATTTAAAACCGAAATAGGTCGGAAAATGCCGAGTAAAACAGAAAATAAAAATTACCATCCGTTTCGTTCCATCCTGGAACAAAATAAAAAATTCAAAAAAAATAGCAAAAAAATTCAAAAATTTCAAAAATACGGTTATGGATTCATTTCAAGCCAAAATAGATTGGAAAAGGATGAGATAGAAAGAAAATAAAAGTTATCGTTCCGGTCCATTCCTACCCGACACGTAATAGAAAATTCTAAAACAATAGCAAAAAAATTCAAAAAATTAAAGAATACCATTACGGGTTCATTCCAAGCCAAAATAGGTCGGAAAAGGCAGAGAAAAACAGAAAATAAAAATTATCGTTCCGTTTCGTTCCTACCCGTCGCTAAATATGAAAATTAAACAAAAATAGCAAAAAAATTCAAAAAATTAAAAAATACCATTATTGTTTCATTTCAAGCCAAAATAAGTTGGAAAAGGATAAGAAAGAGAGAAAATAAAAGTTATCGTTCCGTTCCGTTCCGTTCTTACCCGACGCATAATAGAAAATTCAAGAAAAACAGCAAAAAAATTCAAAAAGTTTAAAAATACGGTTATGGATTCATTTCAAGCCAAAATAGGTTGGAAAATGAAGAGATAGAGAGAAAATAAAAGTTATCGTTCCGTTCCGTTCCTACCAGACACGAAATAGAAAATTCCAAAACGATAGCAAAAAAATTCAAAAAATTAAAAAATACGGTTATGGATTCATTTCAAGCCAAAATAGGTTGGAAAATGATGAGATAGAGAGAAAATAAAAGGTATCGTTCCGTTCCGTTCCTACCAGACACGAAATAGAAAATTCCAAAACAATAGCAAAAAAATTCAAAAAATTAAAAAATACGGTTATGGATTCATTTCAAGCCAAAATAGATTGGAAAAGGATGAGATAGAGAGAAAATAAAAGTTATCGTTCCGTTCCGTTCCTACCCGACACGAAATAGAAAATTCCAAAACAATAGCAAAAAAATTCAAAAATTTAAAAAATATGGTTATGGATTCATTTCAAGCCAAAATAGATTGGAAAAAGATGAGATATAGAGAAAATAAAAATTTTCGTTTAGTTTCGTTCCTACCCGACACGAAATAGAAAATTCCAAAACAATAGCAAAAAAATTCAAAAAATTAAAAAATACGGTTATGGATTCATTTCAAGCCAAAATAGATTGGAAAATGATGAGATAGAGAGAAAATAAAAGTTATCGTTCCGTTCCGTTCCTACCAGACACGAAATAGAAAATTCTAAAACAATAGCAAAAAAATTCAAAAAATTAAAAAATATGGTTATGGATTCATTTCAAGCCGAAATAGATTTAAAAGGATGAGATATAGAGAAAATAAAAATTATCGTTTCGTTTCGTTCCTACCCGACGCGAAATAGAAAATTCCAAAACAATAGCAAAAAAATTCAAAAAATTAAAGAATACCATTACGGGTTCATTTCAAGCTAAAATAGGTCGGAAAACGCCGAGAAAAACAGAAAATAAAAATTATCGTTCCGTCTCGTTCCTACCAGGCACTAAATAGAGAATTCAAACAAAATAGCAAAAAAATTCTAAAAATTAAAAAATACAATTATGGCTTCATTTCAATAAAAAATAGGACGGAAAAGGCAGAGAAAAACAGAAAATAAAAATTCTCGTTCCGTTTCGTTCCTACCCGGCGCTAGATATGAAATTCAAAAAAAATAGCAAAAAAGTTCAAAAAATTAAAAAATACCATAATGGATTCATTTCAAGCCAAAATAAGTTGGAAAAGGATGAGATAGAGAGAAAATAAAAATTATCGTTTCGTTTCGTTCCTACCCGACACGAAATAGAAATTCCAAAACAATAGCAAAAAAATTCAAAAAATTAAAAAATACAATTACGGATTCATTTAAAACCGAAATAGGTCGGAAAAGGCCGAGAAAAACAGAAAATAAAAATTACCATCCGTTTCGTTCCATCCTGGAACAAAATAAAAAATTCAAAAAAAATAGCAAAAAAATTCAAAAAAATCAAAAATACGGTTATGGATTCATTTCAAGCCAAAATAGATTGGAAAATGATGAGATAGAAAGAAAATAAAAGTTATCGTTCCGGTCCATTCCTACCCGACACGTAATAGAAAATTCTAAAACAATAGCAAAAAAATTCAAAAAATTAAAGAATACCATTACGGGTTCATTCCAAGCCAAAATAGGTCGGAAAAGGCCGAGCAAAACAGAAAATAAAAATTATCGTTCCGTTTCGTTCCTATCCGTCGCTAAATATGAAAATTAAACAAAAATAGCAAAAAAATTCAAAAAATTAAAAAATACCATTATTGTTTCATTTCAAGCCAAAATAAGTTGGAAAAGGATAAGAAAGAGAGAAAATAAAAGTTATCGTTCCGTTCCGTTCCGTTCTTACCCGACGCATAATAGAAAATTCAAGAAAAACAGCAAAAAAATTCAAAAAGTTTAAAAATACGGTTATGGATTCATTTCAAGCCAAAATAGGTTGGAAAATGAAGAGATAGAGAGAAAATAAAAGTTATCGTTCCGTTCCGTTCCTACCAGACACGAAATAGAAAATTCCAAAACGATAGCAAAAAAATTCAAAAAATTAAAAAATACGGTTATGGATTCATTTCAAGCCAAAATAGGTTGGAAAATGATGAGATAGAGAGAAAATAAAAGGTATCGTTCCGTTCCGTTCCTACCAGACACGAAATAGAAAATTCCAAAACAATAGCAAAAAAATTCAAAAAATTAAAAAATACGGTTATGGATTCATTTCAAGCCAGAATAGATTGGAAAAGGATGAGATAGAGAGAAAATAAAAGTTATCGTTCCGTTCCGTTCCTACCCGACACGAAATAGAAAATTCCAAAACAATAGCAAAAAAATTCAAAAATTTAAAAAATATGGTTATGGATTCATTTCAAGCCAAAATAGATTGGAAAAAGATGAGATATAGAGAAAATAAAAATTATCGTTTAGTTTCGTTCCTACCCGACACGAAATAGAAAATTCCAAAACAATAGCAAAAAAGTTCAAAAAATTAAAAAATACGGTTATGGATTCATTTCAAGCCAAAATAGATTGGAAAATGATGAGATAGAGAGAAAATAAAAGTTATCGTTCCGTTCCGTTCCTACCAGACACGAAATAGAAAATTCCAAAACAATAGCAAAAAAATTCAAAAAATTAAAAAATAAGGTTATGGATTCATTTCAAGCCAAAATAGATTGGAAAAGGATGAGATAGAGAGAAAATAAAAGTTATCGTTCCGTTCCGTTCCTACCCGACACGAAATAGAAAATTCCAAAACAATAGCAAAAAAATTCAAAAAATTAAAGAATACCATTACGGGTTCATTTCAAGCCAAAATAGGTCGGAAAACGCCGAGAAAAACAGAAAATAAAAATTATCGTTCCGTCTCGTTCCTACCAGGCACTAAATAGAGAATTCAAACAAAATAGCAAAAAAATTCAAAAAATTAAAAAATACAATTATGGCTTCATTTCAATAAAAAATAGGTCGGAAAAGGCTGAGAAAAACAGAAAATAAAAGTTATCGTTCCGGTCCATTCCTACCCGACACGTAATAGAAAATTCTAAAACAATAGCAAAAAAATTCAAAAAATTAAAGAATACCATTACGGGTTCATTCCAAGCCAAAATAGGTCGGAAAAGGCCGAGAAAAACAGAAAATAAAAATTATCGTTTCGTTCCGTTCCTACCCGACACGAAATTGAAAATTCCAAAACAATAGCAAAAAAATTCAAAAAATTAAAAAATACGGTTATGGATTCATTTCAAGCCAAAATAGATTGGAAAAGGATGAGATAGAGAGAAAATAAAAGTTATCTTTCTGGTCCATTCCTACTCGACACGTAATAGAAAATTCTAAAACAATAGAAAAAAATTCAAAAAATTAAAAAATACAATTACGGATTCATTTAAAACCGAAATAGGTCGGAAAATGCCGAGTAAAACAGAAAATAAAAATTACCATCCGTTTCGTTCCATCCTGGAACAAAATAAAAAATTCAAAAAAAATAGCAAAAAAATTCAAAAATTTCAAAAATACGGTTATGGATTCATTTCAAGCCAAAATAGATTGGAAAAGGATGAGATAGAAAGAAAATAAAAGTTATCGTTCCGGTCCATTCCTACCCGACACGTAATAGAAAATTCTAAAACAATAGCAAAAAAATTCAAAAAATTAAAGAATACCATTACGGGTTCATTCCAAGCCAAAATAGGTCGGAAAAGGCAGAGAAAAACAGAAAATAAAAATTATCGTTCCGTTTCGTTCCTACCCGTCGCTAAATATGAAAATTAAACAAAAATAGCAAAAAAATTCAAAAAATTAAAAAATACCATTATTGTTTCATTTCAAGCCAAAATAAGTTGGAAAAGGATAAGAAAGAGAGAAAATAAAAGTTATCGTTCCGTTCCGTTCCGTTCTTACCCGACGCATAATAGAAAATTCAAGAAAAACAGCAAAAAAATTCAAAAAGTTTAAAAATACGGTTATGGATTCATTTCAAGCCAAAATAGGTTGGAAAATGAAGAGATAGAGAGAAAATAAAAGTTATCGTTCCGTTCCGTTCCTACCAGACACGAAATAGAAAATTCCAAAACAATAGCAAAAAAATTCAAAAAATTAAAAAATACGGTTATGGATTCATTTCAAGCCAAAATAGATTGGAAAAGGATGAGATAGAGAGAAAATAAAAGTTATCGTTCCGTTCCGTTTCTACCCGACACGAAATAGAAAATTCCAAAACAATTGCAAAAAAATTCAAAAAATTAAAGAATACCATTACGGGTTCATTTCAAGCAAAAATAGGACGGAAAACGCCGAGAAAAACTGAAAATAATAATTATCGTTCCGTTTTGTTCCTACCAGGCACTAAATAGAAAATTCAAGCAAAATAGCAAAAAAATTCAAAAAATTAAAAGATACAATTATGGCTTCATTTCAATAAAAAATGGGTCGGAAAAGGCTGAGAAAAACAGAAAATAAAAATTATCGTTCCGTTTCGTTCCTACCCGGCGCTAAATATGAAATTCAAAAAAAATAGCAAAAAAGTTCAACAAATTAAAAAATACCATAATGGATTCATTTCAAGCCAAAATAAGTTGGAAAAGGATGAGATAGAGAGAAAATAAAAATTATCGTTTCGTTCCGTTCCTACCCGACACGAAATTGAAAATTCCAAAACAATAGCAAAAAAATTCAAAAAATTAAAAAATACGGTTATGGATTCATTTCAAGCCAAAATAGATTGGAAAAGGATGAGATAGAGAGAAAATAAAAGTTATCGTTCTGGTCCATTCCTACTCGACACGTAATAGAAAATTCTAAAACAATAGAAAAAAATTCAAAAAATTAAAAAATAAAATTACGGATTCATTTAAAACCGAAATAGGTCGGAAAATGCCGAGTAAAACAGAAAATAAAAATTACCATCCGTTTCGTTCCATCCTGGAACAAAATAGAAAATTCAAAAAAAATAGCAAAAAAATTCAAAAAACTAAAAAATACAGTTATGGATTCATTTCAAGCCAAAATATATTGGAAAAGGATGAGATAGAGAGAAAATAAAAGTTATCGTTCCGGTCCATTCCTACCCGACACGTAATAGAAAATTCTAAAACAATAGAAAAAAATTCAAAAAATTAAAAAATACAATTACGGATTCATTTAAAACCGAAATAGGTCGGAAAATGCCGAGTAAAACAGAAAATAAAAATTACCATCCGTTTCGTTCCATCCTGGAACAAAATAGAAAATTCAAAAAAAATAGCAAAAAAATTCAAAAAACTAAAAAATACAGTTATGGATTCATTTCAAGCCAAAATATATTGGAAAAGGATGAGATAGAGAGAAAATAAAAGTTATCGTTCCGGTCCATTCCTACCCGACACGTAATAGAAAATTCTAAAACAATAGCAAAAAAATTCAAAAAATTAAAGAATACCATTACGGGTTCATTCCAAGCCAAAATAGGTCGGAAAAGGCCGAGAAAAACAGAAAATAAAAATTATCGTTCCGTATCGTTCCTACCCGTCGCTAAATATGAAAATTAAACAAAAATAGCAAAAAAATTCAAAAAACTAAAAAATACCATTATGGTTTCATTTCAAGCCAAAATAAGTTGGAAAAGGATAAGAAAGAGAGAAAATAAAAGTTATCGTTCCGTTCCGTTCCTACCCGACGCATAATAGAAAATTCAAGAAAAACAGCAAAAAAATTCAAAAAGTTTAAAAATACGGTTATGGATTCATTTCAAGCCAAAATAGGTTGGAAAATGATGAGATAGAGAGAAAATAAAAGTTATCGTTCCGTTCCGTTCCTACCAGACACGAAATAGAAAATTCCAAAACAATAACAAAAAAATTCAAAAAATTAAAAAATAGGGTTATGGATTCATTTCAAGCCAAAATAGATTGGAAAAAGATGAGATATAGAGAAAATAAAAATTATCGTTTCGTTTCGTTCCTACCCGACACGAAATAGAAAATTCCAAAACAATAGCAAAAAAATTCAAAAAATTAAAGAATACCATTACGGGTTCATTTCAAGCCAAAATATGTCGGAAAAGGCCGAGAAAAACAGAAAATAAAAATTATCGTTCCGTATCGTTCCTACCCGTCGCTAAATATGAAAATTAAACAAAAATAGCAAAAAAATTCAAAAAATTAAAAAATACCATTATTGTTTCATTTCAAGCCAAAATAAGTTGGAAAAGGATAAGAAAGAGAGAAAATAAAAGTTATCGTTCCGTTCCGTTCCGTTCCTACCCGACGCATAATAGAAAATTCAAGAAAAACAGCAAAAAAATTCAAAAAGTTTAAAAATACGGTTATGGATTCATTTCAAGCCAAAATAGGTTGGAAAATGATGAGATAGAGAGAAAATAAAAGTTATCGTTCCATTCCGTTCCTACCCGACACGAAATAGAAAATTCCAAAACAATAGCAAAAAAATTCAAAAAATTAAAAAATATGGTTATGGATTCATTTCAAGCCAAAATAGATTGGAAAAAGATGAGATATAGAGAAAATAAAAATTATCGTTTCGTTTCGTTCCTACCCGACACGAAATAGAAAATTCCAAAACAATAGCAAAAAAATTCAAAAAATTAAAAAATTCGGTTATGGATTCATTTCAAGCCAAAATAGATTGGAAAAGGATGAGATAGAGAGAAAATAAAAGTTATCGTTCCGTTCCGTTCCTACCCGACACGAAATAGAAAATTCTAAAACAATAGCAAAAAAATTCAAAAAATTAAAGAATACCATTACGGGTTCATTCCAAGCCAAAATAAGTCGGAAAAGGCCGAGAAAAATAGAAAATATAAATTATCGTTCCGTTTCGTTCCTACCCGTGGCAAAATATGAAATTAAACAAAAATAGGAAAAAAATTCAAAAAATTAAAAAATACCATTATGGTTTTATTTCAAGCCAAAATAAGTTGGAAAAGGATGAGAAAGAGAGAAAATAAAAGTTATCGTTCCGGTCCATTCCTACCCGACACGTAATAGAAAATTCTAAAACAATAGAAAAAAATTCAAAAAATTAAAAAATACAATTACGGATTCATTTAAAACCGAAATAGGTCGGAAAATGCCGAGTAAAACAGAAAATAAAAATTACCATCCGTTTCGTTCCATCCTGGAACAAAATAAAAAATTCAAAAAAAATAGCAAAAAAATTCAAAAAATTAAAAATATGGTTATGGATTCATTTCAAGCCAAAATAGATTGGAAAAGGATGAGATAGAGAGAAAATAAAAGTTATCGTTCCGGTCCATTCCTACCCGACACGTAATAGAAAATTCTAAAACAATAGAAAAAAATTCAAAAAATTAAAAAATACAATTACGGATTCATTTAAAACCGAAATAGGTCGGAAAATGCCGAGTAAAACAGAAAATAAAAATTACCATCCGTTTCGTTCCATCCTGGAACAAAATAAAAAATTCAAAAAAAATAGCAAAAAAATTCAAAAAATTCAAAAATACGGTTATGGATTCATTTCAAGCCAAAATAGATTGGAAAAGGATGAGATAGAGAGAAAATAAAAGTTATCGTTCCGTTCCATTCCTACCCGACACAAAATAGAAAATTCTAAAACAATAGCAAAAAAATTCAAAAAATTAAAAAATATGGTTATGGATTCATTTCAAGCCGAAATAGATTGGAAAAGGATGAGATATAGAGAAAATAAAAATTATCGTTTCGTTTCGTTCCTACCCGACACGAAATAGAAAATTCCAAAACAATAGCAAAAAAATTCAAAAAATTAAAGAATACCATTACGGGTTCATTTCAAGCTAAAATAGGTCGGAAAACGCCGAGAAAAACAGAAAATAAAAATTATCGTTCCGTCTCGTTCCTACCAGGCACTAAATAGAGAATTCAAACAAAATAGCAAAAAAATTCTAAAAATTAAAAAATACAATTATGGCTTCATTTCAATAAAAAATAGGTCGGAAAAGGCAGAGAAAAACAGAAAATAAAAATTCTCGTTCCGTTTCGTTCCTACCCGGCGCTAGATATGAAATTCAAAAAAAATAGCAAAAAAGTTTAAAAAATTAAAAAATACCATAATGGATTCATTTCAAGCCAAAATAAGTTGGAAAAGGATGAGATAGAGAGAAAATAAAAATTATCGTTTCGTTTCGTTCCTACCCGACACGAAATAGAAATTCCAAAAAAATAGCAAAAAAATTCAAAAAATTAAAAAATACAATTACGGATTCATTTAAAACCGAAATAGGTCGGAAAAGGCCGAGAAAAACAGAAAATAAAAATTACCATCCGTTTCGTTCCATCCTGGAACAAAATAAAAAATTCAAAAAAAATAGCAAAAAAATTCAAAAAAATCAAAAATACGGTTATGGATTCATTTCAAGCCAAAATAGATTGGAAAATGATGAGATAGAAAGAAAATAAAAGTTATCGTTCCGGTCCATTCCTACCCGACACGTAATAGAAAATTCTAAAACAATAGCAAAAAAATTCAAAAAATTAAAGAATACCATTACGGGTTCATTCCAAGCCAAAATAGGTCGGAAAAGGCCGAGCAAAACAGAAAATAAAAATTACCATCCGTTTCGTTCCATCCTGGAACAAAATAAAAAATTCAAAAAAAATAGCAAAAAAATTCAAAAAATTCAAAAATACGGTTATGGATTCATTTCAAGCCAAAATAGATTGGAAAAGGATGAGATAGAGAGAAAATAAAAGTTATCGTTCCGTTCCATTCCTACCCGACACAAAATAGAAAATTCTAAAACAATAGCAAAAAAATTCAAAAAATTAAAAAATATGGTTATGGATTCATTTCAAGCCGAAATAGATTGGAAAAGGATGAGATATAGAGAAAATAAAAATTATCGTTTCGTTTCGTTCCTACCCGACACGAAATAGAAAATTCCAAAACAATAGCAAAAAAATTCAAAAAATTAAAGAATACCATTACGGGTTCATTTCAAGCTAAAATAGGTCGGAAAACGCCGAGAAAAACAGAAAATAAAAATTATCGTTCCGTCTCGTTCCTACCAGGCACTAAATAGAGAATTCAAACAAAATAGCAAAAAAATTCTAAAAATTAAAAAATACAATTATGGCTTCATTTCAATAAAAAATAGGTCGGAAAAGGCAGAGAAAAACAGAAAATAAAAATTCTCGTTCCGTTTCGTTCCTACCCGGCGCTAGATATGAAATTCAAAAAAAATAGCAAAAAAGTTCAAAAAATTAAAAAATACCATAATGGATTCATTTCAAGCCAAAATAAGTTGGAAAAGGATGAGATAGAGAGAAAATAAAAATTATCGTTTCGTTTCGTTCCTACCCGACACGAAATAGAAATTCCAAAACAATAGCAAAAAAATTCAAAAAATTAAAAAATACAATTACGGATTCATTTAAAACCGAAATAGGTCGGAAAAGGCCGAGAAAAACAGAAAATAAAAATTACCATCCGTTTCGTTCCATCCTGGAACAAAATAAAAAATTCAAAAAAAATAGCAAAAAAATTCAAAAAAATCAAAAATACGGTTATGGATTCATTTCAAGCCAAAATAGATTGGAAAATGATTAGATAGAAAGAAAATAAAAGTTATCGTTCCGGTCCATTCCTACCCGACACGTAATAGAAAATTCTAAAACAATAGCAAAAAAATTCAAAAAATTAAAGAATACCATTACGGGTTCATTCCAAGCCAAAATAGGTCGGAAAAGGCCGAGCAAAACAGAAAATAAAAATTATCGTTCCGTTTCGTTCCTATCCGTCGCTAAATATGAAAATTAAACAAAAATAGCAAAAAAATTCAAAAAATTAAAAAATACCATTATTGTTTCATTTCAAGCCAAAATAAGTTGGAAAAGGATAAGAAAGAGAGAAAATAAAAGTTATCGTTCCGTTCCGTTCCGTTCTTACCCGACGCATAATAGAAAATTCAAGAAAAACAGCAAAAAAATTCAAAAAGTTTAAAAATACGGTTATGGATTCATTTCAAGCCAAAATAGGTTGGAAAATGAAGAGATAGAGAGAAAATAAAAGTTATCGTTCCGTTCCGTTCCTACCAGACACGAAATAGAAAATTCCAAAACAATAGCAAAAAAATTCAAAAAATTAAAAAATACGGTTATGGATTCATTTCAAGCCAAAATAGGTTGGAAAATGATGAGATAGAGAGAAAATAAAAGGTATCGTTCCGTTCCGTTCCTACCAGACACGACATAGAAAATTCCAAAACAATAGCAAAAAAATTCAAAAAATTAAAAAAAAAGGTTATGGATTCATTTCAAGCCAAAATAGATTGGAAAAGGATGAGATAGAGAGAAAATAAAAGTTATCGTTCCGTTCCGTTCCTACCCGACACGAAATAGAAAATTCCAAAACAATAGCAAAAAAATTCAAAAATTTAAAAAATATGGTTATGGATTCATTTCAAGCCAAAATAGATTGGAAAAAGATGAGATATAGAGAAAATAAAAATTATCGTTTAGTTTCGTTCCTACCCGACACGAAATAGAAAATTCCAAAACAATAGCAAAAAAATTCAAAAAATTAAAAAATACGGTTATGGATTCATTTCAAGCCAAAATAGATTGGAAAATGATGAGATAGAGAGAAAATAAAAGTTATCGTTCCGTTCCGTTCCTACCAGACACGAAATAGAAAATTCCAAAACAATAGCAAAAAAATTCAAAAAATTAAAAAATAAGGTTATGGATTCATTTCAAGCCAAAATAGATTGGAAAAGGATGAGATAGAGAGAAAATAAAAGTTATCGTTCCGTTCCGTTCCTACCCGACACGAAATAGAAAATTCCAAAACAATAGCAAAAAAATTCAAAAAATTAAAGAATACCATTACGGGTTCATTTCAAGCCAAAATAGGTCGGAAAACGCCGAGAAAAACAGAAAATAAAAATTATCGTTCCGTCTCGTTCCTACCAGGCACTAAATAGAGAATTCAAACAAAATAGCAAAAAAATTCAAAAAATTAAAAAATACAATTATGGCTTCATTTCAATAAAAAATAGGTCGGAAAAGGCTGAGAAAAACAGAAAATAAAAGTTATCGTTCCGGTCCATTCCTACCCGACACGTAATAGAAAATTCTAAAACAATAGCAAAAAAATTCAAAAAATTAAAGAATACCATTACGGGTTCATTCCAAGCCAAAATAGGTCGGAAAAGGCCGAGAAAAACAGAAAATAAAAATTATCGTTTCGTTCCGTTCCTACCCAACACGAAATTGAAAATTCCAAAACAATAGCAAAAAAATTTAAAAAATTAAAAAATACGGTTATGGATTCATTTCAAGCCAAAATAGATTGGAAAAGGATGAGATAGAGAGAAAATAAAAGTTATCGTTCTGGTCCATTCCTACTCGACACGTAATAGAAAATTCTAAAACAATAGAAAAAAATTCAAAAAATTAAAAAATACAATTACGGATTCATTTAAAACCGAAATAGGTCGGAAAATGCCGAGTAAAACAGAAAATAAAAATTACCATCCGTTTCGTTCCATCCTGGAACAAAATAAAAAATTCAAAAAAAATAGCAAAAAAATTCAAAAATACGGTTATGGATTCATTTCAAGCCAAAATAGATTGGAAAAGGATGAGATAGAAAGAAAATAAAAGTTATCGTTCCGGTCCATTCCTACCCGACACGTAATAGAAAATTCTAAAACAATAGCAAAAAAATTCAAAAAATTAAAAAATATGGTTATGGATTCATTTCAAGCCAAAATAGATTGGAAAAAGATGAGATATAGAGAAAATAAAAATTATCGTTTCGTTTCGTTCCTACCCGACACGAAATAGAAAATTCCAAAACAATTGCAAAAAAATTCAAAAAATTAAAGAATACCATTACGGGTTCATTTCAAGCCAAAATAGGTCGGAAAACGCCGAGAAAAACAGAAAATAATAATTATCGTTCCGTTTCGTTCCTACCAGGCACTAAATAGAAAATTCAAGCAAAATAGCAAAAAAATTCAAAAAATTAAAAGATTCAATTATGGCTTCATTTCAATAAAAAATGGGTCGGAAAAGGCTGAGACAAACAGAAAATAAAAATTATCGTTCCGTTTCGTTCCTACACGGCGCTAAATATGAAATTCAAAAAAAATAGCAAAAAAGTTCAACAAATTAAAAAATACCATAATGGATTCATTTCAAGCCAAAATAAGTTGGAAAAAGATGAGATATAGAGAAAATAAAAATTATCGTTTCGTTTCGTTCCTACCCGACACGAAATAGAAAATTCCAAAACAATAGCAAAAAAATTCAAAAAATTAAAGAATACCATTACGGGTTCATTTCAAGCCAAAATAGGTCGGAAAACGCCGAGAAAAACAGAAAATAAAAATTATCGTTCCGTCTCGTTCCTACCAGGCACTAAATAGAGAATTCAAACAAAATAGCAAAAAAATTCAAAAAATTAAAAAATACAATTATGGCTTCATTTCAATAAAAAATAGGTCGGAAAAGGCTGAGAAAAACAGAAAATAAAAGTTATCGTTCCGTTCCGTTCCTACCCGACACGAAATAGACAATTCCAAAACAAAAGCAAAAAAATTCAAAAAATTAAAAAATATGGTTATGGATTCATTTCAAGCCAAAATAGATTGGAAAAGAATTAGATAGAGGGAAAATAAAAATTATCGTTTCGTTCCGTTCCTATCAGACACGAAAAAGAAAATTCGAAAATAATAGCAAAAAAATTAAAACAATTAAAAAATACAATTACGGATTCATTTCAAACCGAAATAGGTAGGAAAAGGCCGAGAAAAACGGAAAATAAAAATTACCATCCGTTTCGTTCCATCCTGGAACAAAATAGAAAATTAAAAAAAATAGCAAAAAAAATAAAAAAATAAAAAAATACGGTCATGGATTCATTTCAAGCCAAAATAGATTGGAAAAGGATGAGATAGAGAGAAAATAAAAGTTATCGTTCCGTTCCGTTCCTACCAGACACGAAATAGAAAATTCAGAAACAATAGCAAAAAAATTCAAAAAATTACAGAATACCATTACGGGTTCATTTCAAGCCAAAATAGGTCGGAAAACGCCGAGTAAAACAGAAAATAAAAATTATCGTTCCGTTTCGTTCCTACCAGGCACTAAATAGAGAATTCAAACAAAATAGCAAAAAAATTCAAAAAATTAAAAAATACAATTATGGCTTCATTTCAATAAAAAATAGGTCGGAAAAGGCTGAGAAAAACAGAAAATAAAAATTCTCGTTCCGTTTCGTTCCTACCCGGCGCTAGATATGAAATTCAAAAAAAATAGCAAAAAAGTTCAAAAAATTAAAAAATAACATAATGGATTCATTTCAAGCCAAAATAAGTTGGAAAAAGATGAGATATAGAGAAAATAAAAATTATCGTTTCGTTTCGTTCCTACCCGACACGAAATAGAAAATTCCAAAACAATTGCAAAAAAATTCAAAAAATTAAAGAATACCATTACGGGTTCATTTCAAGCCAAAATAGGTCGGAAAACGCCGAGAAAAACAGAAAATAATAATTATCGTTCCGTGTCGTTCCTACCAGGCACTAAATAGAAAATTCAAGCAAAATAGCAAAAAAATTCAAAAAATTAAAAGATACAATTATGGCTTCATTTCAATAAAAAATGGGTCGGAAAAGGCTGAGTAAAACAGAAAATAAAAATTATCGTTCCGTTTCGTTCCTACCCGACACGAAATAGACAATTCCAAAACAAAAGCAAAAAAATTCAAAAAATTAAAAAATATGGTTATGGATTCATTTCAAGCCAAAATAGATTGGAAAAGAATTAGATAGAGGGAAAATAAAAATTATCGTTTCGTTCCGTTCCTACCAGACACGAAAAAGAAAATTCGAAAATAATAGCAAAAAAATTAAAACAATTAAAAAATACAATTACGGATTCATTTCAAACCGAAATAGGTAGGAAAAGGCCGAGAAAAACGGAAAATAAAAATTACCATCCGTTTCGTTCCATCCTGGAACAAAATAGAAAATTAAAAAAAATAGCAAAAAAAATAAAAAAATAAAAAAATACGGTCATGGATTCATTTCAAGCCAAAATAGATTGGAAAAGGATGAGATAGAGAGAAAATAAAAGTTATCGTTCCGTTCCGTTCCTACCAGACACGAAATAGAAAATTCAGAAACAATAGCAAAAAAATTCAAAAAATTAAAGAATACCATTACGGGTTCATTTCAAGCCAAAATAGGTCGGAAAACGCCGAGTAAAACAGAAAATAAAAATTATCGTTCCGTTTCGTTCCTACACGGCGCTAAATATGAAATTCAAAAAAAATAGCAAAAAAGTTCAACAAATTAAAAAATACCATAATGGATTCATTTCAAGCCAAAATAAGTTGGAAAAAGATGAGATATAGAGAAAATAAAAATTATCGTTTCGTTTCGTTCCTACCCGACACGAAATAGAAAATTCCAAAACAATAGCAAAAAAATTCAAAAAATTAAAGAATACCATTACGGGTTCATTTCAAGCCAAAATAGGTCGGAAAACGCCGAGAAAAACAGAAAATAAAAATTATCGTTCCGTCTCGTTCCTACCAGGCACTAAATAGAGAATTCAAACAAAATAGCAAAAAAATTCAAAAAATTAAAAAATACAATTATGGCTTCATTTCAATAAAAAATAGGTCGGAAAAGGCTGAGAAAAACAGAAAATAAAAGTTATCGTTCCGTTCCGTTCCTACCCGACACGAAATAGACGATTCCAAAACAAAAGCAAAAAAATTCAAAAAATTAAAAAATATGGTTATGGATTCATTTCAAGCCAAAATAGATTGGAAAAGAATTAGATAGAGGGAAAATAAAAATTATCGTTTCGTTCCGTTCCTACCAGACACGAAAAAGAAAATTCGAAAATAATAGCAAAAAAATTAAAACAATTAAAAAATACAATTACGGATTCATTTCAAACCGAAATAGGTAGGAAAAGGCCGAGAAAAACGGAAAATAAAAATTACCATCCGTTTCGTTCCATCCTGGAACAAAATAGAAAATTAAAAAAAATAGCAAAAAAAATAAAAAAATAAAAAAATACGGTCATGGATTCATTTCAAGCCAAAATAGATTGGAAAAGGATGAGATAGAGAGAAAATAAAAGTTATCGTTCCGTTCCGTTCCTACCAGACACGAAATAGAAAATTCAGAAACAATAGCAAAAAAATTCAAAAAATTACAGAATACCATTACGGGTTCATTTCAAGCCAAAATAGGTCGGAAAACGCCGAGAAAAACAGAAAATAATAATTATCGTTCCGTTTCGTTCCTACCAGGCACTAAATAGAAAATTCAAGCAAAATAGCAAAAAAATTCAAAAAATTAAAAGATTCAATTATGGCTTCATTTCAATAAAAAATGGGTCGGAAAAGGATGAGAAAAACAGAAAATAAAAATTATCGTTCCGTTTCGTTCCTACACGGCGCTAAATATGAAATTCAAAAAAAATAGCAAAAAAGTTCAACAAATTAAAAAATACCATAATGGATTCATTTCAAGCCAAAATAAGTTGGAAAAAGATGAGATATAGAGAAAATAAAAATTATCGTTTCGTTTCGTTCCTACCCGACACGAAATAGAAAATTCCAAGACAATAGCAAAAAAATTCAAAAAATTAAAGAATACCATTACGGGTTCATTTCAAGCCAAAATAGGTCGGAAAACGCCGAGAAAAACAGAAAATAAAAATTATCGTTCCGTCTCGTTCCTACCAGGCACTAAATAGAGAATTCAAACAAAATAGCAAAAAAATTCAAAAAATTAAAAAATACAATTATGGCTTCATTTCAATAAAAAATAGGTCGGAAAAGGCTGAGAAAAACAGAAAATAAAAGTTATCGTTCCGTTCCGTTCCTACCCGACACGAAATAGACAATTCCAAAACAAAAGCAAAAAAATTCAAAAAATTAAAAAATATGGTTATGGATTCATTTCAAGCCAAAATAGATTGGAAAAAGAATTAGATAGAGGGAAAATAAAAATTATCGTTTCGTTCCGTTCCTACCAGACACGAAAAAGAAAATTCGAAAATAAAAGCAAAAAAATTAAAACAATTAAAAAATACAATTACGGATTCATTTCAAACCGAAATAGGTAGGAAAAGGCCGAGAAAAACGGAAAATAAAAATTACCATCCGTTTCGTTCCATCCTGGAACCAAATAGAAAATTAAAAAAAATAGCAAAAAAAATAAAAAAATAAAAAAATACGGTCATGGATTCATTTCAAGCCAAAATAGATTGGAAAAGGATGAGATAGAGAGAAAATAAAAGTTATCGTTCCGTTCCGTTCCTACCAGACACGAAATAGAAAATTCAGAAACAATAGCAAAAAAATTCAAAAAATTAAAGAATACCATTACGGGTTCATTTCAAGCCAAAATAGGTCGGAAAACGCCGAGTAAAACAGAAAATAAAAATTATCGTTCCGTTTCGTTCCTACCAGGCACTAAATAGAGAATTCAAACAAAATAGCAAAAAAATTCAAAAAATTAAAAAATACAATTATGGCTTCATTTCAATAAAAAATAGGTCGGAAAAGGCTGAGAAAAACAGAAAATAAAAATTCTCGTTCCGTTTCGTTCCTACCCGGCGCTAGATATGAAATTCAAAAAAAATAGCAAAAAAGTTCAAAAAATTAAAAAATAACATAATGGATTCATTTCAAGCCAAAATAAGTTGGAAAAAGATGAGATATAGAGAAAATAAAAATTATCGTTTCGTTTCGTTCCTACCCGACACGAAATAGAAAATTCCAAAACAATTGCAAAAAAATTCAAAAAATTAAAGAATACCATTACGGGTTCATTTCAAGCCAAAATAGGTCGGAAAACGCCGAGAAAAACAGAAAATAATAATTATCGTTCCGTTTCGTTCCTACCAGGCACTAAATAGAAAATTCAAGCAAAATAGCAAAAAAATTCAAAAAATTAAAAGATACAATTATGGCTTCATTTCAATAAAAAATGGGTCGGAAAAGGCTGAGTAAAACAGAAAATAAAAATTATCGTTCCGTTTCGTTCCTACCCGGCGCTAAATATGAAATTCAAAAAAAATAGCAAAAAAGTTCAACAAATTAAAAAATACCATAATGGATTCATTTCAAGCCAAAATAAGTTGGAAAAGGATGAGATAGAGAGAAAATAAAAATTATCGTTTCGTTCCGTTCCTACCCGACACGAAATTGAAAATTCCAAAACAATAGCAAAAAAATTCAAAAAATTAAAAAATACGGTTATGGATTCATTTCAAGCCAAAATAGATTGGAAAAGGATGAGATAGAGAGAAAATAAAAGTTATCGTTCTGGTCCATTCCTACTCGACACGTAATAGAAAATTCTAAAACAATAGAAAAAAATTCAAAAAATTAAAAAATACAATTACGGATTCATTTAAAACCGAAATAGGTCGGAAAATGCCGAGTAAAACAGAAAATAAAAATTACCATCCGTTTCGTTCCATCATGGAACAAAATAGAAAATTAAAAAAAATAGCAAAAAAAATAAAAAAATAAAAAAATACGGTCATGGATTCATTTCAAGCCAAAATAGATTGGACAAGGATGAGATAGAGAGAAAATAAAAGTTATCGTTCCGTTCCATTCCTACCCGACACGAAATAGAAAATTCCAAAACAATAGCAAAAAAATTCAAAAAATTAAAGAATACCATTACGGGTTCATTTCAAGCCAAAATAGGTCGGAAAACGCCGAGAAAAACAGAAAATAATAATTATCGTTCCGTTTCGTTCCTACCAGGCACTAAATAGAAAATTCAAGCAAAATAGCAAAAAAATTCAAAAAATTAAAACATTCAATTATGGCTTCATTTCAATAAAAAATGGGTCGGAAAAGGCTGAGAAAAACAGAAAATAAAAATTATCGTTCCGTTTCGTTCCTACACGGCGCTAAATATGAAATTCAAAAAAAATAGCAAAAAAGTTCAACAAATTAAAAAATACCATAATGGATTCATTTCAAGCCAAAATAAGTTGGAAAAAGATGAGATATAGAGAAAATAAAAATTATCGTTTCGTTTCGTTCCTACCCGACACGAAATAGAAAATTCCAAAACAATAGCAAAAAAATTCAAAAAATTAAAGAATACCATTACGGGTTCATTTCAAGCCAAAATAGGTCGGAAAACGCCGAGAAAAACAGAAAATAAAAATTATCGTTCCGTCTCGTTCCTACCAGGCACTAAATAGAGAATTCAAACAAAATAGCAAAAAAATTCAAAAAATTAAAAAATACAATTATGGCTTCATTTCAATAAAAAATAGGTCGGAAAAGGCTGAGAAAAACAGAAAATAAAAGTTATCGTTCCGTTCCGTTCCTACCCGACACGAAATAGACGATTCCAAAACAAAAGCAAAAAAATTCAAAAAATTAAAAAATATGGTTATGGATTCATTTCAAGCCAAAATAGATTGGAAAAGAATTAGATAGAGGGAAAATAAAAATTATCGTTTCGTTCCGTTCCTACCAGACACGAAAAAGAAAATTCGAAAATAATAGCAAAAAAATTAAAACAATTAAAAAATACAATTACGGATTCATTTCAAACCGAAATAGGTAGGAAAAGGCCGAGAAAAACGGAAAATAAAAATTACCATCCGTTTCGTTCCATCCTGGAACAAAATAGAAAATTAAAAAAAATAGCAAAAAAAATAAAAAAATAAAAAAATACGGTCATGGATTCATTTCAAGCCAAAATAGATTGGAAAAGGATGAGATAGAGAGAAAATAAAAGTTATCGTTCCGTTCCGTTCCTACCAGACACGAAATAGAAAATTCAGAAACAATAGCAAAAAAATTCAAAAAATTACAGAATACCATTACGGGTTCATTTCAAGCCAAAATAGGTCGGAAAACGCCGAGAAAAACAGAAAATAATAATTATCGTTCCGTTTCGTTCCTACCAGGCACTAAATAGAAAATTCAAGCAAAATAGCAAAAAAATTCAAAAAATTAAAAGATTCAATTATGGCTTCATTTCAATAAAAAATGGGTCGGAAAAGGCTGAGAAAAACAGAAAATAAAAATTATCGTTCCGTTTCGTTCCTACACGGCGCTAAATATGAAATTCAAAAAAAATAGCAAAAAAGTTCAACAAATTAAAAAATACCATGATGGATTCATTTCAAGCCAAAATAAGTTGGAAAAAGATGAGATATAGAGAAAATAAAAATTATCGTTTCGTTTCGTTCCTACCCGACACGAAATAGAAAATTCCAAAACAATAGCAAAAAAATTCAAAAAATTAAAGAATACCATTACGGGTTCATTTCAAGCCAAAATAGGTCGGAAAACGCCGAGAAAAACAGAAAATAAAAATTATCGTTCCGTCTCGTTCCTACCAGGCACTAAATAGAGAATTCAAACAAAATAGCAAAAAAATTCAAAAAATTAAAAAATACAATTATGGCTTCATTTCAATAAAAAATAGGTCGGAAAAGGCTGAGAAAAACAGAAAATAAAAGTTATCGTTCCGTTCCGTTCCTACCCGACACGAAATAGACAATTCCAAAACAAAAGCAAAAAAATTCAAAAAATTAAAAAATATGGTTATGGATTCATTTCAAGCCAAAATAGATTGGAAAGGAATTAGATAGAGGGAAAATAAAAATTATCGTTTCGTTCCGTTCCTACCAGACACGAAAAAGAAAATTCGAAAATAATAGCAAAAAAATTAAAACAATTAAAAAATACAATTACGGATTCATTTCAAACCGAAATAGGTAGGAAAAGGCCGAGAAAAACGGAAAATAAAAATTACCATCCGTTTCGTTCCATCCTGGAACCAAATAGAAAATTAAAAAAAATAGCAAAAAAAATAAAAAAATAAAAAAATACGGTCATGGATTCATTTCAAGCCAAAATAGATTGGAAAAGGATGAGATAGAGAGAAAATAAAAGTTATCGTTCCGTTCCGTTCCTACCAGACACGAAATAGAAAATTCAGAAACAATAGCAAAAAAATTCAAAAAATTAAAGAATACCATTACGGGTTCATTTCAAGCCAAAATAGGTCGGAAAACGCCGAGTAAAACAGAAAATAAAAATTATCGTTCCGTTTCGTTCCTACCAGGCACTAAATAGAGAATTCAAACAAAATAGCAAAAAAATTCAAAAAATTAAAAAATACAATTATGGCTTCATTTCAATAAAAAATAGGTCGGAAAAGGCTGAGAAAAACAGAAAATAAAAATTCTCGTTCCGTTTCGTTCCTACCCGGCGCTAGATATGAAATTCAAAAAAAATAGCAAAAAAGTTCAAAAAATTAAAAAATAACATAATGGATTCATTTCAAGCCAAAATAAGTTGGAAAAAGATGAGATATAGAGAAAATAAAAATTATCGTTTCGTTTCGTTCCTACCCGACACGAAATAGAAAATTCCAAAACAATTGCAAAAAAATTCAAAAAATTAAAGAATACCATTACGGGTTCATTTCAAGCCAAAATAGGTCGGAAAACGCCGAGAAAAACAGAAAATAATAATTATCGTTCCGTTTCATTCCTACCAGGCACTAAATAGAAAATTCAAGCAAAATAGCAAAAAAATTCAAAAAATTAAAAGATACAATTATGGCTTCATTTCAATAAAAAATGGGTCGGAAAAGGCTGAGTAAAACAGAAAATAAAAATTATCGTTCCGTTTCGTTCCTACCCGGCGCTAAATATGAAATTCAAAAAAAATAGCAAAAAAGTTCAACAAATTAAAAAATACCATAATGGATTCATTTCAAGCCAAAATAAGTTGGAAAAGGATGAGATAGAGAGAAAATAAAAATTATCGTTTCGTTCCGTTCCTACCCGACACGAAATTGAAAATTCCAAAACAATAGCAAAAAAATTCAAAAAATTAAAAAATACGGTTATGGATTCATTTCAAGCCAAAATAGATTGGAAAAGGATGAGATAGAGAGAAAATAAAAGTTATCGTTCTGGTCCATTCCTACTCGACACGTAATAGAAAATTCTAAAACAATAGAAAAAAATTCAAAAAATTAAAAAATACAATTACGGATTCATTTAAAACCGAAATAGGTCGGAAAATGCCGACTAAAACAGAAAATAAAAATTACCATCCGTTTCGTTCCATCCTGGAACAAAATAGAAAATTAAAAAAAATAGCAAAAAAAATAAAAAAATAAAAAAATACGGTCATGGATTCATTTCAAGCCAAAATAGATTGGACAAGGATGAGATAGAGAGAAAATAAAAGTTATCGTTCCGTTCCATTCCTACCCGACACGAAATAGAAAATTCCAAAACAATAGCAAAAAAATTCAAAAAATTAAAGAATACCATTACGGGTTCATTTCAAGCCAAAATAGGTCGGAAAACGCCGAGAAAAACAGAAAATAATAATTATCGTTCCGTTTCGTTCCTACCAGGCACTAAATAGAAAATTCAAGCAAAATAGCAAAAAAATTCAAAAAATTAAAACATTCAATTATGGCTTCATTTCAATAAAAAATGGGTCGGAAAAGGCTGAGAAAAACAGAAAATAAAAATTATCGTTCCGTTTCGTTCCTACACGGCGCTAAATATGAAATTCAAAAAAAATAGCAAAAAAGTTCAACAAATTAAAAAATACCATAATGGATTCATTTCAAGCCAAAATAAGTTGGAAAAAGATGAGATATAGAGAAAATAAAAATTATCGTTTCGTTTCGTTCCTACCCGACACGAAATAGAAAATTCCAAAACAATAGCAAAAAAATTCAAAAAATTAAAGAATACCATTACGGGTTCATTTCAAGCCAAAATAGGTCGGAAAACGCCGAGAAAAACAGAAAATAAAAATTATCGTTCCGTCTCGTTCCTACCAGGCACTAAATAGAGAATTCAAACAAAATAGCAAAAAAATTCAAAAAATTAAAAAATACAATTATGGCTTCATTTCAATAAAAAATAGGTCGGAAAAGGCTGAGAAAAACAGAAAATAAAAGTTATCGTTCCGTTCCGTTCCTACCCGACACGAAATAGACGATTCCAAAACAAAAGCAAAAAAATTCAAAAAATTAAAAAATATGGTTATGGATTCATTTCAAGCCAAAATAGATTGGAAAAGAATTAGATAGAGGGAAAATAAAAATTATCGTTTCGTTCCGTTCCTACCAGACACGAAAAAGAAAATTCGAAAATAATAGCAAAAAAATTAAAACAATTAAAAAATACAATTACAGATTCATTTCAAACCGAAATAGGTAGGAAAAGGCCGAGAAAAACGGAAAATAAAAATTACCATCCGTTTCGTTCCATCCTGGAACAAAATAGAAAATTAAAAAAAATAGCAAAAAAAATAAAAAAATAAAAAAATACGGTCATGGATTCATTTCAAGCCAAAATAGATTGGAAAAGGATGAGATAGAGAGAAAATAAAAGTTATCGTTCCGTTCCGTTCCTACCAGACACGAAATAGAAAATTCAGAAACAATAGCAAAAAAATTCAAAAAATTACAGAATACCATTACGGGTTCATTTCAAGCCAAAATAGGTCGGAAAACGCCGAGAAAAACAGAAAATAATAATTATCGTTCCGTTTCGTTCCTACCAGGCACTAAATAGAAAATTCAAGCAAAATAGCAAAAAAATTCAAAAAATTAAAAGATTCAATTATGGCTTCATTTCAATAAAAAATGGGTCGGAAAAGGCTGAGAAAAACAGAAAATAAAAATTATCGTTCCGTTTCGTTCCTACACGGCGCTAAATATGAAATTCAAAAAAAATAGCAAAAAAGTTCAACAAATTAAAAAATACCATAATGGATTCATTTCAAGCCAAAATAAGTTGGAAAAAGATGAGACATAGAGAAAATAAAAATTATCGTTTCGTTTCGTTCCTACCCGACACGAAATAGAAAATTCCAAAACAATAGCAAAAAAATTCAAAAAATTAAAGAATACCATTACGGGTTCATTTCAAGCCAAAATAGGTCGGAAAACGCCGAGAAAAACAGAAAATAAAAATTATCGTTCCGTCTCGTTCCTACCAGGCACTAAATAGAGAATTCAAACAAAATAGCAAAAAAATTCAAAAAATTAAAAAATACAATTATGGCTTCATTTCAATAAAAAATAGGTCGGAAAAGGCTGAGAAAAACAGAAAATAAAAGTTATCGTTCCGTTCCGTTCCTACCCGACACGAAATAGACAATTCCAAAACAAAAGCAAAAAAATTCAAAAAATTAAAAAATATGGTTATGGATTCATTTCAAGCCAAAATAGATTGGAAAAGAATTAGATAGAGGGAAAATAAAAATTATCGTTTCGTTCCGTTCCTACCAGACACGAAAAAGAAAATTCGAAAATAATAGCAAAAAAATTAAAACAATTAAAAAATACAATTACGGATTCATTTCAAACCGAAATAGGTAGGAAAAGGCCGAGAAAAACGGAAAATAAAAATTACCATCCGTTTCGTTCCATCCTGGAACAAAATAGAAAATTAAAAAAAATAGCAAAAAAAATAAAAAAATAAAAAAATACGGTCATGGATTCATTTCAAGCCAAAATAGATTGGAAAAGGATGAGATAGAGAGAAAATAAAAGTTATCGTTCCGTTCCGTTCCTACCAGACACGAAATAGAAAATTCAGAAACAATAGCAAAAAAATTCAAAAAATTAAAGAATACCATTACGGGTTCATTTCAAGCCAAAATAGGTCGGAAAACGCCGAGTAAAACAGAAAATAAAAATTATCGTTCCGTTTCGTTCCTACCAGGCACTAAATAGAGAATTCAAACAAAATAGCAAAAAAATTCAAAAAATTAAAAAATACAATTATGGCTTCATTTCAATAAAAAATAGGTCGGAAAAGGCTGAGAAAAACAGAAAATAAAAATTCTCGTTCCGTTTCGTTCCTACCCGGCGCTAGATATGAAATTCAAAAAAAATAGCAAAAAAGTTCAAAAAATTAAAAAATAACATAATGGATTCATTTCAAGCCAAAATAAGTTGGAAAAAGATGAGATATAGAGAAAATAAAAATTATCGTTTCGTTTCGTTCCTACCCGACACGAAATAGAAAATTCCAAAACAATTGCAAAAAAATTCAAAAAATTAAAGAATACCATTACGGGTTCATTTCAAGCCAAAATAGGTCGGAAAACGCCGAGAAAAACAGAAAATAATAATTATCGTTCCGTTTCGTTCCTACCAGGCACTAAATAGAAAATTCAAGCAAAATAGCAAAAAAATTCAAAAAATTAAAAGATACAATTATGGCTTCATTTCAATAAAAAATGGGTCGGAAAAGGCTGAGTAAAACAGAAAATAAAAATTATCGTTCCGTTTCGTTCCTACCCGGCGCTAAATATGAAATTCAAAAAAAATAGCAAAAAAGTTCAACAAATTAAAAAATACCATAATGGATTCATTTCAAGCCAAAATAAGTTGGAAAAGGATGAGATAGAGAGAAAATAAAAATTATCGTTTCGTTCCGTTCCTACCCGACACGAAATTGAAAATTCCAAAACAATAGCAAAAAAATTCAAAAAATTAAAAAATACGGTTATGGATTCATTTCAAGCCAAAATAGATTGGAAAAGGATGAGATAGAGAGAAAATAAAAGTTATCGTTCTGGTCCATTCCTACTCGACACGTAATAGAAAATTCTAAAACAATAGAAAAAAATTCAAAAAATTAAAAAATACAATTACGGATTCATTTAAAACCGAAATAGGTCGGAAAATGCCGAGTAAAACAGAAAATAAAAATTACCATCCGTTTCGTTCCATCATGGAACAAAATAGAAAATTAAAAAAAATAGCAAAAAAAATAAAAAAATAAAAAAATACGGTCATGGATTCATTTCAAGCCAAAATAGATTGGACAAGGATGAGATAGAGAGAAAATAAAAGTTATCGTTCCGTTCCATTCCTACCCGACACGAAATAGAAAATTCCAAAACAATAGCAAAAAAATTCAAAAAATTAAAGAATACCATTACGGGTTCATTTCAAGCCAAAATAGGTCGGAAAACGCCGAGAAAAACAGAAAATAATAATTATCGTTCCGTTTCGTTCCTACCAGGCACTAAATAGAAAATTCAAGCAAAATAGCAAAAAAATTCAAAAAATTAAAACATTCAATTATGGCTTCATTTCAATAAAAAATGGGTCGGAAAAGGCTGAGAAAAACAGAAAATAAAAATTATCGTTCCGTTTCGTTCCTACACGGCGCTAAATATGAAATTCAAAAAAAATAGCAAAAAAGTTCAACAAATTAAAAAATACCATAATGGATTCATTTCAAGCCAAAATAAGTTGGAAAAAGATGAGATATAGAGAAAATAAAAATTATCGTTTCGTTTCGTTCCTACCCGACACGAAATAGAAAATTCCAAAACAATAGCAAAAAAATTCAAAAAATTAAAGAATACCATTACGGGTTCATTTCAAGCCAAAATAGGTCGGAAAACGCCGAGAAAAACAGAAAATAAAAATTATCGTTCCGTCTCGTTCCTACCAGGCACTAAATAGAGAATTCAAACAAAATAGCAAAAAAATTCAAAAAATTAAAAAATACAATTATGGCTTCATTTCAATAAAAAATAGGTCGGAAAAGGCTGAGAAAAACAGAAAATAAAAGTTATCGTTCCGTTCCGTTCCTACCCGACACGAAATAGACGATTCCAAAACAAAAGCAAAAAAATTCAAAAAATTAAAAAATATGGTTATGGATTCATTTCAAGCCAAAATAGATTGGAAAAGAATTAGATAGAGGGAAAATAAAAATTATCGTTTCGTTCCGTTCCTACCAGACACGAAAAAGAAAATTCGAAAATAATAGCAAAAAAATTAAAACAATTAAAAAATACAATTACGGATTCATTTCAAACCGAAATAGGTAGGAAAAGGCCGAGAAAAACGGAAAATAAAAATTACCATCCGTTTCGTTCCATCCTGGAACAAAATAGAAAATTAAAAAAAATAGCAAAAAAAATAAAAAAATACGGTCATGGATTCATTTCAAGCCAAAATAGATTGGAAAAGGATGAGATAGAGAGAAAATAAAAGTTATCGTTCCGTTCCGTTCCTACCAGACACGAAATAGAAAATTCAGAAACAATAGCAAAAAAATTCAAAAAATTACAGAATACCATTACGGGTTCATTTCAAGCCAAAATAGGTCGGAAAACGCCGAGAAAAACAGAAAATAATAATTATCGTTCCGTTTCGTTCCTACCAGGCACTAAATAGAAAATTCAAGCAAAATAGCAAAAAAATTCAAAAAATTAAAAGATTCAATTATGGCTTCATTTCAATAAAAAATGGGTCGGAAAAGGCTGAGAAAAACAGAAAATAAAAATTATCGTTCCGTTTCGTTCCTACACGGCGCTAAATATGAAATTCAAAAAAAATAGCAAAAAAGTTCAACAAATTAAAAAATACCATAATGGATTCATTTCAAGCCAAAATAAGTTGGAAAAAGATGAGATATAGAGAAAATAAAAATTATCGTTTCGTTTCGTTCCTACCCGACACGAAATAGAAAATTCCAAAACAATAGCAAAAAAATTCAAAAAATTAAAGAATACCATTACGGGTTCATTTCAAGCCAAAATAGGTCGGAAAACGCCGAGAAAAACAGAAAATAAAAATTATCGTTCCGTCTCGTTCCTACCAGGCACTAAATAGAGAATTCAAACAAAATAGCAAAAAAATTCAAAAAATTAAAAAATACAATTATGGCTTCATTTCAATAAAAAATAGGTCGGAAAAGGCTGAGAAAAACAGAAAATAAAAGTTATCGTTCCGTTCCGTTCCTACCCGACACGAAATAGACAATTCCAAAACAAAAGCAAAAAAATTCAAAAAATTAAAAAATATGGTTATGGATTCATTTCAAGCCAAAATAGATTGGAAAGGAATTAGATAGAGGGAAAATAAAAATTATCGTTTCGTTCCGTTCCTACCAGACACGAAAAAGAAAATTCGAAAATAATAGCAAAAAAATTAAAACAATTAAAAAATACAATTACGGATTCATTTCAAACCGAAATAGGTAGGAAAAGGCCGAGAAAAACGGAAAATAAAAATTACCATCCGTTTCGTTCCATCCTGGAACCAAATAGAAAATTAAAAAAAATAGCAAAAAAAATAAAAAAATAAAAAAATACGGTCATGGATTCATTTCAAGCCAAAATAGATTGGAAAAGGATGAGATAGAGAGAAAATAAAAGTTATCGTTCCGTTCCGTTCCTACCAGACACGAAATAGAAAATTCAGAAACAATAGCAAAAAAATTCAAAAAATTAAAGAATACCATTACGGGTTCATTTCAAGCCAAAATAGGTCGGAAAACGCCGAGTAAAACAGAAAATAAAAATTATCGTTCCGTTTCGTTCCTACCAGGCACTAAATAGAGAATTCAAACAAAATAGCAAAAAAATTCAAAAAATTAAAAAATACAATTATGGCTTCATTTCAATAAAAAATAGGTCGGAAAAGGCTGAGAAAAACAGAAAATAAAAATTCTCGTTCCGTTTCGTTCCTACCCGGCGCTAGATATGAAATTCAAAAAAAATAGCAAAAAAGTTCAAAAAATTAAAAAATAACATAATGGATTCATTTCAAGCCAAAATAAGTTGGAAAAAGATGAGATATAGAGAAAATAAAAATTATCGTTTCGTTTCGTTCCTACCCGACACGAAATAGAAAATTCCAAAACAATTGCAAAAAAATTCAAAAAATTAAAGAATACCATTACGGGTTCATTTCAAGCCAAAATAGGTCGGAAAACGCCGAGAAAAACAGAAAATAATAATTATCGTTCCGTTTCGTTCCTACCAGGCACTAAATAGAAAATTCAAGCAAAATAGCAAAAAAATTCAAAAAATTAAAAGATACAATTATGGCTTCATTTCAATAAAAAATGGGTCGGAAAAGGCTGAGTAAAACAGAAAATAAAAATTATCGTTCCGTTTCGTTCCTACCCGGCGCTAAATATGAAATTCAAAAAAAATAGCAAAAATGTTCAACAAATTAAAAAATACCATAATGGATTCATTTCAAGCCAAAATAAGTTGGAAAAGGATGAGATAGAGAGAAAATAAAAATTATCGTTTCGTTCCGTTCCTACCCGACACGAAATTGAAAATTCCAAAACAATAGCAAAAAAATTCAAAAAATTAAAAAATACGGTTATGGATTCATTTCAAGCCAAAATAGATTGGAAAAGGATGAGATAGAGAGAAAATAAAAGTTATCGTTCTGGTCCATTCCTACTCGACACGTAATAGAAAATTCTAAAACAATAGAAAAAAATTCAAAAAATTAAAAAATACAATTACGGATTCATTTAAAACCGAAATAGGTCGGAAAATGCCGACTAAAACAGAAAATAAAAATTACCATCCGTTTCGTTCCATCCTGGAACAAAATAGAAAATTAAAAAAAATAGCAAAAAAAATAAAAAAATAAAAAAATACGGTCATGGATTCATTTCAAGCCAAAATAGATTGGACAAGGATGAGATAGAGAGAAAATAAAAGTTATCGTTCCGTTCCATTCCTACCCGACACGAAATAGAAAATTCCAAAACAATAGCAAAAAAATTCAAAAAATTAAAGAATACCATTACGGGTTCATTTCAAGCCAAAATAGGTCGGAAAACGCCGAGAAAAACAGAAAATAATAATTATCGTTCCGTTTCGTTCCTACCAGGCACTAAATAGAAAATTCAAGCAAAATAGCAAAAAAATTCAAAAAATTAAAACATTCAATTATGGCTTCATTTCAATAAAAAATGGGTCGGAAAAGGCTGAGAAAAACAGAAAATAAAAATTATCGTTCCGTTTCGTTCCTACACGGCGCTAAATATGAAATTCAAAAAAAATAGCAAAAAAGTTCAACAAATTAAAAAATACCATAATGGATTCATTTCAAGCCAAAATAAGTTGGAAAAAGATGAGATATAGAGAAAATAAAAATTATCGTTTCGTTTCGTTCCTACCCGACACGAAATAGAAAATTCCAAAACAATAGCAAAAAAATTCAAAAAATTAAAGAATACCATTACGGGTTCATTTCAAGCCAAAATAGGTCGGAAAACGCCGAGAAAAACAGAAAATAAAAATTATCGTTCCGTCTCGTTCCTACCAGGCACTAAATAGAGAATTCAAACAAAATAGCAAAAAAATTCAAAAAATTAAAAAATACAATTATGGCTTCATTTCAATAAAAAATAGGTCGGAAAAGGCTGAGAAAAACAGAAAATAAAAGTTATCGTTCCGTTCCGTTCCTACCCGACACGAAATAGACAATTCCAAAACAAAAGCAAAAAAATTCAAAAAATTAAAAAATATGGTTATGGATTCATTTCAAGCCAAAATAGATTGGAAAGGAATTAGATAGAGGGAAAATAAAAATTATCGTTTCGTTCCGTTCCTACCAGACACGAAAAAGAAAATTCGAAAATAATAGCAAAAAAATTAAAACAATTAAAAAATACAATTACGGATTCATTTCAAACCGAAATAGGTAGGAAAAGGCCGAGAAAAACGGAAAATAAAAATTACCATCCGTTTCGTTCCATCCTGGAACCAAATAGAAAATTAAAAAAAATAGCAAAAAAAATAAAAAAATAAAAAAATACGGTCATGGATTCATTTCAAGCCAAAATAGATTGGAAAAGGATGAGATAGAGAGAAAATAAAAGTTATCGTTCCGTTCCGTTCCTACCAGACACGAAATAGAAAATTCAGAAACAATAGCAAAAAAATTCAAAAAATTAAAGAATACCATTACGGGTTCATTTCAAGCCAAAATAGGTCGGAAAACGCCGAGTAAAACAGAAAATAAAAATTATCGTTCCGTTTCGTTCCTACCAGGCACTAAATAGAGAATTCAAACAAAATAGCAAAAAAATTCAAAAAATTAAAAAATACAATTATGGCTTCATTTCAATAAAAAATAGGTCGGAAAAGGCTGAGAAAAACAGAAAATAAAAATTCTCGTTCCGTTTCGTTCCTACCCGGCGCTAGATATGAAATTCAAAAAAAATAGCAAAAAAGTTCAAAAAATTAAAAAATAACATAATGGATTCATTTCAAGCCAAAATAAGTTGGAAAAAGATGAGATATAGAGAAAATAAAAATTATCGTTTCGTTTCGTTCCTACCCGACACGAAATAGAAAATTCCAAAACAATTGCAAAAAAATTCAAAAAATTAAAGAATACCATTACGGGTTCATTTCAAGCCAAAATAGGTCGGAAAACGCCGAGAAAAACAGAAAATAATAATTATCGTTCCGTTTCGTTCCTACCAGGCACTAAATAGAAAATTCAAGCAAAATAGCAAAAAAATTCAAAAAATTAAAAGATACAATTATGGCTTCATTTCAATAAAAAATGGGTCGGAAAAGGCTGAGTAAAACAGAAAATAAAAATTATCGTTCCGTTTCGTTCCTACCCGGCGCTAAATATGAAATTCAAAAAAAATAGCAAAAAAGTTCAACAAATTAAAAAATACCATAATGGATTCATTTCAAGCCAAAATAAGTTGGAAAAGGATGAGATAGAGAGAAAATAAAAATTATCGTTTCGTTCCGTTCCTACCCGACACGAAATTGAAAATTCCAAAACAATAGCAAAAAAATTCAAAAAATTAAAAAATACGGTTATGGATTCATTTCAAGCCAAAATAGATTGGAAAAGGATGAGATAGAGAGAAAATAAAAGTTATCGTTCTGGTCCATTCCTACTCGACACGTAATAGAAAATTCTAAAACAATAGAAAAAAATTCAAAAAATTAAAAAATACAATTACGGATTCATTTAAAACCGAAATAGGTCGGAAAATGCCGACTAAAACAGAAAATAAAAATTACCATCCGTTTCGTTCCATCCTGGAACAAAATAGAAAATTAAAAAAAATAGCAAAAAAAATAAAAAAATAAAAAAATACGGTCATGGATTCATTTCAAGCCAAAATAGATTGGACAAGGATGAGATAGAGAGAAAATAAAAGTTATCGTTCCGTTCCATTCCTACCCGACACGAAATAGAAAATTCCAAAACAATAGCAAAAAAATTCAAAAAATTAAAGAATACCATTACGGGTTCATTTCAAGCCAAAATAGGTCGGAAAACGCCGAGAAAAACAGAAAATAATAATTATCGTTCCGTTTCGTTCCTACCAGGCACTAAATAGAAAATTCAAGCAAAATAGCAAAAAAATTCAAAAAATTAAAACATTCAATTATGGCTTCATTTCAATAAAAAATGGGTCGGAAAAGGCTGAGAAAAACAGAAAATAAAAATTATCGTTCCGTTTCGTTCCTACACGGCGCTAAATATGAAATTCAAAAAAAATAGCAAAAAAGTTCAACAAATTAAAAAATACCATAATGGATTCATTTCAAGCCAAAATAAGTTGGAAAAAGATGAGATATAGAGAAAATAAAAATTATCGTTTCGTTTCGTTCCTACCCGACACGAAATAGAAAATTCCAAAACAATAGCAAAAAAATTCAAAAAATTAAAGAATACCATTACGGGTTCATTTCAAGCCAAAATAGGTCGGAAAACGCCGAGAAAAACAGAAAATAAAAATTATCGTTCCGTCTCGTTCCTACCAGGCACTAAATAGAGAATTCAAACAAAATAGCAAAAAAATTCAAAAAATTAAAAAATACAATTATGGCTTCATTTCAATAAAAAATAGGTCGGAAAAGGCTGAGAAAAACAGAAAATAAAAGTTATCGTTCCGTTCCGTTCCTACCCGACACGAAATAGACGATTCCAAAACAAAAGCAAAAAAATTCAAAAAATTAAAAAATATGGTTATGGATTCATTTCAAGCCAAAATAGATTGGAAAAGAATTAGATAGAGGGAAAATAAAAATTATCGTTTCGTTCCGTTCCTACCAGACACGAAAAAGAAAATTCGAAAATAATAGCAAAAAAATTAAAACAATTAAAAAATACAATTACGGATTCATTTCAAACCGAAATAGGTAGGAAAAGGCCGAGAAAAACGGAAAATAAAAATTACCATCCGTTTCGTTCCATCCTGGAACAAAATAGAAAATTAAAAAAAATAGCAAAAAAAATAAAAAAATAAAAAAATACGGTCATGGATTCATTTCAAGCCAAAATAGATTGGAAAAGGATGAGATAGAGAGAAAATAAAAGTTATCGTTCCGTTCCGTTCCTACCAGACACGAAATAGAAAATTCAGAAACAATAGCAAAAAAATTCAAAAAATTACAGAATACCATTACGGGTTCATTTCAAGCCAAAATAGGTCGGAAAACGCCGAGAAAAACAGAAAATAATAATTATCGTTCCGTTTCGTTCCTACCAGGCACTAAATAGAAAATTCAAGCAAAATAGCAAAAAAATTCAAAAAATTAAAAGATTCAATTATGGCTTCATTTCAATAAAAAATGGGTCGGAAAAGGCTGAGAAAAACAGAAAATAAAAATTATCGTTCCGTTTCGTTCCTACACGGCGCTAAATATGAAATTCAAAAAAAATAGCAAAAAAGTTCAACAAATTAAAAAATACCATAATGGATTCATTTCAAGCCAAAATAAGTTGGAAAAAGATGAGACATAGAGAAAATAAAAATTATCGTTTCGTTTCGTTCCTACCCGACACGAAATAGAAAATTCCAAAACAATAGCAAAAAAATTCAAAAAATTAAAGAATACCATTACGGGTTCATTTCAAGCCAAAATAGGTCGGAAAACGCCGAGAAAAACAGAAAATAAAAATTATCGTTCCGTCTCGTTCCTACCAGGCACTAAATAGAGAATTCAAACAAAATAGCAAAAAAATTCAAAAAATTAAAAAATACAATTATGGCTTCATTTCAATAAAAAATAGGTCGGAAAAGGCTGAGAAAAACAGAAAATAAAAGTTATCGTTCCGTTCCGTTCCTACCCGACACGAAATAGACAATTCCAAAACAAAAGCAAAAAAATTCAAAAAATTAAAAAATATGGTTATGGATTCATTTCAAGCCAAAATAGATTGGAAAAGAATTAGATAGAGGGAAAATAAAAATTATCGTTTCGTTCCGTTCCTACCAGACACGAAAAAGAAAATTCGAAAATAATAGCAAAAAAATTAAAACAATTAAAAAATACAATTACGGATTCATTTCAAACCGAAATAGGTAGGAAAAGGCCGAGAAAAACGGAAAATAAAAATTACCATCCGTTTCGTTCCATCCTGGAACAAAATAGAAAATTAAAAAAAATAGCAAAAAAAATAAAAAAATAAAAAAATACGGTCATGGATTCATTTCAAGCCAAAATAGATTGGAAAAGGATGAGATAGAGAGAAAATAAAAGTTATCGTTCCGTTCCATTCCTACCCGACACGAAATAGAAAATTCCAAAACAATAGCAAAAAAATTCAAAAAATTAAAGAATACCATTACGGGTTCATTTCAAGCCAAAATAGGTCGGAAAACGCCGAGAAAAACAGAAAATAATAATTATCGTTCCGTTTCGTTCCTACCAGGCACTAAATAGAAAATTCAAGCAAAATAGCAAAAAAATTCAAAAAATTAAAGAATACCATTACGGGTTCATTTCAAGCCAAAATAGGTCGGAAAACGCCGAGAAAAACAGAAAATAAAAATTATCGTTCCGTCTCGTTCCTACCAGGCACTAAATAGAGAATTCAAACAAAATAGCAAAAAAATTCAAAAAATTAAAAAATACAATTATGGCTTCATTTCAATAAAAAATAGGTCGGAAAAGGCTGAGAAAAACAGAAAATAAAAGTTATCGTTCCGTTCCGTTCCTACCCGACACGAAATAGACAATTCCAAAACAAAAGCAAAAAAATTCAAAAAATTAAAAAATATGGTTATGGATTCATTTCAAGCCAAAATAGATTGGAAAGGAATTAGATAGAGGGAAAATAAAAATTATCGTTTCGTTCCGTTCCTACCAGACACGAAAAAGAAAATTCGAAAATAATAGCAAAAAAATTAAAACAATTAAAAAATACAATTACGGATTCATTTCAAACCGAAATAGGTAGGAAAAGGCCGAGAAAAACGGAAAATAAAAATTACCATCCGTTTCGTTCCATCCTGGAACCAAATAGAAAATTAAAAAAAATAGCAAAAAAAATAAAAAAATAAAAAAATACGGTCATGGATTCATTTCAAGCCAAAATAGATTGGAAAAGGATGAGATAGAGAGAAAATAAAAGTTATCGTTCCGTTCCGTTCCTACCAGACACGAAATAGAAAATTCAGAAACAATAGCAAAAAAATTCAAAAAATTAAAGAATACCATTACGGGTTCATTTCAAGCCAAAATAGGTCGGAAAACGCCGAGTAAAACAGAAAATAAAAATTATCGTTCCGTTTCGTTCCTACCAGGCACTAAATAGAGAATTCAAACAAAATAGCAAAAAAATTCAAAAAATTAAAAAATACAATTATGGCTTCATTTCAATAAAAAATAGGTCGGAAAAGGCTGAGAAAAACAGAAAATAAAAATTCTCGTTCCGTTTCGTTCCTACCCGGCGCTAGATATGAAATTCAAAAAAAATAGCAAAAAAGTTCAAAAAATTAAAAAATAACATAATGGATTCATTTCAAGCCAAAATAAGTTGGAAAAAGATGAGATATAGAGAAAATAAAAATTATCGTTTCGTTTCGTTCCTACCCGACACGAAATAGAAAATTCCAAAACAATTGCAAAAAAATTCAAAAAATTAAAGAATACCATTACGGGTTCATTTCAAGCCAAAATAGGTCGGAAAACGCCGAGAAAAACAGAAAATAATAATTATCGTTCCGTTTCGTTCCTACCAGGCACTAAATAGAAAATTCAAGCAAAATAGCAAAAAAATTCAAAAAATTAAAAGATACAATTATGGCTTCATTTCAATAAAAAATGGGTCGGAAAAGGCTGAGTAAAACAGAAAATAAAAATTATCGTTCCGTTTCGTTCCTACCCGGCGCTAAATATGAAATTCAAAAAAAATAGCAAAAAAGTTCAACAAATTAAAAAATACCATAATGGATTCATTTCAAGCCAAAATAAGTTGGAAAAGGATGAGATAGAGAGAAAATAAAAATTATCGTTTCGTTCCGTTCCTACCCGACACGAAATTGAAAATTCCAAAACAATAGCAAAAAAATTCAAAAAATTAAAAAATACGGTTATGGATTCATTTCAAGCCAAAATAGATTGGAAAAGGATGAGATAGAGAGAAAATAAAAGTTATCGTTCTGGTCCATTCCTACTCGACACGTAATAGAAAATTCTAAAACAATAGAAAAAAATTCAAAAAATTAAAAAATACAATTACGGATTCATTTAAAACCGAAATAGGTCGGAAAATGCCGACTAAAACAGAAAATAAAAATTACCATCCGTTTCGTTCCATCCTGGAACAAAATAGAAAATTAAAAAAAATAGCAAAAAAAATAAAAAAATAAAAAAATACGGTCATGGATTCATTTCAAGCCAAAATAGATTGGACAAGGATGAGATAGAGAGAAAATAAAAGTTATCGTTCCGTTCCATTCCTACCCGACACGAAATAGAAAATTCCAAAACAATAGCAAAAAAATTCAAAAAATTAAAGAATACCATTACGGGTTCATTTCAAGCCAAAATAGGTCGGAAAACGCCGAGAAAAACAGAAAATAATAATTATCGTTCCGTTTCGTTCCTACCAGGCACTAAATAGAAAATTCAAGCAAAATAGCAAAAAAATTCAAAAAATTAAAACATTCAATTATGGCTTCATTTCAATAAAAAATGGGTCGGAAAAGGCTGAGAAAAACAGAAAATAAAAATTATCGTTCCGTTTCGTTCCTACACGGCGCTAAATATGAAATTCAAAAAAAATAGCAAAAAAGTTCAACAAATTAAAAAATACCATAATGGATTCATTTCAAGCCAAAATAAGTTGGAAAAAGATGAGATATAGAGAAAATAAAAATTATCGTTTCGTTTCGTTCCTACCCGACACGAAATAGAAAATTCCAAAACAATAGCAAAAAAATTCAAAAAATTAAAGAATACCATTACGGGTTCATTTCAAGCCAAAATAGGTCGGAAAACGCCGAGAAAAACAGAAAATAAAAATTATCGTTCCGTCTCGTTCCTACCAGGCACTAAATAGAGAATTCAAACAAAATAGCAAAAAAATTCAAAAAATTAAAAAATACAATTATGGCTTCATTTCAATAAAAAATAGGTCGGAAAAGGCTGAGAAAAACAGAAAATAAAAGTTATCGTTCCGTTCCGTTCCTACCCGACACGAAATAGACGATTCCAAAACAAAAGCAAAAAAATTCAAAAAATTAAAAAATATGGTTATGGATTCATTTCAAGCCAAAATAGATTGGAAAAGAATTAGATAGAGGGAAAATAAAAATTATCGTTTCGTTCCGTTCCTACCAGACACGAAAAAGAAAATTCGAAAATAATAGCAAAAAAATTAAAACAATTAAAAAATACAATTACGGATTCATTTCAAACCGAAATAGGTAGGAAAAGGCCGAGAAAAACGGAAAATAAAAATTACCATCCGTTTCGTTCCATCCTGGAACAAAATAGAAAATTAAAAAAAATAGCAAAAAAAATAAAAAAATAAAAAAATACGGTCATGGATTCATTTCAAGCCAAAATAGATTGGAAAAGGATGAGATAGAGAGAAAATAAAAGTTATCGTTCCGTTCCGTTCCTACCAGACACGAAATAGAAAATTCAGAAACAATAGCAAAAAAATTCAAAAAATTACAGAATACCATTACGGGTTCATTTCAAGCCAAAATAGGTCGGAAAACGCCGAGAAAAACAGAAAATAATAATTATCGTTCCGTTTCGTTCCTACCAGGCACTAAATAGAAAATTCAAGCAAAATAGCAAAAAAATTCAAAAAATTAAAAGATTCAATTATGGCTTCATTTCAATAAAAAATGGGTCGGAAAAGGCTGAGAAAAACAGAAAATAAAAATTATCGTTCCGTTTCGTTCCTACACGGCGCTAAATATGAAATTCAAAAAAAATAGCAAAAAAGTTCAACAAATTAAAAAATACCATAATGGATTCATTTCAAGCCAAAATAAGTTGGAAAAAGATGAGACATAGAGAAAATAAAAATTATCGTTTCGTTTCGTTCCTACCCGACACGAAATAGAAAATTCCAAAACAATAGCAAAAAAATTCAAAAAATTAAAGAATACCATTACGGGTTCATTTCAAGCCAAAATAGGTCGGAAAACGCCGAGAAAAACAGAAAATAAAAATTATCGTTCCGTCTCGTTCCTACCAGGCACTAAATAGAGAATTCAAACAAAATAGCAAAAAAATTCAAAAAATTAAAAAATACAATTATGGCTTCATTTCAATAAAAAATAGGTCGGAAAAGGCTGAGAAAAACAGAAAATAAAAGTTATCGTTCCGTTCCGTTCCTACCCGACACGAAATAGACAATTCCAAAACAAAAGCAAAAAAATTCAAAAAATTAAAAAATATGGTTATGGATTCATTTCAAGCCAAAATAGATTGGAAAAGAATTAGATAGAGGGAAAATAAAAATTATCGTTTCGTTCCGTTCCTACCAGACACGAAAAAGAAAATTCGAAAATAATAGCAAAAAAATTAAAACAATTAAAAAATACAATTACGGATTCATTTCAAACCGAAATAGGTAGGAAAAGGCCGAGAAAAACGGAAAATAAAAATTACCATCCGTTTCGTTCCATCCTGGAACAAAATAGAAAATTAAAAAAAATAGCAAAAAAAATAAAAAAATAAAAAAATACGGTCATGGATTCATTTCAAGCCAAAATAGATTGGAAAAGGATGAGATAGAGAGAAAATAAAAGTTATCGTTCCGTTCCGTTCCTACCAGACACGAAATAGAAAATTCAGAAACAATAGCAAAAAAATTCAAAAAATTAAAGAATACCATTACGGGTTCATTTCAAGCCAAAATAGGTCGGAAAACGCCGAGTAAAACAGAAAATAAAAATTATCGTTCCGTTTCGTTCCTACCAGGCACTAAATAGAGAATTCAAACAAAATAGCAAAAAAATTCAAAAAATTAAAAAATACAATTATGGCTTCATTTCAATAAAAAATAGGTCGGAAAAGGCTGAGAAAAACAGAAAATAAAAATTCTCGTTCCGTTTCGTTCCTACCCGGCGCTAGATATGAAATTCAAAAAAAATAGCAAAAAAGTTCAAAAAATTAAAAAATAACATAATGGATTCATTTCAAGCCAAAATAAGTTGGAAAAAGATGAGATATAGAGAAAATAAAAATTATCGTTTCGTTTCGTTCCTACCCGACACGAAATAGAAAATTCCAAAACAATTGCAAAAAAATTCAAAAAATTAAAGAATACCATTACGGGTTCATTTCAAGCCAAAATAGGTCGGAAAACGCCGAGAAAAACAGAAAATAATAATTATCGTTCCGTTTCGTTCCTACCAGGCACTAAATAGAAAATTCAAGCAAAATAGCAAAAAAATTCAAAAAATTAAAAGATACAATTATGGCTTCATTTCAATAAAAAATGGGTCGGAAAAGGCTGAGTAAAACAGAAAATAAAAATTATCGTTCCGTTTCGTTCCTACCCGGCGCTAAATATGAAATTCAAAAAAAATAGCAAAAAAGTTCAACAAATTAAAAAATACCATAATGGATTCATTTCAAGCCAAAATAAGTTGGAAAAGGATGAGATAGAGAGAAAATAAAAATTATCGTTTCGTTCCGTTCCTACCCGACACGAAATTGAAAATTCCAAAACAATAGCAAAAAAATTCAAAAAATTAAAAAATACGGTTATGGATTCATTTCAAGCCAAAATAGATTGGAAAAGGATGAGATAGAGAGAAAATAAAAGTTATCGTTCTGGTCCATTCCTACTCGACACGTAATAGAAAATTCTAAAACAATAGAAAAAAATTCAAAAAATTAAAAAATACAAATACGGATTCATTTAAAACCGAAATAGGTCGGAAAATGCCGAGTAAAACAGAAAATAAAAATTACCATCCGTTTCGTTCCATCCTGGAACAAAATAGAAAATTAAAAAAAATAGCAAAAAAAATAAAAAAATAAAAAAATACGGTCATGGATTCATTTCAAGCCAAAATAGATTGGACAAGGATGAGATAGAGAGAAAATAAAAGTTATCGTTCCGTTCCATTCCTACCCGACACGAAATAGAAAATTCCAAAACAATAGCAAAAAAATTCAAAAAATTAAAGAATACCATTACGGGTTCATTTCAAGCCAAAATAGGTCGGAAAACGCCGAGAAAAACAGAAAATAATAATTATCGTTCCGTTTCGTTCCTACCAGGCACTAAATAGAAAATTCAAGCAAAATAGCAAAAAAATTCAAAAAATTAAAAGATTCAATTATGGCTTCATTTCAATAAAAAATGGGTCGGAAAAGGCTGAGAAAAACAGAAAATAAAAATTATCGTTCCGTTTCGTTCCTACACGGCGCTAAATATGAAATTCAAAAAAAATAGCAAAAAAGTTCAACAAATTAAAAAATACCATAATGGATTCATTTCAAGCCAAAATAAGTTGGAAAAGGATGAGATAGAGAGAAAATAAAAATTATCGTTTCGTTCCGTTCCTACCCGACACGAAATTGAAAATTCCAAAACAATAGCAAAAAAATTCAAAAAATTAAAAAATACGGTTATGGATTCATTTCAAGCCAAAATAGATTGGAAAAGGATGAGATAGAGAGAAAATAAAAGTTATCGTTCTGGTCCATTCCTACTCGACACGTAATAGAAAATTCTAAAACAATAGAAAAAAATTCAAAAAATTAAAAAATACAATTACGGATTCATTTAAAACCGAAATAGGTCGGAAAATGCCGAGTAAAACAGAAAATAAAAATTACCATCCGTTTCGTTCCATCCTGGAACAAAATAGAAAATTAAAAAAAATAGCAAAAAAAATAAAAAAATAAAAAAATACGGTCATGGATTCATTTCAAGCCAAAATAGATTGGACAAGGATGAGATAGAGAGAAAATAAAAGTTATCGTTCCGTTCCATTCCTACCCGACACGAAATAGAAAATTCCAAAACAATAGCAAAAAAATTCAAAAAATTAAAGAATACCATTACGGGTTCATTTCAAGCCAAAATAGGTCGGAAAACGCCGAGAAAAACAGAAAATAATAATTATCGTTCCGTTTCGTTCCTACCAGGCACTAAATAGAAAATTCAAGCAAAATAGCAAAAAAATTCAAAAAATTAAAAGATTCAATTATGGCTTCATTTCAATAAAAAATGGGTCGGAAAAGGCTGAGAAAAACAGAAAATAAAAATTATCGTTCCGTTTCGTTCCTACACGGCGCTAAATATGAAATTCAAAAAAAATAGCAAAAAAGTTCAACAAATTAAAAAATACCATAATGGATTCATTTCAAGCCAAAATAAGTTGGAAAAGGATGAGATAGAGAGAAAATAAAAATTATCGTTTCGTTCCGTTCCTACCCGACACGAAATTGAAAATTCCAAAACAATAGCAAAAAAATTCAAAAAATTAAAAAATACGGTTATGGATTCATTTCAAGCCAAAATAGATTGGAAAAGGATGAGATAGAGAGAAAATAAAAGTTATCGTTCTGGTCCATTCCTACTCGACACGTAATAGAAAATTCTAAAACAATAGAAAAAAATTCAAAAAATTAAAAAATACAATTACGGATTCATTTAAAACCGAAATAGGTCGGAAAATGCCGAGTAAAACAGAAAATAAAAATTACCATCCGTTTCGTTCCATCCTGGAACAAAATAGAAAATTAAAAAAAATAGCAAAAAAAATAAAAAAATAAAAAAATACGGTCATGGATTCATTTCAAGCCAAAATAGATTGAACAAGGATGAGATAGAGAGAAAATAAAAGTTATCGTTCCGTTCCATTCCTACCCGACACGAAATAGAAAATTCCAAAACAATAGCAAAAAAATTCAAAAAATTAAAGAATACCATTACGGGTTCATTTCAAGCCAAAATAGGTCGGAAAACGCCGAGAAAAACAGAAAATAATAATTATCGTTCCGTTTCGTTCCTACCAGGCACTAAATAGAAAACTCAAGCAAAATAGCAAAAAAATTCAAAAAATTAAAAGATTCAATTATGGCTTCATTTCAATAAAAAATGGGTCGGAAAAGGCTGAGAAAAACAGAAAATAAAAATTATCGTTCCGTTTCGTTCCTACACGGCGCTAAATATGAAATTCAAAAAAAATAGCAAAAAAGTTCAACAAATTAAAAAATACCATAATGGATTCATTTCAAGCCAAAATAAGTTGGAAAAGGATGAGATAGAGAGAAAATAAAAATTATCGTTTCGTTCCGTTCCTACCCGACACGAAATTGAAAATTCCAAAACAATAGCAAAAAAATTCAAAAAATTAAAAAATACGGTTATGGATTCATTTCAAGCCAAAATAGATTGGAAAAGGATGAGATAGAGAGAAAATAAAAGTTATCGTTCTGGTCCATTCCTACTCGACACGTAATAGAAAATTCTAAAACAATAGAAAAAAATTCAAAAAATTAAAAAATACAATTACGGATTCATTTAAAACCGAAATAGGTCGGAAAATGCCGAGTAAAACAGAAAATAAAAATTACCATCCGTTTTGTTCCATCCTGGAACAAAATAGAAAATTAAAAAAAATAGCAAAAAAAATAAAAAAATAAAAAAATACGGTCATGGATTCATTTCAAGCCAAAATAGATTGGAAAAGGATTAGATAGAGGGAAAATAAAAATTATCGTTTCGTTCCGTTCCTACCAGACACGAAAAAGAAAATTCGAAAATAATAGCAAAAAAATTAAAACAATTAAAAAATACAATTACGGATTCATTTCAAACCGAAATAGGTAGGAAAAGGCCGAGAAAAACGGAAAATAAAAATTACCATCCGTTTCGTTCCATCCTGGAACAAAATAGAAAATTAAAAAAAATAGCAAAAAAAATAAAAAAATAAAAAAATACGGTCATGGATTCATTTCAAGCCAAAATAGATTGGAAAAGGATGAGATAGAGAGAAAATAAAAGTTATCGTTCCGTTCCGTTCCTACCAGACACGAAATAGAAAATTCAGAAACAATAGCAAAAAAATTCAAAAAATTACAGAATACCATTACGGGTTCATTTCAAGCCAAAATAGGTCGGAAAACGCCGAGAAAAACAGAAAATAATAATTATCGTTCCGTTTCGTTCCTACCAGGCACTAAATAGAAAATTCAAGCAAAATAGCAAAAAAATTCAAAAAATTAAAAGATTCAATTATGGCTTCATTTCAATAAAAAATGGGTCGGAAAAGGCTGAGAAAAACAGAAAATAAAAATTATCGTTCCGTTTCGTTCCTACACGGCGCTAAATATGAAATTCAAAAAAAATAGCAAAAAAGTTCAACAAATTAAAAAATACCATAATGGATTCATTTCAAGCCAAAATAAGTTGGAAAAAGATGAGATATAGAGAAAATAAAAATTATCGTTTCGTTTCGTTCCTACCCGACACGAAATTGAAAATTCCAAAACAATAGCAAAAAAATTCAAAAAATTAAAAAATACGGTTATGGATTCATTTCAAGCCAAAATAGATTGGAAAAGGATGAGATAGAGAGAAAATAAAAGTTATCGTTCTGGTCCATTCCTACTCGACACGTAATAGAAAATTCTAAAACAATAGAAAAAAATTCAAAAAATTAAAAAATACAAATACGGATTCATTTAAAACCGAAATAGGTCGGAAAATGCCGAGTAAAACAGAAAATAAAAATTACCATCCGTTTCGTTCCATCCTGGAACAAAATAGAAAATTAAAAAAAATAGCAAAAAAAATAAAAAAATAAAAAAATACGGTCATGGATTCATTTCAAGCCAAAATAGATTGGACAAGGATGAGATAGAGAGAAAATAAAAGTTATCGTTCCGTTCCATTCCTACCCGACACGAAATAGAAAATTCCAAAACAATAGCAAAAAAATTCAAAAAATTAAAGAATACCATTACGGGTTCATTTCAAGCCAAAATAGGTCGGAAAACGCCGAGAAAAACAGAAAATAAAAATTATCGTTCCGTCTCGTTCCTACCAGGCACTAAATAGAGAATTCAAACAAAATAGCAAAAAAATTCAAAAAATTAAAAAATACAATTATGGCTTCATTTCAATAAAAAATAGGTCGGAAAAGGCTGAGAAAAACAGAAAATAAAAGTTATCGTTCCGTTCCGTTCCTACCCGACACGAAATAGACGATTCCAAAACAAAAGCAAAAAAATTCAAAAAATTAAAAAATATGGGTATGGATTCATTTCAAGCCAAAATAGATTGGAAAAGAATTAGATAGAGGGAAAATAAAAATTATCGTTTCGTTCCGTTCCTACCAGACACGAAAAAGAAAATTCGAAAATAATAGCAAAAAAATTAAAACAATTAAAAAATACAATTACGGATTCATTTCAAACCGAAATAGGTAGGAAAAGGCCGAGAAAAACGGAAAATAAAAATTACCATCCGTTTCGTTCCATCCTGGAACCAAATAGAAAATTAAAAAAAATAGCAAAAAAAATAAAAAAATAAAAAAATACGGTCATGGATTCATTTCAAGCCAAAATAGATTGGAAAAGGATGAGATAGAGAGAAAATAAAAGTTATCGTTCCGTTCCGTTCCTACCAGACACGAAATAGAAAATTCAGAAACAATAGCAAAAAAATTCAAAAAATTAAAGAATACCATTACGGGTTCATTTCAAGCCAAAATAGGTCGGAAAACGCCGAGTAAAACAGAAAATAAAAATTATCGTTCCGTTTCGTTCCTACACGGCGCTAAATATGAAATTCAAAAAAAATAGCAAAAAAGTTCAACAAATTAAAAAATACCATAATGGATTCATTTCAAGCCAAAATAAGTTGGAAAAAGATGAGATATAGAGAAAATAAAAATTATCGTTTCGTTTCGTTCCTACCCGACACGAAATAGAAAATTCCAAAACAATAGCAAAAAAATTCAAAAAATTAAAGAATACCATTACGGGTTCATTTCAAGCCAAAATAGGTCGGAAAACGCCGAGAAAAACAGAAAATAAAAATTATCGTTCCGTCTCGTTCCTACCAGGCACTAAATAGAGAATTCAAACAAAATAGCAAAAAAATTCAAAAAATTAAAAAATACAATTATGGCTTCATTTCAATAAAAAATAGGTCGGAAAAGGCTGAGAAAAACAGAAAATAAAAGTTATCGTTCCGTTCCGTTCCTACCCGACACGAAATAGACGATTCCAAAACAAAAGCAAAAAAATTCAAAAAATTAAAAAATATGGTTATGGATTCATTTCAAGCCAAAATAGATTGGAAAAGAATTAGATAGAGGGAAAATAAAAATTATCGTTTCGTTCCGTTCCTACCAGACACGAAAAAGAAAATTCGAAAATAATAGCAAAAAAATTAAAACAATTAAAAAATACAATTACGGATTCATTTCAAACCGAAATAGGTAGGAAAAGGCCGAGAAAAACGGAAAATAAAAATTACCATCCGTTTCGTTCCATCCTGGAACAAAATAGAAAATTAAAAAAAATAGCAAAAAAAATAAAAAAATAAAAAAATACGGTCATGGATTCATTTCAAGCCAAAATAGATTGGAAAAGGATGAGATAGAGAGAAAATAAAAGTTATCGTTCCGTTCCGTTCCTACCAGACACGAAATAGAAAATTCAGAAACAATAGCAAAAAAATTCAAAAAATTACAGAATACCATTACGGGTTCATTTCAAGCCAAAATAGGTCGGAAAACGCCGAGAAAAACAGAAAATAATAATTATCGTTCCGTTTCGTTCCTACCAGGCACTAAATAGAAAATTCAAGCAAAATAGCAAAAAAATTCAAAAAATTAAAAGATTCAATTATGGCTTCATTTCAATAAAAAATGGGTCGGAAAAGGCTGAGAAAAACAGAAAATAAAAATTATCGTTCCGTTTCGTTCCTACACGGCGCTAAATATGAAATTCAAAAAAAATAGCAAAAAAGTTCAACAAATTAAAAAATACCATAATGGATTCATTTCAAGCCAAAATAAGTTGGAAAAAGATGAGATATAGAGAAAATAAAAATTATCGTTTCGTTTCGTTCCTACCCGACACGAAATAGAAAATTCCAAAACAATAGCAAAAAAAATTCAAAAAATTAAAGAATACCATTACGGGTTCATTTCAAGCCAAAATAGGTCGGAAAACGCCGAGAAAAACAGAAAATAAAAATTATCGTTCCGTCTCGTTCCTACCAGGCACTAAATAGAGAATTCAAACAAAATAGCAAAAAAATTCAAAAAATTAAAAAATACAATTATGGCTTCATTTCAATAAAAAATAGGTCGGAAAAGGCTGAGAAAAACAGAAAATAAAAGTTATCGTTCCGTTCCGTTCCTACCCGACACGAAATAGACAATTCCAAAACAAAAGCAAAAAAATTCAAAAAATTAAAAAATATGGTTATGGATTCATTTCAAGCCAAAATAGATTGGAAAAGAATTAGATAGAGGGAAAATAAAAATTATCGTTTCGTTCCGTTCCTACCAGACACGAAAAAGAAAATTCGAAAATAATAGCAAAAAAATTAAAACAATTAAAAAATACAATTACGGATTCATTTCAAACCGAAATAGGTAGGAAAAGGCCGAGAAAAACGGAAAATAAAAATTACCATCCGTTTCGTTCCATCCTGGAACCAAATAGAAAATTAAAAAAAATAGCAAAAAAAATAAAAAAATAAAAAAATACGGTCATGGATTCATTTCAAGCCAAAATAGATTGGAAAAGGATGAGATAGAGAGAAAATAAAAGTTATCGTTCCGTTCCGTTCCTACCAGACACGAAATAGAAAATTCAGAAACAATAGCAAAAAAATTCAAAAAATTAAAGAATACCATTACGGGTTCATTTCAAGCCAAAATAGGTCGGAAAACGCCGAGTAAAACAGAAAATAAAAATTATCGTTCCGTTTCGTTCCTACACGGCGCTAAATATGAAATTCAAAAAAAATAGCAAAAAAGTTCAACAAATTAAAAAATACCATAATGGATTCATTTCAAGCCAAAATAAGTTGGAAAAAGATGAGATATAGAGAAAATAAAAATTATCGTTTCGTTTCGTTCCTACCCGACACGAAATAGAAAATTCCAAAACAATAGCAAAAAAATTCAAAAAATTAAAGAATACCATTACGGGTTCATTTCAAGCCAAAATAGGTCGGAAAACGCCGAGAAAAACAGAAAATAAAAATTATCGTTCCGTCTCGTTCCTACCAGGCACTAAATAGAGAATTCAAACAAAATAGCAAAAAAATTCAAAAAATTAAAAAATACAATTATGGCTTCATTTCAATAAAAAATAGGTCGGAAAAGGCTGAGAAAAACAGAAAATAAAAGTTATCGTTCCGTTCCGTTCCTACCCGACACGAAATAGACGATTCCAAAACAAAAGCAAAAAAATTCAAAAAATTAAAAAATATGGTTATGGATTCATTTCAAGCCAAAATAGATTGGAAAAGAATTAGATAGAGGGAAAATAAAAATTATCGTTTCGTTCCGTTCCTACCAGACACGAAAAAGAAAATTCGAAAATAATAGCAAAAAAATTAAAACAATTAAAAAATACAATTACGGATTCATTTCAAACCGAAATAGGTAGGAAAAGGCCGAGAAAAACGGAAAATAAAAATTACCATCCGTTTCGTTCCATCCTGGAACAAAATAGAAAATTAAAAAAAATAGCAAAAAAAATAAAAAAATAAAAAAATACGGTCATGGATTCATTTCAAGCCAAAATAGATTGGAAAAGGATGAGATAGAGAGAAAATAAAAGTTATCGTTCCGTTCCGTTCCTACCAGACACGAAATAGAAAATTCAGAAACAATAGCAAAAAAATTCAAAAAATTACAGAATACCATTACGGGTTCATTTCAAGCCAAAATAGGTCGGAAAACGCCGAGAAAAACAGAAAATAATAATTATCGTTCCGTTTCGTTCCTACCAGGCACTAAATAGAAAATTCAAGCAAAATAGCAAAAAAATTCAAAAAATTAAAAGATTCAATTATGGCTTCATTTCAATAAAAAATGGGTCGGAAAAGGCTGAGAAAAACAGAAAATAAAAATTATCGTTCCGTTTCGTTCCTACACGGCGCTAAATATGAAATTCAAAAAAAATAGCAAAAAAGTTCAACAAATTAAAAAATACCATAATGGATTCATTTCAAGCCAAAATAAGTTGGAAAAAGATGAGACATAGAGAAAATAAAAATTATCGTTTCGTTTCGTTCCTACCCGACACGAAATAGAAAATTCCAAAACAATAGCAAAAAAATTCAAAAAATTAAAGAATACCATTACGGGTTCATTTCAAGCCAAAATAGGTCGGAAAACGCCGAGAAAAACAGAAAATAAAAATTATCGTTCCGTCTCGTTCCTACCAGGCACTAAATAGAGAATTCAAACAAAATAGCAAAAAAATTCAAAAAATTAAAAAATACAATTATGGCTTCATTTCAATAAAAAATAGGTCGGAAAAGGCTGAGAAAAACAGAAAATAAAAGTTATCGTTCCGTTCCGTTCCTACCCGACACGAAATCGACAATTCCAAAACAAAAGCAAAAAAATTCAAAAAATTAAAAAATATGGTTATGGATTCATTTCAAGCCAAAATAGATTGGAAAAGAATTAGATAGAGGGAAAATAAAAATTATCGTTTCGTTCCGTTCCTACCAGACACGAAAAAGAAAATTCGAAAATAATAGCAAAAAAATTAAAACAATTAAAAAATACAATTACGGATTCATTTCAAACCGAAATAGGTAGGAAAAGGCCGAGAAAAACGGAAAATAAAAATTACCATCCGTTTCGTTCCATCCTGGAACCAAATAGAAAATTAAAAAAAATAGCAAAAAAAATAAAAAAATAAAAAAATACGGTCATGGATTCATTTCAAGCCAAAATAGATTGGAAAAGGATGAGATAGAGAGAAAATAAAAGTTATCGTTCCGTTCCGTTCCTACCAGACACGAAATAGAAAATTCAGAAACAATAGCAAAAAAATTCAAAAAATTAAAGAATACCATTACGGGTTCATTTCAAGCCAAAATAGGTCGGAAAACGCCGAGTAAAACAGAAAATAAAAATTATCGTTCCGTTTCGTTCCTACCAGGCACTAAATAGAGAATTCAAACAAAATAGCAAAAAAATTCAAAAAATTAAAAAATACAATTATGGCTTCATTTCAATAAAAAATAGGTCGGAAAAGGCTGAGAAAAAGCAGAAAATAAAAATTCTCGTTCCGTTTCGTTCCTACCCGGCGCTAGATATGAAATTCAAAAAAAATAGCAAAAAAGTTCAAAAAATTAAAAAATAACATAATGGATTCATTTCAAGCCAAAATAAGTTGGAAAAAGATGAGATATAGAGAAAATAAAAATTATCGTTTCGTTTCGTTCCTACCCGACACGAAATAGAAAATTCCAAAACAATTGCAAAAAAATTCAAAAAATTAAAGAATACCATTACGGGTTCATTTCAAGCCAAAATAGGTCGGAAAACGCCGAGAAAAACAGAAAATAATAATTATCGTTCCGTTTCGTTCCTACCAGGCACTAAATAGAAAATTCAAGCAAAATAGCAAAAAAATTCAAAAAATTAAAAGATACAATTATGGCTTCATTTCAATAAAAAATGGGTCGGAAAAGGCTGAGTAAAACAGAAAATAAAAATTATCGTTCCGTTTCGTTCCTACCCGGCGCTAAATATGAAATTCAAAAAAAATAGCAAAAAAGTTCAACAAATTAAAAAATACCATAATGGATTCATTTCAAGCCAAAATAAGTTGGAAAAGGATGAGATAGAGAGAAAATAAAAATTATCGTTTCGTTCCGTTCCTACCCGACACGAAATTGAAAATTCCAAAACAATAGCAAAAAAATTCAAAAAATTAAAAAATACGGTTATGGATTCATTTCAAGCCAAAATAGATTGGAAAAGGATGAGATAGAGAGAAAATAAAAGTTATCGTTCTGGTCCATTCCTACTCGACACGTAATAGAAAATTCTAAAACAATAGAAAAAAATTCAAAAAATTAAAAAATACAATTACGGATTCATTTAAAACCGAAATAGGTCGGAAAATGCCGACTAAAACAGAAAACAAAAATTACCATCCGTTTCGTTCCATCCTGGAACAAAATAGAAAATTAAAAAAAATAGCAAAAAAAATAAAAAAATAAAAAAATACGGTCATGGATTCATTTCAAGCCAAAATAGATTGGACAAGGATGAGATAGAGAGAAAATAAAAGTTATCGTTCCGTTCCATTCCTACCCGACACGAAATAGAAAATTCCAAAACAATAGCAAAAAAATTCAAAAAATTAAAGAATACCATTACGGGTTCATTTCAAGCCAAAATAGGTCGGAAAACGCCGAGAAAAACAGAAAATAATAATTATCGTTCCGTTTCGTTCCTACCAGGCACTAAATAGAAAATTCAAGCAAAATAGCAAAAAAATTCAAAAAATTAAAAGATTCAATTATGGCTTCATTTCAATAAAAAATGGGTCGGAAAAGGCTGAGAAAAACAGAAAATAAAAATTATCGTTCCGTTTCGTTCCTACACGGCGCTAAATATGAAATTCAAAAAAAATAGCAAAAAAGTTCAACAAATTAAAAAATACCATAATGGATTCATTTCAAGCCAAAATAAGTTGGAAAAAGATGAGATATAGAGAAAATAAAAATTATCGTTTCGTTTCGTTCCTACCCGACACGAAATAGAAAATTCCAAAACAATAGCAAAAAAATTCAAAAAATTAAAGAATACCATTACGGGTTCATTTCAAGCCAAAATAGGTCGGAAAACGCCGAGAAAAACAGAAAATAAAAATTATCGTTCCGTCTCGTTCCTACCAGGCACTAAATAGAGAATTCAAACAAAATAGCAAAAAAATTCAAAAAATTAAAAAATACAATTATGGCTTCATTTCAATAAAAAATAGGTCAGAAAAGGCTGAGAAAAACAGAAAATAAAAGTTATCGTTCCGTTCCGTTCCTACCCGACACGAAATAGACGATTCCAAAACAAAAGCAAAAAAATTCAAAAAATTAAAAAATATGGTTATGGATTCATTTCAAGCCAAAATAGATTGGAAAAGAATTAGATAGAGGGAAAATAAAAATTATCGTTTCGTTCCGTTCCTACCAGACACGAAAAAGAAAATTCGAAAATAATAGCAAAAAAATTAAAACAATTAAAAAATACAATTACGGATTCATTTCAAACCGAAATAGGTAGGAAAAGGCCGAGAAAAACGGAAAATAAAAATTACCATCCGTTTCGTTCCATCCTGGAACAAAATAGAAAATTAAAAAAAATAGCAAAAAAAATAAAAAAATAAAAAAATACGGTCATGGATTCATTTCAAGCCAAAATAGATTGGAAAAGGATGAGATAGAGAGAAAATAAAAGTTATCGTTCCGTTCCGTTCCTACCAGACACGAAATAGAAAATTCAGAAACAATAGCAAAAAAATTCAAAAAATTACAGAATACCATTACGGGTTCATTTCAAGCCAAAATAGGTCGGAAAACGCCGAGAAAAACAGAAAATAATAATTATCGTTCCGTTTCGTTCCTACCAGGCACTAAATAGAAAATTCAAGCAAAATAGCAAAAAAATTCAAAAAATTAAAAGATTCAATTATGGCTTCATTTCAATAAAAAATGGGTCGGAAAAGGCTGAGAAAAACAGAAAATAAAAATTATCGTTCCGTTTCGTTCCTACACGGCGCTAAATATGAAATTCAAAAAAAATAGCAAAAAAGTTCAACAAATTAAAAAATACCATAATGGATTCATTTCAAGCCAAAATAAGTTGGAAAAAGATGAGATATAGAGAAAATAAAAATTATCGTTTCGTTTCGTTCCTACCCGACACGAAATAGAAAATTCCAAAACAATAGCAAAAAAATTCAAAAAATTAAAGAATACCATTACGGGTTCATTTCAAGCCAAAATAGGTCGGAAAACGCCGAGAAAAACAGAATATAAAAATTATCGTTCCGTCTCGTTCCTACCAGGCACTAAATAGAGAATTCAAACAAAATAGCAAAAAAATTCAAAAAATTAAAAAATACAATTATGGCTTCATTTCAATAAAAAATAGGTCGGAAAAGGCTGAGAAAAACAGAAAATAAAAGTTATCGTTCCGTTCCGTTCCTACCCGACACGAAATAGACAATTCCAAAACAAAAGCAAAAAAATTCAAAAAATTAAAAAATATGGTTATGGATTCATTTCAAGCCAAAATAGATTGGAAAAGAATTAGATAGAGGGAAAATAAAAATTATCGTTTCGTTCCGTTCCTACCAGACACGAAAAAGAAAATTCGAAAATAATAGCAAAAAAATTAAAACAATTAAAAAATACAATTACGGATTCATTTCAAACCGAAATAGGTAGGAAAAGGCCGAGAAAAACGGAAAATAAAAATTACCATCCGTTTCGTTCCATCCTGGAACAAAATAGAAAATTAAAAAAAATAGCAAAAAAAATAAAAAAATAAAAAAATACGGTCATGGATTCATTTCAAGCCAAAATAGATTGGAAAAGGATGAGATAGAGAGAAAATAAAAGTTATCGTTCCGTTCCGTTCCTACCAGACACGAAATAGAAAATTCAGAAACAATAGCAAAAAAATTCAAAAAATTAAAGAATACCATTACGGGTTCATTTCAAGCCAAAATAGGTCGGAAAACGCCGAGTAAAACAGAAAATAAAAATTATCGTTCCGTTTCGTTCCTACCAGGCACTAAATAGAGAATTCAAACAAAATAGCAAAAAAATTCAAAAAATTAAAAAATACAATTATGGCTTCATTTCAATAAAAAATAGGTCGGAAAAGGCTGAGAAAAACAGAAAATAAAAATTCTCGTTCCGTTTCGTTCCTACCCGGCGCTAGATATGAAATTCAAAAAAAATAGCAAAAAAGTTCAAAAAATTAAAAAATAACATAATGGATTCATTTCAAGCCAAAATAAGTTGGAAAAAGATGAGATATAGAGAAAATAAAAATTATCGTTTCGTTTCGTTCCTACCCGACACGAAATAGAAAATTCCAAAACAATTGCAAAAAAATTCAAAAAATTAAAGAATACCATTACGGGTTCATTTCAAGCCAAAATAGGTCGGAAAACGCCGAGAAAAACAGAAAATAATAATTATCGTTCCGTTTCGTTCCTACCAGGCACTAAATAGAAAATTCAAGCAAAATAGCAAAAAAATTCAAAAAATTAAAAGATACAATTATGGCTTCATTTCAATAAAAAATGGGTCGGAAAAGGCTGAGTAAAACAGAAAATAAAAATTATCGTTCCGTTTCGTTCCTACCCGGCGCTAAATATGAAATTCAAAAAAAATAGCAAAAAAGTTCAACAAATTAAAAAATACCATAATGGATTCATTTCAAGCCAAAATAAGTTGGAAAAGGATGAGATAGAGAGAAAATAAAAATTATCGTTTCGTTCCGTTCCTACCCGACACGAAATTGAAAATTCCAAAACAATAGCAAAAAAATTCAAAAAATTAAAAAATACGGTTATGGATTCATTTCAAGCCAAAATAGATTGGAAAAGGATGAGATAGAGAGAAAATAAAAGTTATCGTTCTGGTCCATTCCTACTCGACACGTAATAGAAAATTCTAAAACAATAGAAAAAAATTCAAAAAATTAAAAAATACAAATACGGATTCATTTAAAACCGAAATAGGTCGGAAAATGCCGAGTAAAACAGAAAATAAAAATTACCATCCGTTTCGTTCCATCCTGGAACAAAATAGAAAATTAAAAAAAATAGCAAAAAAAATAAAAAAATAAAAAAATACGGTCATGGATTCATTTCAAGCCAAAATAGATTGGACAAGGATGAGATAGAGAGAAAATAAAAGTTATCGTTCCGTTCCATTCCTACCCGACACGAAATAGAAAATTCCAAAACAATAGCAAAAAAATTCAAAAAATTAAAGAATACCATTACGGGTTCATTTCAAGCCAAAATAGGTCGGAAAACGCCGAGAAAAACAGAAAATAAAAATTATCGTTCCGTTTCGTTCCTACCCGGCGCTAAATATGAAATTCAAAAAAAATAGCAAAAAAGTTCAACAAATTAAAAAATACCATAATGGATTCATTTCAAGCCAAAATAAGTTGGAAAAGGATGAGATAGAGAGAAAATAAAAATTATCGTTTCGTTCCGTTCCTACCCGACACGAAATTGAAAATTCCAAAACAATAGCAAAAAAATTCAAAAAATTAAAAAATACGGTTATGGATTCATTTCAAGCCAAAATAGATTGGAAAAGGATGAGATAGAGAGAAAATAAAAGTTATCGTTCTGGTCCATTCCTACTCGACACGTAATAGAAAATTCTAAAACAATAGAAAAAAATTCAAAAAATTAAAAAATACAAATACGGATTCATTTAAAACCGAAATAGGTCGGAAAATGCCGAGTAAAACAGAAAATAAAAATTACCATCCGTTTCGTTCCATCCTGGAACAAAATAGAAAATTAAAAAAAATAGCAAAAAAAATAAAAAAATAAAAAAATACGGTCATGGATTCATTTCAAGCCAAAATAGATTGGACAAGGATGAGATAGAGAGAAAATAAAAGTTATCGTTCCGTTCCATTCCTACCCGACACGAAATAGAAAATTCCAAAACAATAGCAAAAAAATTCAAAAAATTAAAGAATACCATTACGGGTTCATTTCAAGCCAAAATAGGTCGGAAAACGCCGAGAAAAACAGAAAATAAAAATTATCGTTCCGTTTCGTTCCTACCCGGCGCTAAATATGAAATTCAAAAAAAATAGCAAAAAAGTTCAACAAATTAAAAAATACCATAATGGATTCATTTCAAGCCAAAATAAGTTGGAAAAGGATGAGATAGAGAGAAAATAAAAATTATCGTTTCGTTCCGTTCCTACCCGACACGAAATTGAAAATTCCAAAACAATAGCAAAAAAATTCAAAAAATTAAAAAATACGGTTATGGATTCATTTCAAGCCAAAATAGATTGGAAAAGGATGAGATAGAGAGAAAATAAAAGTTATCGTTCTGGTCCATTCCTACTCGACACGTAATAGAAAATTCTAAAACAATAGAAAAAAATTCAAAAAATTAAAAAATACAATTACGGATTCATTTAAAACCGAAATAGGTCGGAAAATGCCGAGTAAAACAGAAAATAAAAATTACCATCCGTTTCGTTCCATCCTGGAACAAAATAGAAAATTAAAAAAAATAGCAAAAAAAATAAAAAAATAAAAAAATATGGTCATGGATTCATTTCAAGCCAAAATAGATTGGACAAGGATGAGATAGAGAGAAAATAAAAGTTATCGTTCCGTTCCATTCCTACCCGACACGAAATAGAAAATTCCAAAACAATAGCAAAAAAATTCAAAAAATTAAAGAATACCATTACGGGTTCATTTCAAGCCAAAATAGGTCGGAAAACGCCGAGAAAAACAGAAAATAATAATTATCGTTCCGTTTCGTTCCTACCAGGCACTAAATAGAAAATTCAAGCAAAATAGCAAAAAAATTCAAAAAATTAAAAGATTCAATTATGGCTTCATTTCAATAAAAAATGGGTCGGAAAAGGCTGAGAAAAACAGAAAATAAAAATTATCGTTCCGTTTCGTTCCTACACGGCGCTAAATATGAAATTCAAAAAAAATAGCAAAAAAGTTCAACAAATTAAAAAATACCATAATGGATTCATTTCAAGCCAAAATAAGTTGGAAAAAGATGAGATATAGAGAAAATAAAAATTATCGTTTCGTTTCGTTCCTACCCGACACGAAATAGAAAATTCCAAAACAATAGCAAAAAAATTCAAAAAATTAAAGAATACCATTACGGGTTCATTTCAAGCCAAAATAGGTCGGAAAACGCCGAGAAAAACAGAAAATAAAAATTATCGTTCCGTCTCGTTCCTACCAGGCACTAAATAGAGAATTCAAACAAAATAGCAAAAAAATTCAAAAAATTAAAAAATACAATTATGGCTTCATTTCAATAAAAAATAGGTCGGAAAAGGCTGAGAAAAACAGAAAATAAAAGTTATCGTTCCGTTCCGTTCCTACCCGACACGAAATAGACGATTCCAAAACAAAAGCAAAAAAATTCAAAAAATTAAAAAATATGGTTATGGATTCATTTCAAGCCAAAATAGATTGGAAAAGAATTAGATAGAGGGAAAATAAAAATTATCGTTTCGTTCCGTTCCTACCAGACACGAAAAAGAAAATTCGAAAATAATAGCAAAAAAATTAAAACAATTAAAAAATACAATTACGGATTCATTTCAAACCGAAATAGGTAGGAAAAGGCCGAGAAAAACGGAAAATAAAAATTACCATCCGTTTCGTTCCATCCTGGAACAAAATAGAAAATTAAAAAAAATAGCAAAAAAAATAAAAAAATAAAAAAATACGGTCATGGATTCATTTCAAGCCAAAATAGATTGGAAAAGGATGAGATAGAGAGAAAATAAAAGTTATCGTTCCGTTCCGTTCCTACCAGACACGAAATAGAAAATTCAGAAACAATAGCAAAAAAATTCAAAAAATTACAGAATACCATTACGGGTTCATTTCAAGCCAAAATAGGTCGGAAAACGCCGAGAAAAACAGAAAATAATAATTATCGTTCCGTTTCGTTCCTACCAGGCACTAAATAGAAAATTCAAGCAAAATAGCAAAAAAATTCAAAAAATTAAAAGATTCAATTATGGCTTCATTTCAATAAAAAATGGGTCGGAAAAGGCTGAGAAAAACAGAAAATAAAAATTATCGTTCCGTTTCGTTCCTACACGGCGCTAAATATGAAATTCAAAAAAAATAGCAAAAAAGTTCAACAAATTAAAAAATACCATAATGGATTCATTTCAAGCCAAAATAAGTTGGAAAAAGATGAGATATAGAGAAAATAAAAATTATCGTTTCGTTTCGTTCCTACCCGACACGAAATAGAAAATTCCAAAACAATAGCAAAAAAATTCAAAAAATTAAAGAATACCATTACGGGTTCATTTCAAGCCAAAATAGGTCGGAAAACGCCGAGAAAAACAGAATATAAAAATTATCGTTCCGTCTCGTTCCTACCAGGCACTAAATAGAGAATTCAAACAAAATAGCAAAAAAATTCAAAAAATTAAAAAATACAATTATGGCTTCATTTCAATAAAAAATAGGTCGGAAAAGGCTGAGAAAAACAGAAAATAAAAGTTATCGTTCCGTTCCGTTCCTACCCGACACGAAATAGACAATTCCAAAACAAAAGCAAAAAAATTCAAAAAATTAAAAAATATGGTTATGGATTCATTTCAAGCCAAAATAGATTGGAAAAGAATTAGATAGAGGGAAAATAAAAATTATCGTTTCGTTCCGTTCCTACCAGACACGAAAAAGAAAATTCGAAAATAATAGCAAAAAAATTAAAACAATTAAAAAATACAATTACGGATTCATTTCAAACCGAAATAGGTAGGAAAAGGCCGAGAAAAACGGAAAATAAAAATTACCATCCGTTTCGTTCCATCCTGGAACAAAATAGAAAATTAAAAAAAATAGCAAAAAAAATAAAAAAATAAAAAAATACGGTCATGGATTCATTTCAAGCCAAAATAGATTGGAAAAGGATGAGATAGAGAGAAAATAAAAGTTATCGTTCCGTTCCGTTCCTACCAGACACGAAATAGAAAATTCAGAAACAATAGCAAAAAAATTCAAAAAATTAAAGAATACCATTACGGGTTCATTTCAAGCCAAAATAGGTCGGAAAACGCCGAGTAAAACAGAAAATAAAAATTATCGTTCCGTTTCGTTCCTACCAGGCACTAAATAGAGAATTCAAACAAAATAGCAAAAAAATTCAAAAAATTAAAAAATACAATTATGGCTTCATTTCAATAAAAAATAGGTCGGAAAAGGCTGAGAAAAACAGAAAATAAAAATTCTCGTTCCGTTTCGTTCCTACCCGGCGCTAGATATGAAATTCAAAAAAAATAGCAAAAAAGTTCAAAAAATTAAAAAATAACATAATGGATTCATTTCAAGCCAAAATAAGTTGGAAAAAGATGAGATATAGAGAAAATAAAAATTATCGTTTCGTTTCGTTCCTACCCGACACGAAATAGAAAATTCCAAAACAATTGCAAAAAAATTCAAAAAATTAAAGAATACCATTACGGGTTCATTTCAAGCCAAAATAGGTCGGAAAACGCCGAGAAAAACAGAAAATAATAATTATCGTTCCGTTTCGTTCCTACCAGGCACTAAATAGAAAATTCAAGCAAAATAGCAAAAAAATTCAAAAAATTAAAAGATACAATTATGGCTTCATTTCAATAAAAAATGGGTCGGAAAAGGCTGAGTAAAACAGAAAATAAAAATTATCGTTCCGTTTCGTTCCTACCCGGCGCTAAATATGAAATTCAAAAAAAATAGCAAAAAAGTTCAACAAATTAAAAAATACCATAATGGATTCATTTCAAGCCAAAATAAGTTGGAAAAGGATGAGATAGAGAGAAAATAAAAATTATCGTTTCGTTCCGTTCCTACCCGACACGAAATTGAAAATTCCAAAACAATAGCAAAAAAATTCAAAAAATTAAAAAATACGGTTATGGATTCATTTCAAGCCAAAATAGATTGGAAAAGGATGAGATAGAGAGAAAATAAAAGTTATCGTTCTGGTCCATTCCTACTCGACACGTAATAGAAAATTCTAAAACAATAGAAAAAAATTCAAAAAATTAAAAAATACAAATACGGATTCATTTAAAACCGAAATAGGTCGGAAAATGCCGAGTAAAACAGAAAATAAAAATTACCATCCGTTTCGTTCCATCCTGGAACAAAATAGAAAATTAAAAAAAATAGCAAAAAAAATAAAAAAATAAAAAAATACGGTCATGGATTCATTTCAAGCCAAAATAGATTGGACAAGGATGAGATAGAGAGAAAATAAAAGTTATCGTTCCGTTCCATTCCTACCCGACACGAAATAGAAAATTCCAAAACAATAGCAAAAAAATTCAAAAAATTAAAGAATACCATTACGGGTTCATTTCAAGCCAAAATAGGTCGGAAAACGCCGAGAAAAACAGAAAATAATAATTATCGTTCCGTTTCGTTCCTACCAGGCACTAAATAGAAAATTCAAGCAAAATAACAAAAAAATTCAAAAAATTAAAAGATTCAATTATGGCTTCATTTCAATAAAAAATGGGTCGGAAAAGGCTGAGAAAAACAGAAAATAAAAATTATCGTTCCGTTTCGTTCCTACACGGCGCTAAATATGAAATTCAAAAAAAATAGCAAAAAAGTTCAACAAATTAAAAAATACCATAATGGATTCATTTCAAGCCAAAATAAGTTGGAAAAGGATGAGATAGAGAGAAAATAAAAATTATCGTTTCGTTCCGTTCCTACCCGACACGAAATTGAAAATTCCAAAACAATAGCAAAAAAATTCAAAAAATTAAAAAATACGGTTATGGATTCATTTCAAGCCAAAATAGATTGGAAAAGGATGAGATAGAGAGAAAATAAAAGTTATCGTTCTGGTCCATTCCTACTCGACACGTAATAGAAAATTCTAAAACAATAGAAAAAAATTCAAAAAATTAAAAAATACAAATACGGATTCATTTAAAACCGAAATAGGTCGGAAAATGCCGAGTAAAACAGAAAATAAAAATTACCATCCGTTTCGTTCCATCCTGGAACAAAATAGAAAATTAAAAAAAATAGCAAAAAAAATAAAAAAATAAAAAAATACGGTCATGGATTCATTTCAAGCCAAAATAGATTGGACAAGGATGAGATAGAGAGAAAATAAAAGTTATCGTTCCGTTCCATTCCTACCCGACACGAAATAGAAAATTCCAAAACAATAGCAAAAAAATTCAAAAAATTAAAGAATACCATTACGGGTTCATTTCAAGCCAAAATAGGTCGGAAAACGCCGAGAAAAACAGAAAATAATAATTATCGTTCCGTTTCGTTCCTACCAGGCACTAAATAGAAAATTCAAGCAAAATAGCAAAAAAATTCAAAAAATTAAAAGATTCAATTATGGCTTCATTTCAATAAAAAATGGGTCGGAAAAGGCTGAGAAAAACAGAAAATAAAAATTATCGTTCCGTTTCGTTCCTACACGGCGCTAAATATGAAATTCAAAAAAAATAGCAAAAAAGTTCAACAAATTAAAAAATACCATAATGGATTCATTTCAAGCCAAAATAAGTTGGAAAAGGATGAGATAGAGAGAAAATAAAAATTATCGTTTCGTTCCGTTCCTACCCGACACGAAATTGAAAATTCCAAAACAATAGCAAAAAAATTCAAAAAATTAAAAAATACGGTTATGGATTCATTTCAAGCCAAAATAGATTGGAAAAGGATGAGATAGAGAGAAAATAAAAGTTATCGTTCTGGTCCATTCCTACTCGACACGTAATAGAAAATTCTAAAACAATAGAAAAAAATTCAAAAAATTAAAAAATACAATTACGGATTCATTTAAAACCGAAATAGGTCGGAAAATGCCGAGTAAAACAGAAAATAAAAATTACCATCCGTTTCGTTCCATCCTGGAACAAAATAGAAAATTAAAAAAAATAGCAAAAAAAATAAAAAAAATAAAAAAATACCGTCATGGATTCATTTCAAGCCAAAATAGATTGGACAAGGATGAGATAGAGAGAAAATAAAAGTTATCGTTCCGTTCCATTCCTACCCGACACGAAATAGAAAATTCCAAAACAATAGCAAAAAAATTCAAAAAATTAAAGAATACCATTACGGGTTCATTTCAAGCCAAAATAGGTCGGAAAACGCCGAGAAAAACAGAAAATAAAAATTATCGTTCCGTTTCGTTCCTACCAGGCACTAAATAGAGAATTCAAACAAAATAGCAAAAAAATTCAAAAAATTAAAAAATACAATTATGGCTTCATTTCAATAAAAAATTGGTCGGAAAAGGCTGAGAAAAACAGAAAATAAAAATTCTCGTTCCGTTTCGTTCCTACCCGGCGCTAGATATGAAATTCAAAAAAAATAGCAAAAAAGTTCAAAAAATTAAAAAATACCATAATGGATTCATTTCAAGCCAAAATAAGTTGGAAAAAGATGAGATATAGAGAAAATAAAAATTATCGTTTCGTTTCGTTCCTACCCGACACGAAATAGAAAATTCCAAAACAATTGCAAAAAAATTCAAAAAATTAAAGAATACCATTACGGGTTCATTTCAAGCCAAAATAGGTCGGAAAACGCCGAGAAAAACAGAAAATAATAATTATCGTTCCGTTTCGTTCCTACCAGGCACTAAATAGAAAATTCAAGCAAAATAGCAAAAAAATTCAAAAAATTAAAAGATACAATTATGGCTTCATTTCAATAAAAAATGGGTCGGAAAAGGCTGAGAAAAACAGAAAATAAAAATTATCGTTCCGTTTCGTTCCTACCCGGCGCTAAATATGAAATCCAAAAAAATAGCAAAAAAGTTCAACAAATTAAAAAATACCATAATGGATTCATTTCAAGCCAAAATAAGTTGGAAAAGGATGAGATAGAGAGAAAATAAAAATTATCGTTTCGTTCCGTTCCTACCCGACACGAAATTGAAAATTCCAAAACAATAGAAAAAAAATTCAAAAAATTAAAAAATACGGTTATGGATTCATTTCAAGCCAAAATAGATTGGAAAAGGATGAGATAGAGAGAAAATAAAAGTTATCGTTCTGGTCCATTCCTACTCGACACGTAATAGAAAATTCTAAAACAATAGAAAAAAATTCAAAAAATTAAAAAATACAATTACGGATTCATTTAAAACCGAAATAGGTCGGAAAATGCCGAGTAAAACAGAAAATAAAAATTACCATCCGTTTCGTTCCATCCTGGAACAAAATAGAAAATTCAAAAAAAATAGCAAAAAAATTCAAAAAACTAAAAAATACAGTTATGGATTCATTTCAAGCCAAAATATATTGGAAAAGGATGAGATAGAGAGAAAATAAAAGTTATCGTTCCGGTCCATTCCTACCCGACACGTAATAGAAAATTCTAAAACAATAGCAAAAAAATTCAAAAATTTAAAGAATACCATTACGGGTTCATTCCAAGCCAAAATAGGTCGGAAAAGGCCGAGAAAAACAGAAAATAAAAATTATCGTTCCGTATCGTTCCTACCCGTCGCTAAATATGAAAATTAAACAAAAATAGCAAAAAAATTCAAAAAACTAAAAAATACCATTATGGTTTCATTTCAAGCCAAAATAAGTTGGAAAAGGATAAGAAAGAGAGAAAATAAAAGTTATCGTTCCGTTCCGTTCCTACCCGACGCATAATAGAAAATTCAAGAAAAACAGCAAAAAAATTCAAAAAGTTTAAAAATACGGTTATGGATTCATTTCAAGCCAAAATAGGTTGGAAAATGATGAGATAGAGAGAAAATAAAAGTTATCGTTCCGTTCCGTTCCTACCAGACACGAAATAGAAAATTCCAAAACAATAGCAAAAAAATTCAAAAAATTAAAAAATACGGTTATGGATTCATTTCAAGCCAAAATAGATTGGAAAAGGATGAGATAGAGAGAAAATAAAAGTTATCGTTCTGTTCCGTTCCTACTCGACACGTAATAGAAAATTCTAAAACAATAGAAAAAAATTCAAAAAATTAAAGAATACCATTACGGGTTCATTTCAAGACATAACAGGTCGGAAAAGACCGAGAAAAACAGAAAATAAAAATTACCGTTCCGTTCCGTTTCGTTCCTACCCGTTGCTAAATTTCAAATTAAACAAAAATAGCAAAAAAATTCAAAAAATTAAAAAATATCATTATGGATTCATTTCATGCCAAAATAGGTTGGAAAATGAAGAGATAAAGAGAAAATAAAAGTTATCGTTCCGTTCCGTTCCTACCCGACACGAAATAGACAATTCCAAAACAAAAGCAAAAAAATTCAAAAAATTAAAAAATATGGTTATGGATTCATTTCAAGCCAAAATAGATTGGAAAAGAATTAGATAGAGGGAAAATAAAAACTATCGTTTCGTTCCGTTCCTACCAGACACGAAAAAGAAAATTCGAAAACAATAGCAAAAAAATTAAAAAATACAATTACGGATTCATTTCAAACCGAAATAGGTAGGAAAAGGCCGAGAAAAACGGAAAATAAAAATTACCATCCGTTTCGTTCCATCCTGGAACAAAATAGAAAATTAAAAAAAATAGCAAAAAAAAATAAAAAAATAAAAAAATACCGTCATGGATTCATTTCAAGCCAAAATAGATTGGACAAGGATGAGATAGAGAGAAAATAAAAATTATCGTTCCGTTTCGTTCCTACACGGCGCTAAATATGAAATTCAAAAAAAATAGCAAAAAAGTTCAACAAATTAAAAAATACCATAATGGATTCATTTCAAGCCAAAATAAGTTGGAAAAGGATGAGATAGAGAGAAAATAAAAATTATCGTTTCGTTCCGTTCCTACCCGACACGAAATTGAAAATTCCAAAACAATAGCAAAAAAATTCAAAAAATTAAAAAATACGGTTATGGATTCATTTCAAGCCAAAATAGATTGGAAAAGGATGAGATAGAGAGAAAATAAAAGTTATCGTTCTGGTCCATTCCTACTCGACACGTAATAGAAAATTCTAAAACAATAGAAAAAAATTCAAAAAATTAAAAAATACAATTACGGATTCATTTAAAACCGAAATAGGTCGGAAAATGCCGAGTAAAACAGAAAATAAAAATTACCATCCGTTTCGTTCCATCCTGGAACAAAATAGAAAATTAAAAAAAATAGCAAAAAAAATAAAAAAAATAAAAAAATACCGTCATGGATTCATTTCAAGCCAAAATAGATTGGACAAGGATGAGATAGAGAGAAAATAAAAGTTATCGTTCCGTTCCATTCCTACCCGACACGAAATAGAAAATTCCAAAACAATAGCAAAAAAATTCAAAAAATTAAAGAATACCATTACGGGTTCATTTCAAGCCAAAATAGGTCGGAAAACGCCGAGAAAAACAGAAAATAAAAATTATCGTTCCGTTTCGTTCCTACCAGGCACTAAATAGAGAATTCAAACAAAATAGCAAAAAAATTCAAAAAATTAAAAAATACAATTATGGCTTCATTTCAATAAAAAATTGGTCGGAAAAGGCTGAGAAAAACAGAAAATAAAAATTCTCGTTCCGTTTCGTTCCTACCCGGCGCTAGATATGAAATTCAAAAAAAATAGCAAAAAAGTTCAAAAAATTAAAAAATACCATAATGGATTCATTTCAAGCCAAAATAAGTTGGAAAAAGATGAGATATAGAGAAAATAAAAATTATCGTTTCGTTTCGTTCCTACCCGACACGAAATAGAAAATTCCAAAACAATTGCAAAAAAATTCAAAAAATTAAAGAATACCATTACGGGTTCATTTCAAGCCAAAATAGGTCGGAAAACGCCGAGAAAAACAGAAAATAATAATTATCGTTCCGTTTCGTTCCTACCAGGCACTAAATAGAAAATTCAAGCAAAATAGCAAAAAAATTCAAAAAATTAAAAGATACAATTATGGCTTCATTTCAATAAAAAATGGGTCGGAAAAGGCTGAGAAAAACAGAAAATAAAAATTATCGTTCCGTTTCGTTCCTACCCGGCGCTAAATATGAAATCCAAAAAAATAGCAAAAAAGTTCAACAAATTAAAAAATACCATAATGGATTCATTTCAAGCCAAAATAAGTTGGAAAAGGATGAGATAGAGAGAAAATAAAAATTATCGTTTCGTTCCGTTCCTACCCGACACGAAATTGAAAATTCCAAAACAATAGAAAAAAAATTCAAAAAATTAAAAAATACGGTTATGGATTCATTTCAAGCCAAAATAGATTGGAAAAGGATGAGATAGAGAGAAAATAAAAGTTATCGTTCTGGTCCATTCCTACTCGACACGTAATAGAAAATTCTAAAACAATAGAAAAAAATTCAAAAAATTAAAAAATACAATTACGGATTCATTTAAAACCGAAATAGGTCGGAAAATGCCGAGTAAAACAGAAAATAAAAATTACCATCCGTTTCGTTCCATCCTGGAACAAAATAGAAAATTCAAAAAAAATAGCAAAAAAATTCAAAAAACTAAAAAATACAGTTATGGATTCATTTCAAGCCAAAATATATTGGAAAAGGATGAGATAGAGAGAAAATAAAAGTTATCGTTCCGGTCCATTCCTACCCGACACGTAATAGAAAATTCTAAAACAATAGCAAAAAAATTCAAAAATTTAAAGAATACCATTACGGGTTCATTCCAAGCCAAAATAGGTCGGAAAAGGCCGAGAAAAACAGAAAATAAAAATTATCGTTCCGTATCGTTCCTACCCGTCGCTAAATATGAAAATTAAACAAAAATAGCAAAAAAATTCAAAAAACTAAAAAATACCATTATGGTTTCATTTCAAGCCAAAATAAGTTGGAAAAGGATAAGAAAGAGAGAAAATAAAAGTTATCGTTCCGTTCCGTTCCTACCCGACGCATAATAGAAAATTCAAGAAAAACAGCAAAAAAATTCAAAAAGTTTAAAAATACGGTTATGGATTCATTTCAAGCCAAAATAGGTTGGAAAATGATGAGATAGAGAGAAAATAAAAGTTATCGTTCCGTTCCGTTCCTACCAGACACGAAATAGAAAATTCCAAAACAATAGCAAAAAAATTCAAAAAATTAAAAAATACGGTTATGGATTCATTTCAAGCCAAAATAGATTGGAAAAGGATGAGATAGAGAGAAAATAAAAGTTATCGTTCTGTTCCGTTCCTACTCGACACGTAATAGAAAATTCTAAAACAATAGAAAAAAATTCAAAAAATTAAAGAATACCATTACGGGTTCATTTCAAGACATAACAGGTCGGAAAAGACCGAGAAAAACAGAAAATAAAAATTACCGTTCCGTTCCGTTTCGTTCCTACCCGTTGCTAAATTTCAAATTAAACAAAAATAGCAAAAAAATTCAAAAAATTAAAAAATATCATTATGGATTCATTTCATGCCAAAATAGGTTGGAAAATGAAGAGATAAAGAGAAAATAAAAGTTATCGTTCCGTTCCGTTCCTACCCGACACGAAATAGACAATTCCAAAACAAAAGCAAAAAAATTCAAAAAATTAAAAAATATGGTTATGGATTCATTTCAAGCCAAAATAGATTGGAAAAGAATTAGATAGAGGGAAAATAAAAACTATCGTTTCGTTCCGTTCCTACCAGACACGAAAAAGAAAATTCGAAAACAATAGCAAAAAAATTAAAAAATACAATTACGGATTCATTTCAAACCGAAATAGGTAGGAAAAGGCCGAGAAAAACGGAAAATAAAAATTACCATCCGTTTCGTTCCATCCTGGAACAAAATAGAAAATTAAAAAAAATAGCAAAAAAAAATAAAAAAATAAAAAAATACCGTCATGGATTCATTTCAAGCCAAAATAGATTGGACAAGGATGAGATAGAGAGAAAATAAAAGTTATCGTTCCGTTCCATTCCTACCCGACACGAAATAGAAAATTCCAAAACAATAGCAAAAAAATTCAAAAAATTAAAGAATACCATTACGGGTTCATTTCAAGCCAAAATAGGTCGGAAAACGCTGAGAAAAGCAGAAAATAAAAATTATCGTTCCGTTTCGTTCCTACCAGGCACTAAATAGAGAATTCAAACAAAATAGCAAAAAAATTCAAAAAATTAAAAAATACAATTAAGGCTTCATTTCAATAAAAAATTGGTCGGAAAAGGCTGAGAAAAACAGAAAATAAAAATTCTCGTTCCGTTTCGTTCCTACCCGGCGCTAGATATGAAATTCAAAAAAAATAGCAAAAAAGTTCAAAAAATTAAAAAATACCATAATGGATTCATTTCAAGCCAAAATAAGTTGGAAAAAGATGAGATATAGAGAAAATAAAAATTATCGTTTCGTTTCGTTCCTACCCGACACGAAATAGAAAATTCCAAAACAATTGCAAAAAAATTCAAAAAATTAAAGAATACCATTACGGGTTCATTTCAAGCCAAAATAGGTCGGAAAACGCCGAGAAAAACAGAAAATAATAATTATCGTTCCGTTTCGTTCCTACCAGGCACTAAATAGAAAATTCAAGCAAAATAGCAAAAAAATTCAAAAAATTAAAGGATACAATTATGGCTTCATTTCAATAAAAAATGGGTCGGAAAAGGCTGAGAAAAACAGAAAATAAAAATTATCGTTCCGTTTCGTTCCTACCCGGCGCTAAATATGAAATCCAAAAAAATAGCAAAAAAGTTCAACAAATTAAAAAATACCATAATGGATTCATTTCAAGCCAAAATAAGTTGGAAAAGGATGAGATAGAGAGAAAATAAAAATTATCGTTTCGTTCCGTTCCTACCCGACACGAAATTGAAAATTCCAAAACAATAGCAAAAAAATTCAAAAAATTAAAAAATACGGTTATGGATTCATTTCAAGCCAAAATAGATTGGAAAAGGATGAGATAGAGAGAAAATAAAAGTTATCGTTCTGGTCCATTCCTACTCGACACGTAATAGAAAATTCTAAAACAATAGAAAAAAATTCAAAAAATTAAAAAATACAATTACGGATTCATTTAAAACAGAAATAGGTCGGAAAATGCCGAGTAAAACAGAAAATAAAAATTACCATCCGTTTCGTTCCATCCTGGAACAAAATAGAAAATTCAAAAAAAATAGCAAAAAAATTCAAAAAACTAAAAAATACAGTTATGGATTCATTTCAAGCCAAAATATATTGGAAAAGGATGAGATAGAGAGAAAATAAAAGTTATCGTTCCGGTCCATTCCTACCCGACACGTAATAGAAAATTCTAAAACAATAGCAAAAAAATTCAAAAAATTAAAGAATACCATTACGGGTTCATTCCAAGCCAAAATAGGTCGGAAAAGGCCGAGAAAAACAGAAAATAAAAATTATCGTTCCGTATCGTTCCTACCCGTCGCTAAATATGAAAATTAAACAAAAATAGCAAAAAAATTCAAAAAACTAAAAAATACCATTATGGTTTCATTTCAAGCCAAAATAAGTTGGAAAAGGATAAGAAAGAGAGAAAATAAAAGTTATCGTTCCGTTCCGTTCCTACCCGACGCATAATAGAAAATTCAAGAAAAACAGCAAAAAAATTCAAAAAGTTTAAAAATACGGTTATGGATTCATTTCAAGCCAAAATAGGTTGGAAAATGATGAGATAGAGAGAAAATAAAAGTTATCGTTCCGTTCCGTTCCTACCAGACACGAAATAGAAAATTCCAAAACAATAGCAAAAAAATTCAAAAAATTAAAAAATACGGTTATGGATTCATTTCAAGCCAAAATAGATTGGAAAAGGATGAGATAGAGAGAAAATAAAAGTTATCGTTCTGTTCCGTTCCTACTCGACACGTAATAGAAAATTCTAAAACAATAGAAAAAAATTCAAAAAATTAAAGAATACCATTACGGGTTCATTTCAAGACATAACAGGTCGGAAAAGACCGAGAAAAACAGAAAATAAAAATTACCGTTCCGTTCCGTTTCGTTCCTACCCGTTGCTAAATATCAAATTAAACAAAAATAGCAAAAAAATTCAAAAAATTAAAAAATATCATTATGGATTCATTTCATGCCAAAATAGGTTGGAAAATGAAGAGATAAAGAGAAAATAAAAGTTATCGTTCCGTTCCGTTCCTACCCGACACGAAATAGACAATTCCAAAACAAAAGCAAAAAAATTCAAAAAATTAAAAAATATGGTTATGGATTCATTTCAAGCCAAAATAGATTGGAAAAGAATTAGATAGAGGGAAAATAAAAATTATCGTTTCGTTCCGTTCCTACCAGACACGAAAAAGAAAATTCGAAAACAATAGCAAAAAAATTAAAAAATACAATTACGGATTCATTTCAAACCGAAATAGGTAGGAAAAGGCCGAGAAAAACGGAAAATAAAAATTACCATCCGTTTCGTTCCATCCTGGAACAAAATAGAAAATTAAAAAAAATAGCAAAAAAAATAAAAAAATAAAAAAATACCGTCATGGATTCATTTCAAGCCAAAATAGATTGGACAAGGATGAGATAGAGAGAAAATAAAAGTTATCGTTCCGTTCCATTCCTACCCGACACGAAATAGAAAATTCCAAAACAATAGCAAAAAAATTCAAAAAATTAAAGAATACCATTACGGGTTCATTTCAAGCCAAAATAGGTCGGAAAACGCCGAGAAAAACAGAAAATAAAAATTATCGTTCCGTTTCGTTCCTACCAGGCACTAAATAGAGAATTCAAACAAAATAGCAAAAAAATTCAAAAAATTAAAAAATACAATTATGGCTTCATTTCAATAAAAAATTGGTCGGAAAAGGCCGAGAAAAACAGAAAATAAAAATTCTCGTTCCGTTTCGTTCCTACCCGGCGCTAGATATGAAATTTAAAAAAAATAGCAAAAAAGTTCAAAAAATTAAAAAATACCATAATGGATTCATTTCAAGCCAAAATAAGTTGGAAAAAGATGAGATATAGAGAAAATAAAAATTATCGTTTCGTTTCGTTCCTACCCGACACGAAATAGAAAATTCCAAAACAATTGCAAAAAAATTCAAAAAATTAAAGAATACCATTACGGGTTCATTTCAAGCCAAAATAGGTCGGAAAACGCCGAGAAAAACAGAAAATAATAATTATCGTTCCGTTTCGTTCCTACCAGGCACTAAATAGAAAATTCAAGCAAAATAGCAAAAAAATTCAAAAAATTAAAGGATACAATTATGGCTTCATTTCAATAAAAAATGGGTCGGAAAAGGCTGAGAAAAACAGAAAATAAAAATTATCGTTCCGTTTCGTTCCTACCCGGCGCTAAATATGAAATCCAAAAAAATAGCAAAAAAGTTCAACAAATTAAAAAATACCATAATGGATTCATTTCAAGCCAAAATAAGTTGGAAAAGGATGAGATAGAGAGAAAATAAAAATTATCGTTTCGTTCCGTTCCTACCCGACACGAAATTGAAAATTCCAAAACAATAGCAAAAAAATTCAAAAAATTAAAAAATACGGTTATGGATTCATTTCAAGCCAAAATAGATTGGAAAAGGATGAGATAGAGAGAAAATAAAAGTTATCGTTCTGGTCCATTCCTACTCGACACGTAATAGAAAATTCTAAAACAATAGAAAAAAATTCAAAAAATTAAAAAATACAATTACGGATTCATTTAAAACCGAAATAGGTCGGAAAATGCCGAGTAAAACAGAAAATAAAAATTACCATCCGTTTCGTTCCATCCTGGAACAAAATAGAAAATTCAAAAAAAATAGCAAAAAAATTCAAAAAACTAAAAAATACCATTATGGTTTCATTTCAAGCCAAAATAAGTTGGAAAAGGATAAGAAAGAGAGAAAATAAAAGTTATCGTTCCGTTCCGTTCCTACCCGACGCATAATAGAAAATTCAAGAAAAACAGCAAAAAAATTCAAAAAGTTTAAAAATACGGTTATGGATTCATTTCAAGCCAAAATAGGTTGGAAAATGATGAGATAGAGAGAAAATAAAAGTTATCGTTCCGTTCCGTTCCTACCAGACACGAAATAGAAAATTCCAAAACAATAGCAAAAAAATTCAAAAAATTAAAAAATACGGTTATGGATTCATTTCAAGCCAAAATAGATTGGAAAAGGATGAGATAGAGAGAAAATAAAAGTTATCGTTCTGTTCCGTTCCTACTCGACACGTAATAGAAAATTCTAAAAGAATAGAAAAAAATTCAAAAAATTAAAGAATACCATTACGGGTTCAGTTCAAGACATAACAGGTCGGAAAAGACCGAGAAAAACAGAAAATAAAAATTACCGTTCCGTTCCGTTTCGTTCCTACCCGTTGCTAAATTTCAAATTAAACAAAAATAGCAAAAAAATTCAAAAAATTAAAAAATATCATTATGGATTCATTTCATGCCAAAATAGGTTGGAAAATGAAGAGATAAAGAGAAAATAAAAGTTATCGTTCCGTTCCGTTCCTACCCGACACGAAATAGACAATTCCAAAACAAAAGCAAAAAAATTCAAAAAATTAAAAAATATGGTTATGGATTCATTTCAAGCCAAAATAGATTGGAAAAGGATGAGATAGAGAGAAAATAAAAATTATCGTTTCGTTCCGTTCCTACCAGACACGAAAAAGAAAATTCGAAAACAATAGCAAAAAAATTAAAAAATACAATTACGGATTCATTTCAAACCGAAATAGGTAGGAAAAGGCCAAGAAAAACGGAAAATAAAAATTACCATCCGTTTCGTTCCATCCTGGAACAAAATAGAAAATTAAAAAAAATAGCAAAAAAAATAAAAAAATAAAAAAATACCGTCATGGATTCATTTCAAGCCAAAATAGATTGGAAAAGGATGAGATAGAGAGAAAATAAAAGTTATCGTTCCGGTCCATTCCTACCCGACACGTAATAGAAAATTCTAAAACAATAGCAAAAAAATTCAAAAAATTAAAGAATACCATTACGGGTTCATTCCAAGCCAAAATAGGTCGGAAAAGGCCGAGAAAAACAGAAAATAAAAATTATCGTTCCGTATCGTTCCTACCCGTCGCTAAATATGAAAATTAAACAAAAATAGCAAAAAAATTCAAAAAACTAAAAAATACCATTATGGTTTCATTTCAAGCCAAAATAAGTTGGAAAAGGATAAGAAAGAGAGAAAATAAAAGTTATCGTTCCGTTCCGTTCCTACCCGACGCATAATAGAAAATTCAAGAAAAACAGCAAAAAAATTCAAAAAGTTTAAAAATACGGTTATGGATTCATTTCAAGCCAAAATAGGTTGGAAAATGATGAGATAGAGAGAAAATAAAAGTTATCGTTCCGTTCCGTTCCTACCAGACACGAAATAGAAAATTCCAAAACAATAGCAAAAAAATTCAAAAAATTAAAAAATACGGTTATGGATTCATTTCAAGCCAAAATAGATTGGAAAAGGATGAGATAGAGAGAAAATAAAAGTTATCGTTCTGTTCCGTTCCTACTCGACACGTAATAGAAAATTCTAAAACAATAGAAAAAAATTCAAAAAATTAAAGAATACCATTACGGGTTCATTTCAAGACATAACAGGTCGGAAAAGACCGAGAAAAACAGAAAATAAAAATTATCGTTCCGTTTCGTTCCTACCCGGCGCTAAATATGAAATCCAAAAAAATAGCAAAAAAGTTCAACAAATTAAAAAATACCATAATGGATTCATTTCAAGCCAAAATAAGTTGGAAAAGGATGAGATAGAGAGAAAATAAAAATTATCGTTTCGTTCCGTTCCTACCCGACACGAAATTGAAAATTCCAAAACAATAGCAAAAAAATTCAAAAAATTAAAAAATACGGTTATGGATTCATTTCAAGCCAAAATAGATTGGAAAAGGATGAGATAGAGAGAAAATAAAAGTTATCGTTCTGGTCCATTCCTACTCGACACGTAATAGAAAATTCTAAAACAATAGAAAAAAATTCAAAAAATTAAAAAATACAATTACGGATTCATTTAAAACAGAAATAGGTCGGAAAATGCCGAGTAAAACAGAAAATAAAAATTACCATCCGTTTCGTTCCATCCTGGAACAAAATAGAAAATTCAAAAAAAATAGCAAAAAAATTCAAAAAATTAAAAAATACCATTACGGGTTCATTCCAAGCCAAAATAGGTCGGAAAAGGCCGAGAAAAACAGAAAATAAAAATTATCGTTCCGTATCGTTCCTACCCGTCGCTAAATATGAAAATTAAACAAAAATAGCAAAAAAATTCAAAAAACTAAAAAATACCATTATGGTTTCATTTCAAGCCAAAATAAGTTGGAAAAGGATAAGAAAGAGAGAAAATAAAAGTTATCGTTCCGTTCCGTTCCTACCCGACGCATAATAGAAAATTCAAGAAAAACAGCAAAAAAATTCAAAAAGTTTAAAAATACGGTTATGGATTCATTTCAAGCCAAAATAGGTTGGAAAATGATGAGATAGAGAGAAAATAAAAGTTATCGTTCCGTTCCGTTCCTACCAGACACGAAATAGAAAATTCCAAAACAATAGCAAAAAAATTCAAAAAATTAAAAAATACGGTTATGGATTCATTTCAAGCCAAAATAGATTGGAAAAGGATGAGATAGAGAGAAAATAAAAGTTATCGTTCTGTTCCGTTCCTACTCGACACGTAATAGAAAATTCTAAAACAATAGAAAAAAATTCAAAAAATTAAAGAATACCATTACGGGTTCATTTCAAGACATAACAGGTCGGAAAAGACCGAGAAAAACAGAAAATAAAAATTACCGTTCCGTTCCGTTTCGTTCCTACCCGTTGCTAAATATCAAATTAAACAAAAATAGCAAAAAAATTCAAAAAATTAAAAAATATCATTATGGATTCATTTCATGCCAAAATAGGTTGGAAAATGAAGAGATAAAGAGAAAATAAAAGTTATCGTTCCGTTCCGTTCCTACCCGACACGAAATAGACAATTCCAAAACAAAAGCAAAAAAATTCAAAAAATTAAAAAATATGGTTATGGATTCATTTCAAGCCAAAATAGATTGGAAAAGAATTAGATAGAGGGAAAATAAAAATTATCGTTTCGTTCCGTTCCTACCAGACACGAAAAAGAAAATTCGAAAACAATAGCAAAAAAATTAAAAAATACAATTACGGATTCATTTCAAACCGAAATAGGTAGGAAAAGGCCGAGAAAAACGGAAAATAAAAATTACCATCCGTTTCGTTCCATCCTGGAACAAAATAGAAAATTAAAAAAAATAGCAAAAAAAATAAAAAAATAAAAAAATACCGTCATGGATTCATTTCAAGCCAAAATAGATTGGACAAGGATGAGATAGAGAGAAAATAAAAGTTATCGTTCCGTTCCATTCCTACCCGACACGAAATAGAAAATTCCAAAACAATAGCAAAAAAATTCAAAAAATTAAAGAATACCATTACGGGTTCATTTCAAGCCAAAATAGGTCGGAAAACGCCGAGAAAAACAGAAAATAAAAATTATCGTTCCGTTTCGTTCCTACCAGGCACTAAATAGAGAATTCAAACAAAATAGCAAAAAAATTCAAAAAATTAAAAAATACAATTATGGCTTCATTTCAATAAAAAATTGGTCGGAAAAGGCCGAGAAAAACAGAAAATAAAAATTCTCGTTCCGTTTCGTTCCTACCCGGCGCTAGATATGAAATTCAAAAAAAATAGCAAAAAAGTTCAAAAAATTAAAAAATACCATAATGGATTCATTTCAAGCCAAAATAAGTTGGAAAAAGATGAGATATAGAGAAAATAAAAATTATCGTTTCGTTTCGTTCCTACCCGACACGAAATAGAAAATTCCAAAACAATTGCAAAAAAATTCAAAAAATTAAAGAATACCATTACGGGTTCATTTCAAGCCAAAATAGGTCGGAAAACGCCGAGAAAAACAGAAAATAATAATTATCGTTCCGTTTCGTTCCTACCAGGCACTAAATAGAAAATTCAAGCAAAATAGCAAAAAAATTCAAAAAATTAAAGGATACAATTATGGCTTCATTTCAATAAAAAATGGGTCGGAAAAGGCTGAGAAAAACAGAAAATAAAAATTATCGTTCCGTTTCGTTCCTACCCGGCGCTAAATATGAAATCCAAAAAAATAGCAAAAAAGTTCAACAAATTAAAAAATACCATAATGGATTCATTTCAAGCCAAAATATGTTGGAAAAGGATGAGATAGAGAGAAAATAAAAATTATCGTTTCGTTCCGTTCCTACCCGACACGAAATTGAAAATTCCAAAACAATAGCAAAAAAATTCAAAAAATTAAAAAATACGGTTATGGATTCATTTCAAGCCAAAATAGATTGGAAAAGGATGAGATAGAGAGAAAATAAAAGTTATCGTTCTGGTCCATTCCTACTCGACACGTAATAGAAAATTCTAAAACAATAGAAAAAAATTCAAAAAATTAAAAAATACAATTACGGATTCATTTAAAACCGAAATAGGTCGGAAAATGCCGAGTAAAACAGAAAATAAAAATTACCATCCGTTTCGTTCCATCCTGGAACAAAATAGAAAATTCAAAAAAAATAGCAAAAAAATTCAAAAAACTAAAAAATACCATTATGGTTTCATTTCAAGCCAAAATAAGTTGGAAAAGGATAAGAAAGAGAGAAAATAAAAGTTATCGTTCCGTTCCGTTCCTACCCGACGCATAATAGAAAATTCAAGAAAAACAGCAAAAAAATTCAAAAAGTTTAAAAATACGGTTATGGATTCATTTCAAGCCAAAATAGGTTGGAAAATGATGAGATAGAGAGAAAATAAAAGTTATCGTTCCGTTCCGTTCCTACCAGACACGAAATAGAAAATTCCAAAACAATAGCAAAAAAATTCAAAAAATTAAAAAATACGGTTATGGATTCATTTCAAGCCAAAATAGATTGGAAAAGGATGAGATAGAGAGAAAATAAAAGTTATCGTTCTGTTCCGTTCCTACTCGACACGTAATAGAAAATTCTAAAAGAATAGAAAAAAATTCAAAAAATTAAAGAATACCATTACGGGTTCAGTTCAAGACATAACAGGTCGGAAAAGACCGAGAAAAACAGAAAATAAAAATTACCGTTCCGTTCCGTTTCGTTCCTACCCGTTGCTAAATTTCAAATTAAACAAAAATAGCAAAAAAATTCAAAAAATTAAAAAATATCATTATGGATTCATTTCATGCCAAAATAGGTTGGAAAATGAAGAGATAAAGAGAAAATAAAAGTTATCGTTCCGTTCCGTTCCTACCCGACACGAAATAGACAATTCCAAAACAAAAGCAAAAAAATTCAAAAAATTAAAAAATATGGTTATGGATTCATTTCAAGCCAAAATAGATTGGAAAAGGATGAGATAGAGAGAAAATAAAAATTATCGTTTCGTTCCGTTCCTACCAGACACGAAAAAGAAAATTCGAAAACAATAGCAAAAAAATTAAAAAATACAATTACGGATTCATTTCAAACCGAAATAGGTAGGAAAAGGCCAAGAAAAACGGAAAATAAAAATTACCATCCGTTTCGTTCCATCCTGGAACAAAATAAAAAATTAAAAAAAATAGCAAAAAAAATAAAAAAATAAAAAAATACCGTCATGGATTCATTTCAAGCCAAAATAGATTGGAAAAGGATGAGATAGAGAGAAAATAAAAGTTATCGTTCCGGTCCATTCCTACCCGACACGTAATAGAAAATTCTAAAACAATAGCAAAAAAATTCAAAAAATTAAAGAATACCATTACGGGTTCATTCCAAGCCAAAATAGGTCGGAAAAGGCCGAGAAAAACAGAAAATAAAAATTATCGTTCCGTATCGTTCCTACCCGTCGCTAAATATGAAAATTAAACAAAAATAGCAAAAAAATTCAAAAAACTAAAAAATACCATTATGGTTTCATTTCAAGCCAAAATAAGTTGGAAAAGGATAAGAAAGAGAGAAAATAAAAGTTATCGTTCCGTTCCGTTCCTACCCGACGCATAATAGAAAATTCAAGAAAAACAGCAAAAAAATTCAAAAAGTTTAAAAATACGGTTATGGATTCATTTCAAGCCAAAATAGGTTGGAAAATGATGAGATAGAGAGAAAATAAAAGTTATCATTCCGTTCCGTTCCTACCAGACACGAAATAGAAAATTCCAAAACAATAGCAAAAAAATTCAAAAAATTAAAAAATACGGTTATGGATTCATTTCAAGCCAAAATAGATTGGAAAAGGATGAGATAGAGAGAAAATAAAAGTTATCGTTCTGTTCCGTTCCTACTCGACACGTAATAGAAAATTCTAAAACAATAGAAAAAAATTCAAAAAATTAAAGAATACCATTACGGGTTCATTTCAAGACATAACAGGTCGGAAAAGACCGAGAAAAACAGAAAATAAAAATTATCGTTCCGTTTCGTTCCTACCCGGCGCTAAATATGAAATCCAAAAAAATAGCAAAAAAGTTCAACAAATTAAAAAATACCATAATGGATTCATTTCAAGCCAAAATAAGTTGGAAAAGGATGAGATAGAGAGAAAATAAAAATTATCGTTTCGTTCCGTTCCTACCCGACACGAAATTGAAAATTCCAAAACAATAGCAAAAAAATTCAAAAAATTAAAAAATACGGTTATGGATTCATTTCAAGCCAAAATAGATTGGAAAAGGATGAGATAGAGAGAAAATAAAAGTTATCGTTCTGGTCCATTCCTACTCGACACGTAATAGAAAATTCTAAAACAATAGAAAAAAATTCAAAAAATTAAAAAATACAATTACGGATTCATTTAAAACAGAAATAGGTCGGAAAATGCCGAGTAAAACAGAAAATAAAAATTACCATCCGTTTCGTTCCATCCTGGAACAAAATAGAAAATTCAAAAAAAATAGCAAAAAAATTCAAAAAACTAAAAAATACAGTTATGGATTCATTTCAAGCCAAAATATATTGGAAAAGGATGAGATAGAGAGAAAATAAAAGTTATCGTTCCGGTCCATTCCTACCCGACACGTAATAGAAAATTCTAAAACAATAGCAAAAAAATTCAAAAAATTAAAGAATACCATTACGGGTTCATTCCAAGCCAAAATAGGTCGGAAAAGGCCGAGAAAAACAGAAAATAAAAATTATCGTTCCGTATCGTTCCTACCCGTCGCTAAATATGAAAATTAAACAAAAATAGCAAAAAAATTCAAAAAACTAAAAAATACCATTATGGTTTCATTTCAAGCCAAAATAAGTTGGAAAAGGATAAGAAAGAGAGAAAATAAAAGTTATCGTTCCGTTCCGTTCCTACCCGACGCATAATAGAAAATTCAAGAAAAACAGCAAAAAAATTCAAAAAGTTTAAAAATACGGTTATGGATTCATTTCAAGCCAAAATAGGTTGGAAAATGATGAGATAGAGAGAAAATAAAAGTTATCGTTCCGTTCCGTTCCTACCAGACACGAAATAGAAAATTCCAAAACAATAGCAAAAAAATTCAAAAAATTAAAAAATACGGTTATGGTTTCATTTCAAGCCAAAATAGATTGGAAAAGGATGAGATAGAGAGAAAATAAAAGTTATCGTTCTGTTCCGTTCCTACTCGACACGTAATAGAAAATTCTAAAACAATAGAAAAAAATTCAAAAAATTAAAGAATACCATTACGGGTTCATTTCAAGACATAACAGGTCGGAAAAGACCGAGAAAAACAGAAAATAAAAATTACCGTTCCGTTCCGTTTCGTTCCTACCCGTTGCTAAATATCAAATTAAACAAAAATAGCAAAAAAATTCAAAAAATTAAAAAATATCATTATGGATTCATTTCATGCCAAAATAGGTTGGAAAATGAAGAGATAAAGAGAAAATAAAAGTTATCGTTCCGTTCCGTTCCTACCCGACACGAAATAGACAATTCCAAAACAAAAGCAAAAAAATTCAAAAAATTAAAAAATATGGTTATGGATTCATTTCAAGCCAAAATAGATTGGAAAAGAATTAGATAGAGGGAAAATAAAAATTATCGTTTCGTTCCGTTCCTACCAGACACGAAAAAGAAAATTCGAAAACAATAGCAAAAAAATTAAAAAATACAATTACGGATTCATTTCAAACCGAAATAGGTAGGAAAAGGCCGAGAAAAACGGAAAATAAAAATTACCATCCGTTTCGTTCCATCCTGGAACAAAATAGAAAATTAAAAAAAATAGCAAAAAAAATAAAAAAATAAAAAAATACCGTCATGGATTCATTTCAAGCCAAAATAGATTGGACAAGGATGAGATAGAGAGAAAATAAAAGTTATCGTTCCGTTCCATTCCTACCCGACACGAAATAGAAAATTCCAAAACAATAGCAAAAAAATTCAAAAAATTAAAGAATACCATTACGGGTTCATTTCAAGCCAAAATAGGTCGGAAAACGCCGAGAAAAACAGAAAATAAAAATTATCGTTCCGTTTCGTTCCTACCAGGCACTAAATAGAGAATTCAAACAAAATAGCAAAAAAATTCAAAAAATTAAAAAATACAATTATGGCTTCATTTCAATAAAAAATTGGTCGGAAAAGGCCGAGAAAAACAGAAAATAAAAATTCTCGTTCCGTTTCGTTCCTACCCGGCGCTAGATATGAAATTCAAAAAAAATAGCAAAAAAGTTCAAAAAATTAAAAAATACCATAATGGATTCATTTCAAGCCAAAATAAGTTGGAAAAAGATGAGATATAGAGAAAATAAAAATTATCGTTTCGTTTCGTTCCTACCCGACACGAAATAGAAAATTCCAAAACAATTGCAAAAAAATTCAAAAAATTAAAGAATACCATTACGGGTTCATTTCAAGCCAAAATAGGTCGGAAAACGCCGAGAAAAACAGAAAATAATAATTATCGTTCCGTTTCGTTCCTACCAGGCACTAAATAGAAAATTCAAGCAAAATAGCAAAAAAATTCAAAAAATTAAAAGATACAATTATGGCTTCATTTCAATAAAAAATGGGTCGGAAAAGGCTGAGAAAAACAGAAAATAAAAATTATCGTTCCGTTTCGTTCCTACCCGGCGCTAAATATGAAATCCAAAAAAATAGCAAAAAAGTTCAACAAATTAAAAAATACCATAATGGATTCATTTCAAGCCAAAATAAGTTGGAAAAGGATGAGATAGAGAGAAAATAAAAATTATCGTTTCGTTCCGTTCCTACCCGACACGAAATTGAAAATTCCAAAACAATAGCAAAAAAATTCAAAAAATTAAAAAATACGGTTATGGATTCATTTCAAGCCAAAATAGATTGGAAAAGGATGAGATAGAGAGAAAATAAAAGTTATCGTTCTGGTCCATTCCTACTCGACACGTAATAGAAAATTCTAAAACAATAGAAAAAAATTCAAAAAATTAAAAAATACAATTACGGATTCATTTAAAACCGAAATAGGTCGGAAAATGCCGAGTAAAACAGAAAATAAAAATTACCATCCGTTTCGTTCCATCCTGGAACAAAATAGAAAATTCAAAAAAAATAGCAAAAAAATTCAAAAAACTAAAAAATACCATTATGGTTTCATTTCAAGCCAAAATAAGTTGGAAAAGGATAAGAAAGAGAGAAAATAAAAGTTATCGTTCCGTTCCGTTCCTACCCGACGCATAATAGAAAATTCAAGAAAAACAGCAAAAAAATTCAAAAAGTTTAAAAATACGGTTATGGATTCATTTCAAGCCAAAATAGGTTGGAAAATGATGAGATAGAGAGAAAATAAAAGTTATCGTTCCGTTCCGTTCCTACCAGACACGAAATAGAAAATTCCAAAACAATAGCAAAAAAATTCAAAAAATTAAAAAATACGGTTATGGATTCATTTCAAGCCAAAATAGATTGGAAAAGGATGAGATAGAGAGAAAATAAAAGTTATCGTTCTGTTCCGTTCCTACTCGACACGTAATAGAAAATTCTAAAAGAATAGAAAAAAATTCAAAAAATTAAAGAATACCATTACGGGTTCAGTTCAAGACATAACAGGTCGGAAAAGACCGAGAAAAACAGAAAATAAAAATTACCGTTCCGTTCCGTTTCGTTCCTACCCGTTGCTAAATTTCAAATTAAACAAAAATAGCAAAAAAATTCAAAAAATTAAAAAATATCATTATGGATTCATTTCATGCCAAAATAGGTTGGAAAATGAAGAGATAAAGAGAAAATAAAAGTTATCGTTCCGTTCCGTTCCTACCCGACACGAAATAGACAATTCCAAAACAAAAGCAAAAAAATTCAAAAAATTAAAAAATATGGTTATGGATTCATTTCAAGCCAAAATAGATTGGAAAAGGATGAGATAGAGAGAAAATAAAAATTATCGTTTCGTTCCGTTCCTACCAGACACGAAAAAGAAAATTCGAAAACAATAGCAAAAAAATTAAAAAATACAATTACGGATTCATTTCAAACCGAAATAGGTAGGAAAAGGCCAAGAAAAACGGAAAATAAAAATTACCATCCGTTTCGTTCCATCCTGGAACAAAATAGAAAATTAAAAAAAATAGCAAAAAAAATAAAAAAATAAAAAAATACCGTCATGGATTCATTTCAAGCCAAAATAGATTGGAAAAGGATGAGATAGAGAGAAAATAAAAGTTATCGTTCCGGTCCATTCCTACCCGACACGTAATAGAAAATTCTAAAACAATAGCAAAAAAATTCAAAAAATTAAAGAATACCATTACGGGTTCATTCCAAGCCAAAATAGGTCGGAAAAGGCCGAGAAAAACAGAAAATAAAAATTATCGTTCCGTATCGTTCCTACCCGTCGCTAAATATGAAAATTAAACAAAAATAGCAAAAAAATTCAAAAAACTAAAAAATACCATTATGGTTTCATTTCAAGCCAAAATAAGTTGGAAAAGGATAAGAAAGAGAGAAAATAAAAGTTATCGTTCCGTTCCGTTCCTACCCGACGCATAATAGAAAATTCAAGAAAAACAGCAAAAAAATTCAAAAAGTTTAAAAATACGGTTATGGATTCATTTCAAGCCAAAATAGGTTGGAAAATGATGAGATAGAGAGAAAATAAAAGTTATCGTTCCGTTCCGTTCCTACCAGACACGAAATAGAAAATTCCAAAACAATAGCAAAAAAATTCAAAAAATTAAAAAATACGGTTATGGATTCATTTCAAGCCAAAATAGATTGGAAAAGGATGAGATAGAGAGAAAATAAAAGTTATCGTTCTGTTCCGTTCCTACTCGACACGTAATAGAAAATTCTAAAACAATAGAAAAAAATTCAAAAAATTAAAGAATACCATTACGGGTTCATTTCAAGACATAACAGGTCGGAAAAGACCGAGAAAAACAGAAAATAAAAATTATCGTTCCGTTTCGTTCCTACCCGGCGCTAAATATGAAATCCAAAAAAATAGCAAAAAAGTTCAACAAATTAAAAAATACCATAATGGATTCATTTCAAGCCAAAATAAGTTGGAAAAGGATGAGATAGAGAGAAAATAAAAATTATCGTTTCGTTCCGTTCCTACCCGACACGAAATTGAAAATTCCAAAACAATAGCAAAAAAATTTAAAAAATTAAAAAATACGGTTATGGATTCATTTCAAGCCAAAATAGATTGGGAAAGGATGAGATAGAGAGAAAATAAAAGTTATCGTTCTGGTCCATTCCTACTCGACACGTAATAGAAAATTCTAAAACAATAGAAAAAAATTCAAACAATTAAAAAATACAATTACGGATTCATTTAAAACAGAAATAGGTCGGAAAATGCCGAGTAAAACAGAAAATAAAAATTACCATCCGTTTCGTTCCATCCTGGAACAAAATAGAAAATTCAAAAAAAATAGCAAAAAAATTCAAAAAACTAAAAAATACAGTTATGGATTCATTTCAAGCCAAAATATATTGGAAAAGGATGAGATAGAGAGAAAATAAAAGTTATCGTTCCGGTCCATTCCTACCCGACACGTAATAGAAAATTCTAAAACAATAGCAAAAAAATTCAAAAAATTAAAGAATACCATTACGGGTTCATTCCAAGCCAAAATAGGTCGGAAAAGGCCGAGAAAAACAGAAAATAAAAATTATCGTTCCGTATCGTTCCTACCCGTCGCTAAATATGAAAATTAAACAAAAATAGCAAAAAAATTCAAAAAACTAAAAAATACCATTATGGTTTCATTTCAAGCCAAAATAAGTTGGAAAAGGATAAGAAAGAGAGAAAATAAAAGTTATCGTTCCGTTCCGTTCCTACCCGACGCATAATAGAAAATTCAAGAAAAACAGCAAAAAAATTCAAAAAGTTTAAAAATACGGTTATGGATTCATTTCAAGCCAAAATAGGTTGGAAAATGATGAGATAGAGAGAAAATAAAAGTTATCGTTCCGTTCCGTTCCTACCAGACACGAAATAGAAAATTCCAAAACAATAGCAAAAAAATTCAAAAAATTAAAAAATACGGTTATGGTTTCATTTCAAGCCAAAATAGATTGGAAAAGGATGAGATAGAGAGAAAATAAAAGTTATCGTTCTGTTCCGTTCCTACTCGACACGTAATAGAAAATTCTAAAACAATAGAAAAAAATTCAAAAAATTAAAGAATACCATTACGGGTTCATTTCAAGACATAACAGGTCGGAAAAGACCGAGAAAAACAGAAAATAAAAATTACCGTTCCGTTCCGTTTCGTTCCTACCCGTTGCTAAATATCAAATTAAACAAAAATAGCAAAAAAATTCAAAAAATTAAAAAATATCATTATGGATTCATTTCATGCCAAAATAGGTTGGAAAATGAAGAGATAAAGAGAAAATAAAAGTTATCGTTCCGTTCCGTTCCTACCCGACACGAAATAGACAATTCCAAAACAAAAGCAAAAAAATTCAAAAAATTAAAAAATATGGTTATGGATTCATTTCAAGCCAAAATAGATTGGAAAAGAATTAGATAGAGGGAAAATAAAAATTATCGTTTCGTTCCGTTCCTACCAGACACGAAAAAGAAAATTCGAAAACAATAGCAAAAAAATTAAAAAATACAATTACGGATTCATTTCAAACCGAAATAGGTAGGAAAAGGCCGAGAAAAACGGAAAATAAAAATTACCATCCGTTTCGTTCCATCCTGGAACAAAATAGAAAATTAAAAAAAATAGCAAAAAAAATAAAAAAATAAAAAAATACCGTCATGGATTCATTTCAAGCCAAAATAGATTGGACAAGGATGAGATAGAGAGAAAATAAAAGTTATCGTTCCGTTCCATTCCTACCCGACACGAAATAGAAAATTCCAAAACAATAGCAAAAAAATTCAAAAAATTAAAGAATACCATTACGGGTTCATTTCAAGCCAAAATAGGTCGGAAAACGCCGAGAAAAACAGAAAATAAAAATTATCGTTCCGTTTCGTTCCTACCAGGCACTAAATAGAGAATTCAAACAAAATAGCAAAAAAATTCAAAAAATTAAAAAATACAATTATGGCTTCATTTCAATAAAAAATTGGTCGGAAAAGGCCGAGAAAAACAGAAAATAAAAATTCTCGTTCCGTTTCGTTCCTACCCGGCGCTAGATATGAAATTCAAAAAAAATAGCAAAAAAGTTCAAAAAATTAAAAAATACCATAATGGATTCATTTCAAGCCAAAATAAGTTGGAAAAAGATGAGATATAGAGAAAATAAAAATTATCGTTTCGTTTCGTTCCTACCCGACACGAAATAGAAAATTCCAAAACAATTGCAAAAAAATTCAAAAAATTAAAGAATACCATTACGGGTTCATTTCAAGCCAAAATAGGTCGGAAAACGCCGAGAAAAACAGAAAATAATAATTATCGTTCCGTTTCGTTCCTACCAGGCACTAAATAGAAAATTCAAGCAAAATAGCAAAAAAATTCAAAAAATTAAAAGATACAATTATGGCTTCATTTCAATAAAAAATGGGTCGGAAAAGGCTGAGAAAAACAGAAAATAAAAATTATCGTTCCGTTTCGTTCCTACCCGGCGCTAAATATGAAATCCAAAAAAATAGCAAAAAAGTTCAACAAATTAAAAAATACCATAATGGATTCATTTCAAGCCAAAATAAGTTGGAAAAGGATGAGATAGAGAGAAAATAAAAATTATCGTTTCGTTCCGTTCCTACCCGACACGAAATTGAAAATTCCAAAACAATAGCAAAAAAATTCAAAAAATTAAAAAATACGGTTATGGATTCATTTCAAGCCAAAATAGATTGGAAAAGGATGAGATAGAGAGAAAATAAAAGTTATCGTTCTGGTCCATTCCTACTCGACACGTAATAGAAAATTCTAAAACAATAGAAAAAAATTCAAAAAATTAAAAAATACAATTACGGATTCATTTAAAACCGAAATAGGTCGGAAAATGCCGAGTAAAACAGAAAATAAAAATTACCATCCGTTTCGTTCCATCCTGGAACAAAATAGAAAATTCAAAAAAAATAGCAAAAAAATTCAAAAAACTAAAAAAATACCATTATGGTTTCATTTCAAGCCAAAATAAGTTGGAAAAGGATAAGAAAGAGAGAAAATAAAAGTTATCGTTCCGTTCCGTTCCTACCCGACGCATAATAGAAAATTCAAGAAAAACAGCAAAAAAATTCAAAAAGTTTAAAAATACGGTTATGGATTCATTTCAAGCCAAAATAGGTTGGAAAATGATGAGATAGAGAGAAAATAAAAGTTATCGTTCCGTTCCGTTCCTACCAGACACGAAATAGAAAATTCCAAAACAATAGCAAAAAAATTCAAAAAATTAAAAAATACGGTTATGGATTCATTTCAAGCCAAAATAGATTGGAAAAGGATGAGATAGAGAGAAAATAAAAGTTATCGTTCTGTTCCGTTCCTACTCGACACGTAATAGAAAATTCTAAAACAATAGAAAAAAATTCAAAAAATTAAAGAATACCATTACGGGTTCATTTCAAGACATAACAGGTCGGAAAAGACCGAGAAAAATAGAAAATAAAAATTACCGTTCCGTTCCGTTTCGTTCCTACCCGTTGCTAAATATGAAATTAAACAAAAATAGCAAAAAAATTCAAAAAATTAAAAAATATCATTATGGATTCATTTCATGCCAAAATAGGTTGGAAAATGAAGAGATAAAGAGAAAATAAAAGTTATCGTTCCGTTCCGTTCCTACCCGACACGAAATAGACAATTCCAAAACAAAAGCAAAAAAATTCAAAAAATTAAAAAATATCATTATGGATTCATTTCATGCCAAAATAGGTTGGAAAATGAAGAGATAAAGAGAAAATAAAAATTATCGTTCCGTTTCGTTCCTACCCGGCGCTAAATATGAAATCCAAAAAAATAGCAAAAAAGTTCAACAAATTAAAAAATACCATAATGGATTCATTTCAAGCCAAAATAAGTTGGAAAAAGATGAGATATAGAGAAAATAAAAATTATCGTTTCGTTTCGTTCCTACCCGACACGAAATAGAAAATTCCAAAACAATTGCAAAAAAATTCAAAAAATTAAAGAATACCATTACGGGTTCATTTCAAGCCAAAATAGGTCGGAAAACGCCGAGAAAAACAGAAAATAAAAATTATCGTTCCGTTTCGTTCCTACCAGGCACTAAATAGAGAATTCAAACAAAATAGCAAAAAAATTCAAAAAATTAAAAAATACAATTATGGCTTCATTTCAAGCAAAAATAGGTTGGAAAATGATGAAATAGAGAGAAAATAAAAGTTATCGTTCCGTTCCGTTCCTACCCGACACGAAATATAAAATTCTAAAACAATCGCAAAAAAATTAAAAAATACCATTACGGGTACATTTCAAGCCAAAAGAGGTCGGAAAAGGCCGAGAAAAAGAGAAAATAAAAATTTTCGTTCCGTTTCGTTACTGCCCGGCACTAAATAAAAAATTCAGAAAATTAAAAAATACCATAATGGATTCATTTCGCACCAAAATAGGTCGGAAAAGGCCAAGAAAAACAGAAAATAAAAATTATCGTTTTGTTTCGTTCTTACCCGGCGCTAAATATGAAATTAAAAAAAAATAGCAAAACAATTCAAAAAATTAAAAAATACAATTACGGATTCATTTCAAACCGAAATAGGTCGGAAAAGGCCGAGAAAAACGGAAAATAGAAATTACCATCCGTTTCGTTCCATCCTGGCACTAAATAGAAAATTGAAAAAAATAGCAAAAAAATTCAAAAAATTAAAAAATATGGTTATGGATTCATTTCGAGCCAAAATAGGACGGAAAAGGCCGAGAAAAACAGAAAATAAATATTATCGTTCCGTTTCATTCCTACCAGGAACTAAATAGAAAATTCAAACAAAACAGCAAAAAAATTCAAAAAATTAAAAAATACAATTATGGCTTCATTTCAATCAAAAATAGGTCGGAAAAGGCTGAGAAAAACAGAAAATGAAAATTATCGTTCCGTTTCGTTCCTACCCGGCGCTAAATACGAAATTCAAAAAAAATAGCAAAAAAATTAAAAAAATTAAAAAATACCATTATGGATTCATTTCAAGCCAAAATAAGTTGGAAAAGGATGAGAAAGAGAGAAAATAAAAATTATAATTCCGTTCCGTTCCTACCCGACGCATAATAGAAAATTCAAGAAAAATAGCAAAAAAATTCAAAAAGTTTAAAAATACGGTTATGGATTCATTTCAAGCAAAAATAGGTTGGAAAATGATGAAATAGAGAGAAAATAAAATTTGTCGTTCCGTTCCGTTTCTACCCGACACGAAATAGAAAATTCCAAAACAATAGAAAAAAAATTCAAAAAATTCAAAAATACCATTACGGGTACATTTCAAGCCAAAAGAGGTCGGAAAAGGCCGAGAAAAACAGAAAATAAAAATTTTCTTTCCATTTCGTTACTGCCCGGCACTAAATAAAAAATTCAGAAAATTAAAAAATACCATAATGGATTCATTTCGCACCAAAATAGGTCAGAAAAGGCCGAGAAAAAGAGAAAATAAAAATTATCGTTCCGTTTCGTTACTGCCCGGCACTAAATAAAAAATTCAGAAAATTAAAAAATACCATAATGGATTCATTTCGCACCAAAATAGGTCGCAAAAGGTCGAGAAAAACAGAAAATAAAAATTATCGTTCCGTTTCGTTCCTACCAGGAACTAAATAGAAAATTCAAAAAAATAGCAAAAAAATTAAAAAATACAATTATGGCTTAATTTCAATCAAAAATAGGTCGGAAAAGGCTGAGAAAAACAGAAAATAAAAATTATCGTTCCGTTTCGTTCATACCCGGCGCTAAATATGAAATTAAAAAAAAATAGCAAAACAATTCAAAAAATTAAAAAATACAATTACGGATTCATTTCAAACCGAAATAGGTCGGAAAAGGCCGCGAAAAACGGAAAATAAAAATTACCATCCGTTTCGTTCCATCCTGGCACTATATAGAAAACTCAAAAAAAATAGCAAAAAAATTCAAAAAATTAGAAAATACGGTTATCGATTCATTTCAAGCCAAAATAGATTGGATAAGGATGAGATAGAGAGAAAATAAAAATTATCGTTTTGTTCCGTTCCTACCCGACACGAAATAGAAAATTCCAAAACAGTAGCAAAAAAATTAAAAAAATTAAAAAATACAATTACGGATTCATTTCAAACCGAAATAGGGCGGAAAAGGCCAAGAAAAACGGAAAATAAAAATTACCATCCGTTTCGTTCCATCCTGGCACTAAATAGAAAATTGAAAAAAATAGCAAAAAAATTCAAAAAATTAAAAAATATGGTTATGGATTCATTTCGAGCCAAAATAGGTCGGAAAAGGCCGAGAAAAACAGAAAATAAAAATTATCGTTCCGTTTCGTTCCTACCAGGAACTAAATAGAAAATTCAAACAAAACAGCAAAAAAATTCAAAAAATTAAAAAATACAATTATGGCTTCATTTCAATCAAAAATAGGTCGGAAAAGGCTGAGAAAAACAGAAAATGAAAATTATCGTTCCGTTTCGTTCCTACCCGGCGCTAAATACGAAATTCAAAAAAAATAGCAAAAAAATTAAAAAAATTAAAAAATACCATTATGGATTCATTTCAAGCCAAAATATGTTGGAAAAGGATGAGAAAGAGAGAAAATAAAAATTATAATTTCGTTCCGTTCCTACCCGACGCATAAAAGAAAATTCAAGAAAAATAGCAAAAAAATTCAAACATTTAAAAATACGGTTATGGATTCATTTCAAGCCAAAATAGGTTGGAAAATGATGAGATAGAGAGAAAATAAAAGTTATCGTTCCGTTCCATTCCTACCCGACACGAAATAGAAAATTCCAAAACAATAGCAAAAAAATTCAAAAAATTAAAAAATACAATTACGGATTCATTTCAAGCAAAAATAGGACGGAAAAGGCCGAGAAAAACAGAAAATAAAAATTATCGTTCCGTTTCGTTCCTACCAGGCACTAAGTAGAAAATTCAAACAAAACAGCAAAAAAATTCAAAAAATTAAAAAATACAATTATGGCTTCATTTCAATCAAAAATAGGTCGGAAAAGGCTGAGAAAAACAGAAAATGAAAATTATCGTTCCGTTTCGTTCCTACCCGGCGCTAAATACGAAATTCAAAAAAAATAGCAAAAAAATTAAAAAATACCATTATGGATTCATTTCAAGCCAAAATAAGTTGGAAAAGGATGAGAAAGAGAGAAAATAAAAATTATAATTCCGTTCCGTTCCTACCCGACGCATAATAGAAAATTCAAGAAAAATAGCAAAAAAATTCAAAAAGTTTAAAAATACGGTTATGGATTCATTTCAAGCAAAAATAGGTTGGAAAATGATGAAATAGAGAGAAAATAAAATTTGTCGTTCCGTTCCGTTTCTACCCGACACGAAATAGAAAATTCCAAAACAATAGCAAAAAAATTCAAAAAATTCAAAAATACCATTACGGGTACATTTCAAGCCAAAAGAGGTCGGAAAAGGCCGAGAAAAAGAGAAAATAAAAATTTTCGTTCCACTTCGTTACTGCCCGGCACTAAATAAAAAATTCAGAAAATTAAAAAATACCATAATGGAATCATTTCGCACCAAAATAGGTCAGAAAAGGCCGAGAAAAAGAGAAAATAAAAATTATCGTTCCGTTTCGTTACTGCCCGGCACTAAATAAAAAATTCAGAAAATTAAAAAATACCATAATAGATTCATTTCGCACCAAAATAGGTCGCAAAAGGTCGAGAAAAACAGAAAATAAAAATTATCGTTCCGTTTCGTTCCTACCAGGAACTAAATAGAAAATTCAAAAAAATAGCAAAAAAATTAAAAAATACAATTATGGCTTAATTTCAATCAAAAATAGGTCGGAAAAGGCTGAGAAAAACAGAAAATGAAAATTATCGTTCCGTTTCGTTCCTACCCGGCGCTAAATACGAAATTCAAAAAAAATAGCAAAAAAATTAAAAAAATTAAAAAATACCATTATGGATTCATTTCAAGCCAAAATAAGTTGGAAAAGGATGAGAAAGAGAGAAAATAAAAATTATAATTCCGTTCCGTTCCTACCCGACGCATAATAGAAAATTCAAGAAAAATAGCAAAAAAATTCAAAAAGTTTAAAAATACGGTTATGGATTCATTTCAAGCAAAAATATGTTGGAAAATGATGAAATAGAGAGAAAATAAAATTTGTCGTTCCGTTCCGTTTCTACCCGACATGAAATAGAAAATTCCAAAACAATAGCAAAAAAATTCAAAAAATTCAAAAATACCATTACGGGTACATTTCAAGCCAAAAGAGGTCGGAAAAGGCCGAGAAAAAGAGAAAATAAAAATTTTCGTTCCATTTCGTTACTGCCCGGCACTAAATAAAAAATTCAGAAAATTAAAAAATACCATAATGGATTCATTTCGCACCAAAATAGGTCAGAAAAGGCCGAGAAAAAGAGAAAATAAAAATTATCGTACCGTTTCGTTACTGCCCGGCACTAAATAAAAAATTCAGAAAATTAAAAAATACCATAATAGATTCATTTCGCACCAAAATAGGTCGCAAAAGGTCGAGAAAAACAGAAAATAAAAATTATCGTTCCGTTTCGTTCCTACCAGGAACTAAATAGAAAATTCAAAAAAATAGCAAAAAAATTAAAAAATACAATTATGGCTTAATTTCAATCAAAAATAGGTCGGAAAAGGCTGAGAAAAACAGAAAATAAAAATTATCGTTCCGTTTCGTTCATACCCGGCGCTAAATATGAAATTAAAAAAAAAATAGCAAAACAATTCAAAAAATTAAAAAATACAATTACGGATTCATTTCAAACCGAAATAGGTCGGAAAAGGCCGCGAAAAACGGAAAATAAAAATTACCATCCGTTTCGTTCCATCCTGGCACTATATAGAAAACTCAAAAAAAATAGCAAAAAAATTCAAAAAATTAGAAAATACGGTTATCGATTCATTTCAAGCCAAAATAGGTCGCAAAAGGTCGAGAAAAACAGAAAATAAAAATTATCGTTCCGTTTCGTTCCTACCAGGAACTAAATAGAAAATTCAAAAAAATAGCAAAAAAATTAAAAAATACAATTATGGCTTAATTTCAATCAAAAATAGGTCGGAAAAGGCTGAGAAAAACAGAAAATAAAAATTATCGTTCCGTTTCGTTCATACCCGGCGCTAAATATGAAATTAAAAAAAAATAGCAAAACAATTCAAAAAATTAAAAAATACAATTACGGATTCATTTCAAACCGAAATAGGTCGGAAAAGGCCGCGAAAAACGGAAAATAAAAATTACCATCCGTTTCGTTCCATCCTGGCACTATATAGAAAACTCAAAAAAAATAGCAAAAAAATTCAAAAAATTAGAAAATACGGTTATCGATTCATTTCAAGCCAAAATAGATTGGATAAGGATGAGATAGAGAGAAAATAAAAATTATCGTTTTGTTCCGTTCCTACCCGACACGAAATAGAAAATTCCAAAACAGTAGCAAAAAAATTAAAAAAATTAAAAAATACAATTACGGATTCATTTCAAACCGAAATAGGGCGGAAAAGGCCAAGAAAAACGGAAAATAAAAATTACCATCCGTTTCGTTCCATCCTGGCACTAAATAGAAAATTGAAAAAAATAGCAAAAAAATTCAAAAAATTAAAAAATATGGTTATGGATTCATTTCGAGCCAAAATAGGTCGGAAAAGGCCGAGAAAAACAGAAAATAAAAATTATCGTTCCGTTTCGTTCCTACCAGGAACTAAATAGAAAATTCAAACAAAACAGCAAAAAAATTCAAAAAATTAAAAAATACAATTATGGCTTCATTTCAATCAAAAATAGGTCGGAAAAGGCTGAGAAAAACAGAAAATGAAAATTATCGTTCCGTTTCGTTCCTACCCGGCGCTAAATACGAAATTCAAAAAAAATAGCAAAAAAATTAAAAAAATTAAAAAATACCATTATGGATTCATTTCAAGCCAAAATATGTTGGAAAAGGATGAGAAAGAGAGAAAATAAAAATTATAATTCCGTTCCGTTCCTACCCGACGCATAAAAGAAAATTCAAGAAAAATAGCAAAAAAATTCAAACATTTAAAAATACGGTTATGGATTCATTTCAAGCCAAAATAGGTTGGAAAATGATGAGATAGAGAGAAAATAAAAGTTATCGTTCCGTTCCATTCCTACCCGACACGAAATAGAAAATTCCAAAACAATAGCAAAAAAATTCAAAAAATTAAAAAATACAATTACGGATTCATTTCAAGCAAAAATAGGACGGAAAAGGCCGAGAAAAACAGAAAATAAAAATTATCGTTCCGTTTCGTTCCTACCAGGCACTAAGTAGAAAATTCAAACAAAACAGCAAAAAAATTCAAAAAATTAAAAAATACAATTATGGCTTCATTTCAATCAAAAATAGGTCGGAAAAGGCTGAGAAAAACAGAAAATGAAAATTATCGTTCCGTTTCGTTCCTACCCGGCGCTAAATACGAAATTCAAAAAAAATAGCAAAAAAATTAAAAAATACCATTATGGATTCATTTCAAGCCAAAATAAGTTGGAAAAGGATGAGAAAGAGAGAAAATAAAAATTATAATTCCGTTCCGTTCCTACCCGACGCATAATAGAAAATTCAAGAAAAATAGCAAAAAAATTCAAAAAGTTTAAAAATACGGTTATGGATTCATTTCAAGCAAAAATAGGTTGGAAAATGATGAAATAGAGAGAAAATAAAATTTGTCGTTCCGTTCCGTTTCTACCCGACACGAAATAGAAAATTCCAAAACAATAGCAAAAAAATTCAAAAAATTCAAAAATACCATTACGGGTACATTTCAAGCCAAAAGAGGTCGGAAAAGGCCGAGAAAAAGAGAAAATAAAAATTTTCGTTCCACTTCGTTACTGCCCGGCACTAAATAAAAAATTCAGAAAATTAAAAAATACCATAATGGAATCATTTCGCACCAAAATAGGTCAGAAAAGGCCGAGAAAAAGAGAAAATAAAAATTATCGTTCCGTTTCGTTACTGCCCGGCACTAAATAAAAAATTCAGAAAATTAAAAAATACCATAATAGATTCATTTCGCACCAAAATAGGTCGCAAAAGGTCGAGAAAAACAGAAAATAAAAATTATCGTTCCGTTTCGTTCCTACCAGGAACTAAATAGAAAATTCAAAAAAATAGCAAAAAAATTAAAAAATACAATTATGGCTTAATTTCAATCAAAAATAGGTCGGAAAAGGCTGAGAAAAACAGAAAATGAAAATTATCGTTCCGTTTCGTTCCTACCCGGCGCTAAATACGAAATTCAAAAAAAATAGCAAAAAAATTAAAAAATAACATTATGGATTCATTTCAAGCCAAAATAAGTTGGAAAAGGATGAGAAAGAGAGAAAATAAAAATTATAATTCCGTTCCGTTCCTACCCGACGCATAATAGAAAATTCAAGAAAAATAGCAAAAAAATTCAAAAAGTTTAAAAATACGGTTATGGATTCATTTCAAGCAAAAATATGTTGGAAAATGATGAAATAGAGAGAAAATAAAATTTGTCGTTCCGTTCCGTTTCTACCCGACATGAAATAGAAAATTCCAAAACAATAGCAAAAAAATTCAAAAAATTCAAAAATACCATTACGGGTACATTTCAAGCCAAAAGAGGTCGGAAAAGGCCGAGAAAAAGAGAAAATAAAAATTTTCGTTCCATTTCGTTACTGCCCGGCACTAAATAAAAAATTCAGAAAATTAAAAAATACCATAATGGATTCATTTCGCACCAAAATAGGTCAGAAAAGGCCGAGAAAAAGAGAAAATAAAAATTATCGTACCGTTTCGTTACTGCCCGGCACTAAATAAAAAATTCAGAAAATTAAAAAATACCATAATAGATTCATTTCGCACCAAAATAGGTCGCAAAAGGTCGAGAAAAACAGAAAATAAAAATTATCGTTCCGTTTCGTTCCTACCAGGAACTAAATAGAAAATTCAAAAAAATAGCAAAAAAATTAAAAAATACAATTATGGCTTAATTTCAATCAAAAATAGGTCGGAAAAGGCTGAGAAAAACAGAAAATAAAAATTATCGTTCCGTTTCGTTCATACCCGGCGCTAAATATGAAATTAAAAAAAAAATAGCAAAACAATTCAAAAAATTAAAAAATACAATTACGGATTCATTTCAAACCGAAATAGGTCGGAAAAGGCCGCGAAAAACGGAAAATAAAAATTACCATCCGTTTCGTTCCATCCTGGCACTATATAGAAAACTCAAAAAAAATAGCAAAAAAATTCAAAAAATTAGAAAATACGGTTATCGATTCATTTCAAGCCAAAATAGGTCGCAAAAGGTCGAGAAAAACAGAAAATAAAAATTATCGTTCCGTTTCGTTCCTACCAGGAACTAAATAGAAAATTCAAAAAAATAGCAAAAAAATTAAAAAATACAATTATGGCTTAATTTCAATCAAAAATAGGTCGGAAAAGGCTGAGAAAAACAGAAAATAAAAATTATCGTTCCGTTTCGTTCATACCCGGCGCTAAATATGAAATTAAAAAAAAATAGCAAAACAATTCAAAAAATTAAAAAATACAATTACGGATTCATTTCAAACCGAAATAGGTCGGAAAAGGCCGCGAAAAACGGAAAATAAAAATTACCATCCGTTTCGTTCCATCCTGGCACTATATAGAAAACTCAAAAAAAATAGCAAAAAAATTCAAAAAATTAGAAAATACGGTTATCGATTCATTTCAAGCCAAAATAGATTGGATAAGGATGAGATAGAGAGAAAATAAAAATTATCGTTTTGTTCCGTTCCTACCCAACACGAAATAGAAAATTCCAAAACAGTAGCAAAAAAATTAAAAAAATTAAAAAATACAATTACAGATTCATTTCAAACCGAAATAGGGCGGAAAAGGCCAAGAAAAACGGAAAATAAAAATTACCATCCGTTTCGTTCCATCCTGGCACTAAATAGAAAATTGAAAAAAATAGCAAAAAAATTCAAAAAATTAAAAAATATGGTTATGGATTCATTTCGAGCCAAAATAGGTCGGAAAAGGCCGAGAAAAACAGAAAATAAAAATTATCGTTCCGTTTCGTTCCTACCAGGAACTAAATAGAAAATTCAAACAAAACAGCAAAAAAATTCAAAAAATTAAAAAATACAATTATGGCTTCATTTCAATCAAAAATAGGTCGGAAAAGCCTGAGAAAAACAGAAAATGAAAATTATCGTTCCGTTTCGTTCCTACCCGGCGCTAAATACGAAATTAAAAAAAAATAGCAAAAAAATTAAAAAAATTAAAAAATACCATTATGGATTCATTTCAAGCCAAAATATGTTGGAAAAGGATGAGAAAGAGAGAAAATAAAAATTATAATTCCGTTCCGTTCCTACCCGACGCATAAAAGAAAATTCAAGAAAAATAGCAAAAAAATTCAAACATTTAAAAATACGGTTATGGATTCATTTCAAGCCAAAATAGGTTGGAAAATGATGAGATAGAGAGAAAATAAAAGTTATCGTTCCGTTCCATTCCTACCCGACACGAAATAGAAAATTCCAAAACAATAGCAAAAAAATTCAAAAAATTAAAAAATACAATTACGGATTCATTTCAAGCAAAAATAGGACGGAAAAGGCCGAGAAAAACAGAAAATAAAAATTATCGTTCCGTTTCGTTCCTACCAGGCACTAAGTAGAAAATTCAAACAAAACAGCAAAAAAATTCAAAAAATTAAAAAATACAATTATGGCTTCATTTCAATCAAAAATAGGTCGGAAAAGGCTGAGAAAAACAGAAAATGAAAATTATCGTTCCGTTTCGTTCCTACCCGGCGCTAAATACGAAATTCAAAAAAAATAGCAAAAAAATTAAAAAATACCATTATGGATTCATTTCAAGCCAAAATAAGTTGGAAAAGGATGAGAAAGAGAGAAAATAAAAATTATAATTCCGTTCCGTTCCTACCCGACGCATAATAGAAAATTCAAGAAAAATAGCAAAAAAATTCAAAAAGTTTAAAAATACGGTTATGGATTCATTTCAAGCAAAAATAGGTTGGAAAATGATGAAATAGAGAGAAAATAAAATTTGTCGTTCCGTTCCGTTTCTACCCGACACGAAATAGAAAATTCCAAAACAATAGCAAAAAAATTCAAAAAATTCAAAAATACCATTACGGGTACATTTCAAGCCAAAAGAGGTCGGAAAAGGCCGAGAAAAAGAGAAAATAAAAATTTTCGTTCCATTTCGTTACTGCCCGGCACTAAATAAAAAATTCAGAAAATTAAAAAATACCATAATGGATTCATTTCGCACCAAAATAGGTCAGAAAAGGCCGAGAAAAAGAGAAAATAAAAATTATCGTTCCGTTTCGTTACTGCCCGGCACTAAATAAAAAATTCAGAAAATTAAAAAATACCATAATAGATTCATTTCGCACCAAAATAGGTCGCAAAAGGTCGAGAAAAACAGAAAATAAAAATTTTCGTTCCGTTTCGTTCCTACCAGGAACTAAATAGAAAATTCAAAAAAATAGCAAAAAAATTAAAAAATACAATTATGGCTTAATTTCAATCAAAAATAGGTCGGAAAAGGCTGAGAAAAACAGAAAATGAAAATTATCGTTCCGTTTCGTTCCTACCCGGCGCTAAATACGAAATTCAAAAAAAATAGCAAAAAAATTAAAAAAATTAAAAAATACCATTATGGATTCATTTCAAGCCAAAATAAGTTGGAAAAGGATGAGAAAGAGAGAAAATAAAAATTATAATTCCGTTCCGTTCCTACCCGACGCATAATAGAAAATTCAAGAAAAATAGCAAAAAAATTCAAAAAGTTTAAAAATACGGTTATGGATTCATTTCAAGCAAAAATAGGTTGGAAAATGATGAAATAGAGAGAAAATAAAATTTGTCGTTCCGTTCCGTTTCTACCCGACACGAAATAGAAAATTCCAAAACAATAGCAAAAAAATTCAAAAAATTCAAAAATACCATTACGGGTACATTTCAAGCCAAAAGAGGTCGGAAAAGGGCGAGAAAAAGAGAAAATAAAAATTTTCGTTCCATTTCGTTACTGCCCGGCACTAAATAAAAAATTCAGAAAATTAAAAAATACCATAATGGATTCATTTCGCACCAAAATAGGTCAGAAAAGGCCGAGAAAAAGAGAAAATAAAAATTATCGTTCCGTTTCGTTACTGCCCGGCACTAAATAAAAAATTCAGAAAATTAAAAAATACCATAATAGATTCATTTCGCACCAAAATAGGTCGCAAAAGGTCGAGAAAAACAGAAAATAAAAATTATCGTTCCGTTTCGTTCCTACCAGGAACTAAATAGAAAATTCAAAAAAATAGCAAAAAAATTAAAAAATACAATTATGGCTTAATTTCAATCAAAAATAGGTCGGAAAAGGCTGAGAAAAACAGAAAATAAAAATTATTGTTCCGTTTCGTTCATACCCGGCGCTAAATATGAAATTAAAAAAAAATAGCAAAACAATTCAAAAAATTAAAAAATACAATTACGGATTCATTTCAAACCGAAATAGGTCGGAAAAGGCCGCGAAAAACGGAAAATAAAAATTACCATCCGTTTCGTTCCATCCTGGCACTATATAGAAAACTCAAAAAAAATAGCAAAAAAATTCAAAAAATTAGAAAATACGGTTATCGATTCATTTCAAGCCAAAATAGATTGGATAAGGATGAGATAGAGAGAAAATAAAAATTATCGTTTTGTTCCGTTCCTACCCGACACGAAATAGAAAATTCCAAAACAGTAGCAAAAAAATTAAAAAAATTAAAAAATACAATTACGGATTCATTTCAAACCGAAATAGGGCGGAAAAGGCCAAGAAAAACGGAAAATAAAAATTACCATCCGATTCGTTCCATCCTGGCACTAAATAGAAAATTAAAAAAAATAGCAAAAAAATTCAAAAAATTAAAAAATATGGTTATGGATTCATTTCGAGCCAAAATAGGTCGGAAAAGGCCGAGAAAAACAGAAAATAAAAATTATCGTTCCGTTTCGTTCCTACCAGGAACTAAATAGAAAATTCAAACAAAACAGCAAAAAAATTCAAAAAATTAAAAAATACAATTATGGCTTCATTTCAATCAAAAATAGGTCGGAAAAGGCTGAGAAAAACAGAAAATGAAAATTATCGTTCCGTTTCGTTCCTACCCGGCGCAAAATACGAAATTCAAAAAAAATAGCAAAAAAATTAAAAAAATTAAAAAATACCATTATGGATTCATTTCAAGCCAAAATATGTTGGAAAAGGATGAGAAAGAGAGAAAATAAAAATTATAATTCCGTTCCGTTCCTACCCGACGCATAAAAGAAAATTCAAGAAAAATAGCAAAAAAATTCAAACATTTAAAAATACGGTTATGGATTCATTTCAAGCCAAAATAGGTTGGAAAATGATGAGATAGAGAGAAAATAAAAGTTATCGTTCCGTTCCATTCCTACCCGACACGAAATAGAAAATTCCAAAACAATAGCAAAAAAATTCAAAAAATTAAAAAATACAATTACGGATTCATTTCAAGCAAAAATAGGACGGAAAAGGCCGAGAAAAACAGAAAATAAAAATTATCGTTCCGTTTCGTTCCTACCAGGCACTAAGTACAAAATTCAAACAAAACAGCAAAAAAATTCAAAAAATTAAAAAATACAATTATGGCTTCATTTCAATCAAAAATAGGTCGGAAAAGGCTGAGAAAAACAGAAAATGAAAATTATCGTTCCGTTTCGTTCCTACCCGGCGCTAAATACGAAATTCAAAAAAAATAGCAAAAAAATTAAAAAAATTAAAAAATACCATTATGGATTCATTTCAAGCCAAAATAAGTTGGAAAAGGATGAGAAAGAGAGAAAATAAAAATTTTAATTCCGTTCCGTTCCTACCCGATGCATAATAGAAAATTCAAGAAAAATAGCAAAAAAATTCAAAAAGTTTAAAAATACGGTTATGGATTCATTTCAAGCAAAAATAGGTTGGGAAATGATGAAATAGAGAGAAAATAAAATTTGTCGTTCCGTTCCGTTCATACCCGACACGAAATAGAAAATTCCAAAACAATAGCAAAAAAATTCAAAAAATTCAAAAATACCATTACGGGTACATTTCAAGCCAAAAGAGGTCGGAAAAGGCCGAGAAAAAGAGAAAATAAAAATTTTCGTTCCGTTTCGTTACTGCCCGGCACTAAATAAAAAATTCAAACAAAATAGCAAAAAAATTCAAAAAATACAATTATGGCTTCATTTCAATCCAAAATAGGTCGAACAAGGCCGAGAAAAACAGAAAATAAAAATTATTGTTCTGTTTCGTTCCTACCCGGCGCTAAATATGAAATTAAAAAAAAATAGCAAAAAAATTCAAAAAATTAAAAAATACCATTATGGATTCATTTCAAGCCAAAATAAGTTGGAAAAAGATGAGAAAGAGAGAAAATAAAAATTATAATTCCGTTCCGTTCCTACCCAACGCATAAAAGAAAATTCAAGAAAAATAGCAAAAAAATTCAAACATTTAAAAATACGGTTATGGATTCATTTCAAGCCAAAATAGGTTGGAAAATGATGAGATAGAGAGAAAATAAAAGTTATAGTTCCGTTCCATTCCTACCCGACACGAAATAGAAAATTCCAAAACAATAGCAAAAAAATTCAAAAAATTAAAAAATACAATTACGGATTCATTTCAAGCAAAAATAGGACGGAAAAAGCCGAGAAAAACAGAAAATAAAAATTATCGTTCCGTTTCGTTCCTACCAGGCACTAAGTAGAAAATTCAAACAAAACAGCAAAAAAATTCAAAAAATTAAAAAATACAATTATGGCTTCATTTCAATCAAAAATAGGTCGGAAAAGGCTGAGAAAAACAGAAAATGAAAATTATCGTTCCGTTTCGTTCCTACCCGGCGCTAAATATGAAATTAAAAAAAAATTGCCAAACAATTCAAAAAATTAAAAAATACAATTACGGATTCATTTCAAACCGAAATAGGTCAGAAAAGGCCGAGAAAAACGGAAAATAAAAATTACCATCCGTTTCGTTCCATCCTGGCACTATATAGAAAAGTAAAAAAAATAGCAAAAAAATTCAAAAAATTAAAAAATACGGTTATGGATTCATTTCAAGCCAAAATATATTGGAAAAGGATGAGATAGAGAGAAAATAAAAATTATCGTTTTGTTCCGTTCCTACCCGACACGAAATAGAAAATTCCAAAACAATAGCAAAAAAATTCAAAAAATTAAAAAATACAATTACGGATTCATTTCAAACCGAAATAGGTCGGAAAAGGCCAAGAAAAACGGAAAATAAAAATTACCATCCCTTTCGTTCCATCCTGGCACTAAATAGAAAATTTAAAAAAATAGCAAAAAAATTCAAAAAATTAAAAAATGTGGTTATGGATTCATTTCGAGCCAAAATAGGTCGGAAAAGGCCGAGAAAAACAGAAAATAAAAATTATCGTTCCGTTTCTTTCCTACCAGGAACTATATAGAAAATTCAAACAAAATAGCAAAAAAATTAAAAAATACAATTGTGGCTTCATTTCAATCCAAAATAGGTCGGACAAGGCCGAGAAAAACAGAAAATAAAAATTATTTTTCTGTTTCGTTCCTACCCGGCGCTAAATATGAAATTCAAAAAAAATAGCAAGAAAATTAAAAAAATTAAAAAATACCATTATGGATTCATTTCAAGCCAAAATAAGTTGGAAAAGGATGAGATAGAGAGAAAATAAAAATTATAATTCCGTTCCATTCCTACCCGACGCATAAAAGAAAATTCAAGAAAAATAGTAAAAAAATTCAAACATTTAAAAATACGGTTATGGATTCATTTCAAGCCAAAATAGGTTGGAAAATGATGAGATAGAGAGAAAATAAAAGTTATCGTTCCGTTCCGTTCCTACCCGACACGAAATAGAAAATTCCAAAACAATAGCAAAAAAATTCAAAAATACCATTACGGGTACATTTCAAGCCAAAAGAGGTCGGAAAAGGCCGAGAAAAACAGAAAATAAAAATTATCGTTCCGTTTCATTCCTACCAGGAACTAAATAGAAAATTCAAACAAAACAGCAAAAAAATTCAAAAAATTAAAAAATACAATTATGGCTTCATTTCAATCAAAAATAGGTCGGAAAAGGCTGAGAAAAACAGAAAATGAAAATTATCGTTCCGTTTCGTCCTTACCCGGCGCTAAATACGAAATTCAAAAAAAAAAGCAAAAAAATTCAAAAAATTAAAAAATACCATTATGGATTCATTTCAAGCCAAAATAAGTTGGAAAAGGATGAGAAAGAGAGAAAATAAAAATTATAATTCCGTTCCGTTCCTACCCGACGCATAAAAGAAAATTCAAGAAAAATAGCAAAAAAATTCAAACATTTAAAAATACGGTTATGGATTCATTTCAAGCCAAAATAGGTTGGAAAATGATGAGATAGAGAGAAAATAAAAGTTATAGTTCCGTTCCATTCCTACCCGACACGAAATAGAAAATTCAAAAAACAATAGCAAAAAAATTAAAAAAATTAAAAAATACAATTACGGATTCATTTCAAGCAAAAATAGGACGGAAAAGGCTGAGAAAAACAGAAAATGAAAATTATCGTTCCGTTTCGTTCCTACCCGGCGCTAAATACGAAATTCAAAAAAAATAGCAAAAAAATTAAAAAAATTAAAAAATACCATTATGGATTCATTTCAAGCCAAAATAAGTTGGAAAAGGATGAGAAAGAGAGAAAATAAAAATTTTAATTCCGTTCCGTTCCTACCCGATGCATAATAGAAAATTCAAGAAAAATAGCAAAAAAATTCAAAAAGTTTAAAAATACGGTTATGGATTCATTTCAAGCAAAAATAGGTTGGGAAATGATGAAATAGAGAGAAAATAAAATTTGTCGTTCCGTTCCGTTCATACCCGACACGAAATAGAAAATTCCAAAACAATAGCAAAAAAATTCAAAAAATTCAAAAATACCATTACGGGTACATTTCAAGCCAAAAGAGGTCGGAAAAGGCCGAGAAAAAGAGAAAATAAAAATTTTCGTTCCGTTTCGTTACTGCCCGGCACTAAATAAAAAATTCAAACAAAATAGCAAAAAAATTCAAAAAATACAATTATGGCTTCATTTCAATCCAAAATAGGTCGAACAAGGCCGAGAAAAACAGAAAATAAAAATTATTGTTCTGTTTCGTTCCTACCCGGCGCTAAATATGAAATTAAAAAAAAATAGCAAAAAAATTCAAAAAATTAAAAAATACCATTATGGATTCATTTCAAGCCAAAATAAGTTGGAAAAAGATGAGAAAGAGAGAAAATAAAAATTATAATTCCGTTCCGTTCCTACCCAACGCATAAAAGAAAATTCAAGAAAAATAGCAAAAAAATTCAAACATTTAAAAATACGGTTATGGATTCATTTCAAGCCAAAATAGGTTGGAAAATGATGAGATAGAGAGAAAATAAAAGTTATAGTTCCGTTCCATTCCTACCCGACACGAAATAGAAAATTCCAAAACAATAGCAAAAAAATTCAAAAAATTAAAAAATACAATTACGGATTCATTTCAAGCAAAAATAGGACGGAAAAAGCCGAGAAAAACAGAAAATAAAAATTATCGTTCCGTTTCGTTCCTACCAAGCACTAAGTAGAAAATTCAAACAAAACAGCAAAAAAATTCAAAAAATTAAAAAATACAATTATGGCTTCATTTCAATCAAAAATAGGTCGGAAAAGGCTGAGAAAAACAGAAAATGAAAATTATCGTTCCGTTTCGTTCCTACCCGGCGCTAAATATGAAATTAAAAAAAAATTGCCAAACAATTCAAAAAATTAAAAAATACAATTACGGATTCATTTCAAACCGAAATAGGTCAGAAAAGGCCGAGAAAAACGGAAAATAAAAATTACCATCCGTTTCGTTCCATCCTGGCACTATATAGAAAAGTAAAAAAAATAGCAAAAAAATTCAAAAAATTAAAAAATACGGTTATGGATTCATTTCAAGCCAAAATATATTGGAAAAGGATGAGATAGAGAGAAAATAAAAATTATCGTTTTGTTCCGTTCCTACCCGACACGAAATAGAAAATTCCAAAACAATAGCAAAAAAATTCAAAAAATTAAAAAATACAATTACGGATTCATTTCAAACCGAAATAGGTCGGAAAAGGCCAAGAAAAACGGAAAATAAAAATTACCATCCCTTTCGTTCCATCCTGGCACTAAATAGAAAATTGAAAAAAATAGCAAAAAAATTCAAAAAATTAAAAAATGTGGTTATGGATTCATTTCGAGCCAAAATAGGTCGGAAAAGGCCGAGAAAAACAGAAAATAAAAATTATCGTTCCGTTTCTTTCCTACCAGGAACTATATAGAAAATTCAAACAAAATAGCAAAAAAATTAAAAAATACAATTGTGGCTTCATTTCAATCCAAAATAGGTCGGACAAGGCCGAGAAAAACAGAAAATAAAAATTATTTTTCTGTTTCGTTCCTACCCGGCGCTAAATATGAAATTCAAAAAAAATAGCAAGAAAATTAAAAAAATTAAAAAATACCATTATGGATTCATTTCAAGCCAAAATAAGTTGGAAAAGGATGAGATAGAGAGAAAATAAAAATTATAATTCCGTTCCATTCCTACCCGACGCATAAAAGAAAATTCAAGAAAAATAGTAAAAAAATTCAAACATTTAAAAATACGGTTATGGATTCATTTCAAGCCAAAATAGGTTGGAAAATGATGAGATAGAGAGAAAATAAAAGTTATCGTTCCGTTCCGTTCCTACCCGACACGAAATAGAAAATTCCAAAACAATAGCAAAAAAATTCAAAAATACCATTACGGGTACATTTCAAGCCAAAAGAGGTCGGAAAAGGCCGAGAAAAACAGAAAATAAAAATTATCGTTCCGTTTCATTCCTACCAGGAACTAAATAGAAAATTCAAACAAAACAGCAAAAAAATTCAAAAAATTAAAAAATACAATTATGGCTTCATTTCAATCAAAAATAGGTCGGAAAAGGCTGAGAAAAACAGAAAATGAAAATTATCGTTCCGTTTCGTCCTTACCCGGCGCTAAATACGAAATTCAAAAAAAATAGCAAAAAAATTCAAAAAATTAAAAAATACCATTATGGATTCATTTCAAGCCAAAATAAGTTGGAAAAGGATGAGAAAGAGAGAAAATAAAAATTATAATTCCGTTCCGTTCCTACCCGACGCATAAAAGAAAATTCAAGAAAAATAGCAAAAAAATTCAAACATTTAAAAATACGGTTATGGATTCATTTCAAGCCAAAATAGGTTGGAAAATGATGAGATAGAGAGAAAATAAAAGTTATAGTTCCGTTCCATTCCTACCCGACACGAAATAGAAAATTCAAAAAACAATAGCAAAAAAATTAAAAAAATTAAAAAATACAATTACGGATTCATTTCAAGCAAAAATAGGACGGAAAAGGCCGAGAAAAACAGAAAATAAAAATTATCGTTCCGTTTCGTTCCTACCAGGCACTAAGTAGAAAATTCAAACAAAACAGTAAAAAAATTCAAAAAATTAAAAAATACAATTATGGCTTCATTTCAATCAAAAATAGGTCGGAAAAGGCTGAGAAAAACAGAAAATGAAAATTATCGTTCCGTTTCGTTCGTACCCGGCGCTAAATACGAAATTCAAAAAAAATAGCAAAAAAATTAAAAAAATTAAAAAATACCATCATGGATTCATTTCAAGCCAAAATAAGTTGGAAAAGGATGAGAAAGAGAGAAAATAAAAATTATAATTCCGTTCCGTTCCTACCCGATGCATAAAAGAAAATTCAAGAAAAATAGCAAAAAAATTCAAACATTTAAAAATACGGTTATGGATTCATTTCAAGCCAAAATAGGTTGGAAAATGATGAGATAGAGAGAAAATAAAAGTTATCATTCCGTTCTATTCCTACCCGACACGAAATAGAAAATTCCAAAACAATAGCAAAAAAATTAAAAAAATTAAAAAATACAATTACGGATTCATTTCAAGCAAAAATAGGACGGAAAAGGCCGAGAAAAACAGAAAATAAAAATTATCGTTCCGTTTCGTTCCTACCAGACACTAAGTAGAAAATTCAAACGAAACAGCAAAAAAATTCAAAAAATTAAAAAATACAATTATGGCTTCATTTCAATCAAAAATAGGTCGGAAAAGGCTGAGAAAAACAGAAAATGAAAATTATCGTTCCGTTTCGTTTCTACCCGGCGCTAAATACGAAATTCAAAAAAAATAGCAAAAAAATTAAAAAAATTAAAAAATACCATTATGGATTCATTTCAAGCCAAAATAAGTTGGAAAAGGATGAGAAAGAGAGAAAATAAAAATTTTAATTCCGTTCCGTTCCTACCCGATGCATAATAGAAAATTCAAGAAAAATAGCAAAAAAATTCAAAAAGTTTAAAAATACGGTTATGGATTCATTTCAAGCAAAAATAGGTTGGAAAATGGTGAAATAGAGAGAAAATAAAATTTGTCGTTCCGTTCCGTTTCTACCCGACACGAAATAGAAAATTCCAAAACAATAGCAAAAAAATTCAAAAAATTCAAAAATACCATTACGGGTACATTTCAAGCCAAAAGAGGTCGGAAAAGGGCGAGAAAAAGAGAAAATAAAAATTTTCGTTCCATTTCGTTACTGCCCGGCACTAAATAAAAAATTCAGAAAATTAAAAAATACCATAATGGATTCATTTCGCACCAAAATAGGTCAGAAAAGGCCGAGAAAAAGAGAAAATAAAAATTATCGTTCCGTTTCGTTACTGCCCGGCACTAAATAAAAAATTCAGAAAATTAAAAAATACCATAATGGATTCATTTCGCACCAAAATAGGTCCCAAAAGGTCGAGAAAAACAGAAAATAAAAATTATCGTTCCGTTTCGTTCCTACCAGGAACTAAATAGAAAATTCAAAAAAATAGCAAAAAAATTAAAAAATACAATTATGGCTTAATTTCACTCAAAAATAGGTCGGAAAAGGCTGAGAAAAACAGAAAATAAAAATTATCGTTCCGTTTCGTTCATACCCGGCGCTAAATATGAAATTAAAAAAAAATAGCAAAACAATTCAAAAAATTAAAAAATACAATTACGGATTCATTTCAAACCGAAATAGGTCGGAAAAGGCCGCGAAAAACGGAAAATAAAAATTACCATCCGTTTCGTTCCATCCTGGCACTATATAGAAAACTCAAAAAAAATAGCAAAAAAATTCAAAAAATTAGAAAATACGGTTATCGATTCATTTCAAGCCAAAATAGATTGGATAAGGATGAGATAGAGAGAAAATAAAAATTATCGTTTTGTTCCGTTCCTACCCGACACGAAATAGAAAATTCCAAAACAGTAGCAAAAAAATTAAAAAAATTAAAAAATACAATTACGGATTCATTTCAAACCGAAATAGGGCGGAAAAGGCCAAGAAAAACGGAAAATAAAAATTACCATCCGTTTCGTTCCATCCTGGCACTAAATAGAAAATTGAAAAAAATAGCAAAAAAATTCAAAAAATTAAAAAATATGGTTATGGATTCATTTCGAGCCAAAATAGGTCGGAAAAGGCCGAGAAAAACAGAAAATAAAAATTATCGTTCCGTTTCGTTCCTACCAGGAACTAAATAGAAAATTCAAACAAAACAGCAAAAAAATTCAAAAAATTAAAAAATACAATTATGGCTTCATTTCAATCAAAAATAGGTCGGAAAAGGCTGAGAAAAACAGAAAATGAAAATTATCGTTCCGTTTCGTTCCTACCCGGCGCTAAATACGAAATTCAAAAAAAATAGCAAAAAAATTAAAAAAATTAAAAAATACCATTATGGATTCATTTCAAGCCAAAATATGTTGGAAAAGGATGAGAAAGAGAGAAAATAAAAATTATAATTCCGTTCCGTTCCTACCCGACGCATAAAAGAAAATTCAAGAAAAATAGCAAAAAAATTCAAACATTTAAAAATACGGTTATGGATTCATTTCAAGCCAAAATAGGTTGGAAAATGATGAGATAGAGAGAAAATAAAAGTTATCGTTCCGTTCCATTCCTACCCGACACGAAATAGAAAATTCCAAAACAATAGCAAAAAAATTCAAAAAATTAAAAAATACAATTACGGATTCATTTCAAGCAAAAATAGGACGGAAAAGGCCGAGAAAAACAGAAAATAAAAATTATCGTTCCGTTTCGTTCCTACCAGGCACTAAGTAGAAAATTCAAACAAAACAGCAAAAAAATTCAAAAAATTAAAAAATACAATTATGGCTTCATTTCAATCAAAAATAGGTCGGAAAAGGCTGAGAAAAACAGAAAATGAAAATTATCGTTCCGTTTCGTTCCTACCCGGCGCTAAATACGAAATTCAAAAAAAATAGCAAAAAAATTAAAAAAATTAAAAAATACCATTATGGATTCATTTCAAGCCAAAATAAGTTGGAAAAGGATGAGAAAGAGAGAAAATAAAAATTTTAATTCCGTTCCGTTCCTACCCGATGCATAATAGAAAATTCAAGAAAAATAGCAAAAAAATTCAAAAAGTTTAAAAATACGGTTATGGATTCATTTCAAGCAAAAATAGGTTGGGAAATGATGAAATAGAGAGAAAATAAAATTTGTCGTTCCGTTCCGTTCATACCCGACACGAAATAGAAAATTCCAAAACAATAGCAAAAAAATTCAAAAAATTCAAAAATACCATTACGGGTACATTTCAAGCCAAAAGAGGTCGGAAAAGGCCGAGAAAAAGAGAAAATAAAAATTTTCGTTCCGTTTCGTTACTGCCCGGCACTAAATAAAAAATTCAAACAAAATAGCAAAAAAATTCAAAAAATACAATTATGGCTTCATTTCAATCCAAAACAGGTCGAACAAGGCCGAGAAAAACAGAAAATAAAAATTATTGTTCTGTTTCGTTCCTACCCGGCGCTAAATATGAAATTAAAAAAAAATAGCAAAAAAATTCAAAAAATTAAAAAATACCATTATGGATTCATTTCAAGCCAAAATAAGTTGGAAAAAGATGAGAAAGAGAGAAAATAAAAATTATAATTCCGTTCCGTTCCTACCCAACGCATAAAAGAAAATTCAAGAAAAATAGCAAAAAAATTCAAACATTTAAAAATACGGTTATGGATTCGTTTCAAGCCAAAATAGGTTGGAAAATGATGAGATAGAGAGAAAATAAAAGTTATAGTTCCGTTCCATTCCTACCCGACACGAAATAGAAAATTCCAAAACAATAGCAAAAAAATTCAAAAAATTAAAAAATACAATTACGGATTCATTTCAAGCAAAAATAGGACGGAAAAAGCCGAGAAAAACAGAAAATAAAAATTATCGTTCCGTTTCGTTCCTACCAGGCACTAAGTAGAAAATTCAAACAAAACAGCAAAAAAATTCAAAAAATTAAAAAATACAATTATGGCTTCATTTCAATCAAAAATAGGTCGGAAAAGGCTGAGAAAAACAGAAAATGAAAATTATCGTTCCGTTTCGTTCCTACCCGGCGCTAAATATGAAATTAAAAAAAAATTGCCAAACAATTCAAAAAATTAAAAAATACAATTACGGATTCATTTCAAACCGAAATAGGTCAGAAAAGGCCGAGAAAAACGGAAAATAAAAATTACCATCCGTTTCGTTCCATCCTGGCACTATATAGAAAAGTAAAAAAAATAGCAAAAAAATTCAAAAAATTAAAAAATACGGTTATGGATTCATTTCAAGCCAAAATATATTGGAAAAGGATGAGATAGAGAGAAAATAAAAATTATCGTTTTGTTCCGTTCCTACCCGACACGAAATAGAAAATTCCAAAACAATAGCAAAAAAATTCAAAAAATTAAAAAATACAATTACGGATTCATTTCAAACCGAAATAGGTCGGAAAAGGCCAAGAAAAACGGAAAATAAAAATTACCATCCATTTCGTTCCATCCTGGCACTAAATAGAAAATTGAAAAAAATAGCAAAAAAATTCAAAAAATTAAAAAATGTGGTTATGGATTCATTTCGAGCCAAAATAGGTCGGAAAAGGACGAGAAAAACAGAAAATAAAAATTATCGTTCCGTTTCTTTCCTACCAGGAACTATATAGAAAATTCAAACAAAATAGCAAAAAAATTAAAAAATACAATTGTGGCTTCTTTTCAATCCAAAATAGGTCGGACAAGGCCGAGAAAAACAGAAAATAAAAATTATTTTTCTGTTTCGTTCCTACCCGGCGCTAAATATGAAATTCAAAAAAAATAGCAAGAAAATTTAAAAAATTAAAAAATACCATTATGGATTCATTTCAAGCCAAAATAAGTTGGAAAAGGATGAGATAGAGAGAAAATAAAAATTATAATTCCGTTCCATTCCTACCCGACGCATAAAAGAAAATTCAAGAAAAATAGTAAAAAAATTCAAACATTTAAAAATACGGTTATGGATTCATTTCAAGCCAAAATAGGTTGGAAAATGATGAGATAGAGAGAAAATAAAAGTTATCGTTCCGTTCCGTTCCTACCCGACACGAAATAGAAAATTCCAAAACAATAGCAAAAAAATTCAAAAATACCATTACGGGTACATTTCAAGCCAAAAGAGGTCGGAAAAGGCCGAGAAAAACAGAAAATAAAAATTATCGTTCCGTTTCATTCCTACCAGGAACTAAATAGAAAATTCAAACAAAACAGCAAAAAAATTCAAATAATTAAAAAATACAATTATGGCTTCATTTCAATCAAAAATAGGTCGGAAAAGGCTGAGAAAAACAGAAAATGAAAATTATCGTTCCGTTTCGTCCTTACCCGGCGCTAAATACGAAATTCAAAAAAAATAGCAAAAAAATTCAAAAAATTAAAAAATACCATTATGGATTCATTTCAAGCCAAAATAAGTTGGAAAAGGATGAGAAAGAGAGAAAATAAAAATTATAATTCCGTTCCGTTCCTACCCGACGCATAAAAGAAAATTCAAGAAAAATAGCAAAAAAATTCAAACATTTAAAAATACGGTTATGGATTCATTTCAAGCCAAAATAGGTTGGAAAATGATGAGATAGAGAGAAAATAAAAGTTATAGTTCCGTTCCATTCCTACCCGACACGAAATAGAAAATTCAAAAAACAATAGCAAAAAAATTAAAAAAATTAAAAAATACAATTACGGATTCATTTCAAGCAAAAATAGGACGGAAAAGGCCGAGAAAAACAGAAAATAAAAATTATCGTTCCGTTTCGTTCCTACCAGGCACTAAGTAGAAAATTCAAACAAAACAGTAAAAAATTCAAAAAATTAAAAAATACAATTATGGCTTCATTTCAATCAAAAATAGGTCGGAAAAGGCTGAGAAAAACAGAAAATGAAAATTATCGTTCCGTTTCGTTCGTACCCGGCGCTAAATACGAAATTCAAAAAAAATAGCAAAAAAATTAAAAAAATTAAAAAATACCATCATGGATTCATTTCAAGCCAAAATAAGTTGGAAAAGGATGAGAAAGAGAGAAAATAAAAATTATAATTCCGTTCCGTTCCTACCCGACGCATAAAAGAAAATTCAAGAAAAATAGCAAAAAAATTCAAACATTTAAAAATACGGTTATGGATTCATTTCAAGCCAAAATAGGTTGGAAAATGATGAGATAGAGAGAAAATAAAAGTTATCGTTCCGTTCCATTCCTACCCGACACGAAATAGAAAATTCCAAAACAATAGCAAAAAAATTAAAAAAATTAAAAAATACAATTACGGATTCATTTCAAGCAAAAATAGGACGGAAAAGGCCGAGAAAAACAGAAAATAAAAATTATCGTTCCGTTTCGTTCCTACCAGACACTAAGTAGAAAATTCAAACAAAACAGCAAAAAAATTCAAAAAATTAAAAAATACAGTTTTGGCTTCATTTCAATCAAAAATAGGTCGGAAAAGGCTGAGAAAAACAGAAAATGAAAATTATCGTTCCGTTTCGTTCCTACCCGGCGCTAAATACGAAATTCAAAAAAAATAGCAAAAAAATTAAAAAAATTAAAAAATACCATTATGGATTCATTTCCAGCCAAAATAAGTTGGAAAAGGATGAGAAAGAGAGAAAATAAAAATTTTAATTCCGTTCCGTTCCTACCCGATGCATAATAGAAAATTCAAGAAAAATAGCAAAAAAATTCAAAAAGTTTAAAAATACGGTTATGGATTCATTTCAAGCAAAAATAGGTTGGAAAATGATGAAATAGAGAGAAAATAAAATTTGTCGTTCCGTTCCGTTCATACCCGACACGAAATAGAAAATTCCAAAACAATAGCAAAAAAATTCAAAAAATTCAAAAATACCATTACGGGTACATTTCAAGCCAAAAGAGGTCGGAAAAGGCCGAGAAAAAGAGAAAATAAAAATTTTCGTTCCGTTTCGTTACTGCCCGGCACTAAATAAAAAATTCAAACAAAATAGCAAAAAAATTCAAAAAATTAAAAAATACAATTATGGCTTCATTTCAATCCAAAATAGGTCGAACAAGGCCAAGAAAAACAGAAAATAAAAATTATTGTTCTGTTTCGTTCCTACCCGGCGCTAAATATGAAATTCAAAAAAAATAGCAAAAAAATTCAAAAAATTAAAAAATACCATTATGGATTCATTTCAGGCCAAAATAAGTTGGAAAAGGATGAGAAAGAGAGAAAATAAAAATTATAATTCCGTTCCGTTCCTACCCAACGCATAAAAGAAAATTCAAGAAAAATAGCAAAAAAATTCAAACATTTAAAAATACGGTTTTGGATTCATTTCAAGCCAAAATAGGTTGGAAAATGATGAGATAGAGAGAAAATAAAAGTTATAGTTCCGTTCCATTCCTACCCGACACGAAATAGAAAATTCCAAAACAATAGCAAAAAAATTCAAAAAATTAAAAAATACAATTACGGATTCATTTCAAGCAAAAATAGGACGGAAAAAGCCGAGAAAAACAGAAAATAAAAATTATCGTTCCGTTTCGTTCCTACCAGGCACTAAGTAGAAAATTCAAACAAAACAGCAAAAAAATTCAAAAAATTAAAAAATACAATTATGGCTTCATTTCAATCAAAAATAGTTCGGAAAAGGCTGAGAAAAACAGAAAATGAAAATTATCGTTCCGTTTCGTTCCTACCCGGCGCTAAATATGAAATTAAAAAAAAATTGCCAAACAATTCAAAAAATTAAAAAATATAATTACGGATTCATTTCAAACCGAAATAGGTCAGAAAAGGCCGAGAAAAACGGAAAATAAAAATTACCATCCGTTTCGTTCCATCCTGGCACTATATAGAAAAGTAAAAAAAATAGCAAAAAAATTCAAAAAATTAAAAAATACGGTTATGGATTCATTTCAAGCCAAAATATATTGGAAAAGGATGAGATAGAGAGAAAATAAAAATTATCGTTTTGTTCCGTTCCTACCCGACACGAAATAGAAAATTCCAAAACAATAGCAAAAAAATTCAAAAAATTAAAAAATACAATTACGGATTCATTTCAAACCGAAATAGGTCGGAAAAGGCCAAGAAAAACGGAAAATAAAAATTACCATCCATTTCGTTCCATCCTGGCACTAAATAGAAAATTGAAAAAAATAGCAAAAAAATTCAAAAAATTAAAAAATGTGGTTATGGATTCATTTCGAGCCAAAATAGGTCGGAAAAGGCCGAGAAAAACAGAAAATAAAAATTATCGTTCCGTTTCTTTCCTACCAGGAACTATATAGAAAATTCAAACAAAATAGCAAAAAAATTAAAAAATACAATTGTGGCTTCATTTCAATCCAAAATAGGTCGGACAAGGCCGAGAAAAACAGAAAATAAAAATTATTTTTCTGTTTCGTTCCTACCCGGCGCTAAATATGAAATTCAAAAAAAATAGCAAGAAAATTAAAAAAATTAAAAAATACCATTATGGATTCATTTCAAGCCAAAATAAGTTGGAAAAGGATGAGATAGAGAGAAAATAAAAATTATAATTCCGTTCCATTCCTACCCGACGCATAAAAGAAAATTCAAGAAAAATAGTAAAAAAATTCAAACATTTAAAAATACGGTTATGGATTCATTTCAAGCCAAAATAGGTTGGAAAATGATGAGATAGAGAGAAAATAAAAGTTATCGTTCCGTTCCGTTCCTACCCGACACGAAATAGAAAATTCCAAAACAATAGCAAAAAAATTCAAAAATACCATTACGGGTACATTTCAAGCCAAAAGAGGTCGGAAAAGGCCGAGAAAAACAGAAAATAAAAATTATCGTTCCGTTTCATTCCTACCAGGAACTAAATAGAAAATTCAAACAAAACAGCAAAAAAATTCAAAAAATTAAAAAATACAATTATGGCTTCATTTCAATCAAAAATAGGTCGGAAAAGGCTGAGAAAAACAGAAAATGAAAATTATCGTTCCGTTTCGTCCTTACCCGGCGCTAAATACGAAATTCAAAAAAAATAGCAAAAAAATTCAAAAAATTAAAAAATACCATTATGGATTCATTTCAAGCCAAAATAAGTTGGAAAAGGATGAGAAAGAGAGAAAATAAAAATTATAATTCCGTTCCGTTCCTACCCGACGCATAAAAGAAAATTCAAGAAAAATAGCAAAAAAATTCAAACATTTAAAAATACGGTTATGGATTCATTTCAAGCCAAAATAGGTTGGAAAATGATGAGATAGAGAGAAAATAAAAGTTATAGTTCCGTTCCATTCCTACCCGACACGAAATAGAAAATTCCAAAAACAATAGCAAAAAAATTAAAAAAATTAAAAAATACAATTACGGATTCATTTCAAGCAAAAATAGGACGGAAAAGGCCGAGAAAAACAGAAAATAAAAATTATCGTTCCGTTTCGTTCCTACCAGGCACTAAGTAGAAAATTCAAACAAAACAGTAAAAAAATTCAAAAAATTAAAAAATACAATTATGGCTTCATTTCAATCAAAAATAGGTCGGAAAAGGCTGAGAAAAACAGAAAATGAAAATTATCGTTCCGTTTCGTTCGTACCCGGCGCTAAATACGAAATTCAAAAAAAATAGCAAAAAAATTAAAAAAATTAAAAAATACCATCATGGATTCATTTCAAGCCAAAATAAGTTGGAAAAGGATGAGAAAGAGAGAAAATAAAAATTATAATTCCGTTCCGTTCCTACCCGACGCATAAAAGAAAATTCAAGAAAAATAGCAAAAAAATTCAAACATTTAAAAATACGGTTATGGATTCATTTCAAGCCAAAATAGGTTGGAAAATGATGAGATAGAGAGAAAATAAAAGTTATCGTTCCGTTCCATTCCTACCCAACACGAAATAGAAAATTCCAAAACAATAGCAAAAAAATTAAAAAAATTAAAAAATACAATTACGGATTCATTTCAAGCAAAAATAGGACGGAAAAGGCCGAGAAAAACAGAAAATAAAAATTATCGTTCCGTTTCGTTCCTACCAGACACTAAGTAGAAAATTCAAACAAAACAGCAAAAAAATTCAAAAAATTAAAAAATACAATTATGGCTTCATTTCAATCAAAAATAGGTCGGAAAAGGCTGAGAAAAACAGAAAATGAAAATTATCGTTCCGTTTCGTTCCTACCCGGCGCTAAATACGAAATTCAAAAAAAATAGCAAAAAAATTAAAAAAATTAAAAAATACCATTATGGATTCATTTCAAGCCAAAATAAGTTGGAAAAGGATGAGAAAGAGAGAAAATAAAAATTTTAATTCCGTTCCGTTCCTACCCGATGCATAATAGAAAATTCAAGAAAAATAGCAAAAAAATTCAAAAAGTTTAAAAATACGGTTATGGATTCATTTCAAGCAAAAATAGGTTGGAAAATGATGAAATAGAGAGAAAATAAAATTTGTCGTTCCGTTCCGTTCATACCCGACACGAAATAGAAAATTCCAAAACAATAGCAAAAAAATTCAAAAAATTCAAAAATACCATTACGGGTACATTTCAAGCCAAAAGAGGTCGGAAAAGGCCGAGAAAAAGAGAAAATAAAAATTTTCGTTCCGTTTCGTTACTGCCCGGCACTAAATAAAAAATTCAAACAAAATAGCAAAAAAATTAAAAAAATTAAAAAATACAATTATGGCTTCATTTCAATCCAAAATAGGTCGAACAAGGCCGAGAAAAACAGAAAATAAAAATTATTGTTCTGTTTCGTTCCTACCCGGCGCTAAATATGAAATTCAAAAAAAATAGCAAAAAAATTCAAAAAATTAAAAAATACCATTATGGATTCATTTCAAGCCAAAATAAGTTGGAAAAGGATGAGAAAGAGAGAAAATAAAAATTATAATTCCGTTCCGTTCCTACCCAACGCATAAAAGAAAATTCAAGAAAAATAGCAAAAAAATTCAAACATTTAAAAATACGGTTATGGATTCATTTCAAGCCAAAATAGGTTGGAAAATGATGAGATAGAGAGAAAATAAAAGTTATAGTTCCGTTCCATTCCTACCCGACACGAAATAGAAAATTCCAAAACAATAGCAAAAAAATTCAAAAAATTAAAAAATACAATTACGGATTCATTTCAAGCAAAAATAGGACGGAAAAGGCCGAGAAAAACAGAAAATAAAAATTATCTTTCCGTTTCATTCCTACCAGGCACTAAGTAGAAAATTCAAACAAAACAGCAAAAAAATTCAAAAAATTAAAAAATACAATTATGGCTTCATTTCAATCAAAAATAGGTCGGAAAAGGCTGAGAAAAACAGAAAATGAAAATTATCGTTCCGTTTCGTTCCTACCCGGCGCTAAATATGAAATTAAAAAAAAATTGCCAAACAATTCAAAAAATTAAAAAATACAATTACGGATTCATTTCAAACCGAAATAGGTCAGAAAAGGCCGAGAAAAACGGAAAATAAAAATTACCATCCGTTTCGTTCCATCCTGGCACTATATAGAAAAGTAAAAAAAATAGCAAAAAAATTCAAAAAATTAAAAAATACGGTTATGGATTCATTTCAAGCCAAAATATATTGGAAAAGGATGAGATAGAGAGAAAATAAAAATTATCGTTTTGTTCCGTTCCTACCCGACACGAAATAGAAAATTCCAAAACAATAGCAAAAAAATTCAAAAAATTAAAAAATACAATTACGGATTCATTTCAAACCGAAATAGGTCGGAAAAGGCCAAGAAAAACGGAAAATAAAAATTACCATCCATTTCGTTCCATCCTGGCACTAAATAGAAAATTGAAAAAAATAGCAAAAAAATTCAAAAAATTAAAAAATATGGTTATGGATTCATTTCGAGCCAAAATAGGCCGGAAAAGGCCGAGAAAAACAGAAAATAAAAATTATCGTTCCGTTTCGTTCCTACTAGACACTAAGTAGAAAATTCAAACAAAACAGCAAAAAAATTCAAAAAATTAAAAAATACAATTATGGCTTCATTTCAATCAAAAATAGGTCGGAAAAGGCTGAGAAAAACAGAAAATGAAAATTATCGTTCCGTTTCGTTCCTACCCGGCGCTAAATACGAAATTCAAAAAAAATAGCAAAAAAATTAAAAAAATTAAAAAATACCATTATGGATTCATTTCAAGCCAAAATAAGTTGGAAAAGGATGAGAAAGAGAGAAAATAAAAATTATAATTCCGTTCCGTTCCTACCCGACGCATAAAAGAAAATTCAAGAAAAATAGCAAAAAAATTCAAACATTTAAAAATACGGTTATGGATTCATTTCAAGCCGAAATAGGTTGGAAAATGATGAGATAGAGAGAAAATAAAAGTTATAGTTCCGTTCCATTCCTACCCGACACGAAATAGAAAATTCCAAAACAATAGCAAAAAAATTCAAAAAATTAAAAAATACAATTACGGATTCATTTCAAGCAAAAATAGGACGGAAAAGGCCGAGAAAAACAGAAAATAAAAATTATCGTTCCGTTTCGTTCCTACCAGGCACTAAGTAGAAAATTCAAACAAAACAGTAAAAAAATTCAAAAAATTAAAAAATACAATTATGGCTTCATTTCAATCAAAAATAGGTCGGAAAAGGCTGAGAAAAACAGAAAATAAAAATTATCGTTCCGTTTCGTTCGTACCCGGCGCTAAATACGAAATTCAAAAAAAATAGCAAAAAAATTAAAAAAATTAAAAAATACCATTATGGATTCATTTCAAGCCAAAATAAGTTGGAAAAGGATGAGAAAGAGAGAAAATAAAAATTATAATTCCGTTCCGTTCCTACCCGACGCATAAAAGAAAATTCAAGAAAAATAGCAAAAAAATTCAAACATTTAAAAATACGGTTATGGATTCATTTCAAGCCAAAATAGGTTGGAAAATGATGAGATAGAGAGAAAATAAAAGTTATCGTTCCGTTCCATTCCTACCCGACACGAAATAGAAAGTTCCAAAACAATAGCAAAAAAATTCAAAAAATTAAAAAATACAATTACGGATTCATTTCAAGCAAAAATAGGACGGAAAAGGCCGAGAAAAACAGAAAATAAAAATTATCGTTCCGTTTCGTTCCTACCAGACACTAAGTAGAAAATTCAAACAAAACAGCAAAAAAATTCAAAAAATTAAAAAATACAATTACGGATTCATTTCAAGCAAAAATAGGACGGAAAAGGCCGAGAAAAACAGAAAATAAAAATTATCGTTCCGTTTCGTTCCTACCAGACACTAAGTAGAAAATTCAAACAAAACAGCAAAAAAATTCAAAAAATTAAAAAATACAATTATGGCTTCATTTCAATCAAAAATAGGTCGGAAAAGGCTGAGAAAAACAGAAAATGAAAATTATCGTTCCGTTTCGTTCCTACCCGGCGCTAAATACGAAATTCAAAAAAAATAGCAAAAAAATTAAAAAAATTAAAAAATACCATTATGGATTCATTTCAAGCCAAAATAAGTTGGAAAAGGATGAGAAAGAGAGAAAATAAAAATTTTAATTCCGTTCCGTTCCTACCCGATGCATAATAGAAAATTCAAGAAAAATAGCAAAAAAATTCAAAAAGTTTAAAAATACGGTTATGGATTCATTTCAAGCAAAAATAGGTTGGAAAATGATGAAATAGAGAGAAAATAAAATTTGTCGTTCCGTTCCGTTCATACCCGACACGAAATAGAAAATTCCAAAACAATAGCAAAAAAATTCAAAAAATTCAAAAATACCATTACGGGTACATTTCAAGCCAAAAGAGGTCGGAAAAGGCCGAGAAAAAGAGAAAATAAAAATTTTCGTTCCGTTTCGTTACTGCCCGGCACTAAATAAAAAATTCAAACAAAATAGCAAAAAAATTCAAAAAATTAAAAAATACAATTATGGCTTCATTTCAATCCAAAATAGGTCGAACAAGGCCGAGAAAAACAGAAATAAAAATTATTGTTCTGTTTCGTTCCTACCCGGCGCTAAATATGAAATTCAAAAAAAATAGCAAAAAAATTCAAAAAATTAAAAAATACCATTATGGATTCATTTCAAGCCAAAATAAGTTGGAAAAGGATGAGAAAGAGAGAAAATAAAAATTATAATTCCGTTCCGTTCCTACCCAACGCATAAAAGAAAATTCAAGAAAAATAGCAAAAAAATTCAAACATTTAAAAATACGGTTATGGATTCATTTCAAGCCAAAATAGGTTGGAAAATGATGAGATAGAGAGAAAATAAAAGTTATAGTTCCGTTCCATTCCTACCCGACACGAAATAGAAAATTCCAAAACAATAGCAAAAAAATTCAAAAAATTAAAAAATACAATTACGGATTCATTTCAAGCAAAAATAGGACGGAAAAGGCCGAGAAAAACAGAAAATAAAAATTATCTTTCCGTTTCATTCCTACCAGGCACTAAGTAGAAAATTCAAACAAAACAGCAAAAAAATTCAAAAAATTAAAAAATACAATTATGGCTTCATTTCAATCAAAAATAGGTCGGAAAAGGCTGAGAAAAACAGAAAATGAAAATTATCGTTCCGTTTCGTTCCTACCCGGCGCTAAATATGAAATTAAAAAAAAATTGCCAAACAATTCAAAAAATTAAAAAATACAATTACGGATTCATTTCAAACCGAAATAGGTCAGAAAAGGCCGAGAAAAACGGAAAATAAAAATTACCATCCGTTTCGTTCCATCCTGGCACTATATAGAAAAGTAAAAAAAATAGCAAAAAAATTCAAAAAATTAAAAAATACGGTTATGGATTCATTTCAAGCCAAAATATATTGGAAAAGGATGAGATAGAGAGAAAATAAAAATTATCGTTTTGTTCCGTTCCTACCCGACACGAAATAGAAAATTCCAAAACAATAGCAAAAAAATTCAAAAAATTAAAAAATACAATTACGGATTCATTTCAAACCGAAATAGGTCGGAAAAGGCCAAGAAAAACGGAAAATAAAAATTACCATCCATTTCGTTCCATCCTGGCACTAAATAGAAAATTGAAAAAAATAGCAAAAAAATTCAAAAAATTAAAAAATATGGTTATGGATTCATTTCGAGCCAAAATAGGCCGGAAAAGGCCGAGAAAAACAGAAAATAAAAATTATCGTTCCGTTTCGTTCCTACTAGACACTAAGTAGAAAATTCAAACAAAACAGCAAAAAAATTCAAAAAATTAAAAAATACAATTATGGCTTCATTTCAATCAAAAATAGGTCGGAAAAGGCTGAGAAAAACAGAAAATGAAAATTATCGTTCCGTTTCGTTCCTACCCGGCGCTAAATACGAAATTCAAAAAAAATAGCAAAAAAATTAAAAAAATTAAAAAATACCATTATGGATTCATTTCAAGCCAAAATAAGTTGGAAAAGGATGAGAAAGAGAGAAAATAAAAATTTTAATTCCGTTCCGTTCCTACCCGATGCATAATAGAAAATTCAAGAAAAATAGCAAAAAAATTCAAAAAGTTTAAAAATACGGTTATGGATTCATTTCAAGCAAAAATAGGTTGGAAAATGATGAAATAGAGAGAAAATAAAATTTGTCGTTCCGTTCCGTTCATACCCGAAACGAAATAGAAAATTCCAAAACAATAGCAAAAAAATTCAAAAAATTCAAAAATACCATTACGGGTACATTTCAAGCCAAAAGAAGTCGGAAAAGGCCGAGAAAAAGAGAAAATAAAAATTTTCGTTCCGTTTCGTTACTGCCCGGCACTAAATAAAAAATTCAAACAAAATAGCAAAAAAATTCAAAAAATTAAAAAATACAATTATGGCTTCATTTCAATCCAAAATAGGTCGAACAAGGCCAAGAAAAACGGAAAATAAAAATTACCATCCATTTCGTTCCATCCTGGCACTAAATAGAAAATTGAAAAAAATAGCAAAAAAATTCAAAAAATTAAAAAATATGGTTATGGATTCATTTCAAGCAAAAATAGGACGGAAAAGGCCGAGAAAAACAGAAAATAAAAATTATCGTTCCGTTTCGTTCCTACCAGACACTAAGTAGAAAATTCAAACAAAACAGCAAAAAAATTCAAAAAATTAAAAAATACAATTATGGCTTCATTTCAATCAAAAATAGGTCGGAAAAGGCTGAGAAAAACAGAAAATGAAAATTATCGTTCCGTTTCGTTCCTACCCGGCGCTAAATACGAAATTCAAAAAAAATAGCAAAAAAATTAAAAAAATTAAAAAATACCATTATGGATTCATTTCAAGCCAAAATAAGTTGGAAAAGGATGAGAAAGAGAGAAAATAAAAATTTTAATTCCGTTCCGTTCCTACCCGATGCATAATAGAAAATTCAAGAAAAATAGCAAAAAAATTCAAAAAGTTTAAAAATACGGTTATGGATTCATTTCAAGCAAAAATAGGTTGGAAAATGATGAAATAGAGAGAAAATAAAATTTGTCGTTCCGTTCCGTTCATACCCGACACGAAATAGAAAATTCCAAAACAATAGCAAAAAAATTCAAAAAATTCAAAAATACCATTACGGGTACATTTCAAGCCAAAAGAGGTCGGAAAAGGCCGAGAAAAAGAGAAAATAAAAATTTTCGTTCCGTTTCGTTACTGCCCGGCACTAAATAAAAAATTCAAACAAAATAGCAAAAAAATTAAAAAAATTAAAAAATACAATTATGGCTTCATTTCAATCCAAAATAGGTCGAACAAGGCCGAGAAAAACAGAAATAAAAATTATTGTTCTGTTTCGTTCCTACCCGGCGCTAAATATGAAATTCAAAAAAAATAGCAAAAAAATTCAAAAAATTAAAAAATACCATTATGGATTCATTTCAAGCCAAAATAAGTTGGAAAAGGATGAGAAAGAGAGAAAATAAAAATTATAATTCCGTTCCGTTCCTACCCAACGCATAAAAGAAAATTCAAGAAAAATAGCAAAAAAATTCAAACATTTAAAAATACGGTTATGGATTCATTTCAAGCCAAAATAGGTTGGAAAATGATGAGATAGAGAGAAAATAAAAGTTATAGTTCCGTTCCATTCCTACCCGACACGAAATAGAAAATTCCAAAACAATAGCAAAAAAATTCAAAAAATTAAAAAATACAATTACGGATTCATTTCAAGCAAAAATAGGACGGAAAAGGCCGAGAAAAACAGAAAATAAAAATTATCTTTCCGTTTCATTCCTACCAGGCACTAAGTAGAAAATTCAAACAAAACAGCAAAAAAATTCAAAAAATTAAAAAATACAATTATGGCTTCATTTCAATCAAAAATAGGTCGGAAAAGGCTGAGAAAAACAGAAAATGAAAATTATCGTTCCGTTTCGTTCCTACCCGGCGCTAAATATGAAATTAAAAAAAAATTGCCAAACAATTCAAAAAATTAAAAAATACAATTACGGATTCATTTCAAACCGAAATAGGTCAGAAAAGGCCGAGAAAAACGGAAAATAAAAATTACCATCCGTTTCGTTCCATCCTGGCACTATATAGAAAAGTAAAAAAAATAGCAAAAAAATTCAAAAAATTAAAAAATACGGTTATGGATTCATTTCAAGCCAAAATATATTGGAAAAGGATGAGATAGAGAGAAAATAAAAATTATCGTTTTGTTCCGTTCCTACCCGACACGAAATAGAAAATTCCAAAACAATAGCAAAAAAATTCAAAAAATTAAAAAATACAATTACGGATTCATTTCAAACCGAAATAGGTCGGAAAAGGCCAAGAAAAACGGAAAATAAAAATTACCATCCATTTCGTTCCATCCTGGCACTAAATAGAAAATTGAAAAAAATAGCAAAAAAATTCAAAAAATTAAAAAATATGGTTATGGATTCATTTCGAGCCAAAATAGGCCGGAAAAGGCCGAGAAAAACAGAAAATAAAAATTATCGTTCCGTTTCGTTCCTACTAGACACTAAGTAGAAAATTCAAACAAAACAGCAAAAAAATTCAAAAAATTAAAAAATACAATTATGGCTTCATTTCAATCAAAAATAGGTCGGAAAAGGCTGAGAAAAACAGAAAATGAAAATTATCGTTCCGTTTCGTTCCTACCCGGCGCTAAATACGAAATTCAAAAAAAATAGCAAAAAAATTAAAAAAATTAAAAAATACCATTATGGATTCATTTCAAGCCAAAATAAGTTGGAAAAGGATGAGAAAGAGAGAAAATAAAAATTTTAATTCCGTTCCGTTCCTACCCGATGCATAATAGAAAATTCAAGAAAAATAGCAAAAAAATTCAAAAAGTTTAAAAATACGGTTATGGATTCATTTCAAGCAAAAATAGGTTGGAAAATGATGAAATAGAGAGAAAATAAAATTTGTCGTTCCGTTCCGTTCATACCCGAAACGAAATAGAAAATTCCAAAACAATAGCAAAAAAATTCAAAAAATTCAAAAATACCATTACGGGTACATTTCAAGCCAAAAGAAGTCGGAAAAGGCCGAGAAAAAGAGAAAATAAAAATTTTCGTTCCGTTTCGTTACTGCCCGGCACTAAATAAAAAATTCAAACAAAATAGCAAAAAAATTCAAAAAATTAAAAAATACAATTATGGCTTCATTTCAATCCAAAATAGGTCGAACAAGGCCAAGAAAAACGGAAAATAAAAATTACCATCCATTTCGTTCCATCCTGGCACTAAATAGAAAATTGAAAAAAATAGCAAAAAAATTCAAAAAATTAAAAAATATGGTTATGGATTCATTTCAAGCAAAAATAGGACGGAAAAGGCCGAGAAAAACAGAAAATAAAAATTATCGTTCCGTTTCGTTCCTACCAGACACTAAGTAGAAAATTCAAACAAAACAGCAAAAAAATTCAAAAAATTAAAAAATACAATTATGGCTTCATTTCAATCAAAAATAGGTCGGAAAAGGCTGAGAAAAACAGAAAATGAAAATTATCGTTCCGTTTCGTTCCTACCCGGCGCTAAATACGAAATTCAAAAAAAATAGCAAAAAAATTAAAAAAATTAAAAAATACCATTATGGATTCATTTCAAGCCAAAATAAGTTGGAAAAGGATGAGAAAGAGAGAAAATAAAAATTTTAATTCCGTTCCGTTCCTACCCGATGCATAATAGAAAATTCAAGAAAAATAGCAAAAAAATTCAAAAAGTTTAAAAATACGGTTATGGATTCATTTCAAGCAAAAATAGGTTGGAAAATGATGAAATAGAGAGAAAATAAAATTTGTCGTTCCGTTCCGTTCATACCCGACACGAAATAGAAAATTCCAAAACAATAGCAAAAAAATTCAAAAAATTCAAAAATACCATTACGGGTACATTTCAAGCCAAAAGAGGTCGGAAAAGGCCGAGAAAAAGAGAAAATAAAAATTTTCGTTCCGTTTCGTTACTGCCCGGCACTAAATAAAAAATTCAAACAAAATAGCAAAAAAATTCAAAAAATTAAAAAATACAATTATGGCTTCATTTCAATCCAAAATAGGTCGAACAAGGCCGAGAAAAACAGAAAATAAAAATTATTGTTCTGTTTCGTTCCTACCCGGCGCTAAATATGAAATTCAAAAAAAATAGCAAAAAAATTCAAAAAATTAAAAAATACCATTATGGATTCATTTCAAGCCAAAATACGTTGGAAAAGGATGAGAAAGAGAGAAAATAAAAATTATAATTCCGTTCCGTTCCTACCCGACGCATAAAAGAAAATTCAAGAAAAATAGCAAAAAAATTCAAACATTTAAAAATACGGTTATGGATTCATTTCAAGCCAAAATAGGTTGGAAAATGATGAGATAGAGAGAAAATAAAAGTTATAGTTCCGTTCCATTCCTACCCGACACGAAATAGAAAATTCCAAAACAATAGCAAAAAAATTCAAAAATACCATTACGGGTACATTTCAAGCCAAAAGAGGTCGGAAAAGGCCGAGAAAAAGAGAAAATAAAAATTTTCGTTCCGTTTCGTTACTGCCAGGAACTAAATAGAAAATTCAAAAAAACAGCAAAAAAATTCAAAAAATTAAAAAATACAATTATGGCTTCATTTCAATCAAAAATAGGTCGGAAAAGGCTGAGAAAAACAGAAAATGAAAATTATCATTCCGTTTCGTCCTTACCCGGCGCTAAATACGAAATTCAAAAAAAATAGCAAAAAAATTAAAAAAATTAAAAAATACCATTATGGATTCATTTCAAGCCAAAATAAGTTGGAAAAGGATGAGAAAGAGAGAAAATAAAAATTATAATTCCGTTCCGTTCCTACCCAACGCATAAAAGAAAATTCAAGAAAAATAGCAAAAAAATTCAAACATTTAAAAATACGGTTATGGATTCATTTCAAGCCAAAATAGGTTGGAAAATGATGAGATAGAGAGAAAATAAAAGTTATCGTTCCGTTCCGTTCCTACACGACACGAAATAGAAAATTCCAAAACAATAGCAAAAAAATTCAAAAATACCATTACGGGTACATTTCAAGCCAAAAGAGGTCGGAAAAGGCCGAGAAAAACAGAAAATAAAAATTATCGTTCCGTTTCATTCCTACCAGGAACTAAATAGAAAATTCAAAAAAACAGCAAAAAAATTCAAAAAATTAAAAAATACAATTATGGCTTCATTTCAATCAAAAATAGGTCGGAAAAGGCTGAGAAAAACAGAAAATGAAAATTATCATTCCGTTTCGTCCTTACCCGGCGCTAAATACGAAATTCAAAAAAAATAGCAAAAAAATTAAAAAAATTAAAAAATACCATTATGGATTCATTTCAAGCCAAAATAAGTTGGAAAAGGATGAGAAAGAGAGAAAATAAAAATTATAATTCCGTTCCGTTCCTACCCGACGCATAAAAGAAAATTCAAGAAAAATAGCAAAAAAATTCAAACATTTAAAAATACGGTTATGGATTCATTTCAAGCCAAAATAGGTTGGAAAATGATGAGATAGAGAGAAAATAAAAGTTATAGTTCCGTTCCATTCCTACCCGACACGAAATAGAAAATTCCAAAACAATAGCAAAAAAATTCGAAAAATTTAAAAATACAATTACGGATTCATTTCAAGCAAAAATAGGACGGAAAAGGCCGAGAAAAACAGAAAATAAAAATTATCGTTCCGTTTCGTTCCTACCAGGCACTAAGTAGAAAATTCAAACAAAACAGTAAAAAAATTCAAAAAATTAAAAAATACAATTATGGCTTCATTTCAATCAAAAATAGGTCGGAAAAGGCTGAGAAAAACAGAAAATGAAAATTATCGTTCCGTTTCGTTCCTACCCGGCGCTAAATACGAAATTCAAAAAAAATAGCAAAAAAATTAAAAAAATTAAAAAATACCATTATGGATTCATTTCAAGCCAAAATAAGTTGGAAAAGGATGAGAAAGAGAGAAAATAAAAATTTTAATTCCGTTCCGTTCCTACCCGATGCATAATAGAAAATTCAAGAAAAATAGCAAAAAAATTCAAAAAGTTTAAAAATACGGTTATGGATTCATTTCAAGCAAAAATAGGTTGGAAAATGATGAAATAGAGAGAAAATAAAATTTGTCGTTCCGTTCCGTTCATACCCGACACGAAATAGAAAATTCCAAAACAATAGCAAAAAAATTCAAAAATACCATTACGGGTACATTTCAAGCCAAAAGAGGTCGGAAAAGGCCGAGAAAAAGAGAAAATAAAAATTTTCGTTCCGTTTCGTTACTGCCCGGCACTAAATAAAAAATTCAAACAAAATAGCAAAAAAATTCAAAAAATTAAAAAATACAATTATGGCTTCATTTCAATCCAAAATAGGTCGAACAAGGCCGAGAAAAACAGAAAATAAAAATTATTGTTCTGTTTCGTTCCTACCCGGCGCTAAATATGAAATTCAAAAAAAATAGCAAAAAAATTCAAAAAATTAAAAAATACCATTATGGATTCATTTCAAGCCAAAATAAGTTGGAAAAGGATGAGAAAGAGAGAAAATAAAAATTATAATTCCGTTCCGTTCCTACCCGACGCATAAAAGAAAATTCAAGAAAAATAGCAAAAAAATTCAAACATTTAAAAATACGGTTATGGATTCATTTCAAGCCAAAATAGGTTGGAAAATGATGAGATAGAGAGAAAATAAAAGTTATAGTTCCGTTCCATTCCTACCCGACACGAAATAGAAAATTCCAAAACAATAGCAAAAAAATTCGAAAAATTTAAAAATACAATTACGGATTCATTTCAAGCAAAAATAGGACGGAAAAGGCCGAGAAAAACAGAAAATAAAAATTATCGTTCCGTTTCGTTCCTACCAGGCACTAAGTAGAAAATTCAAACAAAACAGTAAAAAAATTCAAAAAATTAAAAAATACAATTATGGCTTCATTTCAATCAAAAATAGGTCGGAAAAGGCTGAGAAAAACAGAAAATGAAAATTATCGTTCCGTTTCGTTCCTACCCGGCGCTAAATACGAAATTCAAAAAAAATAGCAAAAAAATTAAAAAAATTAAAAAATACCATTATGGATTCATTTCAAGCCAAAATAAGTTGGAAAAGGATGAGAAAGAGAGAAAATAAAAATTTTAATTCCGTTCCGTTCCTACCCGATGCATAATAGAAAATTCAAGAAAAATAGCAAAAAAATTCAAAAAGTTTAAAAATACGGTTATGGATTCATTTCAAGCAAAAATAGGTTGGAAAATGATGAAATAGAGAGAAAATAAAATTTGTCGTTCCGTTCCGTTCATACCCGACACGAAATAGAAAATTCCAAAACAATAGCAAAAAAATTCAAAAAATTCAAAAATACCATTACGGGTACATTTCAAGCCAAAAGAGGTCGGAAAAGGCCGAGAAAAAGAGAAAATAAAAATTTTCGTTCCGTTTCGTTACTGCCCGGCACTAAATAAAAAATTCAAACAAAATAGCAAAAAAATTCAAAAAATTAAAAAATACAATTATGGCTTCATTTCAATCCAAAATAGGTCGAACAAGGCCGAGAAAAACAGAAAATAAAAATTATTGTTCTGTTTCGTTCCTACCCGGCGCTAAATATGAAATTCAAAAAAAATAGCAAAAAAATTCAAAAAATTAAAAAATACCATTATGGATTCATTTCAAGCCAAAATAAGTTGGAAAAGGATGAGAAAGAGAGAAAATAAAAATTATAATTCCGTTCCGTTCCTACCCAACGCATAAAAGAAAATTCAAGAAAAATAGCAAAAAAATTCAAACATTTAAAAATACGGTTATGGATTCATTTCAAGCCAAAATAGGTTGGAAAATGATGAGATAGAGAGAAAATAAAAGTTATCGTTCCGTTCCGTTCCTACACGACACGAAATAGAAAATTCCAAAACAATAGCAAAAAAATTCAAAAATACCATTACGGGTACATTTCAAGCCAAAAGAGGTCGGAAAAGGCCGAGAAAAAGAGAAAATAAAAATTTTCGTTCCGTTTCGTTACTGCCAGGAACTAAATAGAAAATTCAAAAAAACAGCAAAAAAATTCAAAAAATTAAAAAATACAATTATGGCTTCATTTCAATCAAAAATAGGTCGGAAAAGGCTGAGAAAAACAGAAAATGAAAATTATCATTCCGTTTCGTCCTTACCCGGCGCTAAATACGAAATTCAAAAAAAATAGCAAAAAAATTAAAAAAATTAAAAAATACCATTATGGATTCATTTCAAGCCAAAATAAGTTGGAAAAGGATGAGAAAGAGAGAAAATAAAAATTATAATTCCGTTCCGTTCCTACCCAACGCATAAAAGAAAATTCAAGAAAAATAGCAAAAAAATTCAAACATTTAAAAATACGGTTATGGATTCATTTCAAGCCAAAATAGGTTGGAAAATGATGAGATAGAGAGAAAATAAAAGTTATCGTTCCGTTCCGTTCCTACACGACACGAAATAGAAAATTCCAAAACAATAGCAAAAAAATTCAAAAATACCATTACGGGTACATTTCAAGCCAAAAGAGGTCGGAAAAGGCCGAGAAAAACAGAAAATAAAAATTATCGTTCCGTTTCATTCCTACCAGGAACTAAATAGAAAATTCAAAAAAACAGCAAAAAAATTCAAAAAATTAAAAAATACAATTATGGCTTCATTTCAATCAAAAATAGGTCGGAAAAGGCTGAGAAAAACAGAAAATGAAAATTATCATTCCGTTTCGTCCTTACCCGGCGCTAAATACGAAATTCAAAAAAAATAGCAAAAAAATTAAAAAAATTAAAAAATACCATTATGGATTCATTTCAAGCCAAAATAAGTTGGAAAAGGATGAGAAAGAGAGAAAATAAAAATTATAATTCCGTTCCGTTCCTACCCGACGCATAAAAGAAAATTCAAGAAAAATAGCAAAAAAATTCAAACATTTAAAAATACGGTTATGGATTCATTTCAAGCCAAAATAGGTTGGAAAATGATGAGATAGAGAGAAAATAAAAGTTATAGTTCCGTTCCATTCCTACCCGACACGAAATAGAAAATTCCAAAACAATAGCAAAAAAATTCGAAAAATTTAAAAATACAATTACGGATTCATTTCAAGCAAAAATAGGACGGAAAAGGCCGAGAAAAACAGAAAATAAAAATTATCGTTCCGTTTCGTTCCTACCAGGCACTAAGTAGAAAATTCAAACAAAACAGTAAAAAAATTAAAAAAATTAAAAAATACAATTATGGCTTCATTTCAATCAAAAATAGGTCGGAAAAGGCTGAGAAAAACAGAAAATGAAAATTATCATTCCGTTTCGTCCTTACCTGGCGCTAAATACGAAATTCAAAAAAAATAGCAAAAAAATTAAAAAAATTAAAAAATACCATTATGGATTCATTTCAAGCCAAAATAAGTTGGAAAAGGATGAGAAAGAGAGAAAATAAAAATTATAATTCCGTTCCGTTCCTACCCGACGCATAAAAGAAAATTCAAGAAAAATAGCAAAAAAATTCAAACATTTAAAAATACGGTTATGGATTCATTTCAAGCCAAAATAGGTTGGAAAAGGATGAGAAAGAGAGAAAATAAAAATTATAATTCCGTTCCGTTCCTACCCGACGCATAAAAGAAAATTCAAGAAAAATAGCAAAAAAATTCAAACATTTAAAAATACGGTTATGGATTCATTTCAAGCCAAAATAAGTTGGAAAAGGATGAGAAAGAGAGAAAATAAAAATTTTAATTCCGTTCCGTTCCTACCCGATGCATAATAGAAAATTCAAGAAAAATAGCAAAAAAATTAAAAAAATTTAAAAATACGGTTGTGGATTCATTTCAAGCAAAAATAGGTTGGAAAATGATGAAATAGAGAGAAAATAAAATTTGTCGTTCCTTTCCGTTCCTACCCGACACGAAATAGAAAATTCCAAAACAATAGCAAAAAAATTCAAAAAATTCAAAAATACCATTACAGGTACATTTCAAGCCAAAAGAGGTCGGAAAAGGCCGAGAAAAAGAGAAAATAAAAATTTTCGTATCGTTTCGTTACTGCCCGGCACTAAATAAAAAATTCAAACAAAATAGCAAAAAAATTCAAAAAATTAAAAAATACAATTATGGCTTCATTTCAATCCAAAATAGGTCGAACAAGGCCGAGAAAAACAGAAAATAAAAATTATTGTTCTGTTTCGTTCCTACCCGGCGCTAAATATGAAATTCAAAAAAAATAGCAAAAAAATTAAAAAAATTAAAAAATACCATTATGGATTCATTTCAAGCCAAAATAAGTTGGAAAAGGATGAGAAAGAGAGAAAATAAAAATTATAATTCCGTTCCGTTCCTACCCGACGCATAAAAGAAAATTCAAGAAAAATAGCAAAAAAATTCAAACATTTAAAAATACGGTTATGGATTCATTTCAAGCCAAAATAGGTTGGAAAAGGATGAGAAAGAGAGAAAATAAAAATTATAATTCCGTTCCGTTCCTACCCGACGCATAAAAGAAAATTCAAGAAAAATAGCAAAAAAATTCAAACATTTAAAAATACGGTTATGGATTCATTTCAAGCCAAAATAAGTTGGAAAAGGATGAGAAAGAGAGAAAATAAAAATTTTAATTCCGTTCCGTTCCTACCCGATGCATAATAGAAAATTCAAGAAAAATAGCAAAAAAATTAAAAAAATTTAAAAATACGGTTGTGGATTCATTTCAAGCAAAAATAGGTTGGAAAATGATGAAATAGAGAGAAAATAAAATTTGTCGTTCCGTTCCGTTCCTACCCGACACGAAATAGAAAATTCCAAAACAATAGCAAAAAAATTCAAAAAATTCAAGAATACCATTACAGGTACATTTCAAGCCAAAAGAGGTCGGAAAAGGCCGAGAAAAAGAGAAAATAAAAATTTTCGTTCCGTTTCGTTACTGCCCGGCACTAAATAAAAAATTCAAACAAAATAGCAAAAAAATTCAAAAAATTAAAAAATACAATTATGGCTTCATTTCAATCCAAAATAGGTCGAACAAGGCCGAGAAAAACAGAAAATAAAAATTATTGTTCTGTTTCGTTCCTACCCGGCGCTAAATATGAAATTCAAAAAAAATAGCAAAAAAATTCAAAAAATTAAAAAATACCATTATGGATTCATTTCAAGCCAAAATAAGTTGGAAAAGGATGAGAAAGAGAGAAAATAAAAATTATAATTCCGTTCCGTTCCTACCCAACGCATAAAAGAAAATTCAAGAAAAATAGCAAAAAAATTCAAACATTTAAAAATACGGTTATGGATTCATTTCAAGCCAAAATAGGTTGGAAAATGATGAGATAGAGAGAAAATAAAAGTTATCGTTCCGTTCCGTTCCTACACGACACGAAATAGAAAATTCCAAAACAATAGCAAAAAAATTCAAAAATACCATTACGGGTACATTTCAAGCAAAAATAGGACGGAAAAGGCCGAGAAAAACAGAAAATAAAAATTATCGTTCCGTTTCGTTCCTACCAGGCACTAAGTAGAAAATTCAAACAAAACAGTAAAAAAATTCAAAAAATTAAAAAATACAATTATGGCTTCATTTCAATCAAAAATAGGTCGGAAAAGACTGAGAAAAACAGAAAATGAAAATTATCGTTCCGTTTCGTTCGTACCCGGCGCTAAATACGAAATTCAAAAAAAATAGCAAAAAAATTAAAAAAATTAAAAAATACCATTATGGATTCATTTCAAGCCAAAATAAGTTGGAAAAGGATGAGAAAGAGAGAAAATAAAAATTTTAATTCCGTTCCGTTCCTACCCGATGCATAATAGAAAATTCAAGAAAAATAGCAAAAAAATTAAAAAAATTTAAAAATACGGTTATGGATTCATTTCAAGCCAAAATAGGTTGGAAAATGATGAGATAGAGAGAAAATAAAAGTTATCGTTCCGTTCCGTTCCTACACGACACGAAATAGAAAATTCCAAAACAATAGCAAAAAAATTCAAAAATACCATTACGGGTACATTTCAAGCCAAAAGAGGTCGGAAAAGGCCGAGAAAAACAGAAAATAAAAATTATCGTTCCGTTTCATTCCTACCAGGAACTAAATAGAAAATTCAAAAAAACAGCAAAAAAATTCAAAAAATTAAAAAATACAATTATGGCTTCATTTCAATCAAAAATAGGTCGGAAAAGGCTGAGAAAAACAGAAAATGAAAATTATCATTCCGTTTCGTCCTTACCCGGCGCTAAATACGAAATTCAAAAAAAATAGCAAAAAAATTAAAAAAATTAAAAAATACCAGTATGGATTCATTTCAAGCCAAAATAAGTTGGAAAAGGATGAGAAAGAGAGAGAATAAAAATTATAATTCCGTTCCGTTCCTACCCGACGCATAAAAGAAAATTCAAGAAAAATAGCAAAAAAATTCAAACATTTAAAAATACGGTTATGGATTCATTTCAAGCCAAAATAGGTTGGAAAATGATGAGATAGAGAGAAAATAAAAGTTATAGTTCCGTTCCATTCCTACCCGACACGAAATAGAAAATTCCAAAACAATAGCAAAAAAATTCGAAAAATTTAAAAATACAATTACGGATTCATTTCAAGCAAAAATAGGACGGAAAAGGCCGAGAAAAACAGAAAATAAAAATTATCGTTCCGTTTCGTTCCTACCAGGCACTAAGTAGAAAATTCAAACAAAACAGTAAAAAAATTCAAAAAATTAAAAAATACAATTATGGCTTCATTTCAATCAAAAATAGGTCGGAAAAGGCTGAGAAAAACAGAAAATGAAAATTATCATTCCGTTTCGTCCTTACCCGGCGCTAAATACGAAATTCAAAAAAAATAGCAAAAAAATTAAAAAAATTAAAAAATACCATTATGGATTCATTTCAAGCCAAAATAAGTTGGAAAAGGATGAGAAAGAGAGAAAATAAAAATTATAATTCCGTTCCGTTCCTACCCGACGCATAAAAGAAAATTCAAGAAAAATAGCAAAAAAATTCAAACATTTAAAAATACGGTTATGGATTCATTTCAAGCCAAAATAGGTTGGAAAAGGATGAGAAAGAGAGAAAATAAAAATTATAATTCCGTTCCGTTCCTACCCGACGCATAAAAGAAAATTCAAGAAAAATAGCAAAAAAATTCAAACATTTAAAAATACGGTTATGGATTCATGTCAAGCCAAAATAAGTTGGAAAAGGATGAGAAAGAGAGAAAATAAAAATTTTAATTCCGTTCCGTTCCTACCCGATGCATAATAGAAAATTCAAGAAAAATAGCAAAAAAATTAAAAAAATTTAAAAATACGGTTGTGGATTCATTTCAAGCAAAAATAGGTTGGAAAATGATGAAATAGAGAGAAAATAAAATTTGTCATTCCGTTCCGTTCCTACCCGACACGAAATAGAAAATTCCAAAACAATAGCAAAAAAATTCAAAAAATTCAAAAATACCATTACAGGTACATTTCAAGCCAAAAGAGGTCGGAAAAGGCCGAGAAAAAGAGAAAATAAAAATTTTCGTTCCGTTTCGTTACTGCCCGGCACTAAATAAAAAATTCAAACAAAATAGCAAAAAAATTCAAAAAATTAAAAAATACAATTATGGCTTCATTTCAATCCAAAATAGGTCGAACAAGGCCGAGAAAAACAGAAAATAAAAATTATTGTTCTGTTTCGTTCCTACCCGGCGCTAAATATGAAATTCAAAAAAAATAGCAAAAAAATTAAAAAAATCAAAAAATACCATTATGGATTCATTTCAAGCCAAAATAAGTTGGAAAAGGATGAGAAAGAGAGAAAATAAAAATTATAATTCCGTTCCGTTCCTACCCGACGCATAAAAGAAAATTCAAGAAAAATAGCAAAAAAATTCAAACATTTAAAAATACGGTTATGGATTCATTTCAAGCCAAAATAGGTTGGAAAAGGATGAGAAAGAGAGAAAATAAAAATTATAATTCCGTTCCGTTCCTACCCGACGCATAAAAGAAAATTCAAGAAAAATAGCAAAAAAATTCAAACATTTAAAAATACGGTTATGGATTCATTTCAAGCCAAAATAAGTTGGAAAAGGATGAGAAAGAGAGAAAATAAAAATTTTAATTCCGTTCCGTTCCTACCCGATGCATAATAGAAAATTCAAGAAAAATAGCAAAAAAATTAAAAAAATTTAAAAATACGGTTGTGGATTCATTTCAAGCAAAAATAGGTTGGAAAATGATGAAATAGAGAGAAAATAAAATTTGTCGTTCCGTTCCGTTCCTACCCGACACGAAATAGAAAATTCCAAAACAATAGCAAAAAAATTCAAAAAATTCAAAAATACCATTACAGGTACATTTCAAGCCAAAAGAGGTCGGAAAAGGCCGAGAAAAAGAGAAAATAAAAATTTTCGTTCCGTTTCGTTACTGCCCGGCACTAAATAAAAAATTCAAATAAAATAGCAAAAAAATTCAAAAAATTAAAAAATACAATTATGGCTTCATTTCAATCCAAAATAGGTCGAACAAGGCCGAGAAAAACAGAAAATAAAAATTATTGTTCTGTTTCGTTCCTACCCGGCGCTTAATATGAAATTCAAAAAAAATAGCAAAAAAATTAAAAAAATTAAAAAATACCATTATGGATTCATTTCAAGCCAAAATAAGTTGGAAAAGGATGAGAAAGAGAGAAAATAAAAATTATAATTCCGTTCCGTTCCTACCCGACGCATAAAAGAAAATTCAAGAAAAATAGCAAAAAAATTCAAACATTTAAAAATACGGTTATGGATTCATTTCAAGCCAAAATAGGTTGGAAAAGGATGAGAAAGAGAGAAAATAAAAATTATAATTCCGTTCCGTTCCTACCCGACGCATAAAAGAAAATTCAAGAAAAATAGCAAAAAAATTCAAACATTTAAAAATACGGTTATGGATTCATTTCAAGCCAAAATAAGTTGGAAAAGGATGAGAAAGAGAGAAAATAAAAATTTTAATTCCGTTCCGTTCCTACCCGATGCATAATAGAAAATTCAAGAAAAATAGCAAAAAAATTAAAAAAATTTAAAAATACGGTTGTGGATTCATTTCAAGCAAAAATAGGTTGGAAAATGATGAAATAGAGAGAAAATAAAATTTGTCGTTCCGTTCCGTTCCTACCCGACACGAAATAGAAAATTCCAAAACAATAGCAAAAAAATTCAAAAAATTCAAAAATACCATTACAGGTACATTTCAAGCCAAAAGAGGTCGGAAAAGGCCGAGAAAAAGAGAAAATAAAAATTTTCGTTCCGTTTCGTTACTGCCCGGCACTAAATAAAAAATTCAAACAAAATAGCAAAAAAATTCAAAAAATTAAAAAATACAATTATGGCTTCATTTCAATCCAAAATAGGTCGAACAAGGCCGAGAAAAACAGAAAATAAAAATTATTGTTCTGTTTCGTTCCTACCCGGCGCTAAATATGAAATTCAAAAAAAATAGCAAAAAAATTCAAAAAATTAAAAAATACCATTATGGATTCATTTCAAGCCAAAATAAGTTGGAAAAGGATGAGAAAGAGAGAAAATAAAAATTATAATTCCGTTCCGTTCCTACCCAACGCATAAAAGAAAATTCAAGAAAAATAGCAAAAAAATTCAAACATTTAAAAATACGGTTATGGATTCATTTCAAGCCAAAATAGGTTGGAAAATGATGAGATAGAGAGAAAATAAAAGTTATCGTTCCGTTCCGTTCCTACACGACACGAAATAGAAAATTCCAAAACAATAGCAAAAAAATTCAAAAATACCATTACGGGTACATTTCAAGCAAAAATAGGACGGAAAAGGCCGAGAAAAACAGAAAATAAAAATTATCGTTCCGTTTCGTTCCTACCAGGCACTAAGTAGAAAATTCAAACAAAACAGTAAAAAAATTCAAAAAATTAAAAAATACAATTATGGCTTCATTTCAATCAAAAATAGGTCGGAAAAGGCTGAGAAAAACAGAAAATGAAAATTATCGTTCCGTTTCGTTCGTACCCGGCGCTAAATACGAAATTCAAAAAAAATAGCAAAAAAATTAAAAAAATTAAAAAATACCATTATGGATTCATTTCAAGCCAAAATAAGTTGGAAAAGGATGAGAAAGAGAGAAAATAAAAATTTTAATTCCGTTCCGTTCCTACCCGATGCATAATAGAAAATTCATGAAAAATAGCAAAAAAATTAAAAAAATTTAAAAATACGGTTATGGATTCATTTCAAGCCAAAATAGGTTGGAAAATGATGAGATAGAGAGAAAATAAAAGTTATCGTTCCGTTCCGTTCCTACACGACACGAAATAGAAATTTCCAAAACAATAGCAAAAAAATTCAAAAATACCATTACGGGTACATTTCAAGCCAAAAGAGGTCGGAAAAGGCCGAGAAAAACAGAAAATAAAAATTATCGTTCCGTTTCATTCCTACCAGGAACTAAATAGAAAATTCAAAAAAACAGCAAAAAAATTCAAAAACTTAAAAATACAATTATGGCTTCATTTCAATCAAAAATAGGTCGGAAAAGGCTGAGAAAAACAGAAAATGAAAATTATCATTCCGTTTCGTCCTTACCAGGCGCTAAATACGAAATTCAAAAAAAATAGCAAAAAAATTAAAAAAATTAAAAAATACCATTATGGATTCATTTCAAGCCAAAATAAGTTGGAAAAGGATGAGAAAGAGAGAAAATAAAAATTATAATTCCGTTCCGTTCCTACCCGACGCATAAAAGAAAATTCAAGAAAAATAGCAAAAAAATTCAAACATTTAAAAATACGGTTATGGATTCATTTCAAGCCAAAATAGGTTGGAAAATGATGAGATAGAGAGAAAATAAAAGTTATAGTTCCGTTCCATTCTTACCCGACACGAAATAGAAAATTCCAAAACAATAGCAAAAAAATTCGAAAAATTTAAAAATACAATTACGGATTCATTTCAAGCAAAAATAGGACGGAAAAGGCCGAGAAAAACAGAAAATAAAAATTATCGTTCCGTTTCGTTCCTACCAGGCACTAAGTAGAAAATTCAAACAAAACAGTAAAAAAATTCAAAAAATTAAAAAATACAATTATGGCTTCATTTCAATCAAAAATAGGTCGGAAAAGGCTGAGAAAAACAGAAAATGAAAATTATCGTTCCGTTTCGTTCGTACCCGGCGCTAAATACGAAATTCAAAAAAAATAGCAAAAAAATTAAAAAAATTAAAAAATACCATTATGGATTCATTTCAAGCCAAAATAAGTTGGAAAAGGATGAGAAAGAGAGAAAATAAAAATTTTAATTCCGTTCCGTTCCTACCCGATGCATAATAGAAAATTCAAGAAAAATAGCAAAAAAATTTAAAAATACGGTTATGGATTCATTTCAAGCCAAAATAGGTTGGAAAATGATGAGATAGAGAGAAAATAAATGTTATCGTTCCGTTCCGTTCCTACACGACACGAAATAGAAAATTCCAAAACAATAGCAAAAAAATTCAAAAATACCATTACGGGTACATTTCAAGCCAAAAGAGGTCGGAAAAGGCCGAGAAAAACAGAAAATAAAAATTATCGTTCCGTTTCATTCCTACCAGGAACTAAATAGAAAATTCAAAAAAACAGCAAAAAAATTCAAAAACTTAAAAAATACAATTATGGCTTCATTTCAATCAAAAATAGGACGGAAAAGGCCGAGAAAAACAGAAAATAAAAATTATCGTTCCGTTTCGTTCCTACCAGGCACTAAGTAGAAAATTCAAACAAAACAGTAAAAAAATTCAAAAAATTAAAAAATACAATTATGGCTTCATTTCAATCAAAAATAGGTCGGAAAAGGCTGAGAAAAACAGAAAATGAAAATTATCGTTCCGTTTCGTTCGTACCCGGCGCTAAATACGAAATTCAAAAAAAATAGCAAAAAAATTAAAAAAATTAAAAAATACCATTATGGATTCATTTCAAGCCAAAATAAGTTGGAAAAGGATGAGAAAGAGAGAAAATAAAAATTTTAATTCCGTTCCGTTCCTACCCGATGCATAATAGAAAATTCAAGAAAAATAGCAAAAAAATTAAAAAAATTTAAAAATACGGTTATGGATTCATTTCAAGCAAAAATAGGTTGGAAAATGATGAAATAGAGAGAAAATAAAATTTGTCGTTCCGTTCCGTTCCTACCCGACACGAAATAGAAAATTCCAAAACAATAGCAAAAAAATTCAAAAAATTCAAAAATACCATTACAGGTAAATTTCAAGCCAAAAGAGGTCGGAAAAGGCCGAGAAAAAGAGAAAATAAAAATTTTCGTTCCGTTTCGTTACTGCCCGGCACTAAATAAAAAATTCAAACAAAATAGTAAAAAAATTAAAAAAATTAAAAAATACAATTATGGCTTCATTTCAATCCAAAATAGGTCGAACAAGGCCGAGAAAAACAGAAAATAAAAATTATTGTTCTGTTTCATTCCTACCCGGCGCTAAATATGAAATTCAAAAAAAATAGCAAAAAAATTCAAAAAATTAAAAAATACAATTATGGCTTCATTTCAATCAAAAATAGGTCGGAAAAGGCTGAGAAAAACAGAAAATGAAAATTATCATTACGTTTCGTCCTTACCCGGCGCTAAATACGAAATTCAAAAAAAATAGCAAAAAAATTAAAAAAATTAAAAAATACCATTATGGATTCATTTCAAGCCAAAATAAGTTGGAAAAGGATGAGAAAGAGAGAAAATAAAAATTATAATTCCGTTCCGTTCCTACCCGACGCATAAAAGAAAATTCAAGAAAAATAGCAAAAAAATTCAAACATTTAAAAATACGGTTATGGATTCATTTCAAGCCAAAATAGGTTGGAAAATGATGAGATAGAGAGAAAATAAAAGTTATAGTTCCGTTCCATTCTTACCCGACACGAAATAGAAAATTCCAAAACAATAGCAAAACAATTCGAAAAATTTAAAAATACAATTACGGATTCATTTCAAGCAAAAATAGGACGGAAAAGGCCGAGAAAAACAGAAAATAAAAATTATCGTTCCGTTTCGTTCCTACCAGGCACTAAGTAGAAAATTCAAACAAAACAGTAAAAAAATTAAAAAAATTAAAAAACACAATTATGGCTTCATTTCAATCAAAAATAGGTCGGAAAAGGCTGAGAAAAACAGAAAATGAAAATTATCATTCCGTTTCGTCCTTACCCGGCGCTAAATACGAAATTCAAAAAAAATAGCAAAAAAATTAAAAAAATTAAAAAATACCATTATGGATTCATTTCAAGCCAAAATAAGTTGGAAAAGGATGAGAAAGAGAGAAAATAAAAATTATAATTCCGTTCCGTTCCTACCCGACGCATAAAAGAAAATTCAAGAAAAATAGCAAAAAAATTCAAACATTTAAAAATACGGTTATGGATTCATTTCAAGCCAAAATAGGTTGGAAAAGGATGAGAAAGAGAGAAAATAAAAATTATAATTCCGTTCCGTTCCTACCCGACGCATAAAAGAAAATTCAAGAAAAATAGCAAAAAAATTCAAACATTTAAAAATACGGTTATGGATTCATTTCAAGCCAAAATAAGTTGGAAAAGGATGAGAAAGAGAGAAAATAAAAATTTTAATTCCGTTCCGTTCCTACCCGATGCATAATAGAAAATTCAAGAAAAATAGCAAAAAAATTAAAAAAATTTAAAAATACGGTTGTGGATTCATTTCAAGCAAAAATAGGTTGGAAAATGATGAAATAGAGAGAAAATAAAATTTGTCATTCCGTTCCGTTCCTACCCGACACGAAATAGAAAATTCCAAAACAATAGCAAAAAAATTCAAAAAATTCAAAAATACCATTACAGGTACATTTCAAGCCAAAAGAGGTCGGAAAAGGCCGAGAAAAAGAGAAAATAAAAATTTTCGTTCCGTTTCGTTACTGCCCGGCACTAAATAAAAAATTCAAAAAAAATAGCAAAAAAATTAAAAAAATTAAAAAATACAATTATGGCTTCATTTCAATCCAAAATAGGTCGAACAAGGCTGAGAAAAACAGAAAATAAAAATTATTGTTCTGTTTCGTTCCTACCCGGCGCTAAATATGAAATTCAAAAAAAATAGCAAAAAAATTAAAAAAATTAAAAAATACCATTATGGATTCATTTCAAGCCAAAATAAGTTGGAAAAGGATGAGAAAGAGAGAAAATAAAAATTATAATTCCGTTCCGTTCCTACCCGACGCATAAAAGAAAATTCAAGAAAAATAGCAAAAAAATTCAAACATTTAAAAATACGGTTATGGATTCATTTCAAGCCAAAATAGGTTGGAAAAGGATGAGAAAGAGAGAAAATAAAAATTATAATTCCGTTCCGTTCCTACCCGACGCATAAAAGAAAATTCAAGAAAAATAGCAAAAAAATTCAAACATTTAAAAATACGGTTATGGATTCATTTCAAGCCAAAATAAGTTGGAAAAGGATGAGAAAGAGAGAAAATAAAAATTTTAATTCCGTTCCGTTCCTACCCGATGCATAATAGAAAATTCAAGAAAAATAGCAAAAAAATTAAAAAAATTTAAAAATACGGTTGTGGATTCATTTCAAGCAAAAATAGGTTGGAAAATGATGAAATAGAGAGAAAATAAAATTTGTCGTTCCGTTCCGTTCCTACCCGACACGAAATAGAAAATTCCAAAACAATAGCAAAAAAATTCAAAAAATTCAAAAATACCATTACAGGTACATTTCAAGCCAAAAGAGGTTGGAAAAGGCCGAGAAAAAGAGAAAATAAAAATTTTCGTTCCGTTTCGTTACTGCCCGGCACTAAATAAAAAATTCAAACAAAATAGCAAAAAAATTCAAAAAATTAAAAAATACAATTATGGCTTCATTTCAATCCAAAATAGGTCGAACAAGGCCGAGAAAAACAGAAAATAAAAATTATTGTTCTGTTTCGTTCCTACCCGGCGCTAAATATGAAATTCAAAAAAAATAGCAAAAAAATTCAAAAAATTAAAAAATACCATTATGGATTCATTTCAAGCCAAAATAAGTTGGAAAAGGATGAGAAAGAGAGAAAATAAAAATTATAATTCCGTTCCGTTCCTACCCAACGCATAAAAGAAAATTCAAGAAAAATAGCAAAAAAATTCAAACATTTAAAAATACGGTTATGGATTCATTTCAAGCAAAAATAGGTTGGAAAATGATGAGATAGAGAGAAAATAAAAGTTATCGTTCCGTTCCGTTCCTACACGACACGAAATAGAAAATTCCAAAACAATAGCAAAAAAATTCAAAAATACCATTACGGGTACATTTCAAGCAAAAATAGGACGGAAAAGGCCGAGAAAAACAGAAAATAAAAATTATCGTTCCGTTTCGTTCCTACCAGGCACTAAGTAGAAAATTCAAACAAAACAGTAAAAAAATTCAAAAAATTAAAAAATACAATTATGGCTTCATTTCAATCAAAAATAGGTCGGAAAAGGCTGAGAAAAACAGAAAATGAAAATTATCGTTCCGTTTCGTTCGTACCCGGCGCTAAATACGAAATTCAAAAAAAATAGCAAAAAAATTAAAAAAATTAAAAAATACCATTATGGATTCATTTCAAGCCAAAATAAGTTGGAAAAGGATGAGAAAGAGAGAAAATAAAAATTTTAATTCCGTTCCGTTCCTACCCGATGCATAATAGAAAATTCATGAAAAATAGCAAAAAAATTAAAAAAATTTAAAAATACGGTTATGGATTCATTTCAAGCCAAAATAGGTTGGAAAATGATGAGATAGAGAGAAAATAAAAGTTATCGTTCCGTTCCGTTCCTACACGACACGAAATAGAAAATTCCAAAACAATAGCAAAAAAATTCAAAAATACCATTACGGGTACATTTCAAGCCAAAAGAGGTCGGAAAAGGCCGAGAAAAACAGAAAATAAAAATTATCGTTCCGTTTCATTCCTACCAGGAACTAAATAGAAAATTCAAAAAAACAGCAAAAAAATTCAAAAACTTAAAAATACAATTATGGCTTCATTTCAATCAAAAATAGGTCGGAAAAGGCTGAGAAAAACAGAAAATGAAAATTATCATTCCGTTTCGTCCTTACCCGGCGCTAAATACGAAATTCAAAAAAAATAGCAAAAAAATTAAAAAAATTAAAAAATACCATTATGGATTCATTTCAAGCCAAAATAAGTTGGAAAAGGATGAGAAAGAGAGAAAATAAAAATTATAATTCCGTTCCGTTCCTACCCGACGCATAAAAGAAAATTCAAGAAAAATAGCAAAAAAATTCAAACATTTAAAAATACGGTTATGGATTCATTTCAAGCCAAAATAGGTTGGAAAATGATGAGATAGAGAGAAAATAAAAGTTATAGTTCCGTTCCATTCTTACCCGACACGAAATAGAAAATTCCAAAACAATAGCAAAAAAATTCGAAAAATTTAAAAATACAATTACGGATTCATTTCAAGCAAAAATAGGACGGAAAAGGCCGAGAAAAACAGAAAATAAAAATTATCGTTCCGTTTCGTTCCTACCAGGCACTAAGTAGAAAATTCAAACAAAACAGTAAAAAAATTCAAAAAATTAAAAAATACAATTATGGCTTCATTTCAATCAAAAATAGGTCGGAAAAGGCTGAGAAAAACAGAAAATGAAAATTATCGTTCCGTTTCGTTCGTACCCGGCGCTAAATACGAAATTCAAAAAAAATAGCAAAAAAATTAAAAAAATTAAAAAATACCATTATGGATTCATTTCAAGCCAAAATAAGTTGGAAAAGGATGAGAAAGAGAGAAAATAAAAATTTTAATTCCGTTCCGTTCCTACCCGATGCATAATAGAAAATTCAAGAAAAATAGCAAAAAAATTAAAAAAATTTAAAAATACGGTTGTGGATTCATTTCAAGCAAAAATAGGTTGGAAAATGATGAAATAGAGAGAAAATAAAATTTGTCGTTCCGTTCCGTTCCTACCCGACACGAAATAGAAAATTCCAAAACAATAGCAAAAAAATTCAAAAAATTCAAAAATACCATTACAGGTACATTTCAAGCCAAAAGAGGTCGGAAAAGGCCGAGAAAAAGAGAAAATAAAAATTTTCGTTCCGTTTCGTTACTGCCCGGCACTAAATAAAAAATTCAAACAAAATAGCAAAAAAATTCAAAAAATTAAAAAATACAATTATGGCTTCATTTCAATCCAAAATAGGTCGAACAAGGCCGAGAAAAACAGAAAATAAAAATTATTGTTCTGTTTCGTTCCTACCCGGCGCTAAATATGAAATTCAAAAAAAATAGCAAAAAAATTCAAAAAATTAAAAAATACCATTATGGATTCATTTCAAGCCAAAATAAGTTGGAAAAGGATGAGAAAGAGAGAAAATAAAAATTATAATTCCGTTCCGTTCCTACCCAACGCATAAAAGAAAATTCAAGAAAAATAGCAAAAAAATTCAAACATTTAAAAATACGGTTATGGATTCATTTCAAGCCAAAATAGGTTGGAAAATGATGAGATAGAGAGAAAATAAAAGTTATCGTTCCGTTCCGTTCCTACACGACACGAAATAGAAAATTCCAAAACAATAGCAAAAAAATTCAAAAATACCATTACGGGTACATTTCAAGCAAAAATAGGACGGAAAAGGCCGAGAAAAACAGAAAATAAAAATTATCGTTCCGTTTCGTTCCTACCAGGCACTAAGTAGAAAATTCAAACAAAACAGTAAAAAAATTCAAAAAATTAAAAAATACAATTATGGCTTCATTTCAATCAAAAATAGGTCGGAAAAGGCTGAGAAAAACAGAAAATGAAAATTATCATTCCGTTTCGTCCTTACCCGGCGCTAAATACGAAATTCAAAAAAAATAGCAAAAAAATTAAAAAAATTAAAAAATACCATTATGGATTCATTTCAAGCCAAAATAAGTTGGAAAAGGATGAGAAAGAGAGAAAATAAAAATTATAATTCCGTTCCGTTCCTACCCGACGCATAAAAGAAAATTCAAGAAAAATAGCAAAAAAATTCAAACATTTAAAAATACGGTTATGGATTCATTTCAAGCCAAAATAGGTTGGAAAATGATGAGATAGAGAGAAAATAAAAGTTATAGTTCCGTTCCATTCTTACCCGACACGAAATAGAAAATTCCAAAACAATAGCAAAAAAATTCGAAAAATTTAAAAATACAATTACGGATTCATTTCAAGCAAAAATAGGACGGAAAAGGCCGAGAAAAACAGAAAATAAAAATTATCGTTCCGTTTCGTTCCTACCAGGCACTAAGTAGAAAATTCAAACAAAACAGTAAAAAAATTCAAAAAATTAAAAAATACAATTATGGCTTCATTTCAATCAAAAATAGGTCGGAAAAGGCTGAGAAAAACAGAAAATGAAAATTATCGTTCCGTTTCGTTCGTACCCGGCGCTAAATACGAAATTCAAAAAAAATAGCAAAAAAATTAAAAAAATTAAAAAATACCATTATGGATTCATTTCAAGCCAAAATAAGTTGGAAAAGGATGAGAAAGAGAGAAAATAAAAATTTTAATTCCGTTCCGTTCCTACCCGATGCATAATAGAAAATTCAAGAAAAATAGCAAAAAAATTAAAAAAATTTAAAAATACGGTTGTGGATTCATTTCAAGCAAAAATAGGTTGGAAAATGATGAAATAGAGAGAAAATAAAATTTGTCGTTCCGTTCCGTTCCTACCCGACACGAAATAGAAAATTCCAAAACAATAGCAAAAAAATTCAAAAAATTCAAAAATACCATTACAGGTACATTTCAAGCCAAAAGAGGTCGGAAAAGGCCGAGAAAAAGAGAAAATAAAAATTTTCGTTCCGTTTCGTTACTGCCCGGCACTAAATAAAAAATTCAAACAAAATAGCAAAAAAATTCAAAAAATTAAAAAATACAATTATGGCTTCATTTCAATCCAAAATAGGTCGAACAAGGCCGAGAAAAACAGAAAATAAAAATTATTGTTCTGTTTCGTTCCTACCCGGCGCTAAATATGAAATTCAAAAAAAATAGCAAAAAAATTCAAAAAATTAAAAAATACCATTATGGATTCATTTCAAGCCAAAATAAGTTGGAAAAGGATGAGAAAGAGAGAAAATAAAAATTATAATTCCGTTCCGTTCCTACCCAACGCATAAAAGAAAATTCAAGAAAAATAGCAAAAAAATTCAAACATTTAAAAATACGGTTATGGATTCATTTCAAGCCAAAATAGGTTGGAAAATGATGAGATAGAGAGAAAATAAAAGTTATCGTTCCGTTCCGTTCCTACACGACACGAAATAGAAAATTCCAAAACAATAGCAAAAAAATTCAAAAATACCATTACGGGTACATTTCAAGCAAAAATAGGACGGAAAAGGCCGAGAAAAACAGAAAATAAAAATTATCGTTCCGTTTCGTTCCTACCAGGCACTAAGTAGAAAATTCAAACAAAACAGTAAAAAAATTCAAAAAATTAAAAAATACAATTATGGCTTCATTTCAATCAAAAATAGGTCGGAAAAGGCTGAGAAAAACAGAAAATGAAAATTATCGTTCCGTTTCGTTCGTACCCGGCGCTAAATACGAAATTCAAAAAAAATAGCAAAAAAATTAAAAAAATTAAAAAATACCATTATGGATTCATTTCAAGCCAAAATAAGTTGGAAAAGGATGAGAAAGAGAGAAAATAAAAATTTTAATTCCGTTCCGTTCCTACCCGATGCATAATAGAAAATTCATGAAAAATAGCAAAAAAATTAAAAAAATTTAAAAATACGGTTATGGATTCATTTCAAGCCAAAATAGGTTGGAAAATGATGAGATAGAGAGAAAATAAAAGTTATCGTTCCGTTCCGTTCCTACACGACACGAAATAGAAAATTCCAAAACAATAGCAAAAAAATTCAAAAATACCATTACGGGTACATTTCAAGCCAAAAGAGGTCGGAAAAGGCCGAGAAAAACAGAAAATAAAAATTATCGTTCCGTTTCATTCCTACCAGGAACTAAATAGAAAATTCAAAAAAACAGCAAAAAAATTCAAAAACTTAAAAATACAATTATGGCTTCATTTCAATCAAAAATAGGTCGGAAAAGGCTGAGAAAAACAGAAAATGAAAATTATCATTCCGTTTCGTCCTTACCCGGCGCTAAATACGAAATTCAAAAAAAATAGCAAAAAAATTAAAAAAATTAAAAAATACCATTATGGATTCATTTCAAGCCAAAATAAGTTGGAAAAGGATGAGAAAGAGAGAAAATAAAAATTATAATTCCGTTCCGTTCCTACCCGACGCATAAAAGAAAATTCAAGAAAAATAGCAAAAAAATTCAAACATTTAAAAATACGGTTATGGATTCATTTCAAGCCAAAATAGGTTGGAAAATGATGAGATAGAGAGAAAATAAAAGTTATAGTTCCGTTCCATTCTTACCCGACACGAAATAGAAAATTCCAAAACAATAGCAAAAAAATTCGAAAAATTTAAAAATACAATTACGGATTCATTTCAAGCAAAAATAGGACGGAAAAGGCCGAGAAAAACAGAAAATAAAAATTATCGTTCCGTTTCGTTCCTACCAGGCACTAAGTAGAAAATTCAAACAAAACAGTAAAAAAATTCAAAAAATTAAAAAATACAATTATGGCTTCATTTCAATCAAAAATAGGTCGGAAAAGGCTGAGAAAAACAGAAAATGAAAATTATCGTTCCGTTTCGTTCGTACCCGGCGCTAAATACGAAATTCAAAAAAAATAGCAAAAAAATTAAAAAAATTAAAAAATACCATTATGGATTCATTTCAAGCCAAAATAAGTTGGAAAAGGATGAGAAAGAGAGAAAATAAAAATTTTAATTCCGTTCCGTTCCTACCCGATGCATAATAGAAAATTCAAGAAAAATAGCAAAAAAATTAAAAAAATTTAAAAATACGGTTATGGATTCATTTCAAGCAAAAATAGGTTGGAAAATGATGAAATAGAGAGAAAATAAAATTTGTCGTTCCGTTCCGTTCCTACCCGACACGAAATAGAAAATTCCAAAACAATAGCAAAAAAATTCAAAAAATTCAAAAATACCATTACAGGTAAATTTCAAGCCAAAAGAGGTCGGAAAAGGCCGAGAAAAAGAGAAAATAAAAATTTTCGTTCCGTTTCGTTACTGCCCGGCACTAAATAAAAAATTCAAACAAAATAGTAAAAAAATTAAAAAAATTAAAAAATACAATTATGGCTTCATTTCAATCCAAAATAGGTCGAACAAGGCCGAGAAAAACAGAAAATAAAAATTATTGTTCTGTTTCATTCCTACCCGGCGCTAAATATGAAATTCAAAAAAAATAGCAAAAAAATTCAAAAAATTAAAAAATACAATTATGGCTTCATTTCAATCAAAAATAGGTCGGAAAAGGCTGAGAAAAACAGAAAATGAAAATTATCATTCCGTTTCGTCCTTACCCGGCGCTAAATACGAAATTCAAAAAAAATAGCAAAAAAATTAAAAAAATTAAAAAATACCATTATGGATTCATTTCAAGCCAAAATAAGTTGGAAAAGGATGAGAAAGAGAGAAAATAAAAATTATAATTCCGTTCCGTTCCTACCCGACGCATAAAAGAAAATTCAAGAAAAATAGCAAAAAAATTCAAACATTTAAAAATACGGTTATGGATTCATTTCAAGCCAAAATAGGTTGGAAAATGATGAGATAGAGAGAAAATAAAAGTTATAGTTCCGTTCCATTCTTACCCGACACGAAATAGAAAATTCCAAAACAATAGCAAAAAAATTCGAAAAATTTAAAAATACAATTACGGATTCATTTCAAGCAAAAATAGGACGGAAAAGGCCGAGAAAAACAGAAAATAAAAATTATCGTTCCGTTTCGTTCCTACCAGGCACTAAGTAGAAAATTCAAACAAAACAGTAAAAAAATTAAAAAAATTAAAAAATACAATTATGGCTTCATTTCAATCAAAAATAGGTCGGAAAAGGCTGAGAAAAACAGAAAATGAAAATTATCATTCCGTTTCGTCCTTACCCGGCGCTAAATACGAAATTCAAAAAAAATAGCAAAAAAATTAAAAAAATTAAAAAATACCATTATGGATTCATTTCAAGCCAAAATAAGTTGGAAAAGGATGAGAAAGAGAGAAAATAAAAATTATAATTCCGTTCCGTTCCTACCCGACGCATAAAAGAAAATTCAAGAAAAATAGCAAAAAAATTCAAACATTTAAAAATACGGTTATGGATTCATTTCAAGCCAAAATAGGTTGGAAAAGGATGAGAAAGAGAGAAAATAAAAATTATAATTCCGTTCCGTTCCTACCCGACGCATAAAAGAAAATTCAAGAAAAATAGCAAAAAAATTCAAACATTTAAAAATACGGTTATGGATTCATTTCAAGCCAAAATAAGTTGGAAAAGGATGAGAAAGAGAGAAAATAAAAATTTTAATTCCGTTCCGTTCCTACCCGATGCATAATAGAAAATTCAAGAAAAATAGCAAAAAAATTAAAAAAATTTAAAAATACGGTTGTGGATTCATTTCAAGCAAAAATAGGTTGGAAAATGATGAAATAGAGAGAAAATAAAATTTGTCATTCCGTTCCGTTCCTACCCGACACGAAATAGAAAATTCCAAAACAATAGCAAAAAAATTCAAAAAATTCAAAAATACCATTACAGGTACATTTCAAGCCAAAAGAGGTCGGAAAAGGCCGAGAAAAAGAGAAAATAAAAATTTTCGTTCCGTTTCGTTACTGCCCGGCACTAAATAAAAAATTCAAAAAAAATAGCAAAAAAATTCAAAAAATTAAAAAATACAATTATGGCTTCATTTCAATCCAAAATAGGTCGAACAAGGCTGAGAAAAACAGAAAATAAAAATTATTGTTCTGTTTCGTTCCTACCCGGCGCTAAATATGAAATTAAAAAAAAATAGCAAAAAAATTAAAAAAATTAAAAAATACCATTATGGATTCATTTCAAGCCAAAATAAGTTGGAAAAGGATGAGAAAGAGAGAAAATAAAAATTATAATTCCGTTCCGTTCCTACCCGACGCATAAAAGAAAATTCAAGAAAAATAGCAAAAAAATTCAAACATTTAAAAATACGGTTATGGATTCATTTCAAGCCAAAATAGGTTGGAAAAGGATGAGAAAGAGAGAAAATAAAAATTATAATTCCGTTCCGTTCCTACCCGACGCATAAAAGAAAATTCAAGAAAAATAGCAAAAAAATTCAAACATTTAAAAATACAGTTATGGATTCATTTCAAGCCAAAATAAGTTGGAAAAGGATGAGAAAGAGAGAAAATAAAAATTTTAATTCCGTTCCGTTCCTACCCGATGCATAATAGAAAATTCAAGAAAAATAGCAAAAAAATTAAAAAAATTTAAAAATACGGTTGTGGATTCATTTCAAGCAAAAATAGGTTGGAAAATGATGAAATAGAGAGAAAATAAAATTTGTCGTTCCGTTCCGTTCCTACCCGACACGAAATAGAAAATTCCAAAACAATAGCAAAAAAATTCAAAAAATTCAAAAATACCATTACAGGTACATTTCAAGCCAAAAGAGGTCGGAAAAGGCCGAGAAAAAGAGAAAATAAAAATTTTCGTTCCGTTTCGTTACTGCCCGGCACTAAATAAAAAATTCAAATAAAATAGCAAAAAAATTCAAAAAATTAAAAAATACAATTATGGCTTCATTTCAATCCAAAATAGGTCGAACAAGGCCGAGAAAAACAGAAAATAAAAATTATTGTTCTGTTTCGTTCCTACCCGGCGCTAAATATGAAATTCAAAAAAAATAGCAAAAAAATTAAAAAAATTAAAAAATACCATTATGGATTCATTTCAAGCCAAAATAAGTTGGAAAAGGATGAGAAAGAGAGAAAATAAAAATTATAATTCCGTTCCGTTCCTACCCGACGCATAAAAGAAAATTCAAGAAAAATAGCAAAAAAATTCAAACATTTAAAAATACGGTTATGGATTCATTTCAAGCCAAAATAGGTTGGAAAAGGATGAGAAAGAGAGAAAATAAAAATTATAATTCCGTTCCGTTCCTACCCGACGCATAAAAGAAAATTCAAGAAAAATAGCAAAAAAATTCAAACATTTAAAAATACGGTTATGGATTCATTTCAAGCCAAAATAAGTTGGAAAAGGATGAGAAAGAGAGAAAATAAAAATTTTAATTCCGTTCCGTTCCTACCCGATGCATAATAGAAAATTCAAGAAAAATAGCAAAAAAATTAAAAAAATTTAAAAATACGGTTGTGGATTCATTTCAAGCAAAAATAGGTTGGAAAATGATGAAATAGAGAGAAAATAAAATTTGTCGTTCCGTTCCGTTCCTACCCGACACGAAATAGAAAATTCCAAAACAATAGCAAAAAAATTCAAAAAATTCAAAAATACCATTACAGGTACATTTCAAGCCAAAAGAGGTCGGAAAAGGCCGAGAAAAAGAGAAAATAAAAATTTTCGTTCCGTTTCGTTACTGCCCGGCACTAAATAAAAAATTCAAACAAAATAGCAAAAAAATTCAAAAAATTAAAAAATACAATTATGGCTTCATTTCAATCCAAAATAGGTCGAACAAGGCCGAGAAAAACAGAAAATAAAAATTATTGTTCTGTTTCGTTCCTACCCGGCGCTAAATATGAAATTAAAAAAAAATAGCAAAAAAATTCAAAAAATTAAAAAATACCATTATGGATTCATTTCAAGCCAAAATAAGTTGGAAAAGGATGAGAAAGAGAGAAAATAAAAATTATAATTCCGTTCCGTTCCTACCCAACGCATAAAAGAAAATTCAAGAAAAATAGCAAAAAAATTCAAACATTTAAAAATACGGTTATGGATTCATTTCAAGCCAAAATAGGTTGGAAAATGATGAGATAGAGAGAAAATAAAAGTTATCGTTCCGTTCCGTTCCTACACGACACGAAATAGAAAATTCCAAAACAATAGCAAAAAAATTCGAAAAATTTAAAAATACAATTACGGATTCATTTCAAGCAAAAATAGGACGGAAAAGGCCGAGAAAAACAGAAAATAAAAATTATCGTTCCGTTTCGTTCCTACCAGGCACTTAGTAGAAAATTCAAACAAAACAGTAAAAAAATTCAAAAAATTAAAAAATACAATTATGGCTTCATTTCAATCAAAAATAGGTCGGAAAAGGCTGAGAAAAACAGAAAATGAAAATTATCGTTCCGTTTCGTTCGTACCCGGCGCTAAATACGAAATTAAAAAAAAATAGCAAAAAAATTAAAAAAATTAAAAAATACCATTATGGATTCATTTCAAGCCAAAATAAGTTGGAAAAGGATGAGAAAGAGAGAAAATAAAAATTTTAATTCCGTTCCGTTCCTACCCGATGCATAATAGAAAATTCAAGAAAAATAGCAAAAAAATTCAAAAAATTTAAAAATACGGTTATGGATTCATTTCAAGCAAAAATAGGTTGGAAAATGATGAAATAGAGAGAAAATAAAATTTGTCGTTCCGTTCCGTTCCTACCCGACACGAAATAGAAAATTCCAAAACAATAGCAAAAAAATTCAAAAAATTCAAAAATACCATTACAGGTACATTTCAAGCCAAAAGAGGTCGGAAAAGGCCGAGAAAAAGAGAAAATAAAAATTTTCGTTCCGTTTCGTTACTGCCCGGCACTAAATAAAAAATTCAAACAAAATAGCAAAAAAATTCAAAAAATTAAAAAATACAATTATGGCTTCATTTCAATCCAAAATAGGTCGAACAAGGCCGAGAAAAACAGAAAATAAAAATTATTGTTCTGTTTCGTTCCTACCCGGCGCTAAATATGAAATTCAAAAAAAATAGGAAAAAAATTCAAAAAATTAAAAAATACCATTATGGATTCATTTCAAGCCAAAATAAGTTGGAAAAGGATGAGAAAGAGAGAAAATAAAAATTATAATTCCGTTCCGTTCCTACCCAACGCATAAAAGAAAATTCAAGAAAAATAGCAAAAAAATTCAAACATTTAAAAATACGGTTATGGATTCATTTCAAGCCAAAATAGGTTGGAAAATGATGAGATAGAGAGAAAATAAAAGTTATCGTTCCGTTCCGTTCCTACACGACACGAAATAGAAAATTCCAAAACAATAGCAAAAAAATTCAAAAATACCATTACGGGTACATTTCAAGCCAAAAGAGGTCGGAAAAGGCCGAGAAAAACAGAAAATAAAAATTATCGTTCCGTTTCATTCCTACCAGGAACTAAATAGAAAATTCAAAAAAACAGCAAAAAAATTCAAAAAATTAAAAAATACAATTATGGCTTCATTTCAATCAAAAATAGGTCGGAAAAGGCTGAGAAAAACAGAAAATGAAAATTATCATTCCGTTTCGTCCTTACCCGGCGCTAAATACGAAATTCAAAAAAAATAGCAAAAAAATTAAAAAAATTAAAAAATACCATTATGGATTCATTTCAAGCCAAAATAAGTTGGAAAAGGATGAGAAAGAGAGAAAATAAAAATTATAATTCCGTTCCGTTCCTACCCGACGCATAAAAGAAAATTCAAGAAAAATAGCAAAAAAATTCAAACATTTAAAAATACGGTTATGGATTCATTTCAAGCCAAAATAGGTTGGAAAATGATGAGATAGAGAGAAAATAAAAGTTATAGTTCCGTTCCATTCCTACCCGACACGAAATAGAAAATTCCAAAACAATAGCAAAAAAATTCGAAAAATTGAAAAATACAATTACGGATTCATTTCAAGCAAAAATAGGACGGAAAAGGCCGAGAAAAACAGAAAATAAAAATTATCGTTCCGTTTCGTTCCTACCAGGCACTAAGTAGAAAATTCAAACAAAACAGTAAAAAAATTCAAAAAATTAAAAAATACAATTATGGCTTCATTTCAATCAAAAATAGGTCGGAAAAGGCTGAGAAAAACAGAAAATGAAAATTATCGTTCCGTTTCGTTCGTACCCGGCGCTAAATACGAAATTCAAAAAAAATAGCAAAAAAATTAAAAAAATTAAAAAATACCATTATGGATTCATTTCAAGCCAAAATAAGTTGGAAAAGGATGAGAAAGAGAGAAAATAAAAATTTTAATTCCGTTCCGTTCCTACCCGATGCATAATAGAAAATTCAAGAAAAATAGCAAAAAAATTAAAAAAATTTAAAAATACGGTTATGGATTCATTTCAAGCAAAAATAGGTTGGAAAATGATGAAATAGAGAGAAAATAAAATTTGTCGTTCCGTTCCGTTCCTACCCGACACGAAATAGAAAATTCCAAAACAATAGCAAAAAAATTCAAAAAATTCAAAAATACCATTACAGGTACATTTCAAGCCAAAAGAGGTCGGAAAAGGCCGAGAAAAAGAGAAAATAAAAATTTTCGTTCCGTTTCGTTACTGCCCGGCACTAAATAAAAAATTCAAACAAAATAGCAAAAAAATTCAAAAAATTAAAAAATACAATTATGGCTTCATTTCAATCCAAAATAGGTCGAACAAGGCAGAGAAAAACAGAAAATAAAAATTATTGTTCTGTTTCATTCCTACCCGGCGCTAAATATGAAATTCAAAAAAAATAGCAAAAAAATTCAAAAAATTAAAAAATACAATTATGGCTTCATTTCAATCAAAAATAGGTCGGAAAAGGCTGAGAAAAACAGAAAATGAAAATTATCATTCCGTTTCGTCCTTACCCGGCGCTAAATACGAAATTCAAAAAAAATAGCAAAAAAATTAAAAAAATTAAAAAATACCATTATGGATTCATTTCAAGCCAAAATAAGTTGGAAAAGGATGAGAAAGAGAGAAAATAAAAATTATAATTCCGTTCCGTTCCTACCCGACGCATAAAAGAAAATTCAAGAAAAATAGCAAAAAAATTCAAACATTTAAAAATACGGTTATGGATTCATTTCAAGCCAAAATAGGTTGGAAAATGATGAGATAGAGAGAAAATAAAAGTTATAGTTCCGTTCCATTCCTACCCGACACGAAATAGAAAATTCCAAAAAAATAGCAAAAAAATTCGAAAAATTTAAAAATACAATTACGGATTCATTTCAAGCAAAAATATGACGGAAAAGGCCGAGAAAAACAGAAAATAAAAATTATCGTTCCGTTTCGTTCCTACCAGGCACTGAGTAGAAAATTCAAACAAAACAGTAAAAAAATTCAAAAAATTAAAAAATACAATTATGGCTTCATTTCAATCAAAAATAGGTCGGAAAAGGCTGAGAAAAACAGAAAATGAAAATTATCGTTCCGTTTCGTTCGTACCCGGCGCTAAATACGAAATTCAAAAAAAATAGCAAAAAAATTAAAAAAATTAAAAAATACCATTATGGATTCATTTCAAGCCAAAATAAGTTGGAAAAGGATGAGAAAGATAGAAAATAAAAATTTTAATTCCGTTCCGTTCCTACCCGATGCATAATAGAAAATTCAAGAAAAATAGCAAAAAAATTAAAAAAATTTAAAAATACGGTTATGGATTCATTTCAAGCAAAAATAGGTTGGAAAATGATGAAATAGAGAGAAAATAAAATTTGTCGTTCCGTTCCGTTCCTACCCGACACGAAATAGAAAATTCCAAAACAATAGCAAAAAAATTCAAAAAATTCAAAAATACCATTACAGGTACATTTCAAGCCAAAAGAGGTCGGAAAAGGCCGAGAAAAAGAGAAAATAAAAATTTTCGTTCCGTTTCGTTACTGCCCGGCACTAAATAAAAAATTCAAACAAAATAGCAAAAAAATTCAAAAAATTAAAAAATACAATTATGGCTTCATTTCAATCCAAAATAGGTCGAACAAGGCCGAGAAAAACAGAAAATAAAAATTATTGTTCTGTTTCATTCCTACCCGGCGCTAAATATGAAATTCAAAAAAAATAGCAAAAAAATTCAAAAAATTAAAAAATACCATTATGGATTCATTTCAAGCCAAAACAAGTTGGAGAAGGATGAGAAAGAGAGAAAATAAAAATTATAATTCCGTTCCGTTCCGACCCGACGCATAAAAGAAAATTCAAGAAAAATAGCAAAAAAATTCAAACATTTAAAAATACGGTTATGGATTCATTTCAAGCCAAAATAGGTTGGAAAATGATGAGATAGAGAGAAAATAAAAGTTATAGTTCCGTTCCATTCCTACCCGACCCGAAATAGAAAATTCCAAAACAATAGCAAAAAAATTCAAAAAATTAAAAAATACAATTACGGATTCATTTCAAGCAAAAATAGGACGGAAAAGGCCGAGAAAAACAGAAAATAAAAATTATCGTTCCGTTTCGTTCCTACCAGGCACTAAGTAGAAAATTCAAACAAAACAGCAAAAAAATTCAAAAAATTAAAAAATACAATTATGGCTTCATTTCAATCAAAAATAGGTCGGAAAAGGCTGAGAAAAACAGAAAATGAAAATTATCATTCCGTTTCGTTCCTACCCGGCGCTAAATACGAAATTCAAAAAAAATAGCAAAAAAATTAAAAAATACCATTATGGATTCATTTCAAGCCAAAATAAGTTGGAAAAGGATGAGAAAGAGAGAAAATAAAAATTTTAATTCCGTTCCGTTCCTACCCGACGCATAATAGAAAATTCAAGAAAAATAGCAAAAAAATTCAAAAAATTTAAAAATACGGTTATGGATTCATTTCAAGCAAAAATAGGTTGGAAAATGATGAAATAGAGAGAAAATAAAATTTGTCGTTCCGTTCCGTTCATACCCGACACGAAATAGAAAATTCCAAAACAATAGCAAAAAAATTCAAAAAATTCAAAAATACCATTACGGGTACATTTCAAGCCAAAAGAGGTCGGAAAAGGCCGAGAAAAAAAGAAAATAAAAATTTTCGTTCCGTTTCGTTACTGCCCGGCACTAAATAAAAAATTCAAACAAAATAGCAAAAAAATTCAAAAAATTAAAAAATACAATTATGGCTTCATTTCAATCCAAAATAGGTCGAACAAGGCCGAGAAAAACAGAAAATAAAAATTATTGTTCTGTTTCGTTCCTACCCGGCGCTAAATATGAAATTCAAAAAAAATAGCAAAAAAATTCAAAAAATTAAAAAATACCATTATGGATTCATTTCAAGCCAAAATAAGTTGGAAAACGATGAGAAAGAGAGAAAATAAAAATTATAATTCCGTTCCGTTCCTACCCAACGCATAAAAGAAAATTCAAGAAAAATAGCAAAAAAATTCAAACATTTAAAAATACGGTTATGGATTCATTTCAAGCCAAAATAGGTTGGAAAATGATGAGATAGAGAGAAAATAAAAGTTATAGTTCCGTTCCATTCCTACCCGACACGAAATAGAAAATTCCAAAACAATAGCAAAAAAATTCAAAAAATTAAAAAATACAATTACGGATTCATTTCAAGCAAAAATAGGACGGAAAAGGCCGAGAAAAACAGAAAATAAAAATTATCGTTCCGTTTCGTTCCTACCAGGCACTAAGTAGAAAATTCAAAAAAAACAGCAAAAAAATTAAAAAAATTAAAAAATACAATTATGGCTTCATTTCAATCAAAAATAGGTCGGAAAAGGCTGAGAAAAACAGAAAATGAAAATTATCGTTCCGTTTCGTTCCTACCCGGCGCTAAATATGAAATTAAAAAAAAATTGCCAAACAATTCAAAAAATTAAAAAATACAATTACGGATTCATTTCAAACCGAAATAGGTCAGAAAAGGCCGAGAAAAACGGAAAATAAAAATTACCATCCGTTTCGTTCCATCCTGGCACTATATAGAAAAGTAAAAAAAATAGCAAAAAAATTCTAAAAATTAAAAAATACGGTTATGGATTCATTTCAAGCCAAAATATATTGGAAAAGGATGAGATAGAGAGAAAATAAAAATTATCGTTTTGTTCCGTTCCTACCCGACACGAAATAGAAAATTCCAAACCAATAGCAAAAAAATTCAAAAAATTAAAAAATACAATTACGGATTCATTTCAAACCGAAATAGGTCGGAAAAGGCCAAGAAAAACGGAAAATAAAAATTACCATCCATTTCGTTCCATCCTGGCACTAAATAGAAAATTGAAAAAAATAGCAAAAAAATTCAAAAAATTAAAAAATATGGTTATGGATTCATTTCGAGCCAAAATAGGTCGGAAAAGGCCGAGAAAAACAGAAAATAAAAATTATCGTTCCGTTTCTTTCCTACCAGGAACTATATAGAAAATTCAAACAAAATAGCAAAAAAATTAAAAAATACAATTGTGGCTTCATTTCAATCCAAAATAGGTCGGACAAGGCCGAGAAAAACAGAAAATAAAAATTATTTTTCTGTTTCGTTCCTACCCGGCGCTAAATATGAAATTCAAAAAAAATAGCAAAAAAATTAAAAAAATTAAAAAATACCATTATGGATTCATTTCAAGCCAAAATAAGTTGGAAAAGGATGAGATAGAGAGAAAATAAAAATTATAATTCCGTTCCATTCCTACCCGACGCATAAAAGAAAATTCAAGAAAAATAGTAAAAAAATTCAAACATTTAAAAATACGGTTATGGATTCATTTCAAGCCAAAATAGGTTGGAAAATGATGAGATAGAGAGAAAATAAAAGTTATCGTTCCGTTCCGTTCCTACCCGACACGAAATAGAAAATTCCAAAACAATAGCAAAAAAATTCAAAAATACCATTACGGGTACATTTCAAGCCAAAAGAGGTCGGAAAAGGCCGAGAAAAACAGAAAATAAAAATTATCGTTCCGATTCATTCATACCAGGAACTAAATAGAAAATTCAAACAAAACAGCAAAAAAATTCAAAAAATTAAAAAATACAATTATGGCTTCATTTCAATCAAAAATAGGTCGGAAAAGGCTGAGAAAAACAGAAAATGAAAATTATCGTTCCGTTTCGTCCTTACCCGGCGCTAAATACGAAATTCAAAAAAAATAGCAAAAAAATTCAAAAAATTAAAAAATACCATTATGGATTCATTTCAAGCCAAAATAAGTTGGAAAAGGATGAGAAAGAGAAAATAAAAATTATAATTCCGTTCCGTTCCTACCCGACGCATAAAAGAAAATTCAAGAAAAATAGCAAAAAAATTCAAACATTTAAAAATACGGTTATGGATTCATTTCAAGCCAAAATAGGTTGGAAAATGATGAGATAGAGAGAAAATAAAAGTTATAGTTCCGTTCCATTCCTACCCGACACGAAATAGAAAATTCCAAAACAATAGCAAAAAAATTCAAAAAATTAAAAAATACAATTACGGATTCATTTCAAGCAAAAATAGGACGGAAAAGGCCGAGAAAAACAGAAAATAAAAATTATCGTTCCGTTTCGTTCCTACCAGGCACTAAGTAGAAAATTCAAACAAAACAGTAAAAAAATTCAAAAAATTAAAAAATACAATTATGGCTTCATTTCAATCAAAAATAGGTCGGAAAAGGCTGAGAAAAACAGAAAATGAAAATTATCGTTCCGTTTCGTTCGTACCCGGCGCTAAATACGAAATTCAAAAAAAACTAGCAAAAAAATTAAAAAAATTAAAAAATACCATTATGGATTCATTTCAAGCCAAAATAAGTTGGAAAAGGATGAGAAAGAGAGAAAATAAAAATTTTAATTCCGTTCCGTTCCTACCCGACGCATAATAGAAAATTCCAAAACAATAGCAAAAAAATTCAAAAATACCATTACGGGTACATTTCAAGCCAAAAGAGGTCGGAAAAGGCCGAGAAAAACAGAAAATAAAAATTATCGTTCCGTTTCATTCCTACCAGGAACTAAATAGAAAATTCAAACAAAACAGCAAAAAAATTCAAAAAATTAAAAAATACAATTATGGCTTCATTTCAATCAAAAATAGGTCGGAAAAGGCTGAGAAAAACAGAAAATGAAAATTATTGTTCCGTTTCGTCCTTACCCGGCGCTAAATACGAAATTCAAAAAAAATAGCAAAAAAATTCAAAAAATTAAAAAATACCATTATGGATTCATTTCAAGCCAAAATAAGTTGGAAAAGGATGAGAAAGAGAGAAAATAAAAATTTTAATTCCGTTCCGTTCCTACCCGATGCATAATAGAAAATTCAAGAAAAATAGCAAAAAAATTAAAAAAATTTAAAAATACGGTTATGGATTCATTTCAAGCAAAAATAGGTTGGAAAATGATGAAATAGAGAGAAAATAAAATTTGTCGTTCCGTTCCGTTCCTACCCGACACGAAATAGAAAATTCCAAAACAATAGCAAAAAAATTCAAAAAATTCAAAAATACCATTACAGGTACATTTCAAGCCAAAAGAGGTCGGAAAAGGCCGAGAAAAAGAGAAAATAAAAATTTTCGTTCCGTTTCGCTACTGCCCGGCACTAAATAAAAAATTCAAACAAAATAGCAAAAAAATTCAAAAAATTAAAAAATACAATTATGGCTTCATTTCAATCCAAAATAGGTCGAACAAGGCCGAGAAAAACAGAAAATAAAAATTATTGTTCTGTTTCATTCCTACCCGGCGCTAAATATGAAATTCAAAAAAAATAGCAAAAAAATTCAAAAAATTAAAAAATACCATTATGGATTCATTTCAAGCCAAAACAAGTTGGAGAAGGATGAGAAAGAGAGAAAATAAAAATTATAATTCCGTTCCGTTCCGACCCGACGCATAAAAGAAAATTCAAGAAAAATAGCAAAAAAATTCAAACATTTAAAAATACGGTTATGGATTCATTTCAAGCCAAAATAGGTTGGAAAATGATGAGATAGAGAGAAAATAAAAGTTATAGTTCCGTTCCATTCCTACCCGACCCGAAATAGAAAATTCCAAAACAATAGCAAAAAAATTCAAAAAATTAAAAAATACAATTACGGATTCATTTCAAGCAAAAATAGGACGGAAAAGGCCGAGAAAAACAGAAAATAAAAATTATCGTTCCGTTTCGTTCCTACCAGGCACTAAGTAGAAAATTCAAACAAAACAGCAAAAAAATTCAAAAAATTAAAAAATACAATTATGGCTTCATTTCAATCAAAAATAGGTCGGAAAAGGCTGAGAAAAACAGAAAATGAAAATTATCATTCTGTTTCGTTCCTACCCGGCGCTAAATACGAAATTCAAAAAAAATAGCAAAAAAATTAAAAAATACCATTATGGATTCATTTCAAGCCAAAATAAGTTGGAAAAGGATGAGAAAGAGAGAAAATAAAAATTTTAATTCCGTTCCGTTCCTACCCGACGCATAATAGAAAATTCAAGAAAAATAGCAAAAAAATTCAAAAAATTTAAAAATACGGTTATGGATTCATTTCAAGCAAAAATAGGTTGGAAAATGATGAAATAGAGAGAAAATAAAATTTGTCGTTCCGTTCCGTTCATACCCGACACGAAATAGAAAATTCCAAAACAATAGCAAAAAAATTCAAAAAATTCAAAAATACCATTACGGGTACATTTCAAGCCAAAAGAGGTCGGAAAAGGCCGAGAAAAAGAGAAAATAAAAATTTTCGTTCCGTTTCGTTACTGCCCGGCACTAAATAAAAAATTCAAACAAAATAGCAAAAAAATTCAAAAAATTAAAAAATACAATTATGGCTTCATTTCAATCCAAAATAGGTCGAACAAGGCCGAGAAAAACAGAAAATAAAAATTATTGTTCTGTTTCGTTCCTACCCGGCGCTAAATATGAAATTCAAAAAAAATAGCAAAAAAATTCAAAAAATTAAAAAATACCATTATGGATTCATTTCAAGCCAAAATAAGTTGGAAAACGATGAGAAAGAGAGAAAATAAAAATTATAATTCCGTTCCGTTCCTACCCAACGCATAAAAGAAAATTCAAGAAAAATAGCAAAAAAATTCAAACATTTAAAAATACGGTTATGGATTCATTTCAAGCCAAAATAGGTTGGAAAATGATGAGATAGAGAGAAAATAAAAGTTATAGTTCCGTTCCATTCCTACCCGACACGAAATAGAAAATTCCAAAACAATAGCAAAAAAATTCAAAAAATTAAAAAATACAATTACGGATTCATTTCAAGCAAAAATAGGATGGAAAAGGCCGAGAAAAACAGAAAATAAAAATTATCGTTCCGTTTCGTTCCTACCAGGCACTAAGTAGAAAATTCAAACAAAACAGCAAAAAAATTAAAAAAATTAAAAAATACAATTATGGCTTCATTTCAATCAAAAATAGGTCGGAAAAGGCTGAGAAAAACAGAAAATGAAAATTATCGTTCCGTTTCGTTCCTGCCCGGCGCTAAATATGAAATTAAAAAAAAATTGCCAAACAATTCAAAAAATTAAAAAATACAATTACGGATTCATTTCAAACCGAAATAGGTCAGAAAAGGCCGAGAAAAACGGAAAATAAAAATTACCATCCGTTTCGTTCCATCCTGGCACTATATAGAAAAGTAAAAAAAATAGCAAAAAAATTCTAAAAATTAAAAAATACGGTTATGGATTCATTTCAAGCCAAAATATATTGGAAAAGGATGAGATAGAGAGAAAATAAAAATTATCGTTTTGTTCCGTTCCTACCCGACACGAAATAGAAAATTCCAAAACAATAGCAAAAAAATTCAAAAAATTAAAAAATACAATTACGGATTCATTTCAAACCGAAATAGGTCGGAAAAGGCCAAGAAAAACGGAAAATAAAAATTACCATCCATTTCGTTCCATCCTGGCACTAAATAGAAAATTGAAAAAAATAGCAAAAAAATTCAAAAAATTAAAAAATATGGTTATGGATTCATTTCGAGCCAAAATAGGTCGGAAAAGGCCGAGAAAAACAGAAAATAAAAATTATCGTTCCGTTTCTTTCCTACCAGGAACTATATAGAAAATTCAAACAAAATAGCAAAAAAATTAAAAAATACAATTGTGGCTTCATTTCAATCCAAAATAGGTCGGACAAGGCCGAGAAAAACAGAAAATAAAAATTATTTTTCTGTTTCGTTCCTACCCGGCGCTAAATATGAAATTCAAAAAAAATAGCAAAAAAATTAAAAAAATTAAAAAATACCATTATGGATTCATTTCAAGCCAAAATAAGTTGGAAAAGGATGAGATAGAGAGAAAATAAAAATTATAATTCCGTTCCATTCCTACCCGACGCATAAAAGAAAATTCAAGAAAAATAGTAAAAAAATTCAAACATTTAAAAATACGGTTATGGATTCATTTCAAGCCAAAATAGGTTGGAAAATGATGAGATAGAGAGAAAATAAAAGTTATCGTTCCGTTCCGTTCCTACCCGACACGAAATAGAAAATTCCAAAACAATAGCAAAAAAATTCAAAAATACCATTACGGGTACATTTCAAGCCAAAAGAGGTCGGAAAAGGCCGAGAAAAACAGAAAATAAAAATTATCGTTCCGATTCATTCCTACCAGGAACTAAATAGAAAATTCAAACAAAACAGCAAAAAAATTCAAAAAATTAAAAAATACAATTATGGCTTCATTTCAATCAAAAATAGGTCGGAAAAGGCTGAGAAAAACAGAAAATGAAAATTATCGTTCCGTTTCGTCCTTACCCGGCGCTAAATACGAAATTCAAAAAAAATAGCAAAAAAATTCAAAAAATTAAAAAATACCATTATGGATTCATTTCAAGCCAAAATAAGTTGGAAAAGGATGAGAAAGAGAAAATAAAAATTATAATTCCGTTCCGTTCCTACCCGACGCATAAAAGAAAATTCAAGAAAAATAGCAAAAAAATTCAAACATTTAAAAATACGGTTATGGATTCATTTCAAGCCAAAATAGGTTGGAAAATGATGAGATAGAGAGAAAATAAAAGTTATAGTTCCGTTCCATTCCTACCCGACACGAAATAGAAAATTCCAAAACAATAGCAAAAAAATTCAAAAAATTAAAAAATACAATTACGGATTCATTTCAAGCAAAAATAGGACGGAAAAGGTCGAGAAAAACAGAAAATAAAAATTATCGTTCCGTTTCGTTCCTACCAGGCACTAAGTAGAAAATTCAAACAAAACAGTAAAAAAATTCAAAAAATTAAAAAATACAATTATGGCTTCATTTCAATCAAAAATAGGTCGGAAAAGGCTGAGAAAAACAGAAAATGAAAATTATCGTTCCGTTTCGTTCGTACCCGGCGCTAAATACGAAATTCAAAAAAAATAGCAAAAAAATTAAAAAAATTAAAAAATACCATTATGGATTCATTTCAAGCCAAAATAAGTTGGAAAAGGATGAGAAAGAGAGAAAATAAAAATTTTAATTCCGTTCCGTTCCTACCCGACGCATAATAGAAAATTCCAAAACAATAGCAAAAAAATTCAAAAATACCATTACGGGTACATTTCAAGCCAAAAGAGGTCGGAAAAGGCCGAGAAAAACAGAAAATAAAAATTATCGTTCCGTTTCATTCCTACCAGGAACTAAATAGAAAATTCAAACAAAACAGCAAAAAAATTCAAAAAATTAAAAAATACAATTATGGCTTCATTTCAATCAAAAATAGGTCGGAAAAGGCTGAGAAAAACAGAAAATGAAAATTATTGTTCCGTTTCGTCCTTACCCGGCGCTAAATACGAAATTCAAAAAAAATAGCAAAAAAATTCAAAAAATTAAAAAATACCATTATGGATTCATTTCAAGCCAAAATAAGTTGGAAAAGGATGAGAAAGAGAGAAAATAAAAATTATAATTCCGTTCCGTTCCTACCCGACGCATAAAAGAAAATTCAAGAAAAATAGCAAAAAAATTCAAACATTTAAAAATACGGTTATGGATTCATTTCAAGCCAAAATAGGTTGGAAAATGATGAGATAGAGAGAAAATAAAAGTTATAGTTCCGTTCCATTCCTACCCGACACGAAATAGAAAATTCCAAAACAATAGCAAAAAAATTCGAAAAATTTAAAAATACAATTACGGATTCATTTCAAGCAAAAATAGGACGGAAAAGGCCGAGAAAAACAGAAAATAAAAATTATCGTTCCGTTTCGTTCCTACCAGGCACTAAGTAGAAAATTCAAACAAAACAGTAAAAAAATTCAAAAAATTAAAAAATACAATTATGGCTTCATTTCAATCAAAAATAGGTCGGAAAAGGCTGAGAAAAACAGAAAATGAAAATTATCGTTCCGTTTCGTTCGTACCCGGCGCTAAATACGAAATTCAAAAAAAATAGCAAAAAAATTAAAAAAATTAAAAAATACCATTATGGATTCATTTCAAGCCAAAATAAGTTGGAAAAGGATGAGAAAGAGAGAAAATAAAAATTTTAATTCCGTTCCGTTCCTACCCGATGCATAATAGAAAATTCAAGAAAAATAGCAAAAAAATTAAAAAAATTTAAAAATACGGTTATGGATTCATTTCAAGCCAAAATAGGTTGGAAAATGATGAGATAGAGAGAAAATAAAAGTTATCGTTCCGTTCCGTTCCTACACGACACGAAATAGAAAATTCCAAAACAATAGCAAAAAAATTCAAAAATACCATTACGGGTACATTTCAAGCCAAAAGAGGTCGGAAAAGGCCGAGAAAAACAGAAAATAAAAATTCTCGTTCCGTTTCATTCCTACCAGGAACTAAATAGAAAATTCAAAAAAACAGCAAAAAAATTCAAAAAATTAAAAAATACAATTATGGCTTCATTTCAATCAAAAATAGGTCGGAAAAGGCTGAGAAAAACAGAAAATGAAAATTATCATTCCGTTTCGTCCTTACCCGGCGCTAAATACGAAATTCAAAAAAAATAGCAAAAAAATTAAAAAAATTAAAAAATACCATTATGGATTCATTTCAAGCCAAAATAAGTTGGAAAAGGATGAGAAAGAGAGAAAATAAAAATTATAATTCCGTTCCGTTCCTACCCGACGCATAAAAGAAAATTCAAGAAAAATAGCAAAAAAATTCAAACATTTAAAAATACGGTTATGGATTCATTTCAAGCCAAAATAGGTTGGAAAATGATGAGATAGAGAGAAAATAAAAGTTATAGTTCCGTTCCATTCTTACCCGACACGAAATAGAAAATTCCAAAACAATAGCAAAAAAATTCAAAAAATTAAAAAATACAATTACGGATTCATTTCAAGCAAAAATAGGACGGAAAAGGCCGAGAAAAACAGAAAATAAAAATTATCGTTCCGTTTCGTTCCTACCAGGCACTAAGTAGAAAATTCAAACAAAACAGTAAAAAAATTCAAAAAATTAAAAAATACAATTATGGCTTCATTTCAATCAAAAATAGGTCGGAAAAGGCTGAGAAAAACAGAAAATGAAAATTATCGTTCCGTTTCGTTCGTACCCGGCGCTAAATACGAAATTCAAAAAAAATAGCAAAAAAATTCAAAAAATTAAAAAATACCATTATGGATTCATTTCAAGCCAAAATAAGTTGGAAAAGGATGAGAAAGAGAGAAAATAAAAATTTTAATTCCGTTCCGTTCCTACCCGATGCATAATAGAAAATTCAAGAAAAATAGCAAAAAAATTAAAAAAATTTAAAAATACGGTTATGGATTCATTTCAAGCAAAAATAGGTTGGAAAATGATGAAATAGAGAGAAAATAAAATTTGTCGTTCCGTTCCGTTCCTACCCGACACGAAATAGAAAATTCCAAAACAATAGCAAAAAAATTCAAAAAATTCAAAAATACCATTACAGGTACATTTCAAGCCAAAAGAGGTCGGAAAAGGCCGAGAAAAAGAGAAAATAAAAATTTTCGTTCCGTTTCGTTACTGCCCGGCACTAAATAAAAAATTCAAACAAAATAGCAAAAAAATTCAAAAAATTAAAAAATACAATTATGGCTTCATTTCTATCCAAAATAGGTCGAACAAGGCCGAGAAAAACAGAAAATAAAAATTATTGTTCTGTTTCGTTCCTACCCGGCGCTAAATATGAAATTCAAAAAAAATAGCAAAAAAATTCAAAAAATTAAAAAATACCATTATGGATTCATTTCAAGCCAAAATAAGTTGGAAAAGGATGAGAAAGAGAGAAAATAAAAATTATAATTCCGTTCCGTTCCTACCCAACGCATAAAAGAAAATTCAAGAAAAATAGCAAAAAAATTCAAACATTTAAAAATATGGTTATGGATTCATTTCAAGCCAAAATAGGTTGGAAAATGATGAGATAGAGAGAAAATAAAAGTTATCGTTCCGTTCCGTTCCTACACGACACGAAATAGAAAATTCCAAAACAATAGCAAAAAAATTCAAAAATACCATTACGGGTACATTTCAAGCCAAAAGAGGTCGGAAAAGGCCGAGAAAAACAGAAAATAAAAATTATCGTTCCGTTTCATTCCTACCAGGAACTAAATAGAAAATTCAAAAAAACAGCAAAAAAATTCAAAAAATTAAAAAATACAATTATGGCTTCATTTCAATCAAAAATAGGTCGGAAAAGGCTGAGAAAAACAGAAAATGAAAATTATCATTCCGTTTCGTCCTTACCCGGCGCTAAATACGAAATTCAAAAAAAATAGCAAAAAAATTCAAAAAATTAAAAAATACCATTATGGATTCATTTCAAGCCAAAATAAGTTGGAAAAGGATGAGAAAGAGAGAAAATAAAAATTATATTTCCGTTCCGTTCCTACCCGACGCATAAAAGAAAATTCAAGAAAAATAGCAAAAAAATTCAAACATTTAAAAATACGGTTATGGATTCATTTCAAGCCAAAATAGGTTGGAAAATGATGAGATAGAGAGAAAATAAAAGTTATAGTTCCGTTCCATTCTTACCCGACACGAAATAGAAAATTCCAAAACAATAGCAAAAAAATTCGAAAAATTTAAAAATACAATTACGGATTCATTTCAAGCAAAAATAGGACGGAAAAGGCCGAGAAAAACAGAAAATAAAAATTATCGTTCCGTTTCGTTCCTACCAGGCACTAAGTAGAAAATTCAAACAAAACAGTAAAAAAATTCAAAAAATTAAAAAATACAATTATGGCTTCATTTCAATCAAAAATAGGTCGGAAAAGGCTGAGAAAAACAGAAAATGAAAATTATCGTTCCGTTTCGTTCGTACCCGGCGCTAAATACGAAATTCAAAAAAAATAGCAAAAAAATTAAAAAAATTAAAAAATACCATTATGGATTCATTTCAAGCCAAAATAAGTTGGAAAAGGATGAGAAAGAGAGAAAATAAAAATTTTAATTCCGTTCCGTTCCTACCCGATGCATAATAGAAAATTCAAGAAAAATAGCAAAAAAATTAAAAAAATTTAAAAATACGGTTATGGATTCATTTCAAGCCAAAATAGGTTGGAAAATGATGAAATAGAGAGAAAATAAAATTTGTCGTTCCGTTCCGTTCCTACCCGACACGAAATAGAAAATTCCAAAACAATAGCAAAAAAATTCAAAAAATTCAAAAATACCATTACAGGTACATTTCAAGCCAAAAGAGGTCGGAAAAGGCCGAGAAAAAGAGAAAATAAAAATTTTCGTTCCGTTTCGTTACTGCCCGGCACTAAATAAAAAATTCAAACAAAATAGCAAAAAAATTCAAAAAATTAAAAAATACAATTATGGCTTCATTTCAATCCAAAATAGGTCGAACAAGGCCGAGAAAAACAGAAAATAAAAATTATTGTTCTGTTTCGTTCCTACCCGGCGCTAAATATGAAATTCAAAAAAAATAGCAAAAAAATTCAAAAAATTAAAAAATACCATTATGGATTCATTTCAAGCCAAAATAAGTTGGAAAAGGATGAGAAAGAGAGAAAATAAAAATTATAATTCCGTTCCGTTCCTACCCAACGCATAAAAGAAAATTCAAGAAAAATAGCAAAAAAATTCAAACATTTAAAAATACGGTTATGGATTCATTTCAAGCCAAAATAGGTTGGAAAATGATGAGATAGAGAGAAAATAAAAGTTATCGTTCCGTTCCGTTCCTACACGACACGAAATAGAAAATTCCAAAACAATAGCAAAAAAATTCAAAAATACCATTACGGGTACATTTCAAGCCAAAAGAGGTCGGAAAAGGCCGAGAAAAACAGAAAATAAAAATTATCGTTCCGTTTCATTCCTACCAGGAACTAAATAGAAAATTCAAAAAAACAGCAAAAAAATTCAAAAAATTAAAAAATACAATTATGGCTTCATTTCAATCAAAAATAGGTCGGAAAAGGCTGAGAAAAACAGAAAATGAAAATTATCATTCCGTTTCGTCCTTACCCGGCGCTAAATACGAAATTCAAAAAAAATAGCAAAAAAATTAAAAAAATTAAAAAATGCCATTATGGATTCATTTCAAGCCAAAATAAGTTGGAAAAGGATGAGAAAGAGAGAAAATAAAAATTATAATTCCGTTCCGTTCCTACCCGACGCATAAAAGAAAATTCAAGAAAAATAGCAAAAAAATTCAAACATTTAAAAATACGGTTATGGATTCATTTCAAGCCAAAATAGGTTGGAAAATGATGAGATAGAGAGAAAATAAAAGTTATAGTTCCGTTCCATTCCTACCCGACACGAAATAGAAAATTCCAAAACAATAGCAAAAAAATTCGAAAAATTTAAAAATACAATTACGGATTCATTTCAAGCAAAAATAGGACGGAAAAGGCCGAGAAAAACAGAAAATAAAAATTATCGTTCCGTTTCGTTCCTACCAGGCACTAAGTAGAAAATTCAAACAAAACAGTAAAAAAATTCAAAAAATTAAAAAATACAATTATGGCTTCATTTGAATCAAAAATAGGTCGGAAAAGGCTGAGAAAAACAGAAAATGAAAATTATCGTTCCGTTTCGTTCGTACCCGGCGCTAAATACGAAATTCAAAAAAAATAGCAAAAAAATTAAAAAAATTAAAAAATACCATTATGGATTCATTTCAAGCCAAAATAAGTTGGAAAAGGATGAGAAAGAGAGAAAATAAAAATTTTAATTCCGTTCCGTTCCTACCCGATGCATAATAGAAAATTCAAGAAAAATAGCAAAAAAATTAAAAAAATTTAAAAATACGGTTATGGATTCATTTCAAGCAAAAATAGGTTGGAAAATGATGAAATAGAGAGAAAATAAAATTTGTCGTTCCGTTCCGTTCCTACCCGACACGAAATAGAAAATTCCAAAACAATAGCAAAAAAATTCAAAAAATTCAAAAATACCATTACAGGTACATTTCAAGCCAAAAGAGGTCGGAAAAGGCCGAGAAAAAGAGAAAATAAAAATTTTCGTTCCGTTTCGTTACTGCCCGGCACTAAATAAAAAATTCAAACAAAATAGCAAAAAAATTCAAAAAATTAAAAAATACAATTATGGCTTCATTTCAATCCAAAATAGGTCGAACAAGGCCGAGAAAAACAGAAAATAAAAATTATTGTTCTGTTTCATTCCTACCCGGCGCTAAATATGAAATTCAAAAAAAATAGCAAAAAAATTCAAAAAATTAAAAAATACAATTATGGCTTCATTTCAATCAAAAATAGGTCGGAAAAGGCTGAGAAAAACAGAAAATGAAAATTATCATTCCGTTTCGTCCTTACCCGGCGCTAAATACGAAATTCAAAAAAAATAGCAAAAAAATTAAAAAAATTAAAAAATACCATTATGGATTCATTTCAAGCCAAAATAAGTTGGAAAAGGATGAGAAAGAGAGAAAATAAAAATTATAATTCCGTTCCGTTCCTACCCGACGCATAAAAGAAAATTCAAGAAAAATAGCAAAAAAATTCAAACATTTAAAAATACGGTTATGGATTCATTTCAAGCCAAAATAGGTTGGAAAATGATGAGATAGAGAGAAAATAAAAGTTATAGTTCCGTTCCATTCCTACCCGACACGAAATAGAAAATTCCAAAACAATAGCAAAAAAATTCGAAAAATTTAAAAATACAATTACGGATTCATTTCAAGCAAAAATAGGACGGAAAAGGCCGAGAAAAACAGAAAATAAAAATTATCGTTCCGTTTCGTTCCTACCAGGCACTAAGTAGAAAATTCAAACAAAACAGTAAAAAAATTCAAAAAATTAAAAAATACAATTATGGCTTCATTTCAATCAAAAATAGGTCGGAAAAGGCTGAGAAAAACAGAAAATGAAAATTATCGTTCCGTTTCGTTCGTACCCGGCGCTAAATACGAAATTCAAAAAAAATAGCAAAAAAATTAAAAAAATTAAAAAATACCATTATGGATTCATTTCAAGCCAAAATAAGTTGGAAAATGATGAGAAAGAGAGAAAATAAAAATTTTAATTCCGTTCCGTTCCTACCCGATGCATAATAGAAAATTCAAGAAAAATAGCAAAAAAATTAAAAAAATTTAAAAATACGGTTATGGATTCATTTCAAGCAAAAATAGGTTGGAAAATGATGAAATAGAGAGAAAATAAAATTTGTCGTTCCGTTCCGTTCCTACCCGACACGAAATAGAAAATTCCAAAACAATAGCAAAAAAATTCAAAAAATTCAAAAATACCATTACAGGTACATTTCAAGCCAAAAGAGGTCGGAAAAGGCCGAGAAAAAGAGAAAATAAAAATTTTCGTTCCGTTTCGTTACTGCCCGGCACTAAATAAAAAATTCAAACAAAATAGCAAAAAATTTCAAAAAATTAAAAAATACAATTATGGCTTCATTTCAATCCAAAATAGGTCGAACAAGGCCGAGAAAAACAGAAAATAAAAATTATTGTTCTGTTTCATTCCTACCCGGCGCTAAATATGAAATTCAAAAAAAATAGCAAAAAAATTCAAAAAATTAAAAAATACCATTATGGATTCATTTCAAGCCAAAACAAGTTGGAGAAGGATGAGAAAGAGAGAAAATAAAAATTATAATTCCGTTCCGTTCCGACCCGACGCATAAAAGAAAATTCAAGAAAAATAGCAAAAAAATTCAAACATTTAAAAATACGGTTATGGATTCATTTCAAGCCAAAATAGGTTGGAAAATGATGAGATAGAGAGAAAATAAAAGTTATAGTTCCGTTCCATTCCTACCCGACCCGAAATAGAAAATTCCAAAACAATAGCAAAAAAATTCAAAAAATTAAAAAATACAATTACGGATTCATTTCAAGCAAAAATAGGACGGAAAAGGCCGAGAAAAACAGAAAATAAAAATTATCGTTCCGTTTCGTTCCTACCAGGCACTAAGTAGAAAATTCAAACAAAACAGCAAAAAAATTCAAAAAATTAAAAAATACAATTATGGCTTCATTTCAATCAAAAATAGGTCGGAAAAGGCTGAGAAAAACAGAAAATGAAAATTATCATTCCGTTTCGTTCCTACCCGGCGCTAAATACGAAATTCAAAAAAAATAGCAAAAAAATTAAAAAATACCATTATGGATTCATTTCAAGCCAAAATAAGTTGGAAAAGGATGAGAAAGAGAGAAAATAAAAATTTTAATTCCGTTCCGTTCCTACCCGACGCATAATAGAAAATTCAAGAAAAATAGCAAAAAAATTCAAAAAATTTAAAAATACGGTTATGGATTCATTTCAAGCAAAAATAGGTTGGAAAATGATGAAATAGAGAGAAAATAAAATTTGTCGTTCCGTTCCGTTCATACCCGACACGAAATAGAAAATTCCAAAACAATAGCAAAAAAATTCAAAAAATTCAAAAATACCATTACGGGTACATTTCAAGCCAAAAGAGGTCGGAAAAGGCCGAGAAAAAGAGAAAATAAAAATTTTCGTTCCGTTTCGTTACTGCCCGGCACTAAATAAAAAATTCAAACAAAATAGCAAAAAAATTCAAAAAATTAAAAAATACAATTATGGCTTCATTTCAATCCAAAATAGGTCGAACAAGGCCGAGAAAAACAGAAAATAAAAATTATTGTTCTGTTTCGTTCCTACCCGGCGCTAAATATGAAATTCAAAAAAAATAGCAAAAAAATTCAAAAAATTAAAAAATACCATTATGGATTCATTTCAAGCCAAAATAAGTTGGAAAACGATGAGAAAGAGAGAAAATAAAAATTATAATTCCGTTCCGTTCCTACCCAACGCATAAAAGAAAATTCAAGAAAAATAGCAAAAAAATTCAAACATTTAAAAATACGGTTATGGATTCATTTCAAGCCAAAATAGGTTGGAAAATGATGAGATAGAGAGAAAATAAAAGTTATAGTTCCGTTCCATTCCTACCCGACACGAAATAGAAAATTCCAAAACAATAGCAAAAAAATTCAAAAAATTAAAAAATACAATTACGGATTCATTTCAAGCAAAAATAGGACGGAAAAGGCCGAGAAAAACAGAAAATAAAAATTATCGTTCCGTTTCGTTCCTACCAGGCACTAAGTAGAAAATTCAAACAAAACAGCAAAAAAATTAAAAAAATTAAAAAATACAATTATGGCTTCATTTCAATCAAAAATAGGTCGGAAAAGGCTGAGAAAAACAGAAAATGAAAATTATCGTTCCGTTTCGTTCCTACCCGGCGCTAAATATGAAATTAAAAAAAAATTGCCAAACAATTCAAAAAATTAAAAAATACAATTACGGATTCATTTCAAACCGAAATAGGTCAGAAAAGGCCGAGAAAAACGGAAAATAAAAATTACCATCCGTTTCGTTCCATCCTGGCACTATATAGAAAAGTAAAAAAAATAGCAAAAAAATTCTAAAAATTAAAAAATACGGTTATGGATTCATTTCAAGCCAAAATATATTGGAAAAGGATGAGATAGAGAGAAAATAAAAATTATCGTTTTGTTCCGTTCCTACCCGACACGAAATAGAAAATTCCAAAACAATAGCAAAAAAATTCAAAAAATTAAAAAATACAATTACGGATTCATTTCAAACCGAAATAGGTCGGAAAAGGCCAAGAAAAACGGAAAATAAAAATTACCATCCATTTCGTTCCATCCTGGCACTAAATAGAAAATTGAAAAAAATAGCAAAAAAATTCAAAAAATTAAAAAATATGGTTATGGATTCATTTCGAGCCAAAATAGGTCGGAAAAGGCCGAGAAAAACAGAAAATAAAAATTATCGTTCCGTTTCTTTCCTACCAGGAACTATATAGAAAATTCAAACAAAATAGCAAAAAAATTAAAAAATACAATTGTGGCTTCATTTCAATCCAAAATAGGTCGGACAAGGCCGAGAAAAACAGAAAATAAAAATTATTTTTCTGTTTCGTTCCTACCCGGCGCTAAATATGAAATTCAAAAAAAATAGCAAAAAAATTAAAAAAATTAAAAAATACCATTATGGATTCATTTCAAGCCAAAATAAGTTGGAAAAGGATGAGATAGAGAGAAAATAAAAATTATAATTCCGTTCCATTCCTACCCGACGCATAAAAGAAAATTCAAGAAAAATAGTAAAAAAATTCAAACATTTAAAAATACGGTTATGGATTCATTTCAAGCCAAAATAGGTTGGAAAATGATGAGATAGAGAGAAAATAAAAGTTATCGTTCCGTTCCGTTCCTACCCGACACGAAATAGAAAATTCCAAAACAATAGCAAAAAAATTCAAAAATACCATTACGGGTACATTTCAAGCCAAAAGAGGTCGGAAAAGGCCGAGAAAAACAGAAAATAAAAATTATCGTTCCGATTCATTCCTACCAGGAACTAAATAGAAAATTCAAACAAAACAGCAAAAAAATTCAAAAAATTAAAAAATACAATTATGGCTTCATTTCAATCAAAAATAGGTCGGAAAAGGCTGAGAAAAACAGAAAATGAAAATTATCGTTCCGTTTCGTCCTTACCCGGCGCTAAATACGAAATTCAAAAAAAATAGCAAAAAAATTCAAAAAATTAAAAAATACCATTATGGATTCATTTCAAGCCAAAATAAGTTGGAAAAGGATGAGAAAGAGAGAAAATAAAAATTATAATTCTGTTCCGTTCCTACCCGACGCATAAAAGAAAATTCAAGAAAAATAGCAAAAAAATTCAAACATTTAAAAATACGGTTATGGATTCATTTCAAGCCAAAATAGGTTGGAAAATGATGAGATAGAGAGAAAATAAAAGTTATAGTTCCGTTCCATTCCTACCCGACACGAAATAGAAAATTCCAAAACAATAGCAAAAAAATTCGAAAAATTTAAAAATACAATTACGGATTCATTTCAAGCAAAAATAGGACGGAAAAGGCCGAGAAAAACAGAAAATAAAAATTATCGTTCCGTTTCGTTCCTACCAGGCACTAAGTAGAAAATTCAAACAAAACAGTAAAAAAATTCAAAAAATTAAAAAATACAATTATGGCTTCATTTCAATCAAAAATAGGTCGGAAAAGGCTGAGAAAAACAGAAAATGAAAATTATCGTTCCGTTTCGTTCGTACCCGGTGCTAAATACGAAATTCAAAAAAAATAGCAAAAAAATTAAAAAAATTAAAAAATACCATTATGGATTCATTTCAAGCCAAAATAAGTTGGAAAAGGATGAGAAAGAGAGAAAATAAAAATTTTAATTCCGTTCCGTTCCTACCCGATGCATAATAGAAAATTCAAGAAAAATAGCAAAAAAATTAAAAAAATTTAAAAATACGGTTATGGATTCATTTCAAGCAAAAATAGGTTGGAAAATGATGAAATAGAGAGAAAATAAAATTTGTCGTTCCGTTCCGTTCCTACCCGACACGAAATAGAAAATTCCAAAACAATAGCAAAAAAATTCAAAAAATTCAAAAATACCATTACAGGTACATTTCAAGCCAAAAGAGGTCGGAAAAGGCCGAGAAAAAGAGAAAATAAAAATTTTCGTTCCGTTTCGTTACTGCCCGGCACTAAATAAAAAATTCAAACAAAATAGCAAAAAAATTCAAAAAATTAAAAAATACAATTATGGCTTCATTTCAATCCAAAATAGGTCGAACAAGGCCGAGAAAAACAGAAAATAAAAATTATTGTTCTGTTTCATTCCTACCCGGCGCTAAATATGAAATTCAAAAAAAATAGCAAAAAAATTCAAAAAATTAAAAAATACCATTATGGATTCATTTCAAGCCAAAATAAGTTGGAAAAGGATGAGAAAGAGAGAAAATAAAAATTATAATTCCGTTCCGTTCCTACCCGACGCATAAAAGAAAATTCAAGAAAAATAGCAAAAAAATTCAAACATTTAAAAATACGGTTATGGATTCATTTCAAGCCAAAATAGGTTGGAAAATGATGAGATAGAGAGAAAATAAAAGTTATAGTTCCGTTCCATTCCTACCCGACCCGAAATAGAAAATTCCAAAACAATAGCAAAAAAATTCAAAAAATTAAAAAATACAATTTCGGATTCATTTCAAGCAAAAATAGGACGGAAAAGGCCGAGAAAAACAGAAAATAAAAATTATCGTTCCGTTTCGTTCCTACCAGGCACTAAGTAGAAAATTCAAACAAAACAGCAAAAAAATTCAAAAAATTAAAAAATACAATTATGGCTTCATTTCAATCAAAAATAGGTCGGAAAAGGCTGAGAAAAACAGAAAATGAAAATTATCATTCCGTTTCGTTCCTACCCGGCGCTAAATACGAAATTCAAAAAAAATAGCAAAAAAATTAAAAAATACCATTATGGATTCATTTCAAGCCAAAATAAGTTGGAAAAGGATGAGAAAGAGAGAAAATAAAAATTTTAATTCCGTTCCGTTCCTACCCGACGCATAATAGAAAATTCAAGAAAAATAGCAAAAAAATTCAAAAAATTTAAAAATACGGTTATGGATTCATTTCAAGCAAAAATAGGTTGGAAAATGATGAAATAGAGAGAAAATAAAATTTGTCGTTCCGTTCCGTTCATACCCGACACGAAATAGAAAATTCCAAAACAATAGCAAAAAAATTCAAAAAATTCAAAAATACCATTACGGGTACATTTCAAGCCAAAAGAGGTCGGAAAAGGCCGAGAAAAAGAGAAAATAAAAATTTTCGTTCCGTTTCGTTACTGCCCGGCACTAAATAAAAAATTCAAACAAAATAGCAAAAAAATTCAAAAAATTAAAAAATACAATTATGGCTTCATTTCAATCCAAAATAGGTCGAACAAGGCCGAGAAAAACAGAAAATAAAAATTATTGTTCTGTTTCGTTCCTACCCGGCGCTAAATATGAAATTCAAAAAAAATAGCAAAAAAATTCAAAAAATTAAAAAATACCATTATGGATTCATTTCAAGCCAAAATAAGTTGGAAAACGATGAGAAAGAGAGAAAATAAAAATTATAATTCCGTTCCGTTCCTACCCAACGCATAAAAGAAAATTCAAGAAAAATAGCAAAAAAATTCAAACATTTAAAAATACGGTTATGGATTCATTTCAAGCCAAAATAGGTTGGAAAATGATGAGATAGAGAGAAAATAAAAGTTATAGTTCCGTTCCATTCCTACCCGACACGAAATAGAAAATTCCAAAACAATAGCAAAAAAATTCAAAAAATTAAAAAATACAATTACGGATTCATTTCAAGCAAAAATAGGACGGAAAAGGCCGAGAAAAACAGAAAATAAAAATTATCGTTCCGTTTCGTTCCTACCAGGCACTAAGTAGAAAATTCAAACAAAACAGCAAAAAAATTAAAAAAATTAAAAAATACAATTATGGCTTCATTTCAATCAAAAATAGGTCGGAAAAGGCTGAGAAAAACAGAAAATGAAAATTATCGTTCCGTTTCGTTCCTACCCGGCGCTAAATATGAAATTAAAAAAAAATTGCCAAACAATTCAAAAAATTAAAAAATACAATTACGGATTCATTTCAAACCGAAATAGGTCAGAAAAGGCCGAGAAAAACGGAAAATAAAAATTACCATCCGTTTCGTTCCATCCTGGCACTATATAGAAAAGTAAAAAAAAAAGCAAAAAAATTCTAAAAATTAAAAAATACGGTTATGGATTCATTTCAAGCCAAAATATATTGGAAAAGGATGAGATAGAGAGAAAATAAAAATTATCATTTTGTTCCGTTCCTACCCGACACGAAATAGAAAATTCCAAAACAATAGCAAAAAAATTCAAAAAATTAAAAAATACAATTACGGATTCATTTCAAACCGAAATAGGTCGGAAAAGGCCAAGAAAAACGGAAAATAAAAATTACCATCCATTTCGTTCCATCCTGGCACTAAATAGAAAATTGAAAAAAATAGCAAAAAAATTCAAAAAATTAAAAAATATGGTTATGGATTCATTTCGAGCCAAAATAGGTCGGAAAAGGCCGAGAAAAACAGAAAATAAAAATTATCGTTCCGTTTCTTTCCTACCAGGAACTATATAGAAAATTCAAACAAAATAGCAAAAAAATTAAAAAATACAATTGTGGCTTCATTTCAAGCCAAAATAGGTCGGACAAGGCCGAGAAAAACAGAAAATAAAAATTATTTTTCTGTTTCGTTCCTACCCGGCGCTAAATATGAAATTCAAAAAAAATAGCAAAAAAATTAAAAAAATTAAAAAATACCATTATGGATTCATTTCAAGCCAAAATAAGTTGGAAAAGGATGAGAAAGAGAGAAAATAAAAATTTTAATTCCGTTCCGTTCCTACCCGGCGCTAAATATGAAATTCAAAAAAAATAGCAAAAAAATTCAAAAAATTAAAAAATACCATTATGGATTCATTTCAAGCCAAAATAAGTTGGAAAACGATGAGAAAGAGAGAAAATAAAAATTATAATTCCGTTCCATTCCCACCCGACGCATAAAAGAAAATTCAAGAAAAATAGTAAAAAAATTCAAACATTTAAAAATACGGTTATGGATTCATTTCAAGCCAAAATAGGTTGGAAAATGATGAGATAGAGAGAAAATAAAAGTTATCGTTCCGTTCCGTTCCTACCCGACACGAAATAGAAAATTCCAAAACAATAGCAAAAAAATTCAAAAATACCATTACGGGTACATTTCAAGCCAAAAGAGGTCGGAAAAGGCCGAGAAAAACAGAAAATAAAAATTATCGTTCCGATTCATTCCTACCAGGAACTAAATAGAAAATTCAAACAAAACAGCAAAAAAATTCAAAAAATTAAAAAATACAATTATGGCTTCATTTCAATCAAAAATAGGTCGGAAAAGGCTGAGAAAAACAGAAAATGAAAATTATCGTTCCGTTTCGTCCTTACCCGGCGCTAAATACGAAATTCAAAAAAAATAGCAAAAAAATTCAAAAAATTAAAAAATACCATTATGGATTCATTTCAAGCCAAAATAAGTTGGAAAAGGATGAGAAAGAGAAAATAAAAATTATAATTCCGTTCCGTTCCTACCCGACGCATAAAAGAAAATTCAAGAAAAATAGCAAAAAAATTCAAACATTTAAAAATACGGTTATGGATTCATTTCAAGCCAAAATAGGTTGGAAAATGATGAGATAGAGAGAAAATAAAAGTTATAGTTCCGTTCCATTCCTACCCGACACGAAATAGAAAATTCCAAAACAATAGCAAAAAAATTCAAAAAATTAAAAAATACAATTACGGATTCATTTCAAGCAAAAATAGGACGGAAAAGGCCGAGAAAAACAGAAAATAAAAATTATCGTTCCGTTTCGTTCCTACCAGGCTCTAAGTAGAAAATTCAAACAAAACAGTAAAAAAATTCAAAAAATTAAAAAATACAATTATGGCTTCATTTCAATCAAAAATAGGTCGGAAAAGGCTGAGAAAAACAGAAAATGAAAATTATCGTTCCGTTTCGTTCGTACCCGGCGCTAAATACGAAATTAAAAAAAAATAGCAAAAAAATTAAAAAAATTAAAAAATACCATTATGGATTCATTTCAAGCCAAAATAAGTTGGAAAAGGATGAGAAAGGGAGAAAATAAAAATTTTAATTCCGTTCCGTTCCTACCCGGCGCTAAATATGAAATTCAAAAAAAATAGCAAAAAAATTCAAAAAACTAAAAAATACCATTATGGATTCATTTCAAGCCAAAATAAGTTGGAAAACGATGAGAAAGAGAGAAAATAAAAATTATAATTCCGTTCCGTTCCTACCCAACGCATAAAAGAAAATTCAAGAAAAATAGCAAAAAAATTCAAACATTTAAAAATACGGTTATGGATTCATTTCAAGCCAAAATAGGTTGGAAAATGATGAGATAGAGGGAAAATAAAAGTTATAGTTCCGTTCCATCCCTACCCGACACGAAATAGAAAATTCCAAAACAATAGCAAAAAAATTCAAAAAATTAAAAAATACAATTACGGATTCATTTCAAGCAAAAATAGGACGGAAAAGGCCGAGAAAAACAGAAAATAAAAATTATCGTTCCGTTTCGTTCCTACCAGGCACTAAGTAGAAAATTCAAACAAAACAGCAAAAAAATTAAAAAAATTAAAAAATACAATTATGGCTTCATTTCAATCAAAAATAGGTCGGAAAAGGCTGAGAAAAACAGAAAATGAAAATTATCGTTCCGTTTCGTTCCTACCCGGCGCTAAATATGAAATTAAAAAAAAATTGCCAAACAATTCAAAAAATTAAAAAATACAATTACGGATTCATTTCAAACCGAAATAGGTCAGAAAAGGCCGAGAAAAACGGAAAATAAAAATTACCATCCGTTTCGTTCCATCCTGGCACTATATAGAAAAGTAAAAAAAATAGCAAAAAAATTCTAAAAATTAAAAAATACGGTTATGGATTCATTTCAAGCCAAAATATATTGGAAAAGGATGAGATAGAGAGAAAATAAAAATTATCGTTTTGTTCCGTTCCTACCCGACACGAAATAGAAAATTCCAAAACAATAGCAAAAAAATTCAAAAAATTAAAAAATACAATTACGGATTCATTTCAAACCGAAATAGGTCGGAAAAGGCCAAGAAAAACGGAAAATAAAAATTACCATCCATTTCGTTCCATCCTGGCACTAAATAGAAAATTGAAAAAAATAGCAAAAAAATTCAAAAAATTAAAAAATATGGTTATGGATTCATTTCGAGCCAAAATAGGTCGGAAAAGGCCGAGAAAAACAGAAAATAAAAATTATCGTTCCGTTTCTTTCCTACCAGGAACTATATAGAAAATTCAAACAAAATAGCAAAAAAATTAAAAAATACAATTGTGGCTTCATTTCAATCCAAAATAGGTCGGACAAGGCCGAGAAAAACAGAAAATAAAAATTATTTTTCTGTTTCGCTCCTACCCGGCGCTAAATATGAAATTCAAAAAAAATAGCAAAAAAATTAAAAAAATTAAAAAATACCATTATGGATTCATTTCAAGCCAAAATAAGTTGGAAAAGGATGAGATAGAGAGAAAATAAAAATTATAATTCCGTTCCATTCCTACCCGACGCATAAAAGAAAATTCAAGAAAAATAGTAAAAAAATTCAAACATTTAAAAATACGGTTATGGATTCATTTCAAGCCAAAATAGGTTGGAAAATGATGAGATAGAGAGAAAATAAAAGTTATCGTTCCGTTCCGTTCCTACCCGACACGAAATAGAAAATTCCAAATAAATAGCAAAAAAATTCAAAAATACCATTACGGGTACATTTCAAGCCAAAAGAGGTCGGAAAAGGCCGAGAAAAACAGAAAATAAAAATTATCGTTCCGATTCATTCCTACCAGGAACTAAATAGAAAATTCAAACAAAACAGCAAAAAAATTCAAAAAATTAAAAAATACAATTATGGCTTCATTTCAATCAAAAATAGGTCGGAAAAGGCTGAGAAAAACAGAAAATGAAAATTATCGTTCCGTTTCGTCCTTACCCGGCGCTAAATACGAAATTCAAAAAAAATAGCAAAAAAATTCAAAAAATTAAAAAATACCATTATGGATTCATTTCAAGCCAAAATAAGTTGGAAAAGGATGAGAAAGAGAAAATAAAAATTATAATTCCGTTCCGTTCCTACCCGACGCATAAAAGAAAATTCAAGAAAAATAGTAAAAAAATTCAAACATTTAAAAATACGGTTATGGATTCATTTCAAGCCAAAATAGGTTGGAAAATGATGAGATAGAGAGAAAATAAAAGTTATAGTTCCGTTCCATTCCTACCCGACACGAAATAGAAAATTCCAAAACAATAGCAAAAAAATTCAAAAAATTAAAAAATACAATTACGGATTCATTTCAAGCAAAAATAGGACGGAAAAGGCCGAGAAAAACAGAAAATAAAAATTATCGTTCCGTTTCGTTCCTACCAGGCACTAAGTAGAAAATTCAAACAAAACAGCAAAAAAATTCAAAAAATTAAAAAATACAATTATGGCTTCATTTCAATCAAAAATAGGTCGGAAAAGGCTGAGAAAAACAGAAAATGAAAATTATCATTCCGTTTCGTTCCTACCCGGCGCTAAATACGAAATTCAAAAAAAATAGCAAAAAAATTAAAAAATACCATTATGGATTCATTTCAAGCCAAAATAAGTTGGAAAAGGATGAGAAAGAGAGAAAATAAAAATTTTAATTCCGTTCCGTTCCTACCCGACGCATAATAGAAAATTCAAGAAAAATAGCAAAAAAATTCAAAAAATTTAAAAATACGGTTATGGATTCATTTCAAGCAAAAATAGGTTGGAAAATGATGAAATAGAGAGAAAATAAAATTTGTCGTTCCGTTCCGTTCATACCCGACACGAAATAGAAAATTCCAAAACAATAGCAAAAAAATTCAAAAAATTCAAAAATACCATTACGGGTACATTTCAAGCCAAAAGAGGTCGGAAAAGGCCGAGAAAAAGAGAAAATAAAAATTTTCGTTCCGTTTCGTTACTGCCCGGCACTAAATAAAAAATTCAAACAAAATAGCAAAAAAATTCAAAAAATTAAAAAATACAATTATGGCTTCATTTCAATCCAAAATAGGTCGAACAAGGCCGAGAAAAACAGAAAATAAAAATTATTGTTCTGTTTCGTTCCTACCCGGCGCTAAATATGAAATTCAAAAAAAATAGCAAAAAAATTCAAAAAATTAAAAAATACCATTATGGATTCATTTCAAGCCAAAATAAGTTGGAAAACGATGAGAAAGAGAGAAAATAAAAATTATAATTCCGTTCCGTTCCTACCCAACGCATAAAAGAAAATTCAAGAAAAATAGCAAAAAAATTCAAACATTTAAAAATACGGTTATGGATTCATTTCAAGCCAAAATAGGTTGGAAAATGATGAGATAGAGAGAAAATAAAAGTTATAGTTCCGTTCCATTCCTACCCGACACGAAATAGAAAATTCCAAAACAATAGCAAAAAAATTCAAAAAATTAAAAAATACAATTACGGATTCATTTCAAGCAAAAATAGGACGGAAAAGGTCGAGAAAAACAGAAAATAAAAATTATCGTTCCGTTTCGTTCCTACCAGGCACTAAGTAGAAAATTCAAACAAAACAGTAAAAAAATTCAAAAAATTAAAAAATACAATTATGGCTTCATTTCAATCAAAAATAGGTCGGAAAAGGCTGAGAAAAACAGAAAATGAAAATTATCGTTCCGTTTCGTTCGTACCCGGCGCTAAATACGAAATTCAAAAAAAATAGCAAAAAAATTAAAAAAATTAAAAAATACCATTATGGATTCATTTCAAGCCAAAATAAGTTGGAAAAGGATGAGAAAGAGAGAAAATAAAAATTTTAATTCCGTTCCGTTCCTACCCGACGCATAATAGAAAATTCAAGAAAAATAGCAAAAAAATTGAAAAAATTTAAAAATACGGTTATGGATTCATTTCAAGCAAAAATAGGTTGGAAAATGATGAAATAGAGAGAAAATAAAATTTGTCGTTCCGTTCCGTTCCTACCCGACACGAAATAGAAAATTCCAAAACAATAGCAAAAAAATTCAAAAAATTCAAAAATACCATTACAGGTACATTTCAAGCCAAAAGAGGTCGGAAAAGGCCGAGAAAAAGAGAAAATAAAAATTTTCGTTCCGTTTCGTTACTGCCCGGCACTAAATAAAAAATTCAAACAAAATAGCAAAAAAATTCAAAAAATTAAAAAATACAATTATGGCTTCATTTCAATCCAAAATAGGTCGAACAAGGCCGAGAAAAACAGAAAATAAAAATTATTGTTCTGTTTCGTTCCTACCCGGCGCTAAATATGAAATTCAAAAAAAATAGCAAAAAAATTCAAAAAATTAAAAAATACCATTATGGATTCATTTCAAGCCAAAATAAGTTGGAGAAGGATGAGAAAGAGAGAAAATAAAAATTATAATTCCGTTCCGTTCCGACCCGACGCATAAAAGAAAATTCAATAAAAATAGCAAAAAAATTCAAACATTTAAAAATACGGTTATGGATTCATTTCAAGCCAAAATAGGTTGGAAAATGATGAGATAGAGAGAAAATAAAAGTTATAGTTCCGTTCCATTCCTACCCGACACGAAATAGAAAATTCCAAAACAATAGCAAAAAAATTCAAAAAATTAAAAAATACAATTACGGATTCATTTCAAGCAAAAATAGGACGGAAAAGGCCGAGAAAAGTAGAAAATAAAAATTATCATTCCGTTTCGTTCCTACCATGCACTAAGTAGAAAATTCAAACAAAACAGCAAAAAAATTCAAAAAATTCAAAAATACAATTATGGCTTCATTTCAATCAAAAATAGGTCGGAAAAGGCTGAGAAAAACAGAAAATGAAAATTATCATTCCGTTTCGTTCCTACCCGGCGCTAAATACGAAATTCAAAAAAAATAGCAAAAAAATTAAAAAATACCATTATGGATTCATTTCAAGCCAAAATAAGTTGGAAAAGGATGAGAAAGAGAGAAAATAAAAATTTTAATTCCGTTCCGTTCCTACCCGACGCATAATAGAAAATTCAAGAAAAATAGCAAAAAAATTCAAAAAATTTAAAAATACGGTTATGGATTCATTTCAAGCAAAAATAGGTTGGAAAATGATGAAATAGAGAGAAAATAAAATTTGTCGTTCCGTTCCGTTCATACCCGACACGAAATAGAAAATTCCAAAACAATAGCAAAAAAATTCAAAAAATTCAAAAATACCATTACGGGTACATTTCAAGCCAAAAGAGGTCGGAAAAGGCCGAGAAAAAGAGAAAATAAAAATTTTCGTTCCGTTTCGTTACTGCCCGGCACTAAATAAAAAATTCAAACAAAATATAAAAAAAAATTCAAAAAATTAAAAAATACAATTATGGCTTCATTTCAATCCAAAATAGGTCGAACAAGGCCGAGAAAAACAGAAAATAAAAATTATTGTTCTGTTTCGTTCCTACCCGGCGCTAAATATGAAATTCAAAAAAAATAGCAAAAAAATTCAAAAAATTAAAAAATACCATTATGGATTCATTTCAAGCCAAAATAAGTTGGAAAACGATGAGAAAGAGAGAAAATAAAAATTATAATTCCGTTCCGTTCCTACCCAACGCATAAAAGAAAATTCAAGAAAAATAGCAAAAAAATTCAAACATTTAAAAATACGGTTATGGATTCATTTCAAGCCAAAATAGGTTGGAAAATGATGAGATAGAGAGAAAATAAAAGTTATAGTTCCGTTCCATTCCTACCCGACACGAAATAGAAAATTCCAAAACAATAGCAAAAAAATTCAAAAAATTAAAAAATACAATTACGGATTCATTTCAAGCAAAAATAGGACGGAAAAGGTCGAGAAAAACAGAAAATAAAAATTATCGTTCCGTTTCGTTCCTACCAGGCACTAAGTAGAAAATTCAAACAAAACAGCAAAAAAATTAAAAAAATTAAAAAATACAATTATGGCTTCATTTCAATCAAAAATAGGTCGGAAAAGGCTGAGAAAAACAGAAAATGAAAATTATCGTTCCGTTTCGTTCCTACCCGGCGCTAAATATGAAATTAAAAAAAAATTGCCAAACAATTCAAAAAATTAAAAAATACAATTACGGATTCATTTCAAACCGAAATAGGTCAGAAAAGGCCGAGAAAAACGGAAAATAAAAATTACCATCCGTTTCGTTCCATCCTGGCACTATATAGAAAAGTAAAAAAAATAGCAAAAAAATTCTAAAAATTAAAAAATACGGTTATGGATTCATTTCAAGCCAAAATATATTGGAAAAGGACGAGATAGAGAGAAAATAAAAATTATCGTTTTGTTCCGTTCCTACCCGACACGAAATAGAAAATTCCAAAACAATAGCAAAAAAATTCAAAAAATTAAAAAATACAATTACGGATTCATTTCAAACCGAAATAGGTCGGAAAAGGCCAAGAAAAACGGAAAATAAAAATTACCATCCATTTCGTTCCATCCTGGCACTAAATAGAAAATTGAAAAAAATAGCAAAAAAATTCAAAAAATTAAAAAATATGGTTATGGATTCATTTCGAGCCAAAATAGGTCGGAAAAGGCCGAGAAAAACAGAAAATAAAAATTATCGTTCCGTTTCTTTCCTACCAGGAACTATATAGAAAATTCAAACAAAATAGCAAAAAAATTAAAAAATACAATTGTGGCTTCATTTCAATCCAAAATAGGTCGGACAAGGCCGAGAAAAACAGAAAAAAAAATTATTTTTCTGTTTCGTTCCTACCCGGCGCTAAATATGAAATTCAAAAAAAATAGCAAAAAAATTAAAAAAATTAAAAAATACCATTATGGATTCATTTCAAGCCAAAATAAGTTGGAAAAGGATGAGATAGAGAGAAAATAAAAATTATAATTCCGTTCCATTCCTACCCGACGCATAAAAGAAAATTCAAGAAAAATAGTAAAAAAATTCAAACATTTAAAAATACGGTTATGGATTCATTTCAAGCCAAAATAGGTTGGAAAATGATGAGATAGAGAGAAAATAAAAGTTATCGTTCCGTTCCGTTCCTACCCGACACGAAATAGAAAATTCCAAAACAATAGCAAAAAAATTCAAAAATACCATTACGGGTACATTTCAAGCCAAAAGAGGTCGGAAAAGGCCGAGAAAAACAGAAAATAAAAATTATCGTTCCGATTCATTCCTACCAGGAACTAAATAGAAAATTCAAACAAAACAGCAAAAAAATTCAAAAAATTAAAAAATACAATTATGGCTTCATTTCAATCAAAAATAGGTCGGAAAAGGCTGAGAAAAACAGAAAATGAAAATTATAGTTCCGTTTCGTCCTTACCCGGCGCTAAATACGAAATTCAAAAAAAATAGCAAAAAAATTCAAAAAATTAAAAAATACCATTATGGATTCATTTCAAGCCAAAATAAGTTGGAGAAGGATGAGAAAGAGAGAAAATAAAAATTATAATTCCGTTCCGTTCCTACCCGACGCATAAAAGAAAATTCAAGAAAAATAGCAAAAAAATTCAAACATTTAAAAATACGGTTATGGATTCATTTCAAGCCAAAATAGGTTGGAAAATGATGAGATAGAGAGAAAATAAAAGTTATAGTTCCGTTCCATTCCTACCCGACACGAAATAGAAAATTCCAAAACAATAGCAAAAAAATTCAAAAAATTAAAAAATACAATTACGGATTCATTTCAAGCAAAAATAGGACGGAAAAGGCCGAGAAAAGTAGAAAATAAAAATTATAGTTCCGTTTCGTTCCTACCATGCACTAAGTAGAAAATTCAAACAAAACAGCAAAAAAATTCAAAAAATTCAAAAATACAATTATGGCTTCATTTCAATCAAAAATAGGTCGGAAAAGGCTGAGAAAAACAGAAAATGAAAATTATCATTCCGTTTCGTTCCTACCCGGCGCTAAATACGAAATTCAAAAAAAATAGCAAAAAAATTAAAAAATACCATTATGGATTCATTTCAAGCCAAAATAAGTTGGAAAAGGATGAGAAAGAGAGAAAATAAAAATTTTAATTCCGTTCCGTTCCTACCCGACGCATAATAGAAAATTCAAGAAAAATAGCAAAAAAATTCAAAAAATTTAAAAATACGGTTATGGATTCATTTCAAGCAAAAATAGGTTGGAAAATGATGAAATAGAGAGAAAATAAAATTTGTCGTTCCGTTCCGTTCATACCCGACACGAAATAGAAAATTCCAAAACAATAGCAAAAAAATTCAAAAAATTCAAAAATACCATTACGGGTACATTTCAAGCCAAAAGAGGTCGGAAAAGGCCGAGAAAAAGAGAAAATAAAAATTTTCGTTCCGTTTCGTTACTGCCCGGCACTAAATAAAAAATTCAAACAAAATAGAAAAAAAAATTCAAAAAATTAAAAAATACAATTATGGCTTCATTTCAATCCAAAATAGGTCGAACAAGGCCGAGAAAAACAGAAAATAAAAATTATTGTTCTGTTTCGTTCCTACCCGGCGCTAAATATGAAATTCAAAAAAAATAGCAAAAAAATTCAAAAAATTAAAAAATACCATTATGGATTCATTTCAAGCCAAAATAAGTTGTAAAACGATGAGAAAGAGAGAAAATAAAAATTATAATTCCGTTCCGTTCCTACCCAACGCATAAAAGAAAATTCAAGAAAAATAGCAAAAAAATTCAAACATTTAAAAATACGGTTATGGATTCATTTCAAGCCAAAATAGGTTGGAAAATGATGAGATAGAGAGAAAATAAAAGTTATAGTTCCGTTCCATTCCTACCCGACACGAAATAGAAAATTCCAAAACAATAGCAAAAAAATTCAAAAAATTAAAAAATACAATTACGGATTCATTTCAAGCAAAAATAGGACGGAAAAGGCCGAGAAAAGTAGAAAATAAAAATTATAGTTCCGTTTCGTTCCTACCATGCACTAAGTAGAAAATTCAAACAAAACAGCAAAAAAATTCAAAAAATTCAAAAATACAATTATGGCTTCATTTCAATCAAAAATAGGTCGGAAAAGGCTGAGAAAAACAGAAAATGAAAATTATCATTCCGTTTCGTTCCTACCCGGCGCTAAATACGAAATTCAAAAAAAATAGCAAAAAAATTAAAAAATACCATTATGGATTCATTTCAAGCCAAAATAAGTTGGAAAAGGATGAGAAAGAGAGAAAATAAAAATTTTAATTCCGTTCCGTTCCTACCCGACGCATAATAGAAAATTCAAGAAAAATAGCAAAAAAATTCAAAAAATTTAAAAATACGGTTATGGATTCATTTCAAGCAAAAATAGGTTGGAAAATGATGAAATAGAGAGAAAATAAAATTTGTCGTTCCGTTCCGTTCATACCCGACACGAAATAGAAAATTCCAAAACAATAGCAAAAAAATTCAAAAAATTCAAAAATACCATTACGGGTACATTTCAAGCCAAAAGAGGTCGGAAAAGGCCGAGAAAAAGAGAAAATAAAAATTTTCGTTCCGTTTCGTTACTGCCCGGCACTAAATAAAAAATTCAAACAAAATAGAAAAAAAAATTCAAAAAATTAAAAAATACAATTATGGCTTCATTTCAATCCAAAATAGGTCGAACAAGGCCGAGAAAAACAGAAAATAAAAATTATTGTTCTGTTTCGTTCCTACCCGGCGCTAAATATGAAATTCAAAAAAAATAGCAAAAAAATTCAAAAAATTAAAAAATACCATTATGGATTCATTTCAAGCCAAAATAAGTTGGAAAACGATGAGAAAGAGAGAAAATAAAAATTATAATTCCGTTCCGTTCCTACCCAACGCATAAAAGAAAATTCAAGAAAAATAGCAAAAAAATTCAAACATTTAAAAATACGGTTATGGATTCATTTCAAGCCAAAATAGGTTGGAAAATGATGAGATAGAGAGAAAATAAAAGTTATAGTTCCGTTCCATTCCTACCCGACACGAAATAGAAAATTCCAAAACAATAGCAAAAAAATTCAAAAAATTAAAAAATACAATTACGGATTCATTTCAAGCAAAAATAGGACGGAAAAGGTCGAGAAAAACAGAAAATAAAAATTATCGTTCCGTTTCGTTCCTACCAGGCACTAAGTAGAAAATTCAAACAAAACAGCAAAAAAATTAAAAAAATTAAAAAATACAATTATGGCTTCATTTCAATCAAAAATAGGTCGGAAAAGGCTGAGAAAAACAGAAAATGAAAATTATCGTTCCGTTTCGTTCCTACCCGGCGCTAAATATGAAATTAAAAAAAAATTGCCAAACAATTCAAAAAATTAAAAAATACAATTACGGATTCATTTCAAACCGAAATAGGTCAGAAAAGGCCGAGAAAAACGGAAAATAAAAATTACCATCCGTTTCGTTCCATCCTGGCACTATATAGAAAAGTAAAAAAAATAGCAAAAAAATTCTAAAAATTAAAAAATACGGTTATGGATTCATTTCAAGCCAAAATATATTGGAAAAGGACGAGATAGAGAGAAAATAAAAATTATCGTTTTGTTCCGTTCCTACCCGACACGAAATAGAAAATTCCAAAACAATAGCAAAAAAATTCAAAAAATTAAAAAATACAATTACGGATTCATTTCAAACCGAAATAGGTCGGAAAAGGCCAAGAAAAACGGAAAATAAAAATTACCATCCATTTCGTTCCATCCTGGCACTAAATAGAAAATTGAAAAAAATAGCAAAAAAATTCAAAAAATTAAAAAATATGGTTATGGATTCATTTCGAGCCAAAATAGGTCGGAAAAGGCCGAGAAAAACAGAAAATAAAAATTATCGTTCCGTTTCTTTCCTACCAGGAACTATATAGAAAATTCAAACAAAATAGCAAAAAAATTAAAAAATACAATTGTGGCTTCATTTCAATCCAAAATAGGTCGGACAAGGCCGAGAAAAACAGAAAAAAAAATTATTTTTCTGTTTCGTTCCTACCCGGCGCTAAATATGAAATTCAAAAAAAATAGCAAAAAAATTAAAAAAATTAAAAAATACCATTATGGATTCATTTCAAGCCAAAATAAGTTGGAAAAGGATGAGATAGAGAGAAAATAAAAATTATAATTCCGTTCCATTCCTACCCGACGCATAAAAGAAAATTCAAGAAAAATAGTAAAAAAATTCAAACATTTAAAAATACGGTTATGGATTCATTTCAAGCCAAAATAGGTTGGAAAATGATGAGATAGAGAGAAAATAAAAGTTATCGTTCCGTTCCGTTCCTACCCGACACGAAATAGAAAATTCCAAAACAATAGCAAAAAAATTCAAAAATACCATTACGGGTACATTTCAAGCCAAAAGAGGTCGGAAAAGGCCGAGAAAAACAGAAAATAAAAATTATCGTTCCGATTCATTCCTACCAGGAACTAAATAGAAAATTCAAACAAAACAGCAAAAAAATTCAAAAAATTAAAAAATACAATTATGGCTTCATTTCAATCAAAAATAGGTCGGAAAAGGCTGAGAAAAACAGAAAATGAAAATTATAGTTCCGTTTCGTCCTTACCCGGCGCTAAATACGAAATTCAAAAAAAATAGCAAAAAAATTCAAAAAATTAAAAAATACCATTATGGATTCATTTCAAGCCAAAATAAGTTGGAAAAGGATGAGAAAGAGAAAATAAAAATTATAATTCCGTTCCGTTCCTACCCGACGCATAAAAGAAAATTCAAGAAAAATAGCAAAAAAATTCAAACATTTAAAAATACGGTTATGGATTCATTTCAAGCCAAAATAGGTTGGAAAATGATGAGATAGAGAGAAAATAAAAGTTATAGTTCCGTTCCATTCCTACCCGACACGAAATAGAAAATTCCAAAACAATAGCAAAAAAATTCAAAAAATTAAAAAATACAATTACGGATTCATTTCAAGCAAAAATAGGACGGAAAAGGCCGAGAAAAACAGAAAATAAAAATTATCGTTCCGTTTCGTTCCTACCAGGCACTAAGTAGAAAATTCAAACAAAACAGTAAAAAAATTCAAAAAATTAAAAAATACAATTATGGCTTCATTTCAATCAAAAATAGGTCGGAAAAGGCTGAGAAAAACAGAAAATGAAAATTATCGTTCCGTTTCGTTCGTACCCGGCGCTAAATACGAAATTCAAAAAAAATAGCAAAAAAATTAAAAAAATTAAAAAATACCATTATGGATTCATTTCAAGCCAAAATAAGTTGGAAAAGGATGAGAAAGAGAGAAAATAAAAATTTTAATTCCGTTCCGTTCCTACCCGACGCATAATAGAAAATTCAAGAAAAATAGCAAAAAAATTCAAAAAATTTAAAAATATGGTTATGGATTCATTTCAAGCAAAAATAGGCTGGAAAATGATGAAATAGAGAGAAAATAAAATTTTTCGTTCCGTTCCGTTCCTACCCGACACGAAATAGAAAATTCCAAAACAATAGCAAAAAAATTCAAAAATTTCAAAAATACCATTACGGGTACATTTCAAGCCAAAAGAGGTCGGAAAAGGCCGAGAAAAAGAGAAAATAAAAATTTTCGTTCCGTTTCGTTACTGCCCGGCACTAAATAAAAAATTCAGAAAATTAAAAAATACCATAATAGATTCATTTCGCACCAAAATAGGTCGGAAAAGGCCGAGAAAAACAGAAAATAAAAATTATCGTTCCGTTTCGTTCCTACCAGGCACTAAGTAGAAAATTCAAACAAAACAGCAAAAAAATTCAAAAAATTAAAAAATACAATTATGGCTTCATTTCAATCAAAAATAGGTCGGAAAAGGCTGAGAAAAACAGAAAATGAAAATTATCGTTCCGTTTCGTTCCTACCCGGCGCTAAATATGAAATTAAAAAAAAATTGCCAAACAATTCAAAAAATTAAAAAATACAATTACGGATTCATTTCAAACCGAAATAGGTCAGAAAAGGCCGAGAAAAACGGAAAATAAAAATTACCATCCGTTTCGTTCCATCCTGGCACTATATAGAAAAGTAAAAAAAATAGCAAAAAAATTCTAAAAATTAAAAAATACGGTTATGGATTCATTTCAAGCCAAAATATATTGGAAAAGGATGAGATAGAGAGAAAATAAAAATTATCGTTTTGTTCCGTTCCTACCCGACACGAAATAGAAAATTCCAAAACAATAGCAAAAAAATTCAAAAAATTAAAAAATACAATTACGGATTCATTTCAAACCGAAATAGGTCGGAAAAGGCCAAGAAAAACGGAAAATAAAAATTACCATCCATTTCGTTCCATCCTGGCACTAAATAGAAAATTGAAAAAAATAGCAAAAAAATTCAAAAAATTAAAAAATATGGTTATGGATTCATTTCGAGCCAAAATAGGTCGGAAAAGGCCGAGAAAAACAGAAAATAAAAATTATCGTTCCGTTTCTTTCCTACCAGGAACTATATAGAAAATTCAAACAAAATAGCAAAAAAATTAAAAAATACAATTGTGGCTTCATTTCAATCCAAAATAGGTCGGACAAGGCCGAGAAAAACAGAAAATAAAAATTATTTTTCTGTTTCGTTCCTACCCGGCGCTAAATATGAAATTCAAAAAAAATAGCAAAAAAATTAAAAAAATTAAAAAATACCATTATGGATTCATTTCAAGCCAAAATAAGTTGGAAAAGGATGAGATAGAGAGAAAATAAAAATTATAATTCCGTTCCATTCCTACCCGACGCATAAAAGAAAATTCAAGAAAAATAGTAAAAAAATTCAAACATTTAAAAATACGGTTATGGATTCATTTCAAGCCAAAATAGGTTGGAAAATGATGAGATAGAGAGAAAATAAAAGTTATCGTTCCGTTCCGTTCCTACCCGACACGAAATAGAAAATTCCAAAACAATAGCAAAAAAATTCAAAAATACCATTACGGGTACATTTCAAGCCAAAAGAGGTCGGAAAAGGCCGAGAAAAACAGAAAATAAAAATTATCGTTCCGATTCATTCCTACCAGGAACTAAATAGAAAATTCAAACAAAACAGCAAAAAAATTCAAAAAATTAAAAAATACAATTATGGCTTCATTTCAATCAAAAATAGGTCGGAAAAGGCTGAGAAAAACAGAAAATGAAAATTATCGTTCCGTTTCGTCCTTACCCGGCGCTAAATACGAAATTCAAAAAAAATAGCAAAAAAATTCAAAAAATTAAAAAATACCATTATGGATTCATTTCAAGCCAAAATAAGTTGGAAAAGGATGAGAAAGAGAAAATAAAAATTATAATTCCGTTCCGTTCCTACCCGACGCATAAAAGAAAATTCAAGAAAAATAGCAAAAAAATTCAAACATTTAAAAATACGGTTATGGATTCATTTCAAGCCAAAATAGGTTGGAAAATGATGAGATAGAGAGAAAATAAAAGTTATAGTTCCGTTCCATTCCTACCCGACACGAAATAGAAAATTCCAAAACAATAGCAAAAAAATTCAAAAAATTAAAAAATACAATTACGGATTCATTTCAAGCAAAAATAGGACGGAAAAGGTCGAGAAAAACAGAAAATAAAAATTATCGTTCCGTTTCGTTCCTACCAGGCACTAAGTAGAAAATTCAAACAAAACAGTAAAAAAATTCAAAAAATTAAAAAATACAATTATGGCTTCATTTCAATCAAAAATAGGTCGGAAAAGGCTGAGAAAAACAGAAAATGAAAATTATCGTTCCGTTTCGTTCGTACCCGGCGCTAAATACGAAATTCAAAAAAAATAGCAAAAAAATTAAAAAAATTAAAAAATACCATTATGGATTCATTTCAAGCCAAAATAAGTTGGAAAAGGATGAGAAAGAGAGAAAATAAAAATTTTAATTCCGTTCCGTTCCTACCCGACGCATAATAGAAAATTCCAAAACAATAGCAAAAAAATTCAAAAATACCATTACGGGTACATTTCAAGCCAAAAGAGGTCGGAAAAGGCCGAGAAAAACAGAAAATAAAAATTATCGTTCCGTTTCATTCCTACCAGGAACTAAATAGAAAATTCAAACAAAACAGCAAAAAAATTCAAAAAATTAAAAAATACAATTATGGCTTCATTTCAATCAAAAATAGGTCGGAAAAGGCTGAGAAAAACAGAAAATGAAAATTATTGTTCCGTTTCGTCCTTACCCGGCGCTAAATACGAAATTCAAAAAAAATAGCAAAAAAATTCAAAAAATTAAAAAATACCATTATGGATTCATTTCAAGCCAAAATAAGTTGGAAAAGGATGAGAAAGAGAGAAAATAAAAATTATAATTCCGTTCCGTTCCTACCCGACGCATAAAAGAAAATTCAAGAAAAATAGCAAAAAAATTCAAACAATTAAAAATACGGTTATGGATTCATTTCAAGCCAAAATAGGTTGGAAAATGATGAGATAGAGAGAAAATAAAAGTTATAGTTCCGTTCCATTCCTACCCGACACGAAATAGAAAATTCCAAAACAATAGCAAAAAAATTCAAAAAATTAAAAAATACAATTACGGATTCATTTCAAGCAAAAATAGGACGGAAAAGGTCGAGAAAAACAGAAAATAAAAATTATCGTTCCGTTTCGTTCCTACCAGGCACTAAGTAGAAAATTCAAACAAAACAGTAAAAAAATTCAAAAAATTAAAAAATACAATTATGGCTTCATTTCAATCAAAAATAGGTCGGAAAAGGCTGAGAAAAACAGAAAATGAAAATTATCGTTCCGTTTCGTTCGTACCCGGCGCTAAATACGAAATTCAAAAAAAATAGCAAAAAAATTAAAAAAATTAAAAAATACCATTATGGATTCATTTCAAGCCAAAATAAGTTGGAAAAGGATGAGAAAGAGAGAAAATAAAAATTTTAATTCCGTTCCGTTCCTACCCGACGCATAATAGAAAATTCAAGAAAAATAGCAAAAAAATTCAAAAAATTTAAAAATACGGTTATGGATTCATTTCAAGCAAAAATAGGTTGGAAAATGATGAAATAGAGAGAAAATAAAATTTGTCGTTCCGTTCCGTTCATACCCGACACGAAATAGAAAATTCCAAAACAATAGCAAAAAAATTCAAAAAATTCAAAAATACCATTACGGGTACATTTCAAGCCAAAAGAGGTCGGAAAAGGCCGAGAAAAAGAGAAAATAAAAATTTTCGTTCCGTTTCGTTACTGCCCGGCACTAAATAAAAAATTCAAACAAAATAGCAAAAAAATTCAAAAAATTAAAAAATACAATTATGGCTTCATTTCAATCCAAAATAGGTCGAACAAGGCCGAGAAAAACAGAAAATAAAAATTATTGTTCTGTTTCGTTCCTACCCGGCGCTAAATATGAAATTCAAAAAAAATAGCAAAAAAATTCAAAAAATTAAAAAATACCATTATGGATTCATTTCAAGCCAAAATAAGTTGGAGAAGGATGAGAAAGAGAGAAAATAAAAATTATAATTCCGTTCCGTTCCGACCCGACGCATAAAATAAAATTCAAGAAAAATAGCAAAAAAATTCAAACATTTAAAAATACGGTTATGGATTCATTTCAAGCAAAAATAGGTTGGAAAATGATGAAATAGAGAGAAAATAAAATTTGTCGTTCCGTTCCGTTCCTACCCGACACGAAATAGAAAATTCCAAAACAATAGCAAAAAAATTCAAAAAATTCAAAAATACCATTACAGGTACATTTCAAGCCAAAAGAGGTCGGAAAAGGCCGAGAAAAAGAGAAAATAAAAATTTTCGTTCCGTTTCGTTACTGCCCGGCACTAAATAAAAAATTCAAACAAAATAGCAAAAAAATTCAAAAAATTAAAAAATACAATTATGGCTTCATTTCAATCCAAAATAGGTCGAACAAGGCCGAGAAAAACAGAAAATAAAAATTATTGTTCTGTTTCGTTCCTACCCGGCGCTAAATATGAAATTCAAAAAAAATAGCAAAAAAATTCAAAAAATTAAAAAATACCATTATGGATTCATTTCAAGCCAAAATAAGTTGGAAAAGGATGAGAAAGAGAGAAAATAAAAATTTTAATTCCGTTCCGTTCCTACCCGACGCATAATAGAAAATTCAAGAAAAATAGCAAAAAAATTCAAAAAATTTAAAAATACGGTTATGGATTCATTTCAAGCAAAAATAGGTTGGAAAATGATGAAATAGAGAGAAAATAAAATTTGTCGTTCCGTTCCGTTCATACCCGACACGAAATAGAAAATTCCAAAACAATAGCAAAAAAATTCAAAAAATTCAAAAATACCATTACGGGTACATTTCAAGCCAAAAGAGGTCGGAAAAGGCCGAGAAAAAGAGAAAATAAAAATTTTCGTTCCGTTTCGTTACTGCCCGGCACTAAATAAAAAATTCAAACAAAATAGCAAAAAAATTCAAAAAATTAAAAAATACAATTATGGCTTCATTTCAATCCAAAATAGGTCGAACAAGGCCGAGAAAAACAGAAAATAAAAATTATTGTTCTGTTTCGTTCCTACCCGGCGCTAAATATGAAATTCAAAAAAAATAGCAAAAAAATTCAAAAAATTAAAAAATACCATTATGGATTCATTTCAAGCCAAAATAAGTTGGAAAACGATGAGAAAGAGAGAAAATAAAAATTATAATTCCGTTCCGTTCCTACCCAACGCATAAAAGAAAATTCAAGAAAAATAGCAAAAAAATTCAAACATTTAAAAATACGGTTATGGATTCATTTCAAGCCAAAATAGGTTGGAAAATGATGAGATAGAGAGAAAATAAAAGTTATAGTTCCGTTCCATTCCTACCCGACACGAAATAGAAAATTCCAAAACAATAGCAAAAAAATTCAAAAAATTAAAAAATACAATTACGGATTCATTTCAAGCAAAAATAGGACGGAAAAGGCCGAGAAAAACAGAAAATAAAAATTATCGTTCCGTTTCGTTCCTACCAGGCACTAAGTAGAAAATTCAAACAAAACAGCAAAAAAATTAAAAAAATTAAAAAATACAATTATGGCTTCATTTCAATCAAAAATAGGTCGGAAAAGGCTGAGAAAAACAGAAAATGAAAATTATCGTTCCGTTTCGTTCCTACCCGGCGCTAAATATGAAATTAAAAAAAAATTGCCAAACAATTCAAAAAATTAAAAAATACAATTACGGATTCATTTCAAACCGAAATAGGTCAGAAAAGGCCGAGAAAAACGGAAAATAAAAATTACCATCCGTTTCGTTCCATCCTGGCACTATATAGAAAAGTAAAAAAAATAGCAAAAAAATTCTAAAAATTAAAAAATACGGTTATGGATTCATTTCAAGCCAAAATATATTGGAAAAGGACGAGATAGAGAGAAAATAAAAATTATCGTTTTGTTCCGTTCCTACCCGACACGAAATAGAAAATTCCAAAACAATAGCAAAAAAATTCAAAAAATTAAAAAATACAATTACGGATTCATTTCAAACCGAAATAGGTCGGAAAAGGCCAAGAAAAACGGAAAATAAAAATTACCATCCATTTCGTTCCATCCTGGCACTAAATAGAAAATTGAAAAAAATAGCAAAAAAATTCAAAAAATTAAAAAATATGGTTATGGATTCATTTCGAGCCAAAATAGGTCGGAAAAGGCCGAGAAAAACAGAAAATAAAAATTATCGTTCCGTTTCTTTCCTACCAGGAACTATATAGAAAATTCAAACAAAATAGCAAAAAAATTAAAAAATACAATTGTGGCTTCATTTCAATCCAAAATAGGTCGGACAAGGCCGAGAAAAACAGAAAAAAAAATTATTTTTCTGTTTCGTTCCTACCCGGCGCTAAATATGAAATTCAAAAAAAATAGCAAAAAAATTAAAAAAATTAAAAAATACCATTATGGATTCATTTCAAGCCAAAATAAGTTGGAAAAGGATGAGATAGAGAGAAAATAAAAATTATAATTCCGTTCCATTCCTACCCGACGCATAAAAGAAAATTCAAGAAAAATAGTAAAAAAATTCAAACATTTAAAAATACGGTTATGGATTCATTTGAAGCCAAAATAGGTTGGAAAATGATGAGATAGAGAGAAAATAAAAGTTATCGTTCCGTTCCGTTCCTACCCGACACGAAATAGAAAATTCCAAAACAATAGCAAAAAAATTCAAAAATACCATTACGGGTACATTTCAAGCCAAAAGAGGTCGGAAAAGGCCGAGAAAAACAGAAAATAAAAATTATCGTTCCGATTCATTCCTACCAGGAACTAAATAGAAAATTCAAACAAAACAGCAAAAAAATTCAAAAAATTAAAAAATACAATTATGGCTTCATTTCAATCAAAAATAGGTCGGAAAAGGCTGAGAAAAACAGAAAATGAAAATTATAGTTCCGTTTCGTCCTTACCCGGCGCTAAATACGAAATTCAAAAAAAATAGCAAAAAAATTCAAAAAATTAAAAAATACCATTATGGATTCATTTCAAGCCAAAATAAGTTGGAAAAGGATGAGAAAGAGAAAATAAAAATTATAATTCCGTTCCGTTCCTACCCGACGCATAAAAGAAAATTCAAGAAAAATAGCAAAAAAATTCAAACATTTAAAAATACGGTTATGGATTCATTTCAAGCCAAAATAGGTTGGAAAATGATGAGATAGAGAGAAAATAAAAGTTATAGTTCCGTTCCATTCCTACCCGACACGAAATAGAAAATTCCAAAACAATAGCAAAAAAATTCAAAAAATTAAAAAATACAATTACGGATTCATTTCAAGCAAAAATAGGACGGAAAAGGCCGAGAAAAACAGAAAATAAAAATTATCGTTCCGTTTCGTTCCTACCAGGCACTAAGTAGAAAATTCAAACAAAACAGTAAAAAAATTCAAAAAATTAAAAAATACAATTATGGCTTCATTTCAATCAAAAATAGGTCGGAAAAGGCTGAGAAAAACAGAAAATGAAAATTATCGTTCCGTTTCGTTCGTACCCGGCGCTAAATACGAAATTCAAAAAAAATAGCAAAAAAATTAAAAAAATTAAAAAATACCATTATGGATTCATTTCAAGCCAAAATAAGTTGGAAAAGGATGAGAAAGAGAGAAAATAAAAATTTTAATTCCGTTCCGTTCCTACCCGACGCATAATAGAAAATTCAAGAAAAATAGCAAAAAAATTCAAAAAATTTAAAAATATGGTTATGGATTCATTTCAAGCAAAAATAGGCTGGAAAATGATGAAATAGAGAGAAAATAAAATTTTTCGTTCCGTTCCGTTCCTACCCGACACGAAATAGAAAATTCCAAAACAATAGCAAAAAAATTCAAAAATTTCAAAAATACCATTACGGGTACATTTCAAGCCAAAAGAGGTCGGAAAAGGCCGAGAAAAAGAGAAAATAAAAATTTTCGTTCCGTTTCGTTACTGCCCGGCACTAAATAAAAAATTCAGAAAATTAAAAAATACCATAATAGATTCATTTCGCACCAAAATAGGTCGGAAAAGGCCGAGAAAAACAGAAAATAAAAATTATCGTTCCGTTTCGTTCCTACCAGGCACTAAGTAGAAAATTCAAACAAAACAGCAAAAAAATTCAAAAAATTAAAAAATACAATTATGGCTTCATTTCAATCAAAAATAGGTCGGAAAAGGCTGAGAAAAACAGAAAATGAAAATTATCGTTCCGTTTCGTTCCTACCCGGCGCTAAATACGAAATTCAAAAAAAATAGCAAAAAAATTAAAAAAATTAAAAAATAACATTATGGATTCATTTCAAGCCAAAATAAGTTGGAAAAGGATGAGAAAGAGAGAAAATAAAAATTTTAATTCCGTTCCGTTCCTACCCGACGCATAATAGAAAATTCAAGAAAAATAGCAAAAAAATTCAAAAAATTTAAAAATATGTTTATGGATTCATTTCAAGCAAAAATAGGCTGGAAAATGATGAAATAGAGAGAAAATAAAATTTTTCGTTCCGTTCCGTTCCTACCCGACACGAAATAGAAAATTCCAAAACAATAGCAAAAAAATTCAAAAATTTCAAAAATACCATTACGGGTACATTTCAAGCCAAAAGAGGTCGGAAAAGGCCGAGAAAAAGAGAAAATAAAAATTTTCGTTCCGTTTCGTTACTGCCCGGCACTAAATAAAAAATTCAGAAAATTAAAAAATACCATAATAGATTCATTTCGCACCAAAATAGGTCGGAAAAGGCCGAGAAAAACAGAAAATAAGAATTATCGTTCCGTTTCGTTCCTACCAGGCACTAAGTAGAAAATTCAAACAAAACAGCAAAAAAATTCAAAAAATTAAAAAATACAATTATGGCTTCATTTCAATCAAAAATAGGTCGGAAAAGGCTGAGAAAAACAGAAAATGAAAATTATCGTTCCGTTTCGTTCCTACCCGGCGCTAAATACGAAATTCAAAAAAAATAGCAAAAAAATTAAAAAAATTAAAAAATAACATTATGGATTCATTTCAAGCCAAAATAAGTTGGAAAAGGATGAGAAAGAGAGAAAATAAAAATTTTAATTCCGTTCCGTTCCTACCCGACGCATAATAGAAAATTCAAGAAAAATAGCAAAAAAATTCAAAAAATTTAAAAATATGGTTATGGATTCATTTCAAGCAAAAATAGGCTGGAAAATGATGAAATAGAGAGAAAATAAAATTTTTCGTTCCGTTCCGTTCCTACCCGACACGAAATAGAAAATTCCAAAACAATAGCAAAAAAATTCAAAAAATTCAAAAATACCATTACGGGTACATTTCAAGCCAAAAGAGGTCGGAAAAGGCCGAGAAAAAGAGAAAATAAAAATTTTCGTTCCGTTTCGTTACTGCCCGGCACTAAATAAAAAATTCAGAAAATTAAAAAATACCATAATAGATTCATTTCGCACCAAAATAGGTCGGAAAAGGCCGAGAAAAACAGAAAATAAAAATTATCGTTCCGTTTCATTCCTACCAGGAACTAAATAGAAAATTCAAGAAAATAGCAAAAAAAATAAAAAAATACAATTATGGCTTAATTTCAATCAAAAATAGGTCGGCAAAGGCTGAGAAAAACAGAAAATAAAAATTATCGTTCCGTTTCGTTCCTACCCGGCGCTAAATATGAAATTAAAAAAAAATTGCCAAACAATTCAAAAAATTAAAAAATACAATTACGGATTCATTTCAAACCGAAATAGGACAGAAAAGGCCGAGAAAAACGGAAAATAAAAATTACCATCCGTTTCGTTCCATCCTGGCACTATATAGAAAAGTAAAAAAAAATAGCAAAAAAATTCTAAAAATTAAAAAATACGGTTATGGATTCATTTCAAGCCAAAATATATTGGAAAAGGATGAGATAGAGAGAAAATAAAAATTATCGTTTTGTTCCGTTCCTACCCGACACGAAATAGAAAATTCCAAAACAATAGCAAAAAAATTCAAAAAATTAGAAAATACAATTACGGATTCATTTCAAACCGAAATAGGTCGGAAAAGGCCAAGAAAAACGGAAAATAAAAATTACCATCCGTTTCGTTCCATCCTGGCACTAAATAGAAAATTGAAAAAAATAGCAAAAAAATTCAAAAAATTAAAAAATATGGTTATGGATTCATTTCGAGCCAAAATAGGTCGGAAAAGGCCGAGAAAAACAGAAAATAAAAATTATCGTTCCGTTTCGTTCCTACCAGGAACTATATAGAAAATTCAAACAAAATAGAAAAAAAATTAAAAAATACAATTGTGGCTTCATTTCAATCCAAAATAGGTCGGACAAGGCCGAGAAAAACAGAAAATAAAAATTATTATTCTGTTTCGTTCCTACCCGGCGCTAAATATGAAATTCAAAAAAAATAGCAAAAAAATTAAAAAAATTAAAAAATACTATTATGGATTCATTTCAAGCCAAAATAAGTTGGAAAAGGATGAGATAGAGAGAAAATAAAAATTATAATTCCGTTCCTTTCCTACCCGACGCATAAAAGAAAATTCAAGAAAAATAGTAAAAAAATTCAAACATTTAAAAATACGGTTATGGATTCATTTCAAGCAAAAATAGGCTGGAAAATGATGAAATAGAGAGAAAATAAAATTTTTCGTTCCGTTCCGTTCCTACCCGACACGAAATAGAAAATTCCAAAACAATAGCAAAAAAATTCAAAAAATTCAAAAATACCATTACGGGTACATTTCAAGCCAAAAGAGGTCGGAAAAGGCCGAGAAAAAGAGAAAATAAAAATTTTCGTTCCGTTTCGTTACTGCCCGGCACTAAATAAAAAATTCAGAAAATTAAAAAATACCATAATAGATTCATTTCGCACCAAAATAGGTCGGAAAAGGCCGAGAAAAACAGAAAATAAAAATTATCGTTCCGTTTCATTCCTACCAGGAACTAAATAGAAAATTCAAGAAAATAGCAAAAAAAATAAAAAAATACAATTATGGCTTAATTTCAATCAAAAATAGGTCGGCAAAGGCTGAGAAAAACAGAAAATAAAAATTATCGTTCCGTTTCGTTCCTACCCGGCGCTAAATATGAAATTAAAAAAAAATTGCCAAACAATTCAAAAAATTAAAAAATACAATTACGGATTCATTTCAAACCGAAATAGGTCAGAAAAGGCCGAGAAAAACGGAAAATAAAAATTACCATCCGTTTCGTTCCATCCTGGCACTATATAGAAAAGTAAAAAAAAATAGCAAAAAAATTCTAAAAATTAAAAAATACGGTTATGGATTCATTTCAAGCCAAAATATATTGGAAAAGGATGAGATAGAGAGAAAATAAAAATTATCGTTTTGTTCCGTTCCTACCCGACACGAAATAGAAAATTCCAAAACAATAGCAAAAAAATTCAAAAAATTAGAAAATACAATTACGGATTCATTTCAAACCGAAATAGGTCGGAAAAGGCCAAGAAAAACGGAAAATAAAAATTACCATCCGTTTCGTTCCATCCTGGCACTAAATAGAAAATTGAAAAAAATAGCAAAAAAATTCAAAAAATTAAAAAATATGGTTATGGATTCATTTCGAGCCAAAATAGGTCGGAAAAGGCCGAGAAAAACAGAAAATAAAAATTATCGTTCCGTTTCGTTCCTACCAGGAACTATATAGAAAATTCAAACAAAATAGAAAAAAAATTAAAAAATACAATTGTGGCTTCATTTCAATCCAAAATAGGTCGGACAAGGCCGAGAAAAACAGAAAATAAAAATTATTATTCTGTTTCGTTCCTACCCGGCGCTAAATATGAAATTCAAAAAAAATAACAAAAAAATTAAAAAAATTAAAAAATACTATTATGGATTCATTTCAAGCCAAAATAAGTTGGAAAAGGATGAGATAGAGAGAAAATAAAAATTATAATTCCGTTCCTTTCCTACCCGACGCATAAAAGAAAATTCAAGAAAAATAGTAAAAAAATTCAAACATTTAAAAATACGGTTATGGATTCATTTCAAGCAAAAATAGGCTGGAAAATGATGAAATAGAGAGAAAATAAAATTTTTCGTTCCGTTCCGTTCCTACCCGACACGAAATAGAAAATTCCAAAACAATAGCAAAAAAATTCAAAAAATTCAAAAATACCATTACGGGTACATTTCAAGCCAAAAGAGGTCGGAAAAGGCCGAGAAAAAGAGAAAATAAAAATTTTCGTTCCGTTTCGTTACTGCCCGGCACTAAATAAAAAATTCAGAAAATTAAAAAATACCATAATAGATTCATTTCGCACCAAAATAGGACGGAAAAGGCCGAGAAAAACAGAAAATAAAAATTATCGTTCCGTTTCGTTCCTACCAGGCACTAAGTAGAAAATTCAAACAAAACAGCAAAAAAATTCAAAAAATTAAAAAATACAATTATGGCTTCATTTCAATCAAAAATAGGTCGGAAAAGGCTGAGAAAAACAGAAAATGAAAATTATCGTTCCGTTTCGTTCCTACCCGGCGCTAAATACGAAATTAAAAAAAAATAGCAAAAAAATTAAAAAAATTAAAAAATAACATTATGGATTCATTTCAAGCCAAAATAAGTTGGAAAAGGATGAGAAAGAGAGAAAATAAAAAGTTTAATTCCGTTCCGTTCCTACCCGACGCATAATAGAAAATTCAAGAAAAATAGCAAAAAAATTCAAAAAATTTAAAAATACGGTTATGGATTCATTTCAAGCAAAAATAGGCTGGAAAATGATGAAATAGAGAGAAAATAAAATTTTTCGTTTCGTTCCGTTCCTACCCGACACGAAATAGAAAATTCCAAAACAATAGCAAAAAAATTCAAAAAATTCAAAAATACCATTACGGGTACATTTCAAGCCAAAAGAGGTCGGAAAAGGCCGAGAAAAAGAGAAAATAAAAATTTTCGTTCCGTTTCGTTACTGCCCGGCACTAAATAAAAAATTCAGAAAATTAAAAAATACCATAATAGATTCATTTCGCACCAAAATAGGTCGGAAAAGGCCGAGAAAAACAGAAAATAAAAATTATCGTTCCGTTTCGTTCCTACCAGGAACTAAATAGAAAATTCAAGAAAATAGCAAAAAAAATAAAAAAATACAATTATGGCTTAATTTCAATCAAAAATAGGTCGGCAAAGGCTGAGAAAAACAGAAAATAAAAATTATCGTTCCGTTTCGTTCCTACCCGGCGCTAAATATGAAATTAAAAAAAAATTGCCAAACAATTCAAAAAATTAAAAAATACAATTACGGATTCCTTTCAAACCGAAATAGGTTAGAAAAGGCCGAGAAAAACGGAAAATAAAAATTACCATCCGTTTCGTTCCATCCTGGCACTATATAGAAAAGTAAAAAAAAATAGCAAAAAAATTCAAAAAATTAAAAAATACGGTTATGGATTCATTTCAAGCCAAAATATATTGGAAAAGGATGAGATAGAGAGAAAATAAAAATTATCGTTTTGTTCCGTTCCTACCCGACACGAAATAGAAAATTCCAAAACAATAGCAAAAAAATTCAAAAAATTAAAAAATACAATTACGGAATCATTTCAAACCGAAATAGGTCGGAAAAGGCCAAGAAAAACGGAAAATAAAAATTACCATCCGTTTCGTTCCATCCTGGCACTAAATAGAAAATTGAAAAAAATAGCAAAAAAATTCAAAAAATTAAAAAATATGGTTATGGATTCATTTCGAGCCAAAATAGGTCGGAAAAGGCCGAGAAAAACAGAAAATAAAAATTATCGTTCCGTTTCGTTCCTACCAGGAACTATATAGAAAATCAAACAAAATAGCAAAAAAATTAAAAAATACAATTGTGGCTTCATTTCAATCCAAAATAGGTCGGACAAGGCCGAGAAAAACAGAAAATAAAAATTATTATTCTGTTTCGTTCCTACCCGGCGCTAAATATGAAATTCAAAAAAAATAGCAAAAAAATTAAAAAAATTAAAAAATACTATTATGGATTCATTTCAAGCCAAAATAAGTTGGAAAAGGATGAGATAGAGAGAAAATAAAAATTATAATTCCGTTCCATTCCTACCCGACGCATAAAAGAAAATTCAAGAAAAATAGTAAAAAAATTCAAACATTTAAAAATACGGTTATGGATTCATTTCAAGCAAAAATAGGCTGGAAAATGATGAAATAGAGAGAAAATAAAATTTTTCGTTCCGTTCCGTTCCTACCCGACACGAAATAGAAAATTCCAAAACAATAGCAAAAAAATTCAAAAAATTCAAAAATACCATTACGGGTACATTTCAAGCCAAAAGAGGTCGGAAAAGGCCGAGAAAAAGAGAAAATAAAAATTTTCGTTCCGTTTCGTTACTGCCCGGCACTAAATAAAAAATTCAGAAAATTAAAAAATACCATAATAGATTCATTTCGCACCAAAATAGGTCGGAAAAGGCCGAGAAAAACAGAAAATAAAAATTATCGTTCCGTTTCGTTCCTACCAGGCACTAAGTAGAAAATTCAAACAAAACAGCAAAAAAATTCAAAAAATTAAAAAATACAATTATGGCTTCATTTCAATCAAAAATAGGTCGGACAAGGCCGAGAAAAACAGAAAATAAAAATTATTATTCTGTTTCGTTCCTACCTGGCGCTAAATATGAAATTCAAAAAAAATAGAAAAAAAATTAAAAAAATTAAAAAATACTATTATGGATTCATTTCAAGCCAAAATAAGTTGGAAAAGGATGAGATAGAGAGAAAATAAAAATTATAATTCCGTTCCTTTCCTACCCGACGCATAAAAGAAAATTCAAGAAAAATAGTAAAAAAATTCAAACATTTAAAAATACGGTTATGGATTCATTTCAAGCAAAAATAGGCTGGAAAATGATGAAATAGAGAGAAAATAAAATTTTTCGTTCCGTTCCGTTCCTACCCGACACGAAATAGAAAATTCCAAAACAATAGCAAAAAAATTCAAAAAATTCAAAAATACCATTACGGGTACATTTCAAGCCAAAAGAGGTCGGAAAAGGCCGAGAAAAAGAGAAAATAAAAATTTTCGTTCCGTTTCGTTACTGCCCGGCACTAAATAAAAAATTCAGAAAATTAAAAAATACCATAATAGATTCATTTCGCACCAAAATAGGTCGGAAAAGGCCGAGAAAAACAGAAAATAAAAATTATCGTTCCGTTTCGTTCCTACCAGGCACTAAGTAGAAAATTCAAACAAAACAGCAAAAAAATTCAAAAAATTAAAAAATACAATTATGGCTTCATTTCAATCAAAAATAGGTCGGAAAAGGCTGAGAAAAACAGAAAATGAAAATTATCGTTCCGTTTCGTTCCTACCCGGCGCTAAATACGAAATTCAAAAAAAATAGCAAAAAAATTAAAAAAATTAAAAAATAACATTATGGATTCATTTCAAGCCAAAATAAGTTGGAAAAGGATGAGAAAGAGAGAAAATAAAAAGTTTAATTCCGTTCCGTTCCTACCCGACGCATAATAGAAAATTCAAGAAAAATAGCAAAAAATTTCAAAAAATTTAAAAATACGGTTATGGATTCATTTCAAGCAAAAATAGGCTGGAAAATGATGAAATAGAGAGAAAATAAAATTTTTCGTTCCGTTCCGTTCCTACCCGACACGAAATAGAAAATTCCAAAACAATAGCAAAAAAATTCAAAAAATTCAAAAATACCATTACGGGTACATTTCAAGCCAAAAGAGGTCGGAAAAGGCCGAGAAAAAGAGAAAATAAAAATTTTCGTTCCGTTTCGTTACTGCCCGGCACTAAATAAAAAATTCAGAAAATTAAAAAATACCATAATAGATTCATTTCGCACCAAAATAGGTCGGAAAAGGCCGAGAAAAACAGAAAATAAAAATTATCGTTCCGTTTCGTTCCTACCAGGCACTAAGTAGAAAATTCAAACAAAACAGCAAAAAAATTCAAAAAATTAAAAAATACAATTATGGCTTCATTTCAATCAAAAATAGGTCGGAAAAGGCTGAGAAAAACAGAAAATGAAAATTATCGTTCCGTTTCGTTCCTACCCGGCGCTAAATACGAAATTAAAAAAAAATAGCAAAAAAATTAAAAAAATTAAAAAATAACATTATGGATTCATTTCAAGCCAAAATAAGTTGGAAAAGGATGAGAAAGAGAGAAAATAAAAAGTTTAATTCCGTTCCGTTCCTACCCGACGCATAATAGAAAATTCAAGAAAAATAGCAAAAAAATTCAAAAAATTTAAAAATACGGTTATGGATTCATTTCAAGCAAAAATAGGCTGGAAAATGATGAAATAGAGAGAAAATAAAATTTTTCGTTCCGTTCCGTTCCTACCCGACACGAAATAGAAAATTCCAAAACAATAGCAAAAAAATTCAAAAAATTCAAAAATACCATTACGGGTACATTTCAAGCCAAAAGAGGTCGGAAAAGGCCGAGAAAAAGAGAAAATAAAAATTTTCGTTCCGTTTCGTTACTGCCCGGCACTAAATAAAAAATTCAGAAAATTAAAAAATACCATAATAGATTCATTTCGCACCAAAATAGGTCGGAAAAGGCCGAGAAAAACAGAAAATAAAAATTATCGTTCCGTTTCGTTCCTACCAGGAACTAAATAGAAAATTCAAGAAAATAGCAAAAAAAATAAAAAAATACAATTATGGCTTAATTTCAATCAAAAATAGGTCGGCAAAGGCTGAGAAAAACAGAAAATAAAAATTATCGTTCCGTTTCGTTCCTACCCGGCGCTAAATATGAAATTAAAAAAAAATTGCCAAACAATTCAAAAAATTAAAAAATACAATTACGGATTCCTTTCAAACCGAAATAGGTTAGAAAAGGCCGAGAAAAACGGAAAATAAAAATTACCATCCGTTTCGTTCCATCCTGGCACTATATAGAAAAGTAAAAAAAAATAGCAAAAAAATTCAAAAAATTAAAAAATACGGTTATGGATTCATTTCAAGCCAAAATATATTGGAAAAGGATGAGATAGAGAGAAAATAAAGATTATCGTTTTGTTCCGTTCCTACCCGACACGAAATAGAAAATTCCAAAACAATAGCAAAAAAATTCAAAAAATTAAAAAATACAATTACGGAATCATTTCAAACCGAAATAGGTCGGAAAAGGCCAAGAAAAACGGAAAATAAAAATTACCATCCGTTTCGTTCCATCCTGGCACTACATAGAAAATTGAAAAAAATAGCAAAAAAATTCAAAAAATTAAAAAATATGGTTATGGATTCATTTCGAGCCAAAATAGGTCGGAAAAGGCCGAGAAAAACAGAAAATAAAAATTATCGTTCCGTTTCGTTCCTACCAGGAACTATATAGAAAATCAAACAAAATAGCAAAAAAATTAAAAAATACAATTGTGGCTTCATTTCAATCCAAAATAGGTCGGACAAGGCCGAGAAAAACAGAAAATAAAAATTATTATTCTGTTTCGTTCCTACCCGGCGCTAAATATGAAATTCAAAAAAAATAGCAAAAAAATTAAAAAAATTAAAAAATACTATTATGGATTCATTTCAAGCCAAAATAAGTTGGAAAAGGATGAGATAGAGAGAAAATAAAAATTATAATTCCGTTCCATTCCTACCCGACGCATAAAAGAAAATTCAAGAAAAATAGTAAAAAAATTCAAACATTTAAAAATACGGTTATGGATTCATTTCAAGCAAAAATAGGCTGGAAAATGATGAAATAGAGAGAAAATAAAATTTTTCGTTCCGTTCCGTTCCTACCCGACACGAAATAGAAAATTCCAAAACAATAGCAAAAAAATTCAAAAAATTCAAAAATACCATTACGGGTACATTTCAAGCCAAAAGAGGTCGGAAAAGGCCGAGAAAAAGAGAAAATAAAAATTTTCGTTCCGTTTCGTTACTGCCCGGCACTAAATAAAAAATTCAGAAAATTAAAAAATACCATAATAGATTCATTTCGCACCAAAATAGGTCGGAAAAGGCCGAGAAAAACAGAAAATAAAAATTATCGTTCCGTTTCGTTCCTACCAGGCACTAAGTAGAAAATTCAAACAAAACAGCAAAAAAATTCAAAAAATTAAAAAATACAATTATGGCTTCATTTCAATCAAAAATAGGTCGGACAAGGCCGAGAAAAACAGAAAATAAAAATTATTATTCTGTTTCGTTCCTACCTGGCGCTAAATATGAAATTCAAAAAAAATAGAAAAAAAATTAAAAAAATTAAAAAATACTATTATGGATTCATTTCAAGCCAAAATAAGTTGGAAAAGGATGAGATAGAGAGAAAATAAAAATTATAATTCCGTTCCTTTCCTACCCGACGCATAAAAGAAAATTCAAGAAAAATAGTAAAAAAATTCAAACATTTAAAAATACGGTTATGGATTCATTTCAAGCAAAAATAGGCTGGAAAATGATGAAATAGAGAGAAAATAAAATTTTTCGTTCCGTTCCGTTCCTACCCGACACGAAATAGAAAATTCCAAAACAATAGCAAAAAAATTCAAAAAATTCAAAAATACCATTACGGGTACATTTCAAGCCAAAAGAGGTCGGAAAAGGCCGAGAAAAAGAGAAAATAAAAATTTTCGTTCCGTTTCGTTACTGCCCGGCACTAAATAAAAAATTCAGAAAATTAAAAAATACCATAATAGATTCATTTCGCACCAAAATAGGTCGGAAAAGGCCGAGAAAAACAGAAAATAAAAATTATCGTTCCGTTTCGTTCCTACCAGGCACTAAGTAGAAAATTCAAACAAAACAGCAAAAAAATTCAAAAAATTAAAAAATACAATTATGGCTTCATTTCAATCAAAAATAGGTCGGAAAAGGCTGAGAAAAACAGAAAATGAAAATTATCGTTCCGTTTCGTTCCTACCCGGCGCTAAATACGAAATTCAAAAAAAATAGCAAAAAAATTAAAAAAATTAAAAAATAACATTATGGATTCATTTCAAGCCAAAATAAGTTGGAAAAGGATGAGAAAGAGAGAAAATAAAAAGTTTAATTCCGTTCCGTTCCTACCCGACGCATAATAGAAAATTCAAGAAAAATAGCAAAAAATTTCAAAAAATTTAAAAATACGGTTATGGATTCATTTCAAGCAAAAATAGGCTGGAAAATGATGAAATAGAGAGAAAATAAAATTTTTCGTTCCGTTCCGTTCCTACCCGACACGAAATAGAAAATTCCAAAACAATAGCAAAAAAATTCAAAAATACCATTACGGGTACATTTCAAGCCAAAAGAGGTCGGAAAAGGCCGAGAAAAACAGAAAATAAAAATTATCGTTCCGTTTCGTTCCTACCAGGCACTAAGTAGAAAATTCAAACAAAACAGCAAAAAAATTCAAAAAATTAAAAAATACAATTATGGCTTCATTTCAATCAAAAATAGGTCGGAAAAGGCTGAGAAAAACAGAAAATGAAAATTATCGTTCCGTTTCGTTCCTACCCGGCGCTAAATACGAAATTCAAAAAAAATAGCAAAAAAATTCAAAAAATCTAAAAATACCATTATGGATTCATTTCAAGCCAAAATAAGTTGGAAAATGATGAGAAAGAGAGAAAATAAAAATTTTAATTCCGTTCCGTTCCTACCCGACACATAATAGAAAATTCAAGAAAAATAGCAAAAAAATTCAAAAAATTTAAAAATACGGTTATGGATTCATTTCAAGCAAAAATAGGTTGGAAAATGATGAAATAGAGAGAAAATAAAATTTTTCGTTCAGTTCCGTTCCTACCCGACACGAAATAGAAAATTCCAAAACAATAGCAAAAAAATTCAAAAAATTCAAAAATACCATTACGGGTACATTTCAAGCCAAAAGAGGGCGGAAAAGGCCGAGAAAAAGAGAAAATAAAAATTTTCGTTCCGTTTTGTTACTGCCTGGCACTAAATAAAAAATTCAGAAAATTAAAAAAAACCATAATAGATTCATTTCGCACCAAAATAGGTCGGAAAAGGCCGAGAAAAACAGAAAATAAAAATTATCGTTCCGTTTCGTTCCTACCAGGAACTAAATAGAAAATTCAAGAAAATAGCAAAAAAAATAAAAAAATACAATTATTGCTTAATTTCAATCAAAAATAGGTCGGAAAAGGCCGAGAAAAACAGAAAATAAAAATTATCGTTCCGTTTCGTTCCTACCAGGAACTATATAGAAAATTCAAACAAAATAGCAAAAAAATTAAAAAATACAATTGTGGCTTCATTTCAATCCAAAATAGGTCGGACAAGGCCGAGAAAAACAGAAAATAAAAATTATTATTCTGTTTCGTTCCTACCCGGCGCTAAATATGAAATTAAAAAAAAATAGCAAAAAAATGAAAAAAATGAAAAAATACTATTATGGATTCATTTCAAGCCAAAATAAGTTGGAAAAGGATGAGATAGAGAGAAAATAAAAATTATAATTCCGTTCCTTTCCTACCCGACGCATAAAAGAAAATTCAAGAAAAATAGTAAAAAAATTCAAACATTTAAAAATACGGTTATGGATTCATTTCAAGCAAAAATAGGCTGGAAAATGATGAAATAGAGAGAAAATAAAATTTTTCGTTCCGTTCCGTTCCTACCCGACACGAAATAGAAAATTCCAAAACAATAGCAAAAAAATTCAAAAAATTCAAAAATACCATTACGGGTACATTTCAAGCCAAAAGAGGTCGGAAAAGGCCGAGAAAAAGAGAAAATAAAAATTTTCGTTCCGTTTCGTTACTGCCCGGCACTAAATAAAAAATTCAGAAAATTAAAAAATACCATAATAGATTCATTTCGCACCAAAATAGGTCGGAAAAGGCCGAGAAAAACAGAAAATAAAAATTATCGTTCCGTTTCGTTCCTACCAGGCACTAAGTAGAAAATTCAAACAAAACAGCAAAAAAATTCAAAAAATTAAAAAATACAATTATGGCTTCATTTCAATCAAAAATAGGTCGGAAAAGGCTGAGAAAAACAGAAAATGAAAATTATCGTTCCGTTTCGTTCCTACCCGGCGCTAAATACGAAATTCAAAAAAAATAGCAAAAAAATTAAAAAAATTAAAAAATAACATTATGGATTCATTTCAAGCCAAAATAAGTTGGAAAAGGATGAGAAAGAGAGAAAATAAAAAGTTTAATTCCGTTCCGTTCCTACCCGACGCATAATAGAAAATTCAAGAAAAATAGCAAAAAATTTCAAAAAATTTAAAAATACGGTTATGGATTCATTTCAAGCAAAAATAGGCTGGAAAATGATGAAATAGAGAGAAAATAAAATTTTTCGTTCCGTTCCGTTCCTACCCGACACGAAATAGAAAATTCCAAAACAATAGCAAAAAAATTCAAAAATACCATTACGGGTACATTTCAAGCCAAAAGAGGTCGGAAAAGGCCGAGAAAAACAGAAAATAAAAATTATCGTTCCGTTTCGTTCCTACCAGGCACTAAGTAGAAAATTCAAACAAAACAGCAAAAAAATTCAAAAAATTAAAAAATACAATTATGGCTTCATTTCAATCAAAAATAGGTCGGAAAAGGCTGAGAAAAACAGAAAATGAAAATTATCGTTCCGTTTCGTTCCTACCCGGCGCTAAATACGAAATTCAAAAAAAATAGCAAAAAAATTCAAAAAATTTAAAAATACCATTATGGATTCATTTCAAGCCAAAATAAGTTGGAAAATGATGAGAAAGAGAGAAAATAAAAATTTTAATTCCGTTCCGTTCCTACCCGACACATAATAGAAAATTCAAGAAAAATAGCAAAAAAATTCAAAAAATTTAAAAATACGGTTATGGATTCATTTCAAGCAAAAATAGGTTGGAAAATGATGAAATAGAGAGAAAATAAAATTTTTCGTTCAGTTCCGTTCCTACCCGACACGAAATAGAAAATTCCAAAACAATAGCAAAAAAATTCAAAAAATTCAAAAATACCATTACGGGTACATTTCAAGCCAAAAGAGGGCGGAAAAGGCCGAGAAAAAGAGAAAATAAAAATTTTCGTTCCGTTTCGTTACTGCCTGGCACTAAATAAAAAATTCAGAAAATTAAAAAAAACCATAATAGATTCATTTCGCACCAAAATAGGTCGGAAAAGGCCGAGAAAAACAGAAAATAAAAATTATCGTTCCGTTTCGTTCCTACCAGGAACTAAATAGAAAATTCAAGAAAATAGCAAAAAAAATAAAAAAATACAATTATTGCTTAATTTCAATCAAAAATAGGTCGGAAAAGGCCGAGAAAAACAGAAAATAAAAATTATCGTTCCGTTTCGTTCCTACCAGGAACTATATAGAAAATTCAAACAAAATAGCAAAAAAATTAAAAAATACAATTGTGGCTTCATTTCAATCCAAAATAGGTCGGACAAGGCCGAGAAAAACAGAAAATAAAAATTATTATTCTGTTTCGTTCCTACCCGGCGCTAAATATGAAATTAAAAAAAAATAGCAAAAAAATGAAAAAAATGAAAAAATACTATTATGGATTCATTTCAAGCCAAAATAAGTTGGAAAAGGATGAGATAGAGAGAAAATAAAAATTATAATTCCGTTCCATTCCTACCCGACGCATAAAAGAAAATTCAAGAAAAATAGTAAAAAAATTCAAACATTTAAAAATACGGTTATGGATTCATTTCAAGCCAAAATAGGTTGGAAAATGATGAGATAGAGAGAAAATAAAAGTTATCGTTCCGTTCCGTTCCTACCCGACATGAAATAGAAAATTCCAAAACAATAGCAAAAAAATTCATAAAAATACCATTACGGGTACATTTCAAGCCAAAAGAGGTCGGAAAAGGCCGAAAAAAACAGAAAATAAAAATTATCGTTCCGTTTCATTCCTACCAGGAACTATATAGAAAATTCAAACAAAACAGCAAAAAAATTCAAAAAATTAAAAAATACAATTATGGCTTCATTTCAATCAAAAATAGGTCGGAAAAGGCTGAGAAAAACAGAAAATGAAAATTATCGTTCCGTTTCGTCCTTACCCGGCACTAAATACGAAATTCAAAAAAAATAGCAAAAAAATTCAAAAAACTAAAAAATACCATTATGGATTCATTTCAAGCCAAAATAAGTTGGAAAAGGATGAGAAAGAGAGAAAATAAAAATTATAATTCCGTTCCGTTCCTACCCGACGCATAAAAGAAAATTCAAGAAAAATAGCAAAAAAATTCAAACATTTAAAAATACGGTTGTGGATTCATTTCAAGCCAAAATAGGTTGGAAAATGATGAGATAGAGAGAAAATAAAAGTTATAGTTCCGTTCCATTCCTACCCGACACGAAATAGAAAATTCCAAAACAATAGCAAAAAAATTCAAAAAATTAAAAAATACAATTACGGATTCATTTCAAGCAAAAATAGGACGGAAAAGGCCGAGAAAAACAGAAAATAAAAATTATCGTTCCGTTTCGTTCCTACCAGGCACTAAGTAGAAAATTCAAACAAAACAGCAAAAAAATTCAAAAAATTAAAAAATACAATTATGGCTTCATTTCAATCAAAAATAGGTCGGAAAGGGCTGAGAAAAACAGAAAATGAAAATTATCGTTCCGTTTCGTTCCTACCCGGCGCTAAATACGAAATTCAAAAAAAATAGCAAAAAAATTAAAAAAATTAAAAAATACCATTATGGATTCATTTCAAGCCAAAATAAGTTGGAAAAGGATGAGAAAGAGAGAAAATAAAAAGTTTAATTCCGTTCCGTTCCTACCCGACGCATAATAGAAAATTCAAGAAACATAGCAAAAAAATTCAAAAAATTTAAAAATACGGTTATGGATTCATTTCAAGCAAAAATAGGCTGGAAAATGATGAAATAGAGAGAAAATAAAATTTTTCGTTCCGTTCCGTTCCTACCCGACACGAAATAGAAAATTCCAAAACAATAGCAAAAAAATTCAAAAAATTCAAAAATACCATTACGGGTACATTTCAAGCCAAAAGAGGTCGGAAAAGGCAGAGAAAAAGAGAAAATAAAAATTTTCGTTCCGTTTCGTTACTGCCCGGCACTAAATAAAAAATTCAGAAAATTAAAAAATACCATAATAGATTCATTTCGCACCAAAATAGGTCGGAAAAGGCCGAGAAAAACAGAAAATAAAAATTATCGTTCCGTTTCGTTCCTACCAGGAACTAAATAGAAAATTCAAGAAAATAGCAAAAAAAATAAAAAAATACAATTATGGCTTAATTTCAATCAAAAATAGGTCGGCAAAGGCTGAGAAAAACAGAAAATAAAAATTATCGTTCCGTTTCGTTCCTACCCGGCGCTAAATATGAAATTAAAAAAAAATTGCCAAACAATTCAAAAAATTAAAAAATACAATTACGGATTCATTTCAAACCGAAATAGGTCAGAAAAGGCCGAGAAAAACGGAAAATAAAAATTACCATCCGTTTCGTTCCATCCTGGCACTATATAGAAAAGTAAAAAAAAATAGCAAAAAAATTCTAAAAATTAAAAAATACGGTTATGGATTCATTTCAAGCCAAAATATATTGGAAAAGGATGAGATAGAGAGAAAATAAAAATTATCGTTTTGTTCCGTTCCTACCCGACACGAAATAGAAAATTCCAAAACAATAGCAAAAAAATTCAAAAAATTAGAAAATACAATTACGGATTCATTTCAAACCGAAATAGGTCGGAAAAGGCCAAGAAAAACGGAAAATAAAAATTACCATCCGTTTCGTTCCATCCTGGCACTAAATAGAAAATTGAAAAAAATAGCAAAAAAATTCAAAAAATTAAAAAATATGGTTATGGATTCATTTCGAGCCAAAATAGGTCGGAAAAGGCCGAGAAAAACAGAAAATAAAAATTATCGTTCCGTTTCGTTCCTACCAGGAACTATATAGAAAATTCAAACAAAATAGAAAAAAAATTAAAAAATACAATTGTGGCTTCATTTCAATCCAAAATAGGTCGGACAAGGCCGAGAAAAACAGAAAATAAAAATTATTATTCTGTTTCGTTCCTACCCGGCGCTAAATATGAAATTCAAAAAAAATAGCAAAAAAATTAAAAAAATTAAAAAATACTATTATGGATTCATTTCATGCCAAAATAAGTAGGAAAAGGATGAGATAGAGAGAAAATAAAAATTATAATTCCGTTCCTTTCCTACCCGACGCATAAAAGAAAATTCAAGAAAAATAGTAAAAAATTCAAACATTTAAAAATACGGTTATGGATTCATTTCAAGCAAAAATAGGCTGGAAAATGATGAAATAGAGAGAAAATAAAATTTTTCGTTCCGTTCCGTTCCTACCCGACACGAAATAGAAAATTCCAAAACAATAGCAAAAAAATTCAAAAAATTCAAAAATACCATTACGGGTACATTTCAAGCCAAAAGAGGTCGGAAAAGGCCGAGAAAAAGAGAAAATAAAAATTTTCGTTCCGTTTCGTTACTGCCCGGCACTAAATAAAAAATTCAGAAAATTAAAAAATACCATAATAGATTTATTTCGCACCAAAATAGGTCGGAAAAGGCCGAGAAAAACAGAAAATAAAAATTATCGTTCCGTTTCGTTCCTACCAGGCACTAAGTAGAAAATTCAAACAAAACAGCAAAAAAATTCAAAAAATTAAAAAATACAATTATGGCTTCATTTCAATCAAAAATAGGTCGGAAAAGGCTGAGAAAAACAGAAAATGAAAATTATCGTTCCGTTTCGTTCCTACCCGGCGCTAAATACGAAATTCAAAAAAAATAGCAAAAAAATTAAAAAATAACATTATGGATTCATTTCAAGCCAAAATAAGTTGGAAAAGGATGAGAAAGAGAGAAAATAAAAAGTTTAATTCCGTTCCGTTCCTACCCGACGCATAATAGAAAATTCAAGAAAAATAGCAAAAAATTTCAAAAAATTTAAAAATACGGTTATGGATTCATTTCAAGCAAAAATAGGCTGGAAAATGATGAAATAGAGAGAAAATAAAATTTTTCGTTCCGTTCCGTTCCTACCCGACACGAAATAGAAAATTCCAAAACAATAGCAAAAAAATTCAAAAAATTCAAAAATACCATTACGGGTACATTTCAAGCCAAAAGAGGTCGGAAAAGGCCGAGAAAAAGAGAAAATAAAAATTTTCGTTCCGTTTCGTTACTGCCCGGCACTAAATAAAAAATTCAGAAAATTAAAAAATACCATAATAGATTCATTTCGCACCAAAATAGGTCGGAAAAGGCCGAGAAAAACAGAAAATAAAAATTATCGTTCCGTTTCATTCCTACCAGGAACTAAATAGAAAATTCAAGAAAATAGCAAAAAAAATAAAAAAATACAATTATGGCTTAATTTCAATCAAAAATAGGTCGGCAAAGGCTGAGAAAAACAGAAAATAAAAATTATCGTTCCGTTTCGTTCCTACCCGGCGCTAAATATGAAATTAAAAAAAAATTGCCAAACAATTCAAAAAATTAAAAAATACAATTACGGATTCATTTCAAACCGAAATAGGTCAGAAAAGGCCGAGAAAAACGGAAAATAAAAATTACCATCCGTTTCGTTCCATCCTGGCACTATATAGAAAAGTAAAAAAAAATAGCAAAAAAATTCTAAAAATTAAAAAATACGGTTATGGATTCATTTCAAGCCAAAATATATTGGAAAAGGATGAGATAGAGAGAAAATAAAAATTATCGTTTTGTTCCGTTCCTACCCGACACGAAATAGAAAATTCCAAAACAATAGCAAAAAAATTCAAAAAATTAGAAAATACAATTACGGATTCATTTCAAACCGAAATAGGTCGGAAAAGGCCAAGAAAAACGGAAAATAAAAATTACCATCCGTTTCGTTCCATCCTGGCACTAAATAGAAAATTGAAAAAAATAGCAAAAAAATTCAAAAAATTAAAAAATATGGTTATGGATTCATTTCGAGCCAAAATAGGTCGGAAAAGGCCGAGAAAAACAGAAAATAAAAATTATCGTTCCGTTTCGTTCCTACCAGGAACTATATAGAAAATTCAAACAAAATAGAAAAAAAATTAAAAAATACAATTGTGGCTTCATTTCAATCCAAAATAGGTCGGACAAGGCCGAGAAAAACAGAAAATAAAAATTATTATTCTGTTTCGTTCCTACCCGGCGCTAAATATGAAATTCAAAAAAAATAGCAAAAAAATTAAAAAAATTAAAAAATACTATTATGGATTCATTTCAAGCCAAAATAAGTTGGAAAAGGATGAGATAGAGAGAAAATAAAAATTATAATTCCGTTCCTTTCCTACCCGACGCATAAAAGAAAATTCAAGAAAAATAGTAAAAAAATTCAAACATTTAAAAATACGGTTATGGATTCATTTCAAGCAAAAATAGGCTGGAAAATGATGAAATAGAGAGAAAATAAAATTTTTCGTTCCGTTCCGTTCCTACCCGACACGAAATAGAAAATTCCAAAACAATAGCAAAAAAATTCAAAAAATTCAAAAATACCATTACGGGTACATTTCAAGCCAAAAGAGGTCGGAAAAGGCCGAGAAAAAGAGAAAATAAAAATTTTCGTTCCGTTTCGTTACTGCCCGGCACTAAATAAAAAATTCAGAAAATTAAAAAATACCATAATAGATTTATTTCGCACCAAAATAGGTCGGAAAAGGCCGAGAAAAACAGAAAATAAAAATTATCGTTCCGTTTCGTTCCTACCAGGCACTAAGTAGAAAATTCAAACAAAACAGCAAAAAAATTCAAAAAATTAAAAAATACAATTATGGCTTCATTTCAATCAAAAATAGGTCGGAAAAGGCTGAGAAAAACAGAAAATGAAAATTATCGTTCCGTTTCGTTCCTACCCGGCGCTAAATACGAAATTCAAAAAAAATAGCAAAAAAATTAAAAAAATTAAAAAATAACATTATGGATTCATTTCAAGCCAAAATAAGTTGGAAAATGATGAGAAAGAGAGAAAATAAAAAGTTTAATTCCGTTCCGTTCCTACCCGACGCATAATAGAAAATTCAAGAAAAATAGCAAAAAATTTCAAAAAATTTAAAAATACGGTTATGGATTCATTTCAAGCAAAAATAGGCTGGAAAATGATGAAATAGAGAGAAAATAAAATTTTTCGTTCCGTTCCGTTCCTACCCGACACGAAATAGAAAATTCCAAAACAATAGCAAAAAAATTCAAAAAATTCAAAAATACCATTACGGGTACATTTCAAGCCAAAAGAGGTCGGAAAAGGCCGAGAAAAAGAGAAAATAAAAATTTTCGTTCCGTTTCGTTACTGCCCGGCACTAAATAAAAAATTCAGAAAATTAAAAAATACCATAATAGATTCATTTCGCACCAAAATAGGTCGGAAAAGGCCGAGAAAAACAGAAAATAAAAATTATCGTTCCGTTTCATTCCTACCAGGAACTAAATAGAAAATTCAAGAAAATAGCAAAAAAAATAAAAAAATACAATTATGGCTTAATTTCAATCAAAAATAGGTCGGCAAAGGCTGAGAAAAACAGAAAATAAAAATTATCGTTCCGTTTCGTTCCTACCCGGCGCTAAATATGAAATTAAAAAAAAATTGCCAAACAATTCAAAAAATTAAAAAATACAATTACGGATTCATTTCAAACCGAAATAGGTCAGAAAAGGCCGAGAAAAACGGAAAATAAAAATTACCATCCGTTTCGTTCCATCCTGGCACTATATAGAAAAGTAAAAAAAAATAGCAAAAAAATTCTAAAAATTAAAAAATACGGTTATGGATTCATTTCAAGCCAAAATATATTGGAAAAGGATGAGATAGAGAGAAAATAAAAATTATCGTTTTGTTCCGTTCCTACCCGACACGAAATAGAAAATTCCAAAACAATAGCAAAAAAATTCAAAAAATTAGAAAATACAATTACGGATTCATTTCAAACCGAAATAGGTCGGAAAAGGCCAAGAAAAACGGAAAATAAAAATTACCATCCGTTTCGTTCCATCCTGGCACTAAATAGAAAATTGAAAAAAATAGCAAAAAAATTCAAAAAATTAAAAAATATGGTTATGGATTCATTTCGAGCCAAAATAGGTCGGAAAAGGCCGAGAAAAACAGAAAATAAAAATTATCGTTCCGTTTCGTTCCTACCAGGAACTATATAGAAAATTCAAACAAAATAGAAAAAAAATTAAAAAATACAATTGTGGCTTCATTTCAATCCAAAATAGGTCGGACAAGGCCGAGAAAAACAGAAAATAAAAATTATTATTCTGTTTCGTTCCTACCCGGCGCTAAATATGAAATTCAAAAAAAATAGCAAAAAAATTAAAAAAATTAAAAAATACTATTATGGATTCATTTCAAGCCAAAATAAGTTGGAAAAGGATGAGATAGAGAGAAAATAAAAATTATAATTCCGTTCCTTTCCTACCCGACGCATAAAAGAAAATTCAAGAAAAATAGTAAAAAAATTCAAACATTTAAAAATACGGTTATGGATTCATTTCAAGCAAAAATAGGCTGGAAAATGATGAAATAGAGAGAAAATAAAATTTTTCGTTCCGTTCCGTTCCTACCCGACACGAAATAGAAAATTCCAAAACAATAGCAAAAAAATTCAAAAAATTCAAAAATACCATTACGGGTACATTTCAAGCCAAAAGAGGTCGGAAAAGGCCGAGAAAAAGAGAAAATAAAAATTTTCGTTCCGTTTCGTTACTGCCCGGCACTAAATAAAAAATTCAGAAAATTAAAAAATACCATAATAGATTTATTTCGCACCAAAATAGGTCGGAAAAGGCCGAGAAAAACAGAAAATAAAAATTATCGTTCCGTTTCGTTCCTACCAGGCACTAAGTAGAAAATTCAAACAAAACAGCAAAAAAATTCAAAAAATTAAAAAATACAATTATGGCTTCATTTCAATCAAAAATAGGTCGGAAAAGGCTGAGAAAAACAGAAAATGAAAATTATCGTTCCGTTTCGTTCCTACCCGGCGCTAAATACGAAATTCAAAAAAAATAGCAAAAAAATTAAAAAAATTAAAAAATAACATTATGGATTCATTTCAAGCCAAAATAAGTTGGAAAATGATGAGAAAGAGAGAAAATAAAAAGTTTAATTCCGTTCCGTTCCTACCCGACGCATAATAGAAAATTCAAGAAAAATAGCAAAAAATTTCAAAAAATTTAAAAATACGGTTATGGATTCATTTCAAGCAAAAATAGGCTGGAAAATGATGAAATAGAGAGAAAATAAAATTTTTCGTTCCGTTCCGTTCCTACCCGACACGAAATAGAAAATTCCAAAACAATAGCAAAAAAATTCAAAAAATTCAAAAATACCATTACGGGTACATTTCAAGCCAAAAGAGGTCGGAAAAGGCCGAGAAAAAGAGAAAATAAAAATTTTCGTTCCGTTTCGTTACTGCCCGGCACTAAATAAAAAATTCAGAAAATTAAAAAATACCATAATAGATTCATTTCGCACCAAAATAGGTCGGAAAAGGCCGAGAAAAACAGAAAATAAAAATTATCGTTCCGTTTCATTCCTACCAGGAACTAAATAGAAAATTCAAGAAAATAGCAAAAAAAATAAAAAAATACAATTATGGCTTAATTTCAATCAAAAATAGGTCGGCAAAGGCTGAGAAAAACAGAAAATAAAAATTATCGTTCCGTTTCGTTCCTACCCGGCGCTAAATATGAAATTAAAAAAAAATTGCCAAACAATTCAAAAAATTAAAAAATACAATTACGGATTCATTTCAAACCGAAATAGGTCAGAAAAGGCCGAGAAAAACGGAAAATAAAAATTACCATCCGTTTCGTTCCATCCTGGCACTATATAGAAAAGTAAAAAAAAATAGCAAAAAAATTCTAAAAATTAAAAAATACGGTTATGGATTCATTTCAAGCCAAAATATATTGGAAAAGGATGAGATAGAGAGAAAATAAAAATTATCGTTTTGTTCCGTTCCTACCCGACACGAAATAGAAAATTCCAAAACAATAGCAAAAAAATTCAAAAAATTAGAAAATACAATTACGGATTCATTTCAAACCGAAATAGGTCGGAAAAGGCCAAGAAAAACGGAAAATAAAAATTACCATCCGTTTCGTTCCATCCTGGCACTAAATAGAAAATTGAAAAAAATAGCAAAAAAATTCAAAAAATTAAAAAATATGGTTATGGATTCATTTCGAGCCAAAATAGGTCGGAAAAGGCTGAGAAAAACAGAAAATAAAAATTATCGTTCCGTTTCGTTCCTACCAGGAACTATATAGAAAATTCAAACAAAATAGAAAAAAAATTAAAAAATACAATTGTGGCTTCATTTCAATCCAAAATAGGTCGGACAAGGCCGAGAAAAACAGAAAATAAAAATTATTATTCTGTTTCGTTCCTACCCGGCGCTAAATATGAAATTCAAAAAAAATAGCAAAAAAATTAAAAAAATTAAAAAATACTATTATGGATTCATTTCAAGCCAAAATAAGTTGGAAAAGGATGAGATAGAGAGAAAATAAAAATTATAATTCCGTTCCTTTCCTACCCGACGCATAAAAGAAAATTCAAGAAAAATAGTAAAAAAATTCAAACATTTAAAAATACGGTTATGGATTCATTTCAAGCAAAAATAGGCTGGAAAATGATGAAATAGAGAGAAAATAAAATTTTTCGTTCCGTTCCGTTCCTACCCGACACGAAATAGAAAATTCCAAAACAATAGCAAAAAAATTCAAAAAATTCAAAAATACCATTACGGGTACATTTCAAGCCAAAAGAGGTCGGAAAAGGCCGAGAAAAAGAGAAAATAAAAATTTTCGTTCCGTTTCGTTACTGCCCGGCACTAAATAAAAAATTCAGAAAATTAAAAAATACCATAATAGATTTATTTCGCACCAAAATAGGTCGGAAAAGGCCGAGAAAAACAGAAAATAAAAATTATCGTTCCGTTTCGTTCCTACCAGGCACTAAGTAGAAAATTCAAACAAAACAGCAAAAAAATTCAAAAAATTAAAAAATACAATTATGGCTTCATTTCAATCAAAAATAGGTCGGAAAAGGCTGAGAAAAACAGAAAATGAAAATTATCGTTCCGTTTCGTTCCTACCCGGCGCTAAATACGAAATTCAAAAAAAATAGCAAAAAAATTAAAAAAATTAAAAAATAACATTATGGATTCATTTCAAGCCAAAATAAGTTGGAAAAGGATGAGAAAGAGAGAAAATAAAAAGTTTAATTCCGTTCCGTTCCTACCCGACGCATAATAGAAAATTCAAGAAAAATAGCAAAAAATTTCAAAAAATTTAAAAATACGGTTATGGATTCATTTCAAGCAAAAATAGGCTGGAAAATGATGAAATAGAGAGAAAATAAAATTTTTCGTTCCGTTCCGTTCCTACCCGACACGAAATAGAAAATTCCAAAACAATAGCAAAAAAATTCAAAAAATTCAAAAATACCATTACGGGTACATTTCAAGCCAAAAGAGGTCGGAAAAGGCCGAGAAAAAGAGAAAATAAAAATTTTCGTTCCGTTTCGTTACTGCCCGGCACTAAATAAAAAATTCAGAAAATTAAAAAATACCATAATAGATTCATTTCGCACCAAAATAGGTCGGAAAAGGCCGAGAAAAACAGAAAATAAAAATTATCGTTCCGTTTCATTCCTACCAGGAACTAAATAGAAAATTCAAGAAAATAGCAAAAAAAATAAAAAAATACAATTATGGCTTAATTTCAATCAAAAATAGGTCGGCAAAGGCTGAGAAAAACAGAAAATAAAAATTATCGTTCCGTTTCGTTCCTACCCGGCGCTAAATATGAAATTAAAAAAAAATTGCCAAACAATTCAAAAAATTAAAAAATACAATTACGGATTCATTTCAAACCGAAATAGGTCAGAAAAGGCCGAGAAAAACGGAAAATAAAAATTACCATCCGTTTCGTTCCATCCTGGCACTATATAGAAAAGTAAAAAAAAATAGCAAAAAAATTCTAAAAATTAAAAAATACGGTTATGGATTCATTTCAAGCCAAAATATATTGGAAAAGGATGAGATAGAGAGAAAATAAAAATTATCGTTTTGTTCCGTTCCTACCCGACACGAAATAGAAAATTCCAAAACAATAGCAAAAAAATTCAAAAAATTAGAAAATACAATTACGGATTCATTTCAAACCGAAATAGGTCGGAAAAGGCCAAGAAAAACGGAAAATAAAAATTACCATCCGTTTCGTTCCATCCTGGCACTAAATAGAAAATTGAAAAAAATAGCAAAAAAATTCAAAAAATTAAAAAATATGGTTATGGATTCATTTCGAGCCAAAATAGGTCGGAAAAGGCCGAGAAAAACAGAAAATAAAAATTATCGTTCCGTTTCGTTCCTACCAGGAACTATATAGAAAATTCAAACAAAATAGAAAAAAAATTAAAAAATACAATTGTGGCTTCATTTCAATCCAAAATAGGTCGGACAAGGCCGAGAAAAACAGAAAATAAAAATTATTATTCTGTTTCGTTCCTACCCGGCGCTAAATATGAAATTCAAAAAAAATAGCAAAAAAATTAAAAAAATTAAAAAATACTATTATGGATTCATTTCAAGCCAAAATAAGTTGGAAAAGGATGAGATAGAGAGAAAATAAAAATTATAATTCCGTTCCTTTCCTACCCGACGCATAAAAGAAAATTCAAGAAAAATAGTAAAAAAATTCAAACATTTAAAAATACGGTTATGGATTCATTTCAAGCAAAAATAGGCTGGAAAATGATGAAATAGAGAGAAAATAAAATTTTTCGTTCCGTTCCGTTCCTACCCGACACGAAATAGAAAATTCCAAAACAATAGCAAAAAAATTCAAAAAATTCAAAAATACCATTACGGGTACATTTCAAGCCAAAAGAGGTCGGAAAAGGCCGAGAAAAAGAGAAAATAAAAATTTTCGTTCCGTTTCGTTACTGCCCGGCACTAAATAAAAAATTCAGAAAATTAAAAAATACCATAATAGATTTATTTCGCAACAAAATAGGTCGGAAAAGGCCGAGAAAAACAGAAAATAAAAATTATCGTTCCGTTTCGTTCCTACCAGGCACTAAGTAGAAAATTCAAACAAAACAGCAAAAAAATTCAAAAAATTAAAAAATACAATTATGGCTTCATTTCAATCAAAAATAGGTCGGAAAAGGCTGAGAAAAACAGAAAATGAAAATTATCGTTCCGTTTCGTTCCTACCCGGCGCTAAATACGAAATTCAAAAAAAATAGCAAAAAAATTAAAAAAATTAAAAAATAACATTATGGATTCATTTCAAGCCAAAATAAGTTGGAAAAGGATGAGAAAGAGAGAAAATAAAAAGTTTAATTCCGTTCCGTTCCTACCCGACGCATAATAGAAAATTCAAGAAAAATAGCAAAAAATTTCAAAAAATTTAAAAATACGGTTATGGATTCATTTCAAGCAAAAATAGGCTGGAAAATGATGAAATAGAGAGAAAATAAAATTTTTCGTTCCGTTCCGTTCCTACCCGACACGAAATAGAAAATTCCAAAACAATAGCAAAAATATTCAAAAAATTCAAAAATACCATTACGGGTACATTTCAAGCCAAAAGAGGTCGGAAAAGGCCGAGAAAAAGAGAAAATAAAAATTTTCGTTCCGTTTCGTTACTGCCCGGCACTAAATAAAAAATTCAGAAAATTAAAAAATACCATAATAGATTCATTTCGCACCAAAATAGGTCGGAAAAGGCCGAGAAAAACAGAAAATAAAAATTATCGTTCCGTTTCATTCCTACCAGGAACTAAATAGAAAATTCAAGAAAATAGCAAAAAAAATAAAAAAATACAATTATGGCTTAATTTCAATCAAAAATAGGTCGGCAAAGGCTGAGAAAAACAGAAAATAAAAATTATCGTTCCGTTTCGTTCCTACCCGGCGCTAAATATGAAATTAAAAAAAAATTGCCAAACAATTCAAAAAATTAAAAAATACAATTACGGATTCATTTCAAACCGAAATAGGTCAGAAAAGGCCGAGAAAAACGGAAAATAAAAATTACCATCCGTTTCGTTCCATCCTGGCACTATATAGAAAAGTAAAAAAAAATAGCAAAAAAATTCTAAAAATTAAAAAATACGGTTATGGATTCATTTCAAGCCAAAATATATTGGAAAAGGATGAGATAGAGAGAAAATAAAAATTATCATTTTGTTCCGTTCCTACCCGACACGAAATAGAAAATTCCAAAACAATAGCAAAAAAATTCAAAAAATTAGAAAATACAATTACGGATTCATTTCAAACCGAAATAGGTCGGAAAAGGCCAAGAAAAACGGAAAATAAAAATTACCATCCGTTTCGTTCCATCCTGGCACTAAATAGAAAATTGAAAAAAATAGCAAAAAAATTCAAAAAATTAAAAAATATGGTTATGGATTCATTTCGAGCCAAAATAGGTCGGAAAAGGCCGAGAAAAACAGAAAATAAAAATTATCGTTCCGTTTCGTTCCTACCAGGAACTATATAGAAAATTCAAACAAAATAGAAAAAAAATTAAAAAATACAATTGTGGCTTCATTTCAATCCAAAATAGGTCGGACAAGGCCGAGAAAAACAGAAAATAAAAATTATTATTCTGTTTCGTTCCTACCCGGCGCTAAATATGAAATTCAAAAAAAATAGCAAAAAAATTAAAAAAATTAAAAAATACTATTATGGATTCATTTCAAGCCAAAATAAGTTGGAAAAGGATGAGATAGAGAGAAAATAAAAATTATAATTCCGTTCCTTTCCTACCCGACGCATAAAAGAAAATTCAAGAAAAATAGTAAAAAAATTCAAACATTTAAAAATACGGTTATGGATTCATTTCAAGCAAAAATAGGCTGGAAAATGATGAAATAGAGAGAAAATAAAATTTTTCGTTCCGTTCCGTTCCTACCCGACACGAAATAGAAAATTCCAAAACAATAGCAAAAAAATTCAAAAAATTCAAAAATACCATTACGGGTACATTTCAAGCCAAAAGAGGTCGGAAAAGGCCGAGAAAAAGAGAAAATAAAAATTTTCGTTCCGTTTCGTTACTGCCCGGCACTAAATAAAAAATTCAGAAAATTAAAAAATACCATAATAGATTTATTTCGCACCAAAATAGGTCGGAAAAGGCCGAGAAAAACAGAAAATAAAAATTATCGTTCCGTTTCGTTCCTACCAGGCACTAAGTAGAAAATTCAAACAAAACAGCAAAAAAATTCAAAAAATTAAAAAATACAATTATGGCTTCATTTCAATCAAAAATAGATCGGAAAAGGCTGAGAAAAACAGAAAATGAAAATTATCGTTCCGTTTCGTTCCTACCCGGCGCTAAATACGAAATTCAAAAAAAATAGCAAAAAAATTAAAAAAATTAAAAAATAACATTATGGATTCATTTCAAGCCAAAATAAGTTGGAAAAGGATGAGAAAGAGAGAAAATAAAAAGTTTAATTCCGTTCCGTTCCTACCCGACGCATAATAGAAAATTCAAGAAAAATAGCAAAAAATTTCAAAAAATTTAAAAATACGGTTATGGATTCATTTCAAGCAAAAATAGGCTGGAAAATGATGAAATAGAGAGAAAATAAAATTTTTCGTTCCGTTCCGTTCCTACCCGACACGAAATAGAAAATTCCAAAACAATAGCAAAAAAATTCAAAAAATTCAAAAATACCATTACGGGTACATTTCAAGCCAAAAGAGGTCGGAAAAGGCCGAGAAAAAGAGAAAATAAAAATTTTCGTTCCGTTTCGTTACTGCCCGGCACTAAATAAAAAATTCAGAAAATTAAAAAATACCATAATAGATTCATTTCGCACCAAAATAGGTCGGAAAAGGCCGAGAAAAACAGAAAATAAAAATTATCGTTCCGTTTCATTCCTACCAGGAACTAAATAGAAAATTCAAGAAAATAGCAAAAAAAAATAAAAAAATACAATTATGGCTTAATTTCAATCAAAAATAGGTCGGCAAAGGCTGAGAAAAACAGAAAATAAAAATTATCGTTCCGTTTCGTTCCTACCCGGCGCTAAATATGAAATTAAAAAAAAATTGCCAAACAATTCAAAAAATTAAAAAATACAATTACGGATTCATTTCAAACCGAAATAGGTCAGAAAAGGCCGAGAAAAACGGAAAATAAAAATTACGATCCGTTTCGTTCCATCCTGGCACTATATAGAAAAGTAAAAAAAAATAGCAAAAAAATTCTAAAAATTAAAAAATACGGTTATGGATTCATTTCAAGCCAAAATATATTGGAAAAGGATGAGATAGAGAGAAAATAAAAATTATCGTTTTGTTCCGTTCCTACCCGACACGAAATAGAAAATTCCAAAACAATAGCAAAAAAATTCAAAAAATTAGAAAATACAATTACGGATTCATTTCAAACCGAAATAGGTCGGAAAAGGCCAAGAAAAACGGAAAATAAAAATTACCATCCGTTTCGTTCCATCCTGGCACTAAATAGAAAATTGAAAAAAATAGCAAAAAAATTCAAAAAATTAAAAAATATGGTTATGGATTCATTTCGAGCCAAAATAGGTCGGAAAAGGCCGAGAAAAACAGAAAATAAAAATTATCGTTCCGTTTCGTTCCTACCAGGAACTATATAGAAAATTCAAACAAAATAGAAAAAAAATTAAAAAATACAATTGTGGCTTCATTTCAATCCAAAATAGGTCGGACAAGGCCGAGAAAAACAGAAAATAAAAATTATTATTCTGTTTCGTTCCTACCCGGCGCTAAATATGAAATTCAAAAAAAATAGCAAAAAAATTAAAAAAATTAAAAAATACTATTATGGATTCATTTCAAGCCAAAATAAGTTGGAAAAGGATGAGATAGAGAGAAAATAAAAATTATAATTCCGTTCCTTTCCTACCCGACGCATAAAAGAAAATTCAAGAAAAATAGTAAAAAAATTCAAACATTTAAAAATACGGTTATGGATTCATTTCAAGCAAAAATAGGCTGGAAAATGATGAAATAGAGAGAAAATAAAATTTTTCGTTCCGTTCCGTTCCTACCCGACACGAAATAGAAAATTCCAAAACAATAGCAAAAAAATTCAAAAAATTCAAAAATACCATTACGGGTACATTTCAAGCCAAAAGAGGTCGGAAAAGGCCGAGAAAAAGAGAAAATAAAAATTTTCGTTCCGTTTCGTTACTGCCCGGCACTAAATAAAAAATTCAGAAAATTAAAAAATACCATAATAGATTCATTTCGCACCAAAATAGGTCGGAAAAGGCCGAGAAAAACAGAAAATAAAAATTATCGTTCCGTTTCGTTCCTACCAGGCACTAAGTAGAAAATTCAAACAAAACAGCAAAAAAATTCAAAAAATTAAAAAATACAATTATGGCTTCATTTCAATCAAAAATAGGTCGGAAAAGGCTGAGAAAAACAGAAAATGAAAATTATCGTTCCGTTTCGTTCCTACCCGGCGCTAAATACGAAATTAAAAAAAAATAGCAAAAAAATTAAAAAAATTAAAAAATAACATTATGGATTCATTTCAAGCCAAAATAAGTTGGAAAAGGATGAGAAAGAGAGAAAATAAAAAGTTTAATTCCGTTCCGTTCCTACCCGACGCATAATAGAAAATTCCAGAAAAATAGCAAAAAAATTCAAAAAATTTAAAAATACGGTTATGGATTCATTTCAAGCAAAAATAGGCTGGAAAATGATGAAATAGAGAGAAAATAAAATTTTTCGTTCCGTTCCGTTCCTACCCGACACGAAATAGAAAATTCCAAAACAATAGCAAAAAAATTCAAAAAATTCAAAAATACCATTACGGGTACATTTCAAGCCAAAAGAGGTCGGAAAAGGCCGAGAAAAAGAGAAAATAAAAATTTTCGTTCCGTTTCGTTACTGCCCGGCACTAAATAAAAAATTCAGAAAATTAAAAAATACCATAATAGATTCATTTCGCACCAAAATAGGTCGGAAAAGGCCGAGAAAAACAGAAAATAAAAATTATCGTTCCGTTTCGTTCCTACCAGGAACTAAATAGAAAATTCAAGAAAATAGCAAAAAAAATAAAAAAATACAATTATGGCTTAATTTCAATCAAAAATAGGTCGGCAAAGGCTGAGAAAAACAGAAAATAAAAATTATCGTTCCGTTTCGTTCCTACCCGGCGCTAAATATGAAATTAAAAAAAAATTGCCAAACAATTCAAAAAATTAAAAAATACAATTACGGATTCCTTTCAAACCGAAATAGGTTAGAAAAGGCCGAGAAAAACGGAAAATAAAAATTACCATCCGTTTCGTTCCATCCTGGCACTATATAGAAAAGTAAAAAAAAATAGCAAAAAAATTCAAAAAATTAAAAAATACGGTTATGGATTCATTTCAAGCCAAAATATATTGGAAAAGGATGAGATAGAGAGAAAATAAAAATTATCGTTTTGTTCCGTTCCTACCCGACACGAAATAGAAAATTCCAAAACAATAGCAAAAAAATTCAAAAAATTAAAAAATACAATTACGGAATCATTTCAAACCGAAATAGGTCGGAAAAGGCCAAGAAAAACGGAAAATAAAAATTACCATCCGTTTCGTTCCATCCTGGCACTAAATAGAAAATTGAAAAAAATAGCAAAAAAATTCAAAAAATTAAAAAATATGGTTATGGATTCATTTCGAGCCAAAATAGGTCGGAAAAGGCCGAGAAAAACAGAAAATAAAAATTATCGTTCCGTTTCGTTCCTACCAGGAACTATATAGAAAATCAAACAAAATAGCAAAAAAATTAAAAAATACAATTGTGGCTTCATTTCAATCCAAAATAGGTCGGACAAGGCCGAGAAAAACAGAAAATAAAAATTATTATTCTGTTTCGTTCCTACCCGGCGCTAAATATGAAATTCAAAAAAAATAGCAAAAAAATTAAAAAAATTAAAAAATACTATTATGGATTCATTTCAAGCCAAAATAAGTTGGAAAAGGATGAGATAGAGAGAAAATAAAAATTATAATTCCGTTCCATTCCTACCCGACGCATAAAAGAAAATTCAAGAAAAATAGTAAAAAAATTCAAACATTTAAAAATACGGTTATGGATTCATTTCAAGAAAAAAATAGGCTGGAAAATGATGAAATAGAGAGAAAATAAAATTTTTCGTTCCGTTCCGTTCCTACCCGACACGAAATAGAAAATTCCAAAACAATACCAAAAAAATTCAAAAAATTCAAAAATACCATTACGGGTACATTTCAAGCCAAAAGAGGTCGGAAAAGGCCGAGAAAAAGAGAAAATAAAAATTTTCGTTCCGTTTCGTTACTGCCCGGCACTAAATAAAAAATTCAGAAAATTAAAAAATACCATAATACATTCATTTCGCACCAAAATAGGTCGGAAAAGGCCGAGAAAAACAGAAAATAAAAATTATCGTTCCGTTTCGTTCCTACCAGGCACTAAGTAGAAAATTCAAACAAAACAGCAAAAAAATTCAAAAAATTAAAAAATACAATTATGGCTTCATTTCAATCAAAAATAGGTCGGAAAAGGCTGAGAAAAACAGAAAATGAAAATTATCGTTCCGTTTCGTTCCTACCCGGCGCTAAATACGAAATTCAAAAAAAATAGCAAAAAAATTAAAAAAATTAAAAAATAACATTATGGATTCATTTCAAGCCAAAATAAGTTGGAAAAGGATGAGAAAGAGAGAAAATAAAAAGTTTAATTCCGTTCCGTTCCTACCCGACGCATAATAGAAAATTCAAGAAAAATAGCAAAAAAATTCAAAAAATTTAAAAATACGGTTATGGATTCATTTCAAGCAAAAATAGGCTGGAAAATGATGAAATAGAGAGAAAATAAAATTTTTCGTTCCGTTCCGTTCCTACCCGACACGAAATAGAAAATTCCAAAACAATAGCAAAAAAATTCAAAAAATTCAAAAATACCATTACGGGTACATTTCAAGCCAAAAGAGGTCGGAAAAGGCCGAGAAAAAGAGAAAATAAAAATTTTCGTTCCGTTTCGTTACTGCCCGGCACTAAATAAAAAATTCAGAAAATTAAAAAATACCATAATAGATTCATTTCGCACCAAAATAGGTCGGAAAAGGCCGAGAAAAACAGAAAATAAAAATTATCGTTCCGTTTCGTTCCTACCAGGAACTAAATAGAAAATTCAAGAAAATAGCAAAAAAAATAAAAAAATACAATTATGGCTTAATTTCAATCAAAAATAGGTCGGCAAAGGCTGAGAAAAACAGAAAATAAAAATTATCGTTCCGTTTCGTTCCTACCAGGCACTAAGTAGAAAATTCAAACAAAACAGCAAAAAAATTCAAAAAATTAAAAAATACAATTATGGCTTAATTTCAATCAAAAATAGGTCGGCAAAGGCTGAGAAAAACAGAAAATAAAAATTTTCGTTCCGTTTCGTTACTGCCCGGCACTAAATAAAAAATTCAGAAAATTAAAAAATACCATAATAGATTCATTTCGCACCAAAATAGGACGGAAAAGGCCGAGAAAAACAGAAAATAAAAATTATCGTTCCGTTTCGTTCCTACCAGGCACTAAGTAGAAAATTCAAACAAAACAGCAAAAAAATTCAAAAAATTAAAAAATACAATTATGGCTTCATTTCAATCAAAAATAGGTCGGAAAAGGCTGAGAAAAATAGAAAATGAAAATTATCGTTCCGTTTCGTTCCTACCCGGCGCTAAATACGAAATTAAAAAAAAATAGCAAAAAAATTAAAAAAATTAAAAAATAACATTATGGATTCATTTCAAGCCAAAATAAGTTGGAAAAGGATGAGAAAGAGAGAAAATAAAAAGTTTAATTCCGTTCCGTTCCTACCCGACGCATAATAGAAAATTCCAGAAAAATAGCAAAAAAATTCAAAAAATTTAAAAATACGGTTATGGATTCATTTCAAGCAAAAATAGGCTGGAAAATGATGAAATAGAGAGAAAATAAAATTTTTCGTTCCGTTCCGTTCCTACCCGACACGAAATAGAAAATTCCAAAACAATAGCAAAAAAATTCAAAAAATTCAAAAATACCATTACGGGTACATTTCAAGCCAAAAGAGGTCGGAAAAGGCCGAGAAAAAGAGAAAATAAAAATTTTCGTTCCGTTTCGTTACTGCCCGGCACTAAATAAAAAATTCAGAAAATTAAAAAATACCATAATAGATTCATTTCGCACCAAAATAGGTCGGAAAAGGCCGAGAAAAACAGAAAATAAAAATTATCGTTCCGTTTCGTTCCTACCAGGAACTAAATAGAAAATTCAAGAAAATAGCAAAAAAAATAAAAAAATACAATTATGGCTTAATTTCAATCAAAAATAGGTCGGCAAAGGCTGAGAAAAACAGAAAATAAAAATTATCGTTCCGTTTCGTTCCTACCCGGCGCTAAATATGAAATTAAAAAAAAATTGCCAAACAATTCAAAAAATTAAAAAATACAATTACGGATTCCTTTCAAACCGAAATAGGTTAGAAAAGGCCGAGAAAAACGGAAAATAAAAATTACCATCCGTTTCGTTCCATCCTGGCACTATATAGAAAAGTAAAAAAAAATAGCAAAAAAATTCAAAAAATTAAAAAATACGGTTATGGATTCATTTCAAGCCAAAATATATTGGAAAAGGATGAGATAGAGAGAAAATAAAAATTATCGTTTTGTTCCGTTCCTACCCGACACGAAATAGAAAATTCCAAAACAATAGCAAAAAAATTCAAAAAATTAAAAAATACAATTACGGAATCATTTCAAACCGAAATAGGTCGGAAAAGGCCAAGAAAAACGGAAAATAAAAATTACCATCCGTTTCGTTCCATCCTGGCACTAAATAGAAAATTGAAAAAAATAGCAAAAAAATTCAAAAAATTAAAAAATATGGTTATGGATTCATTTCGAGCCAAAATAGGTCGGAAAAGGCCGAGAAAAACAGAAAATAAAAATTATCGTTCCGTTTCGTTCCTACCAGGAACTATATAGAAAATCAAACAAAATAGCAAAAAAATTAAAAAATACAATTGTGGCTTCATTTCAATCCAAAATAGGTCGGACAAGGCCGAGAAAAACAGAAAATAAAAATTATTATTCTGTTTCGTTCCTACCCGGCGCTAAATATGAAATTCAAAAAAAATAGCAAAAAAATTAAAAAAATTAAAAAATACTATTATGGATTCATTTCAAGCCAAAATAAGTTGGAAAAGGATGAGATAGAGAGAAAATAAAAATTATAATTCCGTTCCATTCCTACCCGACGCATAAAAGAAAATTCAAGAAAAATAGTAAAAAAATTCAAACATTTAAAAATACGGTTATGGATTCATTTCAAGCAAAAATACGCTGGAAAATGATGAAATAGAGAGAAAATAAAATTTTTCGTTCCGTTCCGTTCCTACCCGACACGAAATAGAAAATTCCAAAACAATAGCAAAAAAATTCAAAAAATTCAAAAATACCATTACGGGTACATTTCAAGCCAAAAGAGGTCGGAAAAGGCCGAGAAAAAGAGAAAATAAAAATTTTCGTTCCGTTTCGTTACTGCCCGGCACTAAATAAAAAATTCAGAAAATTAAAAAATACCATAATAGATTCATTTCGCACCAAAATAGGTCGGAAAAGGCCGAGAAAAACAGAAAATAAAAATTATCGTTCCGTTTCGTTCCTACCAGGCACTAAGTAGAAAATTCAAACAAAACAGCAAAAAAATTCAAAAAATTAAAAAATACAATTATGGCTTCATTTCAATCAAAAATAGGTCGGAAAAGGCTGAGAAAAACAGAAAATGAAAATTATCGTTCCGTTTCGTCCTTACCCGGCGCTAAATACGAAATTCAAAAAAAATAGCAAAAAAATTCAAAAAATTTAAAAATACGGTTATGGATTCATTTCAAGCAAAAATAGGCTGGAAAATGATGAAATAGAGAGAAAATAAAATTTTTCGTTCCGTTCCGTTCCTACCCGACACGAAATAGAAAATTCCAAAACAATAGCAAAAAAATTCAAAAAATTCAAAAATACCATTACGGGTACATTTCAAGCCAAAAGAGGTCGGAAAAGGCCGAGAAAAAGAGAAAATAAAAATTTTGGTTCCGTTTCGTTACTGCCCGGCACTAAATAAAAAATTCAGAAAATTAAAAAATACCATTGTGGATTCATTTCAAGCCAAAATAAGTTGGAAAAGGATGAGAAAGAGAGAAAATAAAAATTTTAATTCCGTTCCGTTCCTACCCGACGCATAATAGAAAATTCAAGAAAAATAGCAAAAAAATTCAAAAAATTAAAAAATACGGTTATGGATTCATTTCAAGCCAAAATATATTGGAAAAGGATGAGATAGAGAGAAAATAAAAATTATCGTTTTGTTCCGTTCCTACCCGACACGAAATAGAAAATTCCAAAAGAATAGCAAAAAAATTCAAAAAATTAAAAAATACAATTACGGATTCATTTCAAACCGAAATAGGTCGGAAAAGGCCAAGAAAAACGGAAAATAAAAATTACCATCCGTTTCGTTCCATCCTGGCACTAAATAGAAAATTGAAAAAAATAGCAAAAAAATTCAAAAAATTAAAAAATATGGTTATGGATTCATTTCGAGCCAAAATAGGTCGGAAAAGGCCGAGAAAAACAGAAAATAAAAATTATCGTTCCGTTTCGTTCCTACCAGGAACTATATAGAAAATTCAACCAAAATAGCAAAAAAATTAAAAAATACAATTGTGGCTTCATTTCAATCCAAAATAGGTCGGACAAGGCCGAGAAAAACAGAAAATAAAAATTATTATTCTGTTTCGTTCCTACCTGGCGCTAAATATGAAATTCAAAAAAAATAGAAAAAAAATTAAAAAAATTAAAAAATACTATTATGGATTCATTTCAAGCCAAAATAAGTTGGAAAAGGATGAGATAGAGAGAAAATAAAAATTATAATTCCGTTCCTTTCCTACCCGACGCATAAAAGAAAATTCAAGAAAAATAGTAAAAAAATTCAAACATTTAAAAATACGGTTATGGATTCATTTCAAGCAAAAATAGGCTGGAAAATGATGAAATAGAGAGAAAATAAAATTTTTCGTTCCGTTCCGTTCCTACCCGACACGAAATAGAAAATTCCAAAACAATAGCAAAAAAATTCAAAAAATTCAAAAATACCATTACGGGTACATTTCAAGCCAAAAGAGGTCGGAAAAGGCCGAGAAAAAGAGAAAATAAAAATTTTCGTTCCGTTTCGTTACTGCCCGGCACTAAATAAAAAATTCAGAAAATTAAAAAATACCATAATAGATTCATTTCGCACCAAAATAGGTCGGAAAAGGCCGAGAAAAACAGAAAATAAAAATTATCGTTCCGTTTCGTTCCTACCAGGCACTAAGTAGAAAATTCAAACAAAACAGCAAAAAAATTCAAAAAATTAAAAAATACAATTATGGCTTCATTTCAATCAAAAATAGGTCGGAAAAGGCTGAGAAAAACAGAAAATGAAAATTATCGTTCCGTTTCGTTCCTACCCGGCGCTAAATACGAAATTCAAAAAAAATAGCAAAAAAATTAAAAAAATTAAAAAATAACATTATGGATTCATTTCAAGCCAAAATAAGTTGGAAAAGGATGAGAAAGAGAGAAAATAAAAAGTTTAATTCCGTTCCGTTCCTACCCGACGCATAATAGAAAATTCAAGAAAAATAGCAAAAAAATTCAAAAAATTTAAAAATACGGTTATGGATTCATTTCAAGCAAAAATAGGCTGGAAAATGATGAAATAGAGAGAAAATAAAATTTTTCGTTCCGTTCCGTTCCTACCCGACACGAAATAGAAAATTCCAAAACAATAGCAAAAAAATTCAAAAAATTCAAAAATACCATTACGGGTACATTTCAAGCCAAAAGAGGTCGGAAAAGGCCGAGAAAAAGAGAAAATAAAAATTTTCGTTCCGTTTCGTTACTGCCCGGCACTAAATAAAAAATTCAGAAAATTAAAAAATACCATAATAGATTCATTTCGCACCAAAATAGGTCGGAAAAGGCCGAGAAAAACAGAAAATAAAAATTATCGTTCCGTTTCGTTCCTACCAGGAACTAAATAGAAAATTCAAGAAAATAGCAAAAAAAATAAAAAAATACAATTATGGCTTAATTTCAATCAAAAATAGGTCGGCAAAGGCTGAGAAAAACAGAAAATAAAAATTATCGTTCCGTTTCGTTCCTACCAGGCACTAAGTAGAAAATTCAAACAAAACAGCAAAAAAATTCAAAAAATTAAAAAATACAATTATGGCTTAATTTCAATCAAAAATAGGTCGGCAAAGGCTGAGAAAAACAGAAAATAAAAATTTTCGTTCCGTTTCGTTACTGCCCGGCACTAAATAAAAAATTCAGAAAATTAAAAAATACCATAATAGATTCATTTCGCACCAAAATAGGACGGAAAAGGCCGAGAAAAACAGAAAATAAAAATTATCGTTCCGTTTCGTTCCTACCAGGCACTAAGTAGAAAATTCAAACAAAACAGCAAAAAAATTCAAAAAATTAAAAAATACAATTATGGCTTCATTTCAATCAAAAATAGGTCGGAAAAGGCTGAGAAAAATAGAAAATGAAAATTATCGTTCCGTTTCGTTCCTACCCGGCGCTAAATACGAAATTAAAAAAAAATAGCAAAAAAATTAAAAAAATTAAAAAATAACATTATGGATTCATTTCAAGCCAAAATAAGTTGGAAAAGGATGAGAAAGAGAGAAAATAAAAAGTTTAATTCCGTTCCGTTCCTACCCGACGCATAATAGAAAATTCAAGAAAAATAGCAAAAAAATTCAAAAAATTTAAAAATATGGTTATGGATTCATTTCAAGCAAAAATAGGCTGGAAAATGATGAAATAGAGAGAAAATAAAATTTTTCGTTCCGTTCCGTTCCTACCCGACACGAAATAGAAAATTCCAAAACAATAGCAAAAAAATTCAAAAAATTCAAAAATACCATTACGGGTACATTTCAAGCCAAAAGAGGTCGGAAAAGGCCGAGAAAAAGAGAAAATAAAAATTTTCGTTCCGTTTTGTTACTGCCCGGCACTAAATAAAAAATTCAGAAAATTAAAAAATACCATAATAGATTCATTTCACACCAAAATAGGTCGGAAAAGGCCGAGAAAAACAGAAAATAAAAATTATCGTTCCGTTTCGTTCCTACCAGAAACTAAATAGAAAATTCAAGAAAATAGCAAAAAAAATAAAAAAATACAATTATGGCTTAATTTCAATCAAAAATAGGTCGGCAAAGGCTGAGAAAAACAGAAAATAAAAATTATCGTTCCGTTTCGTTCCTACCCGGCGCTAAATATGAAATTAAAAAAAAATTGCCAAACAATTCAAAAAATTAAAAAATACAATTACGGATTCCTTTCAAACCGAAATAGGTTAGAAAAGGCCGAGAAAAACGGAAAATAAAAATTACCATCCGTTTCGTTCCATCCTGGCACTATATAGAAAAGTAAAAAAAAATAGCAAAAAAATTCAAAAAATTAAAAAATACGGTTATGGATTCATTTCAAGCCAAAATATATTGGAAAAGGATGAGATAGAGAGAAAATAAAAATTATCGTTTTGTTCCGTTCCTACCCGACACGAAATAGAAAATTCCAAAACAATAGCAAAAAAATTCAAAAAATTAAAAAATACAATTACGGAATCATTTCAAACCGAAATAGGTCGGAAAAGGCCAAGAAAAACGGAAAATAAAAATTACCATCCGTTTCGTTCCATCCTGGCACTAAATAGAAAATTGAAAAAAATAGCAAAAAAATTCAAAAAATTAAAAAATATGGTTATGGATTCATTTCGAGCCAAAATAGGTCGGAAAAGGCCGAGAAAAACAGAAAATAAAAATTATCGTTCCGTTTCGTTCCTACCAGGAACTATATAGAAAATGAAACAAAATAGCAAAAAAATTAAAAAATACAATTGTGGCTTCATTTCAATCCAAAATAGGTCGGACAAGGCCGAGAAAAACAGAAAATAAAAATTATTATTCTGTTTCGTTCCTACCCGGCGCTAAATATGAAATTCAAAAAAAATAGCAAAAAAATTAAAAAAATTAAAAAATACTATTATGGATTCATTTCAAGCCAAAATAAGTTGGAAAAGGATGAGATAGAGAGAAAATAAAAATTATAATTCCGTTCCATTCCTACCCGACGCATAAAAGAAAATTCAAGAAAAATAGTAAAAAAATTCAAACATTTAAAAATACGGTTATGGATTCATTTCAAGCAAAAATAGGCTGGAAAATGATGAAATAGAGAGAAAATAAAATTTTTCGTTCCGTTCCGTTCCTACCCGACACGAAATAGAAAATTCCAAAACAATAGCAAAAAAATTCAAAAAATTCAAAAATACCATTACGGGTACATTTCAAGCCAAAAGAGGTCGGAAAAGGCCGAGAAAAAGAGAAAATAAAAATTTTCGTTCCGTTTCGTTACTGCCCGGCACTAAATAAAAAATTCAGAAAATTAAAAAATACCATAATAGATTCATTTCGCACCAAAATAGGTCGGAAAAGGCCGAGAAAAACAGAAAATAAAAATTATCGTTCCGTTTCGTTCCTACCAGGCACTAAGTAGAAAATTCAAACAAAACAGCAAAAAAATTCAAAAAATTAAAAAATACAATTATGGCTTCATTTCAATCAAAAATAGGTCGGAAAAGGCTGAGAAAAACAGAAAATGAAAATTGTCGTTCCGTTTCGTCCTTACCCGGCGCTAAATACGAAATTCAAAAAAAATAGCAAAAAAATTCAAAAAATTTAAAAATACGGTTATGGATTCATTTCAAGCAAAAATAGGCTGGAAAATGATGAAATAGAGAGAAAATAAAATTTTTCGTTCCGTTCCGTTCCTACCCGACACGAAATAGAAAATTCCAAAACAATAGCAAAAAAATTCAAAAAATTCAAAAATACCATTACGGGTACATTTCAAGCCAAAAGAGGTCGGAAAAGGCCGAGAAAAAGAGAAAATAAAAATTTTCGTTCCGTTTCGTTACTGCCCGGCACTAAATAAAAAATTCAGAAAATTAAAAAATACCATTGTGGATTCATTTCAAGCCAAAATAAGTTGGAAAAGGATGAGAAAGAGAGAAAATAAAAATTTTAATTCCGTTCCGTTCCTACCCGACGCATAATAGAAAATTCAAGAAAAATAGCAAAAAAATTCAAAAAATTAAAAAATACGGTTATGGATTCATTTCAAGCCAAAATATATTGGAAAAGGATGAGATAGAGAGAAAATAAAAATTATCGTTTTGTTCCGTTCCTACCCGACACGAAATAGAAAATTCCAAAAGAATAGCAAAAAAATTCAAAAAATTAAAAAATACAATTACGGATTCATTTCAAACCGAAATAGGTCGGAAAAGGCCAAGAAAAACGGAAAATAAAAATTACCATCCGTTTCGTTCCATCCTGGCACTAAATAGAAAATTGAAAAAAATAGCAAAAAAATTCAAAAAATTAAAAAATATGGTTATGGATTCATTTCGAGCCAAAATAGGTCGGAAAAGGCCGAGAAAAACAGAAAATAAAAATTATCGTTCCGTTTCGTTCCTACCAGGAACTATATAGAAAATTCAACCAAAATAGCAAAAAAATTAAAAAATACAATTGTGGCTTCATTTCAATCCAAAATAGGTCGGACAAGGCCGAGAAAAACAGAAAATAAAAATTATTATTCTGTTTCGTTCCTACCTGGCGCTAAATATGAAATTCAAAAAAAATAGAAAAAAAATTAAAAAAATTAAAAAATACTATTATGGATTCATTTCAAGCCAAAATAAGTTGGAAAAGGATGAGATAGAGAGAAAATAAAAATTATAATTCCGTTCCTTTCCTACCCGACGCATAAAAGAAAATTCAAGAAAAATAGTAAAAAAATTCAAACATTTAAAAATACGGTTATGGATTCATTTCAAGCAAAAATAGGCTGGAAAATGATGAAATAGAGAGAAAATAAAATTTTTCGTTTCGTTCCGTTCCTACCCGACACGAAATAGAAAATTCCAAAACAATAGCAAAAAAATTCAAAAAATTCAAAAATACCATTACGGGTACATTTCAAGCCAAAAGAGGTCGGAAAAGGCCGAGAAAAAGAGAAAATAAAAATTTTCGTTCCGTTTCGTTACTGCCCGGCACTAAATAAAAAATTCAGTAAATTAAAAAATACCATAATAGATTCATTTCGCACCAAAATAGGTCGGAAAAGGCCGAGAAAAACAGAAAATAAAAATTATCGTTCCGTTTCGTTCCTACCAGGCACTAAGTAGAAAATTCAAACAAAACAGCAAAAAAATTCAAAAAATTAAAAAATACAATTATGGCTTCATTTCAATCAAAAATAGGTCGGAAAAGGCTGAGAAAAACAGAAAATGAAAATTATCGTTCCGTTTCGTTCCTACCCGGCGCTAAATACGAAATTCAAAAAAAATAGCAAAAAAATTAAAAAAATTAAAAAATAACATTATGGATTCATTTCAAGCCAAAATAAGTTGGAAAAGGATGAGAAAGAGAGAAAATAAAAAGTTTAATTCCGTTCCGTTCCTACCCGACGCATAATAGAAAATTCAAGAAAAATAGCAAAAAATTTCAAAAAATTTAAAAATACGGTTATGGATTCATTTCAAGCAAAAATAGGCTGGAAAATGATGAAATAGAGAGAAAATAAAATTTTTCGTTCCGTTCCGTTCCTACCCGACACGAAATAGAAAATTCCAAAACAATAGCAAAAAAATTCAAAAATACCATTACGGGTACATTTCAAGCCAAAAGAGGTCGGAAAAGGCCGAGAAAAACAGAAAATAAAAATTATCGTTCCGTTTCGTTCCTACCAGGCACTAAGTAGAAAATTCAAACAAAACAGCAAAAAAATTCAAAAAATTAAAAAATACAATTATGGCTTCATTTCAATCAAAAATAGGTCGGAAAAGGCTGAGAAAAACAGAAAATGAAAATTATCGTTCCGTTTCGTTCCTACCCGGCGCTAAATACGAAATTCAAAAAAAATAGCAAAAAAATTCAAAAAATTTAAAAATACCATTATGGATTCATTTCAAGCCAAAATAAGTTGGAAAAGGATGAGAAAGAGAGAAAATAAAAATTTTAATTCCGTTCCGTTCCTACCCGACACATAATAGAAAATTCAAGAAAAATAGCAAAAAAATTCAAAAAATTTAAAAATACGGTTATGGATTCATTTCAAGCAAAAATAGGTTGGAAAATGATGAAATAGAGAGAAAATAAAATTTTTCGTTCAGTTCCGTTCCTACCCGACACGAAATAGAAAATTCCAAAACAATAGCAAAAAAATTCAAAAAATTCAAAAATACCATTACGGGTACATTTCAAGCCAAAAGAGGGCGGAAAAGGCCGAGAAAAAGAGAAAATAAAAATTTTCGTTCCGTTTCGTTACTGCCTGGCACTAAATAAAAAATTCAGAAAATTAAAAAAAACCATAATAGATTCATTTCGCACCAAAATAGGTCGGAAAAGGCCGAGAAAAACAGAAAATAAAAATTATCGTTCCGTTTCGTTCCTACCAGGAACTAAATAGAAAATTCAAGAAAATAGCAAAAAAAATAAAAAAATACAATTATTGCTTAATTTCAATCAAAAATAGGTCGGAAAAGGCCGAGAAAAACAGAAAATAAAAATTATCGTTCCGTTTCGTTCCTACCAGGAACTATATAGAAAATTCAAACAAAATAGCAAAAAAATTAAAAAATACAATTGTGGCTTCATTTCAATCCAAAATAGGTCGGACAAGGCCGAGAAAAACAGAAAATAAAAATTATTATTCTGTTTCGTTCCTACCCGGCGCTAAATATGAAATTCAAAAAAAATAGCAAAAAAATGAAAAAAATTAAAAAATACTATTATGGATTCATTTCAAGCCAAAATAAGTTGGAAAAGGATGAGATAGAGAGAAAATAAAAATTATAATTCCGTTCCATTCCTACCCGACGCATAAAAGAAAATTCAAGAAAAATAGTAAAAAAATTCAAACATTTAAAAATACGGTTATGGATTCATTTCAAGCCAAAATAGGTTGGAAAATGATGAGATAGAGAGAAAATAAAAGTTATCGTTCCGTTCCGTTCCTACCCGACATGAAATAGAAAATTCCAAAACAATAGCAAAAAAATTCAAAAATACCATTACGGGTACATTTCAAGCCAAAAGAGGTCGGAAAAGGCCGAGAAAAACAGAAAATAAAAATTATCGTTCCGTTTCATTCCTACCAGGAACTATATAGAAAATTCAAACAAAACAGCAAAAAAATTCAAAAAATTAAAAAATACAATTATGGCTTCATTTCAATCAAAAATAGGTCGGAAAAGGCTGAGAAAAACAGAAAATGAAAATTATCGTTCCGTTTCGTCCTTACCCGGCGCTAAATACGAAATTCAAAAAAAATAGCAAAAAAATTCAAAAAACTAAAAAATACCATTATGGATTCATTTCAAGCCAAAATAAGTTGGAAAAGGATGAGAAAGAGAGAAAATAAAAATTATAATTCCGTTCCGTTCCTACCCGACGCATAAAAGAAAATTCAAGAAAAATAGCAAAAAAATTCAAACATTTAAAAATACGGTTGTGGATTCATTTCAAGCCAAAATAGGTTGGAAAATGATGAGATAGAGAGAAAATAAAAGTTATAGTTCCGTTCCATTCCTACCCGACACGAAATAGAAAATTCCAAAACAATAGCAAAAAAATTCAAAAAATTAAAAAATACAATTACGGATTCATTTCAAGCAAAAATAGGACGGAAAAGGCCGAGAAAAACAGAAAATAAAAATTATCGTTCCGTTTCGTTCCTACCAGGAACTATATAGAAAATTCAAACAAAATAGCAAAAAAATTAAAAAATACAATTGTGGCTTCATTTCAATCCAAAATAGGTCGGACAAGGCCGAGAAAAACAGAAAATAAAAATTATTATTCTGTTTCGTTCCTACCCGGCGCTAAATATGAAATTCAAAAAAAATAGCAAAAAAATTAAAAAAATTAAAAAATACTATTATGGATTCATTTCAAGCCAAAATAAGTTGGAAAAGGATGATATAGAGAGAAAATAAAAATTATAATTCCGTTCCATTCCTACCCGACGCATAAAAGAAAATTCAAGAAAAATAGTAAAAAAATTCAAACATTTAAAAATACGGTTATGGATTCATTTCAAGCAAAAATAGGCTGGAAAATGATGAAATAGAGAGAAAATAAAATTTTTCGTTCCGTTCCGTTCCTACCCGACACGAAATAGAAAATTCCAAAATAATAGCAAAAAAATTCAAAAAATTCAAAAATACCATTACGGGTACATTTCAAGCCAAAAGAGGTCGGAAAAGGCCGAGAAAAAGAGAAAATAAAAATTTTCGTTCCGTTTCGTTACTGCCCGGCACTAAATAAAAAATTCAGAAAATTAAAAAATACCATAATAGATTTATTTCGCACCAAAATAGGTCGGAAAAGGCCGAGAAAAACAGAAAATAAAAATTATCGTTCCGTTTCGTTCCTACCAGGCACTAAGTAGAAAATTCAAACAAAACAGCAAAAAAATTCAAAAAATTAAAAAATACAATTATGGCTTCATTTCAATCAAAAATAGGTCGGAAAAGGCTGAGAAAAACAGAAAATGAAAATTATCGTTCCGTTTCGTTCCTACCCGGCGCTAAATACGAAATTCAAAAAAAATAGCAAAAAAATTAAAAAAATTAAAAAATAACATTATGGATTCATTTCAAGCCAAAATAAGTTGGAAAAGGATGAGAAAGAGAGAAAATAAAAAGTTTAATTCCGTTCCGTTCCTACCCGACGCATAATAGAAAATTCAAGAAAAATAGCAAAAAATTTCAAAAAATTTAAAAATACGGTTATGGATTCATTTCAAGCAAAAATAGGCTGGAAAATGATGAAATAGAGAGAAAATAAAATTTTTCGTTCCGTTCCGTTCCTACCCGACACGAAATAGAAAATTCCAAAACAATAGCAAAAAAATTCAAAAATACCATTACGGGTACATTTCAAGCCAAAAGAGGTCGGAAAGGGCTGAGAAAAACAGAAAATGAAAATTATCGTTCCGTTTCGTTCCTACCCGGCGCTAAATACGAAATTCAAAAAAAATAGCAAAAAAATTAAAAAAATTAAAAAATACCATTATGGATTCATTTCAAGCCAAAATAAGTTGGAAAAGGATGAGAAAGAGAGAAAATAAAAAGTTTAATTCCGTTCCGTTCCTACCCGACGCATAATAGAAAATTCAAGAAAAATAGCAAAAAAATTCAAAAAATTTAAAAATACGGTTATGGATTCATTTCAAGCAAAAATAGGCTGGAAAATGATGAAATAGAGAGAAAATAAAATTTTTCGTTCCGTTCCGTTCCTACCCGACACGAAATAGAAAATTCCAAAACAATAGCAAAAAAATTCAAAAAATTCAAAAATACCATTACGGGTACATTTCAAGCCAAAAGAGGTCGGAAAAGGCCGAGAAAAAGAGAAAATAAAAATTTTCGTTCCGTTTCGTTACTGCCCGGCACTAAATAAAAAATTCAGAAAATTAAAAAATACCATAATAGATTCATTTCGCACCAAAATAGGTCGGAAAAGGCCGAGAAAAACAGAAAATAAAAATTATCGTTCCGTTTCATTCCTACCAGGAACTAAATAGAAAATTCAAGAAAATAGCAAAAAAAATAAAAAAATACAATTATGGCTTAATTTCAATCAAAAATAGGTCGGCAAAGGCTGAGAAAGACAGAAAATAAAAATTATCGTTCCGTTTCGTTCCTACCCGGCGCTAAATATGAAATTAAAAAAAAATTGCCAAACAATTCAAAAAATTAAAAAATACAATTACGGATTCCTTTCAAACCGAAATAGGTCAGAAAAGGCCGAGAAAAACGGAAAATAAAAATTACCATCCGTTTCGTTCCATCCTGGCACTATATAGAAAAGTAAAAAAAAATAGCAAAAAAATTCAAAAAATTAAAAAATACGGTTATGGATTCATTTCAAGCCAAAATATATTGGAAAAGGATGAGATAGAGAGAAAATAAAAATTATCGTTTTGTTCCGTTCCTACGCGACACGAAATAGAAAATTCCAAAACAATAGCAAAAAAATTCAAAAAATTAAAAAATACAATTACGGATTCATTTCAAACCGAAATAGGTCGGAAAAGGCCAAGAAAAACGGAAAATAAAAATTACCATCCGTTTCGTTCCATCCTGGCACTAAATAGAAAATTGAAAAAAATAGCAAAAAAATTCAAAAAATTAAAAAATATGGTTATGGATTCATTTCGAGCCAAAATAGGTCGGAAAAGGCCGAGAAAAACAGAAAATAAAAATTATCGTTCCGTTTCGTTCCTACCAGGAACTATATAGAAAATTCAAACAAAATAGCAAAAAAGTTAAAAAATACAATTGTGGCTTCATTTCAATCCAAAATAGGTCGGACAAGGCCGAGAAAAACAGAAAATAAAAATTATTATTCTGTTTCGTTCCTACCCGGCGCTAAATATGAAATTCAAAAAAAATAGCAAAAAAATTAAAAAAATTAAAAAATACTATTATGGATTCATTTCAAGCCAAAATAAGTTGGAAAAGGATGATATAGAGAGAAAATAAAAATTATAATTCCGTTCCATTCCTACCCGACGCATAAAAGAAAATTCAAGAAAAATAGTAAAAAAATTCAAACATTTAAAAATACGGTTATGGATTCATTTCAAGCAAAAATAGGCTGGAAAATGATGAAATAGAGAGAAAATAAAATTTTTCGTTCCGTTCCGTTCCTACCCGACACGAAATAGAAAATTCCAAAACAATAGCAAAAAAATTCAAAAAATTCAAAAATACCATTACGGGTACATTTCAAGCCAAAAGAAGTCGGAAAAGGCCGAGAAAAAGAGAAAATAAAAATTTTCGTTCCGTTTCGTTACTGCCCGGCACTAAATAAAAAATTCAGAAAATTAAAAAATACCATAATAGATTTATTTCGCACCAAAATAGGTCGGAAAAGGCCGAGAAAAACAGAAAATAAAAATTATCGTTCCGTTTCGTTCCTACCAGGCACTAAGTAGAAAATTCAAACAAAACAGCAAAAAAATTCAAAAAATTAAAAAATACAATTATGGCTTCATTTCAATCAAAAATAGGTCGGAAAAGGCCGAGAAAAACAGAAAATAAAAATTATCGTTCCGTTTCGTTCCTACCAGGCACTAAGTAGAAAATTCAAACAAAACAGCAAAAAAATTCAAAAAATTAAAAAATACAATTATGGCTTCATTTCAATCAAAAATAGGTCGGAAAAGGCTGAGAAAAACAGAAAATGAAAATTATCGTTCCGTTTCGTTCCTACCCGGCGCTAAATACGAAATTCAAAAAAAATAGCAAAAAAATTAAAAAAATTAAAAAATAACATTATGGATTCATTTCAAGCCAAAATAAGTTGGAAAAGGATGAGAAAGAGAGAAAATAAAAAGTTTAATTCCGTTCCGTTCCTACCCGACGCATAATAGAAAATTCAAGAAAAATAGCAAAAAATTTCAAAAAATTTAAAAATACGGTTATGGATTCATTTCAAGCAAAAATAGGCTGGAAAATGATGAAATAGAGAGAAAATAAAATTTTTCGTTCCGTTCCGTTCCTACCCGACACGAAATAGAAAATTCCAAAACAATAGCAAAAAAATTCAAAAATACCATTACGGGTACATTTCAAGCCAAAAGAGGTCGGAAAGGGCTGAGAAAAACAGAAAATGAAAATTATCGTTCCGTTTCGTTCCTACCCGGCGCTAAATACGAAATTCAAAAAAAATAGCAAAAAAATTAAAAAAATTAAAAAATACCATTATGGATTCATTTCAAGCCAAAATAAGTTGGAAAAGGATGAGAAAGAGAGAAAATAAAAAGTTTAATTCCGTTCCGTTCCTACCCGACGCATAATAGAAAATTCAAGAAAAATAGCAAAAAAATTCAAAAAATTTAAAAATACGGTTATGGATTCATTTCAAGCAAAAATAGGCTGGAAAATGATGAAATAGAGAGAAAATAAAATTTTTCGTTCCGTTCCGTTCCTACCCGACACGAAATAGAAAATTCCAAAACAATAGCAAAAAAATTCAAAAAATTCAAAAATACCATTACGGGTACATTTCAAGCCAAAAGAGGTCGGAAAAGGCAGAGAAAAAGAGAAAATAAAAATTTTCGTTCCGTTTCGTTACTGCCCGGCACTAAATAAAAAATTCAGAAAATTAAAAAATACCATAATAGATTCATTTCGCACCAAAATAGGTCGGAAAAGGCCGAGAAAAACAGAAAATAAAAATTATCGTTCCGTTTCGTTCCTACCAGGAACTAAATAGAAAATTCAAGAAAATAGCAAAAAAAATAAAAAAAATACAATTATGGCTTAATTTCAATCAAAAATAGGTCGGCAAAGGCTGAGAAAAACAGAAAATAAAAATTATCGTTCCGTTTCGTTCCTACCCGGCGCTAAATATGAAATTAAAAAAAAATTGCCAAACAATTCAAAAAATTAAAAAATACAATTACGGATTCCTTTCAAACCGAAATAGGTCAGAAAAGGCCGAGAAAAACGGAAAATAAAAATTACCATCCGTTTCGTTCCATCCTGGCACTATATAGAAAAGTAAAAAAAAAATAGCAAAAAAATTCAAAAAATTAAAAAATACGGTTATGGATTCATTTCAAGCCAAAATATATTGGAAAAGGATGAGATAGAGAGAAAATAAAAATTATCGTTTTGTTCCGTTCCTACCCGACACGAAATAGAAAATTCCAAAACAATAGCAAAAAAATTCAAAAAATTAAAAAATACAATTACGGATTCATTTCAAACCGAAATAGGTCGGAAAAGGCCAAGAAAAACGGAAAATAAAAATTACCATCCGTTTCGTTCCATCCTGGCACTAAATAGAAAATTGAAAAAAATAGCAAAAAAATTCAAAAAATTAAAAAATATGGTTATGGATTCATTTCGAGCCAAAATAGGTCGGAAAAGGCCGAGAAAAACAGAAAATAAAAATTATCGTTCCGTTTCGTTCCTACCAGGAACTATATAGAAAATTCAAACAAAATAGCAAAAAAATTAAAAAATACAATTGTGGCTTCATTTCAATCCAAAATAGGTCGGACAAGGCCGAGAAAAACAGAAAATAAAAATTATTATTCTGTTTCGTTCCTACCCGGCGCTAAATATGAAATTCAAAAAAAATAGCAAAAAAATTAAAAAAATTAAAAAATACTATTATGGATTCATTTCAAGCCAAAATAAGTTGGAAAAGGATGATATAGAGAGAAAATAAAAATTATAATTCCGTTCCATTCCTACCCGACGCATAAAAGAAAATTCAAGAAAAATAGTAAAAAAATTCAAACATTTAAAAATACGGTTATGGATTCATTTCAAGCAAAAATAGGCTGGAAAATGATGAAATAGAGAGAAAATAAAATTTTTCGTTCCGTTCCGTTCCTACCCGACACGAAATAGAAAATTCCAAAACAATAGCAAAAAAATTCAAAAAATTCAAAAATACCATTACGGGTACATTTCAAGCCAAAAGAGGTCGGAAAAGGCCGAGAAAAAGAGAAAATAAAAATTTTCGTTCCGTTTCGTTACTGCCCGGCACTAAATAAAAAATTCAGAAAATTAAAAAATACCATAATAGATTTATTTCGCACCAAAATAGGTCGGAAAAGGCCGAGAAAAACAGAAAATAAAAATTATCGTTCCGTTTCGTTCCTACCAGGCACTAAGTAGAAAATTCAAACAAAACAGCAAAAAAATTCAAAAAATTAAAAAATACAATTATGGCTTCATTTCAATCAAAAATAGGTCGGAAAAGGCTGAGAAAAACAGAAAATGAAAATTATCGTTCCGTTTCGTTCCTACCCGGCGCTAAATACGAAATTCAAAAAAAATAGCAAAAAAATTAAAAAAATTAAAAAATAACATTATGGATTCATTTCAAGCCAAAATAAGTTGGAAAAGGATGAGAAAGAGAGAAAATAAAAAGTTTAATTCCGTTCCGTTCCTACCCGACGCATAATAGAAAATTCAAGAAAAATAGCAAAAAATTTCAAAAAATTTAAAAATACGGTTATGGATTCATTTCAAGCAAAAATAGGCTGGAAAATGATGAAATAGAGAGAAAATAAAATTTTTCGTTCCGTTCCGTTCCTACCCGACACGAAATAGAAAATTCCAAAACAATAGCAAAAAAATTCAAAAATACCATTACGGGTACATTTCAAGCCAAAAGAGGTCGGAAAAGGCCGAGAAAAACAGAAAATAAAAATTATCGTTCCGTTTCGTTCCTACCAGGCACTAAGTAGAAAATTCAAACAAAACAGCAAAAAAATTCAAAAAATTAAAAAATACAATTATGGCTTCATTTCAATCAAAAATAGGTCGGAAAAGGCTGAGAAAAACAGAAAATGAAAATTATCGTTCCGTTTCGTTCCTACCCGGCGCTAAATACGAAATTCAAAAAAAATAGCAAAAAAATTCAAAAAATTTAAAAATACCATTATGGATTCATTTCAAGCCAAAATAAGTTGGAAAAGGATGAGAAAGAGAGAAAATAAAAATTTTAATTCCGTTCCGTTCCTACCCGACACATAATAGAAAATTCAAGAAAAATAGCAAAAAAATTCAAAAAATTTAAAAATACGGTTATGGATTCATTTCAAGCAAAAATAGGTTGGAAAATGATGAAATAGAGAGAAAATAAAATTTTTCGTTCAGTTCCGTTCCTACCCGACACGAAATAGAAAATTCCAAAACAATAGCAAAAAAATTCAAAAAATTCAAAAATACCATTACGGGTACATTTCAAGCCAAAAGAGGGCGGAAAAGGCCGAGAAAAAGAGAAAATAAAAATTTTCGTTCCGTTTCGTTACTGCCTGGCACTAAATAAAAAATTCAGAAAATTAAAAAAAACCATAATAGATTCATTTCGCACCAAAATAGGTCGGAAAAGGCCGAGAAAAACAGAAAATAAAAATTATCGTTCCGTTTCGTTCCTACCAGGAACTAAATAGAAAATTCAAGAAAATAGCAAAAAAAATAAAAAAATACAATTATTGCTTAATTTCAATCAAAAATAGGTCGGAAAAGGCCGAGAAAAACAGAAAATAAAAATTATCGTTCCGTTTCGTTCCTACCAGGAACTATATAGAAAATTCAAACAAAATAGCAAAAAAATTAAAAAATACAATTGTGGCTTCATTTCAATCCAAAATAGGTCGGACAAGGCCGAGAAAAACAGAAAATAAAAATTATTATTCTGTTTCGTTCCTACCCGGCGCTAAATATGAAATTCAAAAAAAATAGCAAAAAAATGAAAAAAATTAAAAAATACTATTATGGATTCATTTCAAGCCAAAATAAGTTGGAAAAGGATGAGATAGAGAGAAAATAAAAATTATAATTCCGTTCCATTCCTACCCGACGCATAAAAGAAAATTCAAGAAAAATAGTAAAAAAATTCAAACATTTAAAAATACGGTTATGGATTCATTTCAAGCCAAAATAGGTTGGAAAATGATGAGATAGAGAGAAAATAAAAGTTATCGTTCCGTTCCGTTCCTACCCGACATGAAATAGAAAATTCCAAAACAATAGCAAAAAAATTCAAAAATACCATTACGGGTACATTTCAAGCCAAAAGAGGTCGGAAAAGGCCGAGAAAAACAGAAAATAAAAATTATCGTTCCGTTTCATTCCTACCAGGAACTATATAGAAAATTCAAACAAAACAGCAAAAAAATTCAAAAAATTAAAAAATACAATTATGGCTTCATTTCAATCAAAAATAGGTCGGAAAAGGCTGAGAAAAACAGAAAATGAAAATTATCGTTCCGTTTCGTCCTTACCCGGCGCTAAATACGAAATTCAAAAAAAATAGCAAAAAAATTCAAAAAACTAAAAAATACCATTATGGATTCATTTCAAGCCAAAATAAGTTGGAAAAGGATGAGAAAGAGAGAAAATAAAAATTATAATTCCGTTCCGTTCCTACCCGACGCATAAAAGAAAATTCAAGAAAAATAGCAAAAAAATTCAAACATTTAAAAATACGGTTGTGGATTCATTTCAAGCCAAAATAGGTTGGAAAATGATGAGATAGAGAGAAAATAAAAGTTATAGTTCCGTTCCATTCCTACCCGACACGAAATAGAAAATTCCAAAACAATAGCAAAAAAATTCAAAAAATTAAAAAATACAATTACGGATTCATTTCAAGCAAAAATAGGACGGAAAAGGCCGAGAAAAACAGAAAATAAAAATTATCGTTCCGTTTCGTTCCTACCAGGCACTAAGTAGAAAATTCAAACAAAACAGCAAAAAAATTCAAAAAATTAAAAAATACAATTATGGCTTCATTTCAATCAAAAATAGGTCGGAAAGGGCTGAGAAAAACAGAAAATGAAAATTATCGTTCCGTTTCGTTCCTACCCGGCGCTAAATACGAAATTCAAAAAAAATAGCAAAAAAATTAAAAAAATTAAAAAATACCATTATGGATTCATTTCAAGCCAAAATAAGTTGGAAAAGGATGAGAAAGAGAGAAAATAAAAATTTTAATTCCGTTCCGTTCCTACCCGACACATAATAGAAAATTCAAGAAAAATAGCAAAAAAATTCAAAAAATTTAAAAATACGGTTATGGATTCATTTCAAGCAAAAATAGGTTGGAAAATGATGAAATAGAGAGAAAATAAAATTTGTCGTTCCGTTCCGTTCCTACCCGACACGAAATTGAAAATTCCAAAACAATAGCAAAAAAATTCAAAAAATTCAAAAATACCATTACGGGTACATTTCAAGCCAAAAGAGGTCGGAAAAGGCCGAGAAAAAGAGAAAATAAAAATTTTCGTTCCGTTTCGTTACTGCCCGGCACTAAATAAAAAATTCAGAAAATTAAAAAATACCATAATAGATTCATTTCGCACTAAAATAGGTCGGAAAAGGCCGAGAAAAACAGAAAATAAAAATTATCGTTCCGTTTCGTTCCTACCAGGAACTAAATAGAAAATTCAAGAAAATAGCAAAAAAAATAAAAAAAAATACAATTATGGCTTAATTTCAATCAAAAATAGGTCGGCAAAGGCTGAGAAAAACAGAAAATAAAAATTATCGTTCCGTTTCGTTCCTACCCGGCGCTAAATATGAAATTAAAAAAAAATTGCCAAACAATTCAAAAAATTAAAAAATACAATTACGGATTCCTTTCAAACCGAAATAGGTCAGAAAAGGCCGAGAAAAACGGAAAATAAAAATTACCATCCGTTTCGTTCCATCCTGGCACTATATAGAAAAGTAAAAAAAAATAGCAAAAAAATTCAAAAAATTAAAAAATACGGTTATGGATTCATTTCAAGCCAAAATATATTGGAAAAGGATGAGATAGAGAGAAAATAAAAATTATCGTTTTGTTCCGTTCCTACCCGACACGAAATAGAAAATTCCAAAACAATAGCAAAAAAATTCAAAAAATTAAAAAATACAATTACGGATTCATTTCAAACCGAAATAGGTCGGAAAAGGCCAAGAAAAACGGAAAATAAAAATTACCATCCGTTTCGTTCCATCCTGGCACTAAATAGAAAATTGAAAAAAATAGCAAAAAAATTCAAAAAATTAAAAAATATGGTTATGGATTCATTTCGAGCCAAAATAGGTCGGAAAAGGCCGAGAAAAACAGAAAATAAAAATTATCGTTCCGTTTCGTTCCTACCAGGAACTATATAGAAAATTCAAACAAAATAGCAAAAAAATTAAAAAATACAATTGTGGCTTCATTTCAATCCAAAATAGGTCGGACAAGGCCGAGAAAAACAGAAAATAAAAATTATTATTCTGTTTCGTTCCTACCCGGCGCTAAATATGAAATTCAAAAAAAATAGCAAAAAAATTAAAAAAATTAAAAAATACTATTATGGATTCATTTCAAGCCAAAATAAGTTGGAAAAGGATGATATAGAGAGAAAATAAAAATTATAATTCCGTTCCATTCCTACCCGACGCATAAAAGAAAATTCAAGAAAAATAGTAAAAAAATTCAAACATTTAAAAATACGGTTATGGATTCATTTCAAGCAAAAATAGGCTGGAAAATGATGAAATAGAGAGAAAATAAAATTTTTCGTTCCGTTCCGTTCCTACCCGACACGAAATAGAAAATTCCAAAACAATAGCAAAAAAATTCAAAAAATTCAAAAATACCATTACGGGTACATTTCAAGCCAAAAGAGGTCGGAAAAGGCCGAGAAAAAGAGAAAATAAAAATTTTCGTTCCGTTTCGTTACTGCCCGGCACTAAATAAAAAATTCAGAAAATTAAAAAATACCATAATAGATTTATTTCGCACCAAAATAGGTCGGAAAAGGCCGAGAAAAACAGAAAATAAAAATTATCGTTCCGTTTCGTTCCTACCAGGCACTAAGTAGAAAATTCAAACAAAACAGCAAAAAAATTCAAAAAATTAAAAAATACAATTATGGCTTCATTTCAATCAAAAATAGGTCGGAAAAGGCTGAGAAAAACAGAAAATGAAAATTATCGTTCCGTTTCGTTCCTACCCGGCGCTAAATACGAAATTCAAAAAAAATAGCAAAAAAATTAAAAAAATTAAAAAATAACATTATGGATTCATTTCAAGCCAAAATAAGTTGGAAAAGGATGAGAAAGAGAGAAAATAAAAAGTTTAATTCCGTTCCGTTCCTACCCGACGCATAATAGAAAATTCAAGAAAAATAGCAAAAAATTTCAAAAAATTTAAAAATACGGTTATGGATTCATTTCAAGCAAAAATAGGCTGGAAAATGATGAAATAGAGAGAAAATAAAATTTTTCGTTCCGTTCCGTTCCTACCCGACACGAAATAGAAAATTCCAAAACAATAGCAAAAAAATTCAAAAATACCATTACGGGTACATTTCAAGCCAAAAGAGGTCGGAAAAGGCCGAGAAAAACAGAAAATAAAAATTATCGTTCCGTTTCGTTCCTACCAGGCACTAAGTAGAAAATTCAAACAAAACAGCAAAAAAATTCAAAAAATTAAAAAATACAATTATGGCTTCATTTCAATCAAAAATAGGTCGGAAAAGGCTGAGAAAAACAGAAAATGAAAATTATCGTTCCGTTTCGTTCCTACCCGGCGCTAAATACGAAATTCAAAAAAAATAGCAAAAAAATTCAAAAAATTTAAAAATACCATTATGGATTCATTTCAAGCCAAAATAAGTTGGAAAAGGATGAGAAAGAGAGAAAATAAAAATTTTAATTCCGTTCCGTTCCTACCCGACACATAATAGAAAATTCAAGAAAAATAGCAAAAAAATTCAAAAAATTTAAAAATACGGTTATGGATTCATTTCAAGCAAAAATAGGTTGGAAAATGATGAAATAGAGAGAAAATAAAATTTTTCGTTCAGTTCCGTTCCTACCCGACACGAAATAGAAAATTCCAAAACAATAGCAAAAAAATTCAAAAAATTCAAAAATACCATTACGGGTACATTTCAAGCCAAAAGAGGGCGGAAAAGGCCGAGAAAAAGAGAAAATAAAAATTTTCGTTCCGTTTCGTTACTGCCTGGCACTAAATAAAAAATTCAGAAAATTAAAAAAAACCATAATAGATTCATTTCGCACCAAAATAGGTCGGAAAAGGCCGAGAAAAACAGAAAATAAAAATTATCGTTCCGTTTCGTTCCTACCAGGAACTAAATAGAAAATTCAAGAAAATAGCAAAAAAAATAAAAAAATACAATTATTGCTTAATTTCAATCAAAAATAGGTCGGAAAAGGCCGAGAAAAACAGAAAATAAAAATTATCGTTCCGTTTCGTTCCTACCAGGAACTATATAGAAAATTCAAACAAAATAGCAAAAAAATTAAAAAATACAATTGTGGCTTCATTTCAATCCAAAATAGGTCGGACAAGGCCGAGAAAAACAGAAAATAAAAATTATTATTCTGTTTCGTTCCTACCCGGCGCTAAATATGAAATTCAAAAAAAATAGCAAAAAAATGAAAAAAATTAAAAAATACTATTATGGATTCATTTCAAGCCAAAATAAGTTGGAAAAGGATGAGATAGAGAGAAAATAAAAATTATAATTCCGTTCCATTCCTACCCGACGCATAAAAGAAAATTCAAGAAAAATAGTAAAAAAATTCAAACATTTAAAAATACGGTTATGGATTCATTTCAAGCCAAAATAGGTTGGAAAATGATGAGATAGAGAGAAAATAAAAGTTATCGTTCCGTTCCGTTCCTACCCGACATGAAATAGAAAATTCCAAAACAATAGCAAAAAAATTCAAAAATACCATTACGGGTACATTTCAAGCCAAAAGAGGTCGGAAAAGGCCGAGAAAAACAGAAAATAAAAATTATCGTTCCGTTTCATTCCTACCAGGAACTATATAGAAAATTCAAACAAAACAGCAAAAAAATTCAAAAAATTAAAAAATACAATTATGGCTTCATTTCAATCAAAAATAGGTCGGAAAAGGCTGAGAAAAACAGAAAATGAAAATTATCGTTCCGTTTCGTCCTTACCCGGCGCTAAATACGAAATTCAAAAAAAATAGCAAAAAAATTCAAAAAACTAAAAAATACCATTATGGATTCATTTCAAGCCAAAATAAGTTGGAAAAGGATGAGAAAGAGAGAAAATAAAAATTATAATTCCGTTCCGTTCCTACCCGACGCATAAAAGAAAATTCAAGAAAAATAGCAAAAAAATTCAAACATTTAAAAATACGGTTGTGGATTCATTTCAAGCCAAAATAGGTTGGAAAATGATGAGATAGAGAGAAAATAAAAGTTATAGTTCCGTTCCATTCCTACCCGACACGAAATAGAAAATTCCAAAACAATAGCAAAAAAATTCAAAAAATTCAAAAATACAATTAAGGATTCATTTCAAGCAAAAATAGGACGGAAAAGGCCGAGAAAAACAGAAAATAAAAATTATCGTTACGTTTCGTTTCTACCAGGCACTAAGTAGAAAATTCAAACAAAACAGCAAAAAAATTCAAAAAATTAAAAAATACAATTATGGCTTCATTTCAATCAAAAATAGGTCGGAAAAGGCTGAGAAAAACAGAAAATGAAAATTATCGTTCCGTTTCGTTCCTACCCGGCGCTAAATACGAAATTAAAAAAAAATAGCAAAAAAATTAAAAAAATTAAAAAATACCATTATGAATTCATTTCAAGCCAAAATAAGTTGGAAAAGGATGAGAAAGAGAGAAAATAAAAATTTTAATTCCGTTCCGTTCCTACCCGACGCATAAAAGAAAATTCAAGAAAAATAGCAAAAAAATTCAAACATTTAAAAATACGGTTATGGATTCATTTCAAGCCAAAATAGGTTGGAAAATGATGAGATAGAGAGAAAATAAAAGTTATAGTTCCGTTCCATTCCTACCCGACACGAAATAGAAAATTCCAAAACAATAGCAAAAAAATTCAAAAAATTAAAAAATACAATTAAGGATTCATTTCAAGCAAAAATAGGACGGAAAAGGCCGAGAAAAACAGAAAATAAAAATTATCGTTACGTTTCGTTTCTACCAGGCACTAAGTAGAAAATTCAAACAAAACAGCAAAAAAATTCAAAAAATTAAAAAATACAATTATGGCTTCATTTCAATCAAAAATAGGTCGGAAAAGGCTGAGAAAAACAGAAAATGAAAATTATCGTTCCGTTTCGTTCCTACCCGGCGCTGAATACGAAATTCAAAAAAAATAGCAAAAAAATTAAAAAAATTAAAAAAAACCATTATGGATTCATTTCAAGCCAAAATAAGTTGGAAAAGGATGAGAAAGAGAGAAAATAAAAATTTTAATTCCGTTCCGTTCCTACCCGACGCATAATAGAAAATTCAAGAAAAATAGCAAAAAAATTCAAAAAGTTTAAAAATACGGTTATGGATTCATTTCAAGCAAAAATAGGTTGGAAAATGATGAGATAGAGAGAAAATAAAAGTTATCGTTCCGTTCCGTTCCTACTCGACACGAAATAGAAAATTCAAAAAAATAGCAAAAAAATTAAAAAAATTAAAAAATACCATAATGGATTCATTTCGGGCCAAAATAGGTCGGAAAAGGCCGAGAAAAACAGAAAATAAAAATTATCGTTCCGTTTCGTTCCTACCAGGAACTAAATAGAAAATTCAAAAAAATAGCAAAAAATTTAAAAAAATTAAAAAATACAATTATGGCTTAATTTTCAATCTAAAATAGGTCGGAAAAGGCCGAGAAAAATAGAAAATAAAAATTATTATTCTGTTTCGTTCCTACCCTGCGCTAAATACGAAATTCAAAAAAAATTGCAAAAAAATTCAAAAAATTAAAAAATACCATTATGGATTCATTTCAAGCCAAAATAAGTTGGAAAAGGATGAGAAAGAGAGAAAATAAAAATTATAATTCGGTTCCGTTCCTACCCGACGCATAATAGAAAATTCAAGAAAAATAGCAAAAAAATTCAAAAAGTTTGAAAATACGGTTATGGATTCATTTCAAGCAAAAATAGGTTGGAAAACGATGAAATAGAGAGAAAATAAAAGTTATCGTTCCATTCCGTTCATACCCGACACGAAATAGAAAATTCCAAAACAATAGCAAAAAAATTCAAAAATACCATTACGGGTACATTTCAAGCCAAAAGAGGTCGGAAAAGGCCGAGAAAAAGAGAAAATAAAAATTTTCGTTTCGTTTCGTTACTGCTAGGAACTAAATAGAAAATTCAAAAAAATAGCAAAAAAATTAAAAAAATTAAAAAATACAATTATGGCTTAATTTTCAATCAAAAATAGGTCGGAAATGGCCGAGAAAAACAGAAAATAAAAATTATTATTCTGTTTCGTTCCTACCCTGCGCTAAATATGAAATTCAAAAAAAATAGCAAAAAAATTCAAAAAATTAAAAAATACCATTATGGATTCATTTCAAGCCAAAATAAGTTGGAAAAGGATGAGAAAGAGAGAAAATAAAAATTATAATTCCGTTCCATTCCTACCCGACGCATAAAAGAAAATTCAAGAAAAATAGCAAAAAAATTCAAACATTTAAAAATACGGTTGTGGATTCATTTCAAGCCAAAATAGGTTGGAAAATGATGAGATAGAGAGAAAATAAAAGTTATCGTTCCGTTCCGTTCCTACCCGACACGAAATAGAAAATTCCAAAACAATAGCAAAAAAATTCAAAAATACCATTACGGGTACATTTCAAGCCAAAAGAGGTCGGAAAAGGCCGAGAAAAACAGAAAATAAAAATTATCGTTCCGTTTCATTCCTACCAGGAACTAAATAGAAAATTCAAAAAAATAGCAAAAAAATTAAAAAAATTAAAAAATACCATAATGGATTCATTTCGGGCCAAAATAGGTCGGAAAAGGCCGAGAAAAACAGAAAATAAAAATTATCGTTCCGTTTCGTTCCTACCAGGAACTAAATAGAAAATTCAAAAAAATAGCAAAAAAATTAAAAAATACAATTATGGCTTAATTTTCAATCAAAAATAGGTCGGAAAAGGCCGAGAAAAACAGAAAATAAAAATTATTATTCTGTTTCGTTCCTACCCTGCGCTAAATATGAAATTCAAAAAAAATAGCAAAAAAATTAAAAAAAATTAAAAAATACCATTATGGATTCATTTCAAGCCAAAATAAGTTGGAAAAGGATGAGAAAGAGAGAAAATAAAAATTATAATTCCGTTCCATTCCAACTCGACGCATAAAAGAAAATTCAAGAAAAATAGCAAAAAAATTCAAACATTTAAAAATACGGTTATGGATTCATTTCAAGCCAAAATAGGTTGGAAAATGATGAGATAGAGAGAAAATAAAAGTTATTGTTCCGTTCCGTTCCTACCCGACACGAAATAGAAAATTCCAAAACAATAGCAAAAAAATTCAAAAATACCATTACGGGTACATTTCAAGCCAAAAGAAGTCGGAAAAGGCCGAGAAAAACAGAAAATAAAAATTATCGTTCCGTTTCATTCCTACCAGGAACTAAATAGAAAATTCAAACAAAACAGCAAAAAAATTCAAAAAATTAAAAAATACAATTATGGCTTCATTTCAATCAAAAATAGGTCGGAAAAGGCTGAGAAAAACAGAAAATGAAAATTATCGTTCCGTTTCGTTCCTACCCGGCGCTAAATACGAAATTAAAAAAAAATAGCAAAAAAATTAAAAAATACCATTATGGATTCATTTCAAGCCAAAATAAGTTGGAAAAGGATGAGAAAGAGAGAAAATAAAAATTTTAATTCCGTTCCGTTTCTACCCGACGCATAATCGAAAATTCAAGAAAAATAGCAAAAAAATTCAAAAAGTTTGAAAATACGGTTATGGATTCATTTCAAGCAAAAATAGGTTGGAAAATGATGAAATAGAGAGAAAATAAAAGTTATCGTTCCGTTCCGTTCCCGACACGAAATAGAAAATTCCAAAACAATAGCAAAAAAATTTAAAAATACCATTACGGGTACATTTCAAGCCAAAAGAGGTCGGAAAAGGCCGAGAAAAACAGAAAATAAAAATTATCGTTCCGTTTCATTCCTACCAGGAACTAAATAGAAAATTCAAACAAAACAGCAAAAAAATTCAAAAAATTAAAAAATACAATTATGGCTTCATTTCAATCAAAAATAGGTCGGAAAAGGCTGAGAAAAACAGAAAATGAAAATTATCGTTCCGTTTCGTCCTTACCCGGCGCTAAATACGAAATTCAAAAAAAATAGCAAAAAAATTAAAAAATACCATTATGGATTCATTTCAAGCCAAAATAAGTTGGAAAAGGATGAGAAACAGAGAAAATAAAAATTTTAATTCCGTTCCGTTCCTACCCGACGCATAATAGAAAATTCAAGAAAAATAGCAAAAAAATTCAAAAAGTTTAAAAATACGGTTATGGATTCATTTCAAGCAAAAATAGGTTGGAAAATGATGAAATAGAGAGAAAATAAAATTTGTCGTTCCGTTCCGTTCCTACCCGACACGAAATAGAAAATTCCGAAACAATAGCAAAAAAATTCAAAAAATTCAAAAATACCATTACGGGTACATTTCAAGCCAAAAGAGGTCGGAAAAGGCCGAGAAAAAGAGAAAATAAAAATTTTCGTTCCGTTTCGTTACTGCCCGGCACTAAATAAAAAATTCAAACAAAACAGTAAAAAAATTCAAAAAATTAAAAAATAAAATTATGGCTTCATTTCAATCAAAAATAGGTCGGAAAAGGCTGAGAAAAACAAAAAATGAAAATTATCGTTCCGTTTCGTTCCTACCCGGCGCTAAATACGAAATTAAAAAAAAATAGCAAAAAAATTAAAAAAATTAAAAAATACCATTATGAATTCATTTCAAGCCAAAATAAGTTGGAAAAGGATGAGAAAGAGAGAAAATAAAAATTTTAATTCCGTTCCGTTCCTACCCGACGCATAAAAGAAAATTCAAGAAAAATAGCAAAAAAATTCAAACATTTAAAAATACGGTTATGGATTCATTTCAAGCCAAAATAGGTTGGAAAATGATGAGATAGAGAGAAAATAAAAGTTATAGTTCCGTTCCATTCCTACCCGACACGAAATAGAAAATTCCAAAACAATAGCAAAAAAATTCAAAAAATTAAAAAATACAATTAAGGATTCATTTCAAGCAAAAATAGGACGGAAAAGGCCGAGAAAAACAGAAAATAAAAATTATCGTTACGTTTCGTTTCTACCAGGCACTAAGTAGAAAATTCAAACAAAACAGCAAAAAAATTCAAAAAATTAAAAAATACAATTATGGCTTCATTTCAATCAAAAATAGGTCGGAAAAGGCTGAGAAAAACAGAAAATGAAAATTATCGTTCCGTTTCGTTCCTACCCGGCGCTAAATACGAAATTAAAAAAAAATAGCAAAAAAATTAAAAAAATTAAAAAATACCATTATGAATTCATTTCAAGCCAAAATAAGTTGGAAAAGGATGAGAAAGAGAGAAAATAAAAATTTTAATTCCGTTCCGTTCCTACCCGACGCATAAAAGAAAATTCAAGAAAAATAGCAAAAAAATTCAAACATTTAAAAATACGGTTATGGATTCATTTCAAGCCAAAATAGGTTGGAAAATGATGAGATAGAGAGAAAATAAAAGTTATAGTTCCGTTCCATTCCTACCCGACACGAAATAGAAAATTCCAAAACAATAGCAAAAAAATTCAAAAAATTAAAAAATACAATTAAGGATTCATTTCAAGCAAAAATAGGACGGAAAAGGCCGAGAAAAACAGAAAATAAAAATTATCGTTACGTTTCGTTTCTACCAGGCACTAAGTAGAAAATTCAAACAAAACAGCAAAAAAATTCAAAAAATTAAAAAATACAATTATGGCTTCATTTCAATCAAAAATAGGTCGGAAAAGGCTGAGAAAAACAGAAAATGAAAATTATCGTTCCGTTTCGTTCCTACCCGGCGCTGAATACGAAATTCAAAAAAAATAGCAAAAAAATTAAAAAAATTAAAAAAAACCATTATGGATTCATTTCAAGCCAAAATAAGTTGGAAAAGGATGAGAAAGAGAGAAAATAAAAATTTTAATTCCGTTCCGTTCCTACCCGACGCATAATAGAAAATTCAAGAAAAATAGCAAAAAAATTCAAAAAGTTTAAAAATACGGTTATGGATTCATTTCAAGCAAAAATAGGTTGGAAAATGATGAGATAGAGAGAAAATAAAAGTTATCGTTCCGTTCCGTTCCTACTCAACACGAAATAGAAAATTCAAAAAAATAGCAAAAAAATTAAAAAAATTAAAAAATACCATAATGGATTCATTTCGGGCCAAAATAGGTCGGAAAAGGCCGAGAAAAACAGAAAATAAAAATTATCGTTCCGTTTCGTTCCTACCAGGAACTAAATAGAAAATTCAAAAAAATAGCAAAAAATTTTAAAAAATTAAAAAATACAATTATGGCTTAATTTTCAATCTAAAATAGGTCGGAAAAGGCCGAGAAAAATAGAAAATAAAAATTATTATTCTGTTTCGTTCCTACCCTGCGCTAAATACGAAATTCAAAAAAAATTGCAAAAAAAGTCAAAAAATTAAAAAATACCATTATGGATTCATTTCAAGCCAAAATAAGTTGGAAAAGGATGAGAAAGAGAGAAAATAAAAATTATAATTCGGTTCCGTTCCTACCCGACGCATAATAGAAAATTCAAGAAAAATAGCAAAAAAATTCAAAAAGTTTGAAAATACGGTTATGGATTCATTTCAAGCAAAAATAGGTTGGAAAACGATGAAATAGAGAGAAAATAAAAGTTATCGTTCCATTCCGTTCATACCCGACACGAAATAGAAAATTCCAAAACAATAGCAAAAAAATTCAAAAATACCATTACGGGTACATTTCAAGCCAAAAGAGGTCGGAAAAGGCCGAGAAAAAGAGAAAATAAAAATTTTCGTTCCGTTTCGTTACTGCTAGGAACTAAATAGAAAATTCAAAAAAATAGCAAAAAAATTAAAAAAATTAAAAAATACAATTATGGCTTAATTTTCAATCAAAAATAGGTCGGAAATGGCCGAGAAAAACAGAAAATAAAAATTATTATTCTGTTTCGTTCCTACCCTGCGCTAAATATGAAATTCAAAAAAAATAGCAAAAAAATTCAAAAAATTAAAAAATACCATTATGGATTCATTTCAAGCCAAAATAAGTTGGAAAAGGATGAGAAAGAGAGAAAATAAAAATTATAATTCCGTTCCATTCCTACCCGACGCATAAAAGAAAATTCAAGAAAAATAGCAAAAAAATTCAAACATTTAAAAATACGGTTATGGATTCATTTCAAGCCAAAATAGGTTGGAAAATGATGAGATAGAGAGAAAATAAAAGTTATCGTTCCGTTCCGTTCCTACCCGACACGAAATAGAAAATTCCAAAACAATAGCAAAAAAATTCAAAAATACCATTACGGGTACATTTCAAGCCAAAAGAGGTCGGAAAAGGCCGAGAAAAACAGAAAATAAAAATTATCGTTCCGTTTCATTCCTACCAGGAACTAAATAGAAAATTCAAAAAAATAGCAAAAAAATTAAAAAAATTAAAAAATACCATAATGGATTCATTTCGGGCCAAAATAGGTCGGAAAAGGCCGAGAAAAACAGAAAATAAAAATTATCGTTCCGTTTCGTTCCTACCAGGAACTAAATAGAAAATTCAAAAAAATAGCAAAAAAATTAAAAAATACAATTATGGCTTAATTTTCAATCAAAAATAGGTCGGAAAAGGCCGAGAAAAACAGAAAATAAAAATTATTATTCTGTTTCGTTCCTACCCTGCGCTAAATATGAAATTCAAAAAAAATAGCAAAAAAATTAAAAAAAATTAAAAAATACCATTATGGATTCATTTCAAGCCAAAATAAGTTGGAAAAGGATGAGAAAGAGAGAAAATAAAAATTATAATTCCGTTCCATTCCAACTCGACGCATAAAAGAAAATTCAAGAAAAATAGCAAAAAAATTCAAACATTTAAAAATACGGTTATGGAATCATTTCAAGCCAAAATAGGTTGGAAAATGATGAGATAGAGAGAAAATAAAAGTTATCGTTCCGTTCCGTTCCTACCCGACACGAAATAGAAAATTCCAAAACAATAGCAAAAAAATTCAAAAATACCATTACGGGTACATTTCAAGCCAAAAGAAGTCGGAAAAGGCCGAGAAAAAAAGAAAATAAAAATTTTGGTTCCGTTTCGTTACTGCCCGGCACTAAATAAAAAATTCAGAAAATGAAAAAATACCATATTGGATTCATTTCGCACCAAAATAGGTCGGAAAAGGCCGAGAAAAACAGAAAATAAAAATTATCGTTCCGTTTCATTCCTACCAGGAACTAAATAGAAAATTCAAACAAAACAGCAAAAAAATTCAAAAAATTAAAAAATACAATTATGGCTTCATTTCAATCAAAAATAGGTCGGAAAAGGCTGAGAAAAACAGAAAATGAAAATTATCGTTCCGTTTCGTTCCTACCCGGCGCTAAATACGAAATTAAAAAAAAATAGCAAAAAAATTAAAAAATACCATTATGGATTCATTTCAAGCCAAAATAAGTTGGAAAAGGATGAGAAAGAGAGAAAATAAAAATTTTAATTCCGTTCCGTTTCTACCCGACGCATAATCGAAAATTCAAGAAAAATAGCAAAAAAATTCAAAAAGTTTGAGAATACGGTTATGGATTCATTTCAAGCAAAAATAGGTTGGAAAATGATGAAATAGAGAGAAAATAAAAGTTATCGTTCCGTTCCGTTCCTACCCGACACGAAATAGAAAATTCCAAAACAATAGCAAAAAAATTCAAAAAATTCAAAAATACCATTACGGGTACATTTCAACCCAAAAGAGGTCGGAAAAGGCCGAGAAAAAAAGAAAATAAAAATTTTGGTTCCGTTTCGTTACTGCCCGGCACTAAATAAAAAATTCAGAAAATGAAAAAATACCATATTGGATTCATTTCGCACCAAAATAGGTCGGAAAAGGCCGAGAAAAACAGAAAATAAAAATTATCGTTCCGTTTCGTTCCTACCAGGAACTAAATAGAAAATTCAAACAAAATAGCAAAAAAATTCAAAAAATTAAAAAATACAATTATGGCTTCATTTCAATCCAAAATAGGTCGGACAAGGCCGAGAAAAACAGAAAATAAAAATTATTGTTCTGTTTCGTTCCTACCCAGCGCTAAATATGATATTAAAAAAAAATAGCAAAAAAATTCAAAAAATTAAAAAATACCATTAGGGATTCATTTCAAGCCAAACTAAGTTGGAAAAGGATGAGAAAGTGAGAAAATAAAAATTATAATTCCGTTCCGTTCCTACCCGACGCATAAAAGAAAATTCAAGAAAAATAGCAAAAAAATTCAAACATTTAAAAATACGGTTATGGATTCATTTCAAGCCAAAATAGGTTGGAAAATGATGAGATAGAGAGAAAATAAAAGTTATAATTCCGTTCCGTTCCTACCCGACGCATAAAAGAAAATTCAAGAAAAATAGCAAAAAAATTCAAACATTTAAAAATACGGTTATGGATTCATTTCAAGCCAAAATAGGTTGGAAAATGATGAGATAGAGAGAAAATAAAAGTTATAATTCCGTTCCTTTCCTACCCGACACGAAATAGAAAATTCTAAAACAATAGAAAAAATTCAAAAAATTAAAGAATACCATTACGGGTTCATTTCAAGCAAAAATAGGTCGGAAAAGGCCGAGAAAAACAGAAAATAAAAATTATCGTTCCGTTTCGTTCCTACCCGGCGCTAAATATGAAATTCAAAAAAAATAGCAAAAAAATTCAAAAAATTAAAAAATACCATTATGGATTCATTTCAAGCCAAACTAAGTTGGAAAAGGATGAGAAAGAGAGAAAATAAAAATTATAATTCCGTTCCGTTCCTACCCGACGCATAAAAGAAAATTCAAGAAAAATAGCAAAAAAATTCAAACATTTAAAATTACGGTTATGGATTTATTTCAAGCAAAAATTGTTTGGAAAATGATGATATAGAGTGAAAATAAAAGTTATCATTCCGTTCCGTTCCTACCCGACACGAAATAGAAAATTCCAAAACAATAGCAAAAAAATTCAAAAAATTGAAAAATACCATTACGGGTACATTTCAACCCAAAAGAGGTCGGAAAAGGCCGAGAAAAAGAGAAAATAAAAATTTTCGTTCCGTTTCGTTACTGCCCGGCACTAAATAAAAAATTCAGAAAATTAAAAAATACCATAATGGATCATTTCGCACCAAAATAGGTCGGAAAAATCCGAGAAAAACAGAAAATAAAAATTATCGTTCCGTTTCGTTCTTACCAGGCACTAAACAGAAAATTCAAACAAAACAGCAAAAAAATTCAAAAAATTAAAAAATACAATTATGGCTTCATTTCAATCAAAAATAGGGCGGAAAAGGCTGAGAAAAATAGAAAATGAAAATTATCGTTCCGTTTCGTTCCTACCCGACACGAAATAGAAAATTCCAAAACAATAGTAAAAAAATTCAAAAATACTATTACGGGTACATTTCAAGCTAAAAGAGGTCGGAAAAGGCCGAGAAAAAGAGAAAATAAAAATTATCGTTCCGTTTCGTTCCTACCAGGCACTAAGTAGAAAATTCAAACAAAACAGCAAAAAAATTCAAAAAATTAAAAAATACAATTATGGCTTCATTTCAATCAAAAATAGGTCGGAGAAGGCTGAGAAAAACAGAAAATGAAAATTATCGTTCCGTTTCGTTCTTATCCGGCGCTAAATACGAAATTAAAAAAAAATAGCAAAAAAATTAAAAAAATTAAAAAATACCATTATGGATTCATTTCAAGCCAAAATAAGTTGGAAAAGGATGAGAAAGAAAGAAAATAAAAATTTTAATTCCGTTCCGTTGCTACCCAACGCATAATAGAAAATTCAAGAAAAATAGCAAAAAAATTCAAAAAGTTTAAAAATACGGTTATGGATTCATTTCAAGCAAAAATAGGTTGGAAAATGATGAAATAGAGAGAAAATAAAATTTATCGTTCCATTCCGTTCCTACCCGACACGAAATAGAAAATTCCAAAACAATAGAAAAAAAATTCAAAAATACCATTACGGGTACATTTCAACCCAAAAGAGGTCGGAAAAGGCCGAGAAAAAGAGAAAATAAAAATTTTCGTTCCGTTTCGTTACTGCCCGACACTAAATAAAAAATTCAGAAAATTAAAAAATACCATAATGGATTCATTTCAAGCCAAAATAGGTCGGAAAAGGCCGAGAAAAACAGAAAATAAAAATTATCGTTCCGTTTCGTTCATACCAGGAACTAAATAGAAAATTCAAACAAAATAGCAAAAAAATTAAAAAAATTAAAAAATACAATTATGGCTTCATTTCAATCCAAAATAGGTCGGACAAGGCCGAGAAAAACAGAAAATAAAAATTATTGTTCTGTTTCGTTCCTACTCGGCGCTAAATATGAAATTCAAAAAAAATAGCAAAAAAATTCCAAAAATTAAAAGAATACCATTATGGATTCATTTCAAGCCAAAATAAGTTGGAAAAGGATGAGAAAGAGAGAAAAAAAAAATTATAATTCCGTTCCGTTCCTAGCCGACGCATAAAAGAAAATTCAAGAAAAATAGCAAAAAAATTCAAACATTTAAAAATACGGTTATGGATTCATTTCAAGCAAAAATAGGTTGGAAAATGATGAAATAGAGAAAAAATAAAATTTATCGTTCCGTTCCGTTCCTACCCGACACGAAATAGAAAATTCCAAAACAATAGCAAAAAAATTCAAAAATACCATTACGGGTACATTTCAAGCCAAAAGAGGTCGGAAAAGGCCGAGAAAAAGAGAAAATAAAAATTTTCGTTCCGTTTCGTTACTGCCCGGCACTAAATAAAAAATTCAGAAAATTAAAAAATACCATAATGGATTCATTTCAATCCAAAATAGGTCGGACAAGGCCGAGAAAAACAGAAAATAAAAATTATTGTTCTGTTTCGTTCCTACCCAGCGCTAAATATGATATTAAAAAAAAATAGCAAAAAAATTCAAAAAATTAAAAAATACCATTATGGATTCATTTCAAGCCAAACTAAGTTGGAAAAGGATGAGAAAGTGAGAAAATAAAAGTTATAATTCCGTTCCATTCCTACCCGACACGAAATAGAAAATTCTAAAACAATAGCAAAAAAATTCAAAAAATTAAAGAATACCATTACGGGTTCATTTCAAGCAAAAGTAGGTCGGAAAAAACCGAGAAAAATAGAAAATAAAAATTATCGTTCAGTTTCGTTCCTACCCGGCGCTAAATATGAAATTAAAAAAAAATAGCAAAAAAATTCAAAAAATTAAAAAATACCATTATGGATTCATTTCAAGCCAAAATAAGTTGTAAAAGGATGAGAAAGAGAGAAAATAAAAATTATAATTCCGTTCCGTTCCTACCCGACGCATAAAAGAAAATTCAAGAAAAATAGCAAAAAAATTCAAACATTTAAAAATACGGTTATGGATTCATTTCAAGCAAAAATAGGTTGAAAAATGATGAAATAGAGAGAAAATAAAATTTATCGTTCCGTTCCGTTCCTACCCGACACGAAATAGAAAATTCCAAAACAATAGCAAAAAAATTCAAAAAATTCAAAAATACCATTACGGGTACATTTCAAGCCAAAAGAGGTCGGAAAAGGCCGAGAAAAAGAGAAAATAAAAATTTTCGTTCCGTTTCGTTACTGCCCGGCACTAAATAAAAAATTCAGAAAATTAAAAAATACCATTATGGATTCATTTCAAGCCAAAATAAGTTGGAAAAGGATGAGAAAGAGAGAAAATAAAAATTTTAATTCCGTTCCGTTCCTACCCGACGCATAATAGAAAATTCAAGAAAAATAGCAAAAAAATTCAAAAAGTTTAAAAATACGTTTATGGATTCATTTCAAGCAAAAATAGGTTGGAAAATGATGAGATAGAGAGAAAATAAAAGTTATAATTCCGTTCCATTCCTACCCGACACGAAATAGAAAATTCTAACAAAATAGCAAAAAAATTCAAAAAATTAAAAAATACAATTATGGCTTCATTTCAATCCAAAATAGGTCGGACAAGGCCGAGAAAAACAGAAAATAAAAATTATTATTCTGTTTCGTTCCTACCCAGCGCTAAATATGATATTAAAAAAAAATAGCAAAAAAATTCAAAAAATTAAAAAATACCATTATGGATTCATTTCAAGCCAAACTAAGTTGGAAAAGGATGAGAAAGTGAGAAAATAAAAATTATAATTCCGTTCCGTTCCTACCCGACGCATAAAAGAAAATTCAAGAAAAATAGCAAAAAAATTCAAACATTTAAAAATACGGTTATGGATTCATTTCAAGCCAAAATAGGTTGGAAAATGATGAGATAGAGAGAAAATAAAAGTTATAATTCCGTTCCATTCCTACCCGACACGAAATAGAAAATTCTAAAACAATAGCAAAAAAATTCAAAAAATTAAAGAATACCATTACAGGTTCATTTCAAGCAAAAATAGGTCGGAAAAGGCCGAGAAAAACAGAAAATAAAAATTATCGTTCCGTTTCGTTCCTACCAGGAACTAAATAGAAAATTCAAACAAAATAGCAAAAAAATTCAAAAAATTAAAAAATACAATTATGGCTTCATTTCAATCCAAAATAGGTCGGACAAGGCCGAGAAAAACAGAAAATAAAAATTATTGTTCTGTTTCGTTCCTACCCAGTGTTAAATATGATATTAAAAAAAAATAGCAAAAAAATTCAAAAAATTAAAAAATACCATTATGGATTCATTTCAAGCCAAACTAAGTTGGAAAAGGATGAGAAAGTGAGAAAATAAAAGTTATAATTCCGTTCCGTTCCTACCCGACGCATAAAAGAAAATTCAAGAAAAATAGCAAAAAAATTCAAACATTTAAAAATACGGTTATGGATTCATTTCAAGCCAAAATAGGTTGGAAAATGATGAGATAGAGAGAAAATAAAAGTTATAATTCCGTTCCATTCCTACCCGACACAAAATAGAAAACTCTAAAACAATAGCAAAAAAATTCAAAAAATTAAAGAATACCATTACGGGATCATTTCAAGCAAAAGTAGGTCGGAAAAGACCGAGAAAAAGAGAAAATAAAAATTTTCGTTCCGTTTCGTTACTGCCCGGCACTAAATAAAAAATTCAGAAAATTAAATAATACCATTATGGATTCATTTCAAGCCAAAATAAGTTGGAAAAGGATTAGAAAGAGAGAAAATAAAAATTTTAATTCCGTTCCGTTCCTACCCGACGCATAATAGAAAATTCAAGAAAAATAGCAAAAAAATTCAAAAAGTTTAAAAATACGTTTATGGATTCATTTCAAGCAAAAATAGGTTGGAAAATGATGAGATAGAGAGAAAATAAAAGTTATAATTCCGTTCCAATCCTACCCGACACGAAATAGAAAATTCTAAAACAATAGCAAAAAAATTCAAAAAATTAAAGAATACCATTACGGGTTCATTTCAAGCAAAAATAGGTCGGAAAAGGCCGAGAAAAACAGAAAATAAAAATTATCGTTCCGTTTCGTTCCTACCAGGAACTAAATAGAAAATTCAAACAAAATAGCAAAAAAATTCAAAAAATTAAAAAATACAATTATGGCTTCATTTCAATCCAAAATAGGTCGGACAAGGCCGAGAAAAACAGAAAATAAAAATTATTGTTCTGTTTCGTTCCTACCCTGCGCTAAATATGATATTAAAAAAAAATAGCAAAAAAATTCAAAAAATTAAAAAATACCATTATGGATTCATTTCAAGCCAAACTAAGTTGGAAAAGGATGAGAAAGTGAGAAAATAAAAGATATAATTCCGTTCCGTTCCTACCCGACGCATAAAAGAAAATTCAAGAAAAATAGCAAAAAAATTCAAACATTTAAAAATACGGTTATGGATTCATTTCAAGCCAAAATAGGTTGGAAAATGATGAGATAGAGAGAAAATAAAAGTTATAATTCCGTTCCTTTCCTACCCGACACGAAATAGAAAATTCTAAAACTATAGAAAAAATTCAAAAAATTAAAGAATACCATTACGGGTTCATTTCAAGCAAAAATAGGTCGGAAAAGGCCGAGAAAAACAGAAAATAAAAATTATCGTTCCGTTTCGTTCCTACCCGGCGCTAAATATGAAATTCAAAAAAAATAGCAAAAAAATTCAAAAAATTAAAAAATACCATTATGGATTCATTTCAAGCCAAACTAAGTTGGAAAAGGATGAGAAAGAGAGAAAATAAAAATTATAATTCCGTTCCGTTCCTACCCGACGCATAAAAGAAAATTCAAGAAAAATAGCAAAAAAATTCAAACATTTAAAATTACGGTTATGGATTTATTTCAAGCAAAAATTGGTTGGAAAATGATGATATAGAGTGAAAATAAAAGTTATCATTCCGTTTCGTTCCTACCCGACACGAAATAGAAAATTCCAAAACAATAGCAAAAAAATTCAAAAAATTGAAAAATACCATTACGGGTACATTTCAACCCAAAAGAGGTCGGAAAAGGCCGAGAAAAAGAGAAAATAAAAATTTTCGTTCCGTTTCGTTACTGCCCGGCACTAAATAAAAAATTCAGAAAATTAAAAAATACCATAATGGATCATTTCGCACCAAAATAGGTCGGAAAAATCCGAGAAAAACAGAAAATAAAAATTATCGTTCCGTTTCGTTCTTACCAGGCACTAAATAGAAAATTCAAACAAAACAGTAAAAAAATTCAAAAAATTAAAAAATACAATTATGGCTTCATTTCAATCAAAAATAGGGCGGAAAAGGCTGAGAAAAATAGAAAATGAAAATTATCGTTCCGTTTCGTTCCTACCCGACACGAAATAGAAAATTCCAAAACAATAGTAAAAAAATTCAAAAATACTATTACGGGTACATTTCAAGCTAAAAGAGGTCGGAAAAGGCCGAGAAAAAGAGAAAATAAAAATTATCGTTCCGTTTCGTTCCTACCAGGCACTAAGTAGAAAATTCAAACAAAACAGCAAAAAAATTCAAAAAATTAAAAAATACAATTATGGCTTCATTTCAATCAAAAATAGGTCGGAGAAGGCTGAGAAAAACAGAAAATGAAAATTATCGTTCCGTTTCGTTCTTATCCGGCGCTAAATACGAAATTAAAAAAAAATAGCAAAAAAATTAAAAAAATTAAAAAATACCATTATGGATTCATTTCAAGCAAAAATAGGTCGGAAAAGGCCGAGAAAAACAGAAAATAAAAATTATCGTTCCGTTTCGTTCCTACCAGGAACTAAATAGAAAATTCAAACAAAATAGCAAAAAAATTAAAAAAATTAAAAAATACTATTATGGCTTCATTTCAATCCAAAATAGGTCGGACAAGGCCGAGAAAAACAGAAAATAAAAATTATTGTTCTGTTTTGTTCCTACCAGGAACTAAATAGAAAATTCAAACAAAATAGCAAAAAAATTCAAAAAATTAAAAAATACAATTATGGCTTCATTTCAATCCAAAATAGGTCGGACAAGGCCGAGAAAAACAGAAAATAAAAATTATTGTTCTGTTTCGTTCCTACCCTGCGCTAAATATGATATTAAAAAAAAATAGCAAAAAAATTCAAAAAACTAAAAAATACCATTATGGATTCATTTCAAGCCAAACTAAGTTGGAAAAGGATGAGAAAGTGAGAAAATAAAAGATATAATTCCGTTCCGTTCCTACCCGACGCATAAAAGAAAATTCAAGAAAAATAGCAAAAAAATTCAAACATTTAAAAATACGGTTATGGATTCATTTCAAGCCAAAATAGGTTGGAAAATGATGAGATAGAGAGAAAATAAAAGTTATAATTCCGTTCCTTTCCTACCCGACACGAAATAGAAAATTCTAAAACAATAGAAAAAATTCAAAAAATTAAAGAATACCATTACGGGTTCATTTCAAGCAAAAATAGGTCGGAAAAGGCCGAGAAAAACAGAAAATAAAAATTATCGTTCCGTTTCGTTCCTACCCGGCGCTAAATATGAAATTCAAAAAAAATAGCAAAAAAATTCAAAAAATTAAAAAATACCATTATGGATTCATTTCAAGCCAAACTAAGTTGGAAAAGGATGAGAAAGAGAGAAAATAAAAATTATAATTCCGTTCCGTTCCTACCCGACGCATAAAAGAAAATTCAAGAAAAATAGCAAAAAAATTCAAACATTTAAAATTACGGTTATGGATTTATTTCAAGCAAAAATTGTTTGGAAAATGATGATATAGAGTGAAAATAAAAGTTATCATTCCGTTCCGTTCCTACCCGACACGAAATAGAAAATTCCAAAACAATAGCAAAAAAATTCAAAAAATTGAAAAATACCATTACGGGTACATTTCAACCCAAAAGAGGTCGGAAAAGGCCGAGAAAAAGAGAAAATAAAAATTTTCGTTCCGTTTCGTTACAGCCCGGCACTAAATAAAAAATTCAGAAAATTAAAAAATACCATAATGGATCATTTCGCACCAAAATAGGTCGGAAAAATCCGAGAAAAACAGAAAATAAAAATTATCGTTCCGTTTCGTTCTTACCAGGCACTAAATAGAAAATTCAAACAAAACAGCAAAAAAATTCAAAAAATTAAAAAATACAATTATGGCTTCATTTCAATCAAAAATAGGGCGGAAAAGGCTGAGAAAAATAGAAAATGAAAATTATCGTTCCGTTTCGTTCCTACCCGACACGAAATAGAAAATTCCAAAACAATAGTAAAAAAATTCAAAAATACTATTACGGGTACATTTCAAGCTAAAAGAGGTCGGAAAAGGCCGAGAAAAAGAGAAAATAAAAATTATCGTTCCGTTTCGTTCCTACCAGGCACTAAGTAGAAAATTCAAACAAAACAGCAAAAAAATTCAAAAAATTAAAAAATACAATTATGGCTTCATTTCAATCAAAAATAGGTCGGAGAAGGCTGAGAAAAACAGAAAATGAAAATTATCGTTCCGTTTCGTTCTTATCCGGCGCTAAATACGAAATTAAAAAAAAATAGCAAAAAAATTAAAAAAATTAAAAAATACCATTATGGATTCATTTCAAGCCAAAATAAGTTGGAAAAGGATGAGAAAGAAAGAAAATAAAAATTTTAATTCCGTTCCGTTGCTACCCAACGCATAATAGAAAATTCAAGAAAAATAGCAAAAAAATTCAAAAAGTTTAAAAATACGGTTATGGATTCATTTCAAGCAAAAATAGGTTGGAAAATGATGAAATAGAGAGAAAATAAAATTTATCGTTCCATTCCGTTCCTACCCGACACGAAATAGAAAATTCCAAAACAATAGAAAAAAAATTCAAAAATACCATTACGGGTACATTTCAACCCAAAAGAGGTCGGAAAAGGCCGAGAAAAAGAGAAAATAAAAATTTTCGTTCCGTTTCGTTACTGCCCGGCACTAAATAAAAAATTCAGAAAATTAAAAAATACCATAATGGATTCATTTCAAGCCAAAATAGGTCGGAAAAGGCCGAGAAAAACAGAAAATAAAAATTATCGTTCCGTTTCGTTCATACCAGGAACTAAATAGAAAATTCAAACAAAATAGCAAAAAAATTAAAAAAATTAAAAAATACAATTATGGCTTCATTTCAATCCAAAATAGGTCGGACAAGGCCGAGAAAAACAGAAAATAAAAATTATTGTTCTGTTTCGTTCCTACTCGGCGCTAAATATGAAATTCAAAAAAAATAGCAAAAAAATTCCAAAAATTAAAAGAATACCATTATGGATTCATTTCAAGCCAAAATAAGTTGGAAAAGGATGAGAAAGAGAGAAAAAAAAAATTATAATTCCGTTCCGTTCCTAGCCGACGCATAAAAGAAAATTCAAGAAAAATAGCAAAAAAATTCAAACATTTAAAAATACGGTTATGGATTCATTTCAAGCAAAAATAGGTTGGAAAATGATGAAATAGAGAAAAAATAAAATTTATCGTTCCGTTCCGTTCCTACCCGACACGAAATAGAAAATTCCAAAACAATAGCAAAAAAATTCAAAAATACCATTACGGGTACATTTCAAGCCAAAAGAGGTCGGAAAAGGCCGAGAAAAAGAGAAAATAAAAATTTTCGTTCCGTTTCGTTACTGCCCGGCACTAAATAAAAAATTCAGAAAATTAAAAAATACCATAATGGATTCATTTAATTCCAAAATAGGTCGGACAAGGCCGAGAAAAACAGAAAATAAAAATTATTGTTCTGTTTCGTTCCTACCCAGCGCTAAATATGATATTAAAAAAAAATAGCAAAAAAATTCAAAAAATTAAAAAATACCATTATGGATTCATTTCAAGCCAAACTAAGTTGGAAAAGGATGAGAAAGTGAGAAAATAAAAGTTATAATTCCGTTCCATTCCTACCCGACACGAAATAGAAAATTCTAAAACAATAGCAAAAAAATTCAAAAAATTAAAGAATACCATTACGGGTTCATTTCAAGCAAAAGTAGGTCGGAAAAAACCGAGAAAAATAGAAAATAAAAATTATCGTTCAGTTTCGTTCCTACCCGGCGCTAAATATGAAATTAAAAAAAAATAGCAAAAAAATTCAAAAAATTAAAAAATACCATTATGGATTCATTTCAAGCCAAAATAAGTTGTAAAAGGATGAGAAAGAGAGAAAATAAAAATTATAATTCCGTTCCGTTCCTACCCGACGCATAAAAGAAAATTCAAGAAAAATAGCAAAAAAATTCAAACATTTAAAAATACGGTTATGGATTCATTTCAAGCAAAAATAGGTTGAAAAATGATGAAATAGAGAGAAAATAAAATTTATCGTTCCGTTCCGTTCCTACCCGACACGAAATAGAAAATTCCAAAACAATAGCAAAAAAATTCAAAAAATTCAAAAATACCATTACGGGTACATTTCAAGCCAAAAGAGGTCGGAAAAGGCCGAGAAAAAGAGAAAATAAAAATTTTCGTTCCGTTTCGTTACTGCCCGGCACTAAATAAAAAATTCAGAAAATTAAAAAATACCATTATGGATTCATTTCAAGCCAAAATAAGTTGGAAAAGGATGAGAAAGAGAGAAAATAAAAATTTTAATTCCGTTCCGTTCCTACCCGACGCATAATAGAAAATTCAAGAAAAATAGCAAAAAAATTCAAAAAGTTTAAAAATACGTTTATGGATTCATTTCAAGCAAAAATAGGTTGGAAAATGATGAGATAGAGAGAAAATAAAAGTTATAATTCCGTTCCATTCCTACCCGACACGAAATAGAAAATTCTAACAAAATAGCAAAAAAATTCAAAAAATTAAAAAATACAATTATGGCTTCATTTCAATCCAAAATAGGTCGGACAAGGCCGAGAAAAACAGAAAATAAAAATTATTATTCTGTTTCGTTCCTACCCAGCGCTAAATATGATATTAAAAAAAAATAGCAAAAAAATTCAAAAAATTAAAAAATACCATTATGGATTCATTTCAAGCCAAACTAAGTTGGAAAAGGATGAGAAAGTGAGAAAATAAAAATTATAATTCCGTTCCGTTCCTACCCGACGCATAAAAGAAAATTCAAGAAAAATAGCAAAAAAATTCAAACATTTAAAAATACGGTTATGGATTACATTTCAAGCCAAAATAGGTTGGAAAATGATGAGATAGAGAGAAAATAAAAGTTATAATTCCGTTCCATTCCTACCCGACACGAAATAGAAAACTCTAAAACAATAGCAAAAAAATTCAAAAAATTAAAGAATACCATTACGGGATCATTTCAAGCAAAAGTAGGTCGGAAAAGGCCGAGAAAAAGAGAAAATAAAAATTTTCGTTCCGTTTCGTTACTGCCCGGCACTAAATAAAAAATTCAGAAAATTAAAAAATACCATTATGGATTCATTTCAAGCCAAAATAAGTTGGAAAACGATGAGAAAGAGAGAAAATAAAAATTTTAATTCCGTTCCGTTACTACCTGACGCATAATAGAAAATTCAAGAAAAATAGCAAAAAAATTCAAAAAGTTTAAAAATACGTTTATGGATTCATTTCAAGCAAAAATAGGTTGGAAAATGATGAGATAGAGAGAAAATAAAAGTTATAATTCCGTTCCATTCCTACCCGACACGAAATAGAAAATTCTAACAAAATAGCAAAAAAATTCAAAAAATTAAAGAATACCATTACGGGTTCATTTCAAGCAAAAGTAGGTCGGAAAAGGCCGAGAAAAATAGAAAATAAAAATTATCGTTCCCTTTCGTTCCTACCCAGCGCTAAATATGATATTAAAAAAAATAGCAAAAAAATTCAAAAAATTAAAAAATACCATTATGGATCCATTTCAAGCCAAACTAAGTTGGAAAAGGATGAGAAAGTGAGAAAATAAAAATTATAATTCCGTTCCGTTCCCACCCGACGCATAAAAGAAAATTCAAGAAAAATAGCAAAAAAATTCAAACATTTAAAAATACGGTTATGGATTCATTTCAAGCCAAAATAGGTTGGAAAATGATGAGATAGCGAGAAAATAAAAGTTATAATTCCGTTTCATTCCTACCCGACAAGAAATAGAAAATTCTAAAACAATAGCAAAAAAATTCAAAAAATTAAAGAATACCATTACGGGTTCATTTCAAGCAAAAGTAGGTCGGAAAAGGCCGAGAAAAATAGAAAATAAAAATTATCGTTCCCTTTCGTTCCTACCCGGCGCTAAATATGAAATTCAAAAAAAATAGCAAAAAAATTCAAAAAACTAAAAAATACCATTATGGATTCATTTCAAGCCAAAATAAGTTGTAAAAGGATGAGAAAGAGAGAAAATAAAAATTATAATTCCGTTCCGTTCCTACCCGACGAATAAAAGAAAATTCAAGAAAAATAGCAAAAAAATTCAAACATTTAAAAATACGGTTATGGATTCATTTCAAGCAAAAATAGGTTGGAAAATGATGAAATAGAGAGAAAATAAAATTTATCGTTCCGTTCCGTTCCTACCAGACACGAAATAGAAAATTCCAAAACAATAGCAAAAAAATTCAAAAAATTCAAAAATACCATTACGGGTACATTTCAAGCCAAAAGAGGTCTGAAAAGGCCGAGAAAAAGAGAAAATAAAAATTTTCGTTCCGTTTCGTTACTGCCCGGCACTAAATAAAAAATTCAGAAAATTAAAAAATACCATTATGGATTCATTTCAAGCCAAAATAAGTTGGAAAAGGATGAGAAAGAGAGAAAATAAAAATTTTAATTCTGTTCCGTTCCTACCCGACGCATAATAGAAAATTCAAGAAAAATAGCAAAAAAATTCAAAAAGTTTAAAAATACGTTTATGGATTCATTTCAAGCAAAAATAGGTTGGAAAATGATGAGATAGAGAGAAAATAAAAGTTATAATTCCGTTCCATTCCTACCCGACACGAAATAGAAAATTCTAAAACAATAGCAAAAAAATTCAAAAAATTAAAGAATACCATTACGGGTTCATTTCAAAGCAAAAGTAGGTCGGAAAAGGCCGAGAAAAATAGAAAATAAAAATTATCGTTCCCTTTCGTTCCTACCCGGCGCTAAATATGAAATTAAAAAAATTAAAAAATACCATTATGGATTCATTTCAAGCCAAAATAAGTTGTAAAAGGATGAGAAAGAGAGAAATAAAAATTATAATTCCGTTCCGTTCCTACCCGACGCATAAAAGAAAATTCAAGAAAAATAGCAAAAAAATTCAAACATTTAAAAATACGGTTATGGATTCATTTCAAGCAAAAATAGGTTGGAAAATGATGAAATAGAGAGAAAATAAAATTTATCGTTCCGTTCCGTTCCTACCCGACACGAAATAGAAAATTCCAAAACAATAGCAAAAAAATTCAAAAAATTCAAAAATACCATTACGGGTACATTTCAAGCCAAAAGAGGTCGGAAAAGGCCGAGAAAAAGAGAAAATAAAAATTTTCGTTCCGTTTCGTTACTGCCCGGCACTAAATAAAAAATTCAGAAAATTAAAAAATACCATAATGGATTCATTTCAATCCAAAATAGGTCGGACAAGGCCGAGAAAAACAGAAAATAAAAATTATTGTTCTGTTTCGTTCCTACCCAGCGCTAAATATGATATTAAAAAAAAATAGCAAAAAAATTCAAAAAATTAAAAAATACCATTATGGATTCATTTCAAGCCAAACTAAGTTGGAAAAGGATGAGAAAGTGAGAAAATAAAAGTTATAATTCCGTTCCATTCCTACCCGACACGAAATAGAAAATTCTAAAACAATAGCAAAAAAATTCAAAAAATTAAAGAATACCATTACGGGTTCATTTCAAGCAAAAGTAGGTCGGAAAAAACCGAGAAAAATAGAAAATAAAAATTATCGTTCAGTTTCGTTCCTACCCGGCGCTAAATATGAAATTAAAAAAAAATAGCAAAAAAATTCAAAAAATTAAAAAATACCATTATGGATTCATTTCAAGCCAAAATAAGTTGTAAAAGGATGAGAAAGAGAGAAAATAAAAATTATAATTCCGTTCCGTTCCTACCCGACGCATAAAAGAAAATTCAAGAAAAATAGCAAAAAAATTCAAACATTTAAAAATACGGTTATGGATTCATTTCAAGCAAAAATAGGTTGAAAAATGATGAAATAGAGAGAAAATAAAATTTATCGTTCCGTTCCGTTCCTACCCGACACGAAATAGAAAATTCCAAAACAATAGCAAAAAAATTCAAAAAATTCAAAAATACCATTACGGGTACATTTCAAGCCAAAAGAGGTCGGAAAAGGCCGAGAAAAAGAGAAAATAAAAATTTTCGTTCCGTTTCGTTACTGCCCGGCACTAAATAAAAAATTCAGAAAATTAAAAAATACCATTATGGATTCATTTCAAGCCAAAATAAGTTGGAAAATGATGAGAAAGAGAGAAAATAAAAATTTTAATTCCGTTCCGTTCCTACCCGACGCATAATAGAAAATTCAAGAAAAATAGCAAAAAAATTCAAAAAGTTTAAAAATACGTTTATGGATTCATTTCAAGCAAAAATAGGTTGGAAAATGATGAGATAGAGAGAAAATAAAAGTTATAATTCCGTTCCATTCCTACCCGACACGAAATAGAAAATTCTAACAAAATAGCAAAAAAATTCAAAAAATTAAAAAATACAATTATGGCTTCATTTCAATCCAAAATAGGTCGGACAAGGCCGAGAAAAACAGAAAATAAAAATTATTATTCTGTTTCGTTCCTACCCAGCGCTAAATATGATATTAAAAAAAAATAGCAAAAAAATTCAAAAAATTAAAAAATACCATTATGGATTCATTTCAAGCCAAACTAAGTTGGAAAAGGATGAGAAAGTGAGAAAATAAAAATTATAATTCCGTTCCGTTCCTACCCGACGCATAAAAGAAAATTCAAGAAAAATAGCAAAAAAATTCAAACATTTAAAAATACGGTTATGGATTCATTTCAAGCCAAAATAGGTTGGAAAATGATGAGATAGAGAGAAAATAAAAGTTATAATTCCGTTCCATTCCTACCCGACACGAAATAGAAAATTCTAAAACAATAGCAAAAAAATTCAAAAAATTAAAGAATACCATTACGGGTTCATTTCAAGCAAAAGTAGGTCGGAAAAAACCGAGAAAAATAGAAAATAAAAATTATCGTTCAGTTTCGTTCCTACCCGGCGCTAAATATGAAATTAAAAAAAAATAGCAAAAAAATTAAAAAAATTAAAAAATACCATTATGGATTCATTTCAAGCCAAAATAAGTTGTAAAAGGATGAGAAAGAGAGAAAATAAAAATTATAATTCCGTTCCGTTCCTACCCGACGCATAAAAGAAAATTCAAGAAAAATAGCAAAAAAATTCAAACATTTAAAAATACGGTTATGGATTCATTTCAAGCAAAAATAGGTTGAAAAATGATGAAATAGAGAGAAAATAAAATTTATCGTTCCGTTCCGTTCCTACCCGACACGAAATAGAAAATTCCAAAACAATAGCAAAAAAATTCAAAAAATTCAAAAATACCATTACGGGTACATTTCAAGCCAAAAGAGGTCGGAAAAGGCCGAGAAAAAGAGAAAATAAAAATTTTCGTTCCGTTTCGTTACTGCCCGGCACTAAATAAAAAATTCAGAAAATTAAAAAATACCATTATGGATTCATTTCAAGCCAAAATAAGTTGGAAAATGATGAGAAAGAGAGAAAATAAAAATTTTAATTCCGTTCCGTTCCTACCCGACGCATAATAGAAAATTCAAGAAAAATAGCAAAAAAATTCAAAAAGTTTAAAAATACGTTTATGGATTCATTTCAAGCAAAAATAGGTTGGAAAATGATGAGATAGAGAGAAAATAAAAGTTATAATTCCGTTCCATTCCTACCCGACAAGAAATAGAAAATTCTAACAAAATAGCAAAAAAATTCAAAAAATTAAAAAATACAATTATGGCTTCATTTCAATCCAAAATAGGTCGGACAAGGCCGAGAAAAACAGAAAATAAAAATTATTATTCTGTTTCGTTCCTACCCAGCGCTAAATATGATATTAAAAAAAAATAGCACAAAAATTCAAAAAATTAAAAAATACCATTATGGATTCATTTCAAGCCAAACTAAGTTGGAAAAGGATGAGAAAGTGAGAAAATAAAAATTATAATTCCGTTCCGTTCCTACCCGACGCATAAAAGAAAATTCAAGAAAAATAGCAAAAAAATTCAAACATTTAAAAATACGGTTATGGATTCATTTCAAGCCAAAATAGGTTGGAAAAAGATGAGATAGAGAGAAAATAAAAGTTATAATTCCGTTCCATTCCTACCCGACACGAAATAGAAAATTCTAAAACAATAGCAAAAAAATTCAAAAAATTAAAGAATACCATTACAGGTTCATTTCAAGCAAAAATAGGTCGGAAAAGGCCGAGAAAAACAGAAAATAAAAATTATCGTTCCGTTTCGTTCCTACCAGGAACTAAATAGAAAATTCAAACAAAATAGCAAAAACATTCAAAAAATTAAAAAATACAATTATGGCTTCATTTCAATCCAAAATAGGTCGGACAAGGCCGAGAAAAACAGAAAATAAAAATTATTGTTCTGTTTCGTTCCTACCCAGTGCTAAATATGATATTAAAAAAAAATAGCAAAAAAATTCAAAAAATTAAAAAATACCATTATGGATTCATTTCAAGCCAAACTAAGTTGGAAAAGGATGAGAAAGTGAGAAAATAAAAGTTATAATTCCGTTCCGTTCCTACCCGACGCATAAAAGAAAATTCAAGAAAAATAGCAAAAAAATTCAAACATTTAAAAATACGGTTATGGATTCATTTCAAGCCAAAATAGGTTGGAAAATGATGAGATAGAGAGAAAATAAAAGTTATAATTCCGTTCCATTCCTACCCGACACAAAATAGAAAACTCTAAAACAATAGCAAAAAAATTCAAAAAATTAAAGAATACCATTACGGGATCATTTCAAGCAAAAGTAGGTCGGAAAAGACCGAGAAAAAGAGAAAATAAAAATTTTCGTTCCGTTTCGTTACTGCCCGGCACTAAATAAAAAATTCAGAAAATTAAAAAATACCATAATGGATCATTTCGCACCAAAATAGGTCGGAAAAATCCGAGAAAAACAGAAAATAAAAATTATCGTTCCGTTTCGTTCTTACCAGGCACTAAATAGAAAATTCAAACAAAACAGCAAAAAAATTCAAAAAATTAAAAAATACAATTATGGCTTCATTTCAATCAAAAATAGGGCGGAAAAGGCTGAGAAAAATAGAAAATGAAAATTATCGTTCCGTTTCGTTCCTACCCGACACGAAATAGAAAATTCCAAAACAATAGTAAAAAAATTCAAAAATACTATTACGGGTACATTTCAAGCTAAAAGAGGTCGGAAAAGGCCGAGAAAAAGAGAAAATAAAAATTATCGTTCCGTTTCGTTCCTACCAGGCACTAAGTAGAAAATTCAAACAAAACAGCAAAAAAATTCAAAAAATTAAAAAATACAATTATGGCTTCATTTCAATCAAAAATAGGTCGGAGAAGGCTGAGAAAAACAGAAAATGAAAATTATCGTTCCGTTTCGTTCTTATCCGGCGCTAAATACGAAATTAAAAAAAAATAGCAAAAAAATTAAAAAAATTAAAAAATACCATTATGGATTCATTTCAAGCCAAAATAAGTTGGAAAAGGATGAGAAAGAAAGAAAATAAAAATTTTAATTCCGTTCCGTTGCTACCCAACGCATAATAGAAAATTCAAGAAAAATAGCAAAAAAATTCAAAAAGTTTAAAAATACGGTTATGGATTCATTTCAAGCAAAAATAGGTTGGAAAATGATGAAATAGAGAGAAAATAAAATTTATCGTTCCATTCCGTTCCTACCCGACACGAAATAGAAAATTCCAAAACAATAGAAAAAAAATTCAAAAATACCATTACGGGTACATTTCAACCCAAAAGAGGTCGGAAAAGGCCGAGAAAAAGAGAAAATAAAAATTTTCGTTCCGTTTCGTTACTGCCCGGCACTAAATAAAAAATTCAGAAAATTAAAAAATACCATAATGGATTCATTTCAAGCCAAAATAGGTCGGAAAAGGCCGAGAAAAACAGAAAATAAAAATTATCGTTCCGTTTCGTTCATACCAGGAACTAAATAGAAAATTCAAACAAAATAGCAAAAAAATTAAAAAAATTAAAAAATACAATTATGGCTTCATTTCAATCCAAAATAGGTCGGACAAGGCCGAGAAAAACAGAAAATAAAAATTATTGTTCTGTTTCGTTCCTACTCGGCGCTAAATATGAAATTCAAAAAAAATAGCAAAAAAATTCCAAAAATTAAAAGAATACCATTATGGATTCATTTCAAGCCAAAATAAGTTGGAAAAGGATGAGAAAGAGAGAAAAAAAAAATTATAATTCCGTTCCGTTCCTAGCCGACGCATAAAAGAAAATTCAAGAAAAATAGCAAAAAAATTCAAACATTTAAAAATACGGTTATGGATTCATTTCAAGCAAAAATAGGTTGGAAAATGATGAAATAGAGAAAAAATAAAATTTATCGTTCCGTTCCGTTCCTACCCGACACGAAATAGAAAATTCCAAAACAATAGCAAAAAAATTCAAAAATACCATTACGGGTACATTTCAAGCCAAAAGAGGTCGGAAAAGGCCGAGAAAAAGAGAAAATAAAAATTTTCGTTCCGTTTCGTTACTGCCCGGCACTAAATAAAAAATTCAGAAAATTAAAAAATACCATAATGGATTCATTTAATTCCAAAATAGGTCGGACAAGGCCGAGAAAAACAGAAAATAAAAATTATTGTTCTGTTTCGTTCCTACCCAGCGCTAAATATGATATTAAAAAAAAATAGCAAAAAAATTCAAAAAATTAAAAAATACCATTATGGATTCATTTCAAGCCAAACTAAGTTGGAAAAGGATGAGAAAGTGAGAAAATAAAAGTTATAATTCCGTTCCATTCCTACCCGACACGAAATAGAAAATTCTAAAACAATAGCAAAAAAATTCAAAAAATTAAAGAATACCATTACGGGTTCATTTCAAGCAAAAGTAGGTCGGAAAAAACCGAGAAAAATAGAAAATAAAAATTATCGTTCAGTTTCGTTCCTACCCGGCGCTAAATATGAAATTAAAAAAAAATAGCAAAAAAATTCAAAAAATTAAAAAATACCATTATGGATTCATTTCAAGCCAAAATAAGTTGTAAAAGGATGAGAAAGAGAGAAAATAAAAATTATAATTCCGTTCCGTTCCTACCCGACGCATAAAAGAAAATTCAAGAAAAATAGCAAAAAAATTCAAACATTTAAAAATACGGTTATGGATTCATTTCAAGCAAAAATAGGTTGAAAAATGATGAAATAGAGAGAAAATAAAATTTATCGTTCCGTTCCGTTCCTACCCGACACGAAATAGAAAATTCCAAAACAATAGCAAAAAAATTCAAAAAATTCAAAAATACCATTACGGGTACATTTCAAGCCAAAAGAGGTCGGAAAAGGCCGAGAAAAAGAGAAAATAAAAATTTTCGTTCCGTTTCGTTACTGCCCGGCACTAAATAAAAAATTCAGAAAATTAAAAAATACCATTATGGATTCATTTCAAGCCAAAATAAGTTGGAAAAGGATGAGAAAGAGAGAAAATAAAAATTTTAATTCCGTTCCGTTCCTACCCGACGCATAATAGAAAATTCAAGAAAAATAGCAAAAAAATTCAAAAAGTTTAAAAATACGTTTATGGATTCATTTCAAGCAAAAATAGGTTGGAAAATGATGAGATAGAGAGAAAATAAAAGTTATAATTCCGTTCCATTCCTACCCGACACGAAATAGAAAATTCTAACAAAATAGCAAAAAAATTCAAAAAATTAAAAAATACAATTATGGCTTCATTTCAATCCAAAATAGGTCGGACAAGGCCGAGAAAAACAGAAAATAAAAATTATTATTCTGTTTCGTTCCTACCCAGCGCTAAATATGATATTAAAAAAAAATAGCAAAAAAATTCAAAAAATTAAAAAATACCATTATGGATTCATTTCAAGCCAAACTAAGTTGGAAAAGGATGAGAAAGTGAGAAAATAAAAATTATAATTCCGTTCCGTTCCTACCCGACGCATAAAAGAAAATTCAAGAAAAATAGCAAAAAAATTCAAACATTTAAAAATACGGTTATGGATTCATTTCAAGCCAAAATAGGTTGGAAAATGATGAGATAGAGAGAAAATAAAAGTTATAATTCCGTTCCATTCCTACCCGACACGAAATAGAAAACTCTAAAACAATAGCAAAAAAATTCAAAAAATTAAAGAATACCATTACGGGATCATTTCAAGCAAAAGTAGGTCGGAAAAGGCCGAGAAAAAGAGAAAATAAAAATTTTCGTTCCGTTTCGTTACTGCCCGGCACTAAATAAAAAATTCAGAAAATTAAAAAATACCATTATGGATTCATTTCAAGCCAAAATAAGTTGGAAAACGATGAGAAAGAGAGAAAATAAAAATTTTAATTCCGTTCCGTTACTACCTGACGCATAATAGAAAATTCAAGAAAAATAGCAAAAAAATTCAAAAAGTTTAAAAATACGTTTATGGATTCATTTCAAGCAAAAATAGGTTGGAAAATGATGAGATAGAGAGAAAATAAAAGTTATAATTCCGTTCCATTCCTACCCGACACGAAATAGAAAATTCTAACAAAATAGCAAAAAAATTCAAAAAATTAAAGAATACCATTACGGGTTCATTTCAAGCAAAAGTAGGTCGGAAAAGGCCGAGAAAAATAGAAAATAAAAATTATCGTTCCCTTTCGTTCCTACCCAGCGCTAAATATGATATTAAAAAAAATAGCAAAAAAATTCAAAAAATTAAAAAATACCATTATGGATCCATTTCAAGCCAAACTAAGTTGGAAAAGGATGAGAAAGTGAGAAAATAAAAATTATAATTCCGTTCCGTTCCCACCCGACGCATAAAAGAAAATTCAAGAAAAATAGCAAAAAAATTCAAACATTTAAAAATACGGTTATGGATTCATTTCAAGCCAAAATAGGTTGGAAAATGATGAGATAGCGAGAAAATAAAAGTTATAATTCCGTTTCATTCCTACCCGACACGAAATAGAAAATTCTAAAACAATAGCAAAAAAATTCAAAAAATTAAAGAATACCATTACGGGTTCATTTCAAGCAAAAGTAGGTCGGAAAAGGCCGAGAAAAATAGAAAATAAAAATTATCGTTCCCTTTCGTTCCTACCCGGCGCTAAATATGAAATTCAAAAAAAATAGCAAAAAAATTCAAAAAACTAAAAAATACCATTATGGATTCATTTCAAGCCAAAATAAGTTGTAAAAGGATGAGAAAGAGAGAAAATAAAAATTATAATTCCGTTCCGTTCCTACCCGACGAATAAAAGAAAATTCAAGAAAAATAGCAAAAAAATTCAAACATTTAAAAATACGGTTATGGATTCATTTCAAGCAAAAATAGGTTGGAAAATGATGAAATAGAGAGAAAATAAAATTTATCGTTCCGTTCCGTTCCGTTCCTACCAGACACGAAATAGAAAATTCCAAAACAATAGCAAAAAAATTCAAAAAATTCAAAAATACCATTACGGGTACATTTCAAGCCAAAAGAGGTCTGAAAAGGCCGAGAAAAAGAGAAAATAAAAATTTTCGTTCCGTTTCGTTACTGCCCGGCACTAAATAAAAAATTCAGAAAATTAAAAAATACCATTATGGATTCATTTCAAGCCAAAATAAGTTGGAAAAGGATGAGAAAGAGAGAAAATAAAAATTTTAATTCTGTTCCGTTCCTACCCGACGCATAATAGAAAATTCAAGAAAAATAGCAAAAAAATTCAAAAAGTTTAAAAATACGTTTATGGATTCATTTCAAGCAAAAATAGGTTGGAAAATGATGAGATAGAGAGAAAATAAAAGTTATAATTCCGTTCCATTCCTACCCGACACGAAATAGAAAATTCTAAAACAATAGCAAAAAAATTCAAAAAATTAAAGAATACCATTACGGGTTCATTTCAAAGCAAAAGTAGGTCGGAAAAGGCCGAGAAAAATAGAAAATAAAAATTATCGTTCCCTTTCGTTCCTACCCGGCGCTAAATATGAAATTAAAAAAATTAAAAAATACCATTATGGATTCATTTCAAGCCAAAATAAGTTGTAAAAGGATGAGAAAGAGAGAAATAAAAATTATAATTCCGTTCCGTTCCTACCCGACGCATAAAAGAAAATTCAAGAAAAATAGCAAAAAAATTCAAACATTTAAAAATACGGTTATGGATTCATTTCAAGCAAAAATAGGTTGGAAAATGATGAAATAGAGAGAAAATAAAATTTATCGTTCCGTTCCGTTCCTACCCGACACGAAATAGAAAATTCCAAAACAATAGCAAAAAAATTCAAAAAATTCAAAAATACCATTACGGGTACATTTCAAGCCAAAAGAGGTCGGAAAAGGCCGAGAAAAAGAGAAAATAAAAATTTTCGTTCCGTTTCGTTACTGCCCGGCACTAAATAAAAAATTCAGAAAATTAAAAAATACCATAATGGATTCATTTCAATCCAAAATAGGTCGGACAAGGCCGAGAAAAACAGAAAATAAAAATTATTGTTCTGTTTCGTTCCTACCCAGCGCTAAATATGATATTAAAAAAAAATAGCAAAAAAATTCAAAAAATTAAAAAATACCATTATGGATTCATTTCAAGCCAAACTAAGTTGGAAAAGGATGAGAAAGTGAGAAAATAAAAGTTATAATTCCGTTCCATTCCTACCCGACACGAAATAGAAAATTCTAAAACAATAGCAAAAAAATTCAAAAAATTAAAGAATACCATTACGGGTTCATTTCAAGCAAAAGTAGGTCGGAAAAAACCGAGAAAAATAGAAAATAAAAATTATCGTTCAGTTTCGTTCCTACCCGGCGCTAAATATGAAATTAAAAAAAAATAGCAAAAAAATTCAAAAAATTAAAAAATACCATTATGGATTCATTTCAAGCCAAAATAAGTTGTAAAAGGATGAGAAAGAGAGAAAATAAAAATTATAATTCCGTTCCGTTCCTACCCGACGCATAAAAGAAAATTCAAGAAAAATAGCAAAAAAATTCAAACATTTAAAAATACGGTTATGGATTCATTTCAAGCAAAAATAGGTTGAAAAATGATGAAATAGAGAGAAAATAAAATTTATCGTTCCGTTCCGTTCCTACCCGACACGAAATAGAAAATTCCAAAACAATAGCAAAAAAATTCAAAAAATTCAAAAATACCATTACGGGTACATTTCAAGCCAAAAGAGGTCGGAAAAGGCCGAGAAAAAGAGAAAATAAAAATTTTCGTTCCGTTTCGTTACTGCCCGGCACTAAATAAAAAATTCAGAAAATTAAAAAATACCATTATGGATTCATTTCAAGCCAAAATAAGTTGGAAAATGATGAGAAAGAGAGAAAATAAAAATTTTAATTCCGTTCCGTTCCTACCCGACGCATAATAGAAAATTCAAGAAAAATAGCAAAAAAATTCAAAAAGTTTAAAAATACGTTTATGGATTCATTTCAAGCAAAAATAGGTTGGAAAATGATGAGATAGAGAGAAAATAAAAGTTATAATTCCGTTCCATTCCTACCCGACACGAAATAGAAAATTCTAACAAAATAGCAAAAAAATTCAAAAAATTAAAAAATACAATTATGGCTTCATTTCAATCCAAAATAGGTCGGACAAGGCCGAGAAAAACAGAAAATAAAAATTATTATTCTGTTTCGTTCCTACCCAGCGCTAAATATGATATTAAAAAAAAATAGCAAAAAAATTCAAAAAATTAAAAAATACCATTATGGATTCATTTCAAGCCAAACTAAGTTGGAAAAGGATGAGAAAGTGAGAAAATAAAAATTATAATTCCGTTCCGTTCCTACCCGACGCATAAAAGAAAATTCAAGAAAAATAGCAAAAAAATTCAAACATTTAAAAATACGGTTATGGATTCATTTCAAGCCAAAATAGGTTGGAAAATGATGAGATAGAGAGAAAATAAAAGTTATAATTCCGTTCCATTCCTACCCGACACGAAATAGAAAATTCTAAAACAATAGCAAAAAAATTCAAAAAATTAAAGAATACCATTACGGGTTCATTTCAAGCAAAAGTAGGTCGGAAAAAACCGAGAAAAATAGAAAATAAAAATTATCGTTCAGTTTCGTTCCTACCCGGCGCTAAATATGAAATTAAAAAAAAATAGCAAAAAAATTAAAAAAATTAAAAAATACCATTATGGATTCATTTCAAGCCAAAATAAGTTGTAAAAGGATGAGAAAGAGAGAAAATAAAAATTATAATTCCGTTCCGTTCCTACCCGACGCATAAAAGAAAATTCAAGAAAAATAGCAAAAAAATTCAAACATTTAAAAATACGGTTATGGATTCATTTCAAGCAAAAATAGGTTGAAAAATGATGAAATAGAGAGAAAATAAAATTTATCGTTCCGTTCCGTTCCTACCCGACACGAAATAGAAAATTCCAAAACAATAGCAAAAAAATTCAAAAAATTCAAAAATACCATTACGGGTACATTTCAAGCCAAAAGAGGTCGGAAAAGGCCGAGAAAAAGAGAAAATAAAAATTTTCGTTCCGTTTCGTTACTGCCCGGCACTAAATAAAAAATTCAGAAAATTAAAAAATACCATTATGGATTCATTTCAAGCCAAAATAAGTTGGAAAATGATGAGAAAGAGAGAAAATAAAAATTTTAATTCCGTTCCGTTCCTACCCGACGCATAATAGAAAATTCAAGAAAAATAGCAAAAAAATTCAAAAAGTTTAAAAATACGTTTATGGATTCATTTCAAGCAAAAATAGGTTGGAAAATGATGAGATAGAGAGAAAATAAAAGTTATAATTCCGTTCCATTCCTACCCGACAAGAAATAGAAAATTCTAACAAAATAGCAAAAAAATTCAAAAAATTAAAAAATACAATTATGGCTTCATTTCAATCCAAAATAGGTCGGACAAGGCCGAGAAAAACAGAAAATAAAAATTATTATTCTGTTTCGTTCCTACCCAGCGCTAAATATGATATTAAAAAAAAATAGCACAAAAATTCAAAAAATTAAAAAATACCATTATGGATTCATTTCAAGCCAAACTAAGTTGGAAAAGGATGAGAAAGTGAGAAAATAAAAATTATAATTCCGTTCCGTTCCTACCCGACGCATAAAAGAAAATTCAAGAAAAATAGCAAAAAAATTCAAACATTTAAAAATACGGTTATGGATTCATTTCAAGCCAAAATAGGTTGGAAAAAGATGAGATAGAGAGAAAATAAAAGTTATAATTCCGTTCCATTCCTACCCGACACGAAATAGAAAATTCTAAAACAATAGCAAAAAAATTCAAAAAATTAAAGAATACCATTACAGGTTCATTTCAAGCAAAAATAGGTCGGAAAAGGCCGAGAAAAACAGAAAATAAAAATTATCGTTCCGTTTCGTTCCTACCAGGAACTAAATAGAAAATTCAAACAAAATAGCAAAAAAATTCAAAAAATTAAAAAATACAATTATGGCTTCATTTCAATCCAAAATAGGTCGGACAAGGCCGAGAAAAACAGAAAATAAAAATTATTGTTCTGTTTCGTTCCTACCCAGTGCTAAATATGATATTAAAAAAAAATAGCAAAAAAATTCAAAAAATTAAAAAATACCATTATGGATTCATTTCAAGCCAAACTAAGTTGGAAAAGGATGAGAAAGTGAGAAAATAAAAGTTATAATTCCGTTCCGTTCCTACCCGACGCATAAAAGAAAATTCAAGAAAAATAGCAAAAAAATTCAAACATTTAAAAATACGGTTATGGATTCATTTCAAGCCAAAATAGGTTGGAAAATGATGAGATAGAGAGAAAATAAAAGTTATAATTCCGTTCCATTCCTACCCGACACAAAATAGAAAACTCTAAAACAATAGCAAAAAAATTCAAAAAATTAAAGAATACCATTACGGGATCATTTCAAGCAAAAGTAGGTCGGAAAAGACCGAGAAAAAGAGAAAATAAAAATTTTCGTTCCGTTTCGTTACTGCCCGGCACTAAATAAAAAATTCAGAAAATTAAAAAATACCATTATGGATTCATTTCAAGCCAAAATAAGTTGGAAAAGGATTAGAAAGAGAGAAAATAAAAATTTTAATTCCGTTCCGTTCCTACCCGACGCATAATAGAAAATTCAAGAAAAATAGCAAAAAAATTCAAAAAGTTTAAAAATACGTTTATGGATTCATTTCAAGCAAAAATAGGTTGGAAAATGATGAGATAGAGAGAAAATAAAAGTTATAATTCCGTTCCATTCCTACCCGACACGAAATAGAAAATTCTAAAACAATAGCAAAAAAATTCAAAAAATTAAAGAATACCATTACGGGTTCATTTCAAGCAAAAATAGGTCGGAAAAGGCCGAGAAAAACAGAAAATAAAAATTATCGTTCCGTTTCGTTCCTACCAGGAACTAAATAGAAAATTCAAACAAAATAGCAAAAAAATTCAAAAAATTAAAAAATACAATTATGGCTTCATTTCAATCCAAAATAGGTCGGACAAGGCCGAGAAAAACAGAAAATAAAAATTATTGTTCTGTTTCGTTCCTACCCTGCGCTAAATATGATATTAAAAAAAAATAGAAAAAAAATTCAAAAAATTAAAAAATACCATTATGGATTCATTTCAAGCCAAACTAAGTTGGAAAAGGATGAGAAAGTGAGAAAATAAAAGATATAATTCCGTTCCGTTCCTACCCGACGCATAAAAGAAAATTCAAGAAAAATAGCAAAAAAATTCAAACATTTAAAAATACGGTTATGGATTCATTTCAAGCCAAAATAGGTTGGAAAATGATGAGATAGAGAGAAAATAAAAGTTATAATTCCGTTCCATTCCTACCCGACACGAAATAGAAAACTCTAAAACAATAGCAAAAAAATTCAAAAAATTAAAGAATACCATTACGGGATCATTTCAAGCAAAAGTAGGTCGGAAAAGGCCGAGAAAAAGAGAAAATAAAAATTTTCGTTCCGTTTCGTTACTGCCCGGCACTAAATAAAAAATTCAGAAAATTAAAAAATACCATTATGGATTCATTTCAAGCCAAAATAAGTTGGAAAAGGATGAGAAAGAGAGAAAATAAAAATTTTAATTCCGTTCCGTTACTACCTGACGCATAATAGAAAATTCAAGAAAAATAGCAAAAAAATTCAAAAAGTTTAAAAATACGTTTATGGATTCATTTCAAGCAAAAATAGGTTGGAAAATGATGAGATAGAGAGAAAATAAAAGTTATAATTCCGTTCCATTCCTACCCGACACGAAATAGAAAATTCTAACAAAATAGCAAAAAAATTCAAAAAATTAAAGAATACAATTACGGGTTCATTTCAAGCAAAAGTAGGTCGGAAAAGGCCGAGAAAAATAGAAAATAAAAATTATCGTTCCCTTTCGTTCCTACCCAGCGCTAAATATGATATTAAAAAAAATAGCAAAAAAATTCAAAAAATTAAAAAATACCATTATGGATTCATTTCAAGCCAAACTAAGTTGGAAAAGGATGAGAAAGTGAGAAAATAAAAATTATAATTCCGTTCCGTTCCTACCCGACGCATAAAAGAAAATTCAAGAAAAATAGCAAAAAAATTCAAACATTTAAAAATACGGTTATGGATTCATTTCAAGCCAAAATAGGTTGGAAAATGATGAGATAGCGAGAAAATAAAATTTATCGTTCCGTTCCGTTCCTACCAGACACGAAATAGAAAATTCCAAAACAATAGCAAAAAAATTCAAAAATACCATTACGGGTACATTTCAAGCCAAAAGAGGTCTGAAAAGGCCGAGAAAAAGAGAAAATAAAAATTTTCGTTCCGTTTCGTTACTGCCCGGCACTAAATAAAAAATTCAGAAAATTAAAAAATACCATTATGGATTCATTTCAAGCCAAAATAAGTTGGAAAAGGATGAGAAAGAGAGAAAATAAAAATTTTAATTCCGTTCCGTTCCTACCCGACGCATAAAAGAAAATTCAAGAAAAATAGCAAAAAAATTCAAACATTTAAAAATACGGTTATGGATTCATTTCAAGCAAAAATAGGTTGGAAAATGATGAAATAGAGAGAAAATAAAATTTATCGTTCCGTTCCGTTCCAACCAGACACGAAATAGAAAATTCCAAAACAATAGCAAAAAAATTCAAAAAATTCAAAAATACCATTACGGGTACATTTCAAGCCAAAAGAGGTCTGAAAAGGCCGAGAAAAAGAGAAAATAAAAATTTTCGTTCCGTTTCGTTACTGCCCGGCACTAAATAAAAAATTCAGAAAATTAAAAAATACCATTATGGATTCATTTCAAGCCAAAATAAGTTGGAAAAGGATGAGAAAGAGAGAAAATAAAAATTTTAATTCTGTTCCGTTCCTACCCGACGCATAATAGAAAATTCAAGAAAAATAGCAAAAAAATTCAAACATTTAAAAATACGGTTATGGATTCATTTCAAGCCAAAATAGGTTGGAAAATGGTGAGATAGAGAGAAAATAAAATTTATAATTCCGTTCCATTCCTACCCGACACGAAATAGAAAATTCTAAAACAATAGCAAAAAAATTCAAAAAATTAAAGAATACCATTACGGGATCATTTCAAGCAAAAGTAGGTCGGAAAAGGCCGAGAAAAAGAGAAAATAAAAATTTTCGTTCCGTTTCGTTACTGCCCGGCACTAAATAAAAAATTCAGAAAATTAAAAAATACCATTATGGATTCATTTCAAGCCAAAATAAGTTGGAAAAGGATTAGAAAGAGAGAAAATAAAAATTATAATTCCGTTCCGTTCCTACCCGACGCATAAAAGAAAATTCAAGAAAAATAGCAAAAAAATTCAAACATTTAAAAATACGGTTATGGATTCATTTCAAGCCAAAATAGGTTGGAAAATGATGAGATAGAGAGAAAATAAAATTTATAATTCCGTTCCATTCCTACCCGACACGAAATAGAAAATTTTAAAACAATAGCAAAAAAATTCAAAAAATTAAAGAATACCATTACGGGTTCATTTCAAGCAAAAATAGGTCGGAAAAGGCCGAGAAAAACCGAAAATAAAAATTATCGTTCCGTTTCGTTCCTACCAGGAACTAAATAGAAAATTAAAACAAAATAGCAAAAAAATTCAAAAAATTAAAAAATACAATTATGGCTTCATTTAAATCCAAAATAGGTCGGACAAGGCCGAGAAAAACAGAAAATAAAAATTATTGTTCTGTTTCGTTCCTACCCAGCGCTAAATATGATATTAAAAAAAAATAGCAAAAAAATTCAAAAAATTAAAAAATACCATTATGGATTCATTTCAAGCCAAACTAAGTTGGAAAAGGATGAGAAAGTGAGAAAATAAAAATTATAATTCCGTTCCGTTCCTACCCGACGCATAAAAGAAAATTCAAGAAAAATAGCAAAAAAATTCAAACATTTAAAAATACGGTTATGGATTCATTTCAAGCCAAAATAGGTTGGAAAATGATGAGATAGAGAGAAAATAAAAGTTATAATTCCGTTCCATTCCTACCCGACACGAAATAGAAAATTCGAAAACAATAGCAAAAAAACTCAAAAAATTAAAGAATACCATTACGGGTTCATTTCAAGCAAAAGTAGGTCGGAAAAGGCCGAGAAAAATAGAAAATAAAAATTATCGTTCCGTTTCGTTCCTACCCGGCGCTAAATATGAAATTCAAAAAAAATAGCAAAAAAATTCAAAAAACTAAAAAATACCATTATGGATTCATTTCAAGCCAAAATAAGTTGTAAAAGGATGAGAAAGAGAGAAAATAAAAATTATAATTCCGTTCCGTTCCTACCCGACGCATAAAAGAAAATTCAAGAAAAATAGCAAAAAAATTCAAACATTTAAAAATACGGTTATGGATTCATTTCAAGCAAAAATAGGTTGGAAAATGATGAAATAGAGAGAAAATAAAATTTATCGTTCCGTTCCGTTCCTACCAGACACGAAATAGAAAATTCCAAAACAATAGCAAAAAAATTCAAAAAATTCAAAAATACCATTACGGGTACATTTCAAGCCAAAAGAGGTCTGAAAAGGCCGAGAAAAAGAGAAAATAAAAATTTTCGTTCCGTTTCGTTACTGCCCGGCACTAAATAAAAAATTCAGAAAATTAAAAAATACCATTATGGATTCATTTCAAGCCAAAATAAGTTGGAAAAGGATGAGAAAGAGAGAAAATAAAAATTTTAATTCTGTTCCGTTCCTACCCGACGCATAATAGAAAATTCAAGAAAAATAGCAAAAAAATTCAAAAAGTTTAAAAATACGTTTATGGATTCATTTCAAGCAAAAATAGGTTGGAAAATGATGAGATAGAGAGAAAATAAAAGTTATAATTCCGTTCCATTCCTACCCGACACGAAATAGAAAATTCTAAAACAATAGCAAAAAAATTCAAAAAATTAAAGAATACCATTACGGGTTCATTTCAAAGCAAAAGTAGGTCGGAAAAGGCCGAGAAAAATAGAAAATAAAAATTATCGTTCCCTTTCGTTCCTACCCGGCGCTAAATATGAAATTCAAAAAATTAAAAAATACCATTATGGATTCATTTCAAGCCAAAATAAGTTGTAAAAGGATGAGAAAGAGAGAAATAAAAATTATAATTCCGTTCCGTTCCTACCCGACGCATAAAAGAAAATTCAAGAAAAATAGCAAAAAAATTCAAACATTTAAAAATACGGTTATGGATTCATTTCAAGCAAAAATAGGTTGGAAAATGATGAAATAGAGAGAAAATAAAATTTATCGTTCCGTTCCGTTCCTACCCGACACGAAATAGAAAATTCCAAAACAATAGCAAAAAAATTCAAAAAATTCAAAAATACCATTACGGGTACATTTCAAGCCAAAAGAGGTCGGAAAAGGCCGAGAAAAAGAGAAAATAAAAATTTTCGTTCCGTTTCGTTACTGCCCGGCACTAAATAAAAAATTCAGAAAATTAAAAAATACCATTATGGATTCATTTCAAGCCAAAATAAGTTGGAAAAGGATGAGAAAGAGAGAAAATAAAAATTTTAATTCTGTTCCGTTCCTACCCGACGCATAATAGAAAATTCAAGAAAAATAGCAAAAAAATTCAAACATTTAAAAATACGGTTATGGATTCATTTCAAGCCAAAATAGGTTGGAAAATGGTGAGATAGAGAGAAAATAAAATTTATAATTCCGTTCCATTCCTACCCGACACGAAATAGAAAATTCTAAAACAATAGCAAAAAAATTCAAAAAATTAAAGAATACCATTACGGGATCATTTCAAGCAAAAGTAGGTCGGAAAAGGCCGAGAAAAAGAGAAAATAAAAATTTTCGTTCCGTTTCGTTACTGCCCGGCACTAAATAAAAAATTCAGAAAATTAAAAAATACCATTATGGATTCATTTCAAGCCAAAATAAGTTGGAAAAGGATTAGAAAGAGAGAAAATAAAAATTATAATTCCGTTCCGTTCCTACCCGACGCATAAAAGAAAATTCAAGAAAAATAGCAAAAAAATTCAAACATTTAAAAATACGGTTATGGATTCATTTCAAGCCAAAATAGGTTGGAAAATGATGAGATAGAGAGAAAATAAAATTTATAATTCCGTTCCATTCCTACCCGACACGAAATAGAAAATTTTAAAACAATAGCAAAAAAATTCAAAAAATTAAAGAATACCATTACGGGTTCATTTCAAGCAAAAATAGGTCGGAAAAGGCCGAGAAAAACCGAAAATAAAAATTATCGTTCCGTTTCGTTCCTACCAGGAACTAAATAGAAAATTCAAACAAAATAGCAAAAAAATTCAAAAAATTAAAAAATACAATTATGGCTTCATTTAAATCCAAAATAGGTCGGACAAGGCCGAGAAAAACAGAAAATAAAAATTATTGTTCTGTTTCGTTCCTACCCAGCGCTAAATATGATATTAAAAAAAAATAGCAAAAAAATTCAAAAAATTAAAAAATACCATTATGGATTCATTTCAAGCCAAACTAAGTTGGAAAAGGATGAGAAAGTGAGAAAATAAAAATTATAATTCCGTTCCGTTCCTACCCGACGCATAAAAGAAAATTCAAGAAAAATAGCAAAAAAATTCAAACATTTAAAAATACGGTTATGGATTCATTTCAAGCCAAAATAGGTTGGAAAATGATGAGATAGAGAGAAAATAAAAGTTATAATTCCGTTCCATTCCTACCCGACACGAAATAGAAAATTCGAAAACAATAGCAAAAAAACTCAAAAAATTAAAGAATACCATTACGGGTTCATTTCAAGCAAAAGTAGGTCGGAAAAGGCCGAGAAAAATAGAAAATAAAAATTATCGTTCCGTTTCGTTCCTACCCGGCGCTAAATATGAAATTCAAAAAAAATAGCAAAAAAATTCAAAAAACTAAAAAATACCATTATGGATTCATTTCAAGCCAAAATAAGTTGTAAAAGGATGAGAAAGAGAGAAAATAAAAATTATAATTCCGTTCCGTTCCTACCCGACGCATAAAAGAAAATTCAAGAAAAATAGCAAAAAAATTCAAACATTTAAAAATACGGTTATGGATTCATTTCAAGCAAAAATAGGTTGGAAAATGATGAAATAGAGAGAAAATAAAATTTATCGTTCCGTTCCGTTCCTACCAGACACGAAATAGAAAATTCCAAAACAATAGCAAAAAAATTCAAAAAATTCAAAAATACCATTACGGGTACATTTCAAGCCAAAAGAGGTCTGAAAAGGCCGAGAAAAAGAGAAAATAAAAATTTTCGTTCCGTTTCGTTACTGCCCGGCACTAAATAAAAAATTCAGAAAATTAAAAAATACCATTATGGATTCATTTCAAGCCAAAATAAGTTGGAAAAGGATGAGAAAGAGAGAAAATAAAAATTTTAATTCTGTTCCGTTCCTACCCGACGCATAATAGAAAATTCAAGAAAAATAGCAAAAAAATTCAAAAAGTTTAAAAATACGTTTATGGATTCATTTCAAGCAAAAATAGGTTGGAAAATGATGAGATAGAGAGAAAATAAAAGTTATAATTCCGTTCCATTCCTACCCGACACGAAATAGAAAATTCTAAAACAATAGCAAAAAAATTCAAAAAATTAAAGAATACCATTACGGGTTCATTTCAAAGCAAAAGTAGGTCGGAAAAGGCCGAGAAAAATAGAAAATAAAAATTATCGTTCCCTTTCGTTCCTACCCGGCGCTAAATATGAAATTCAAAAAATTAAAAAATACCATTATGGATTCATTTCAAGCCAAAATAAGTTGTAAAAGGATGAGAAAGAGAGAAATAAAAATTATAATTCCGTTCCGTTCCTACCCGACGCATAAAAGAAAATTCAAGAAAAATAGCAAAAAAATTCAAACATTTAAAAATACGGTTATGGATTCATTTCAAGCAAAAATAGGTTGGAAAATGATGAAATAGAGAGAAAATAAAATTTATCGTTCCGTTCCGTTCCTACCCGACACGAAATAGAAAATTCCAAAACAATAGCAAAAAAATTCAAAAAATTCAAAAATACCATTACGGGTACATTTCAAGCCAAAAGAGGTCGGAAAAGGCCGAGAAAAAGAGAAAATAAAAATTTTCGTTCCGTTTCGTTACTGCCCGGCACTAAATAAAAAATTCAGAAAATTAAAAAATACCATTATGGATTCATTTCAAGCCAAAATAAGTTGGAAAAGGATGAGAAAGAGAGAAAATAAAAATTTTAATTCCGTTCCATTCCTACCCGACGCATAATAGAAAATTCAAGAAAAATAGCAAAAAAATTCAAAAAGTTTAAAAATACGTTTATGGATTCATTTCAAGCAAAAATAGGTTGGAAAATGATGAGATAGAGAGAAAATAAAAGTTATAATTCCGTTCCATTCCTACCCGACACGAAATAGAAAATTCTAAAACAATAGCAAAAAAATTCAAAAAATTAAAGAATACCATTACGGGTTCATTTCAAGCAAAAATAGGTCGGAAAAGGCCGAGAAAAACAGAAAATAAAAATTATCGTTCTGTTTCGTTCCTACCCAGCGCTAAATATGATATTAAAAAAAAATAGAAAAAAATTCAAAAAATTAAAAAATACCATTATGGATTCATTTCAAGCCAAACTAAGTTGGAAAAGGATGAGAAAGTGAGAAAATAAAAGTTATAATTCCGTTCCGTTCCTACCCGACGCATAAAAGAAAATTCAAGAAAAATAGCAAAAAAATTCAAACATTTAAAAATACGGTTATGGATTCATTTCAAGCCAAAATAGGTTGGAAAATGGTGAGATAGAGAGAAAATAAAAGTTATAATTCCGTTCCATTCCTACCCGACACGAAATAGAAAATTCTAAAACAATAGCAAAAAAATTCAAAAAATTAAAGAATACCATTACGGGATCATTTCAAGCAAAAGTAGGTCGGAAAAGGCCGAGAAAAAGAGAAAATAAAAATTTTCGTTCCGTTTCGTTACTGCCCGGCACTAAATAAAAAATTCAGAAAATTAAAAAATACCATTATGGATTCATTTCAAGCCAAAATAAGTTGGAAAAGGATTAGAAAGAGAGAAAATAAAAATTATAATTCCGTTCCGTTCCTACCCGACGCATAAATGAAAATTCAAGAAAAATAGCAAAAAAATTCAAACATTTAAAAATACGGTTATGGATTCATTTCAAGCCAAAATAGGTTGGAAAATGATGAGATAGAGAGAAAATAAAAGTTATAATTCCGTTCCATTCCTACCCGACACGAAATAGAAAATTCTAAAACAATAGCAAAAAAATTCAAAAAATTAAAGAATACCATTACGGGTTCATTTCAAGCAAAAGTAGGTCGGAAAAGGCCGAGAAAAATAGAAAATAAAAATTATCGTTCCCTTTCGTTCCTACCCGGCGCTAAATATGAAATTCAAAAAATTAAAAAATACCATTATGGATTCATTTCAAGCCAAAATAAGTTGTAAAAGGATGAGAAAGAGAGAAAATAAAAATTATAATTCCGTTCCGTTCCTACCCGACGCATAAAAGAAAATTCAAGAAAAATAGCAAAAAAATTCAAACATTTAAAAATACGGTTATGAATTCATTTCAAGCAAAAATAGGTTGGAAAATGATGAAATAGAGAGAAAATAAAATTTATCGTTCCGTTCCGTTCCTACCCGACACGAAATAGAAAATTCCAAAACAATAGTAAAAAAATTCAAAAAATTCAAAAATACCATTACGGGTACATTTCAAGCCAAAAGAGGTCGGAAAAGGCCGAGAAAAAGAGAAAATAAAAATTTTCGTTCCGTTTCGTTACTGCCCGGCACTAAATAAAAAATTCAGAAAATTAAAAAATACCATTGTGGATTCATTTCAAGCCAAAATAAGTTGGAAAAGGATGAGAAAGAGAGAAAATAAAAATTTTAATTCCGTTCCGTTCCTACCCGACGCATAATAGAAAATTCAAGAAAAATAGCAAAAAAATTCAAACATTTAAAAATACGGTTATGGATTCATTTCAAGCCAAAATAGGTTGGAAAATGGTGAGATAGAGAGAAAATAAAATTTATAATTCCGTTCCATTCCTACCCGACACGAAATAGAAAATTCTAAAACAATAGCAAAAAAATTCAAAAAATTAAAGAATACCATTACGGGATCATTTCAAGCAAAAGTAGGTCGGAAAAGGCCGAGAAAAAGAGAAAATAAAAATTTTCGTTCCGTTTCGTTACTGCCCGGCACTAAATAAAAAATTCAGAAAATTAAAAAATACCATTATGGATTCATTTCAAGCCAAAATAAGTTGGAAAAGGATTAGAAAGAGAGAAAATAAAAATTATAATTCCGTTCCGTTCCTACCCGACGCATAAAAGAAAATTCAAGAAAAATAGCAAAAAAATTCAAACATTTAAAAATACGGTTATGGATTCATTTCAAGCCAAAATAGGTTGGAAAATGATGAGATAGAGAGAAAATAAAAGTTATAATTCCGTTCCATTCCTACCCGACACGAAATAGAAAATTCTAAAACAATAGCAAAAAAATTCAAAAAATTAAAGAATACCATTACGGGTTCATTTCAAGCAAAAGTAGGTCGGAAAAGGCCGAGAAAAATAGAAAATAAAAATTATCGTTCCCTTTCGTTCCTACCCGGCGCTAAATATGAAATTCAAAAAATTAAAAAATACCATTATGGATTCATTTCAAGCCAAAATAAGTTGTAAAAGGATGAGAAAGAGAGAAAATAAAAATTATAATTCCGTTCCGTTCCTACCCGACGCATAAAAGAAAATTCAAGAAAAATAGCAAAAAAATTCAAACATTTAAAAATACGGTTATGAATTCATTTCATGCAAAAATAGGTTGGAAAATGATGAAATAGAGAGAAAATAAAATTTATCGTTCCGTTCCGTTCCTACCCGACACGAAATAGAAAATTCCAAAACAATAGTAAAAAAATTCAAAAAATTCAAAAATACCATTACGGGTACATTTCAAGCCAAAAGAGGTCGGAAAAGGCCGAGAAAAAGAGAAAATAAAAATTTTCGTTCCGTTTCGTTACTGCCCGGCACTAAATAAAAAATTCAGAAAATTAAAAAATACCATTGTGGATTCATTTCAAGCCAAAATAAGTTGGAAAAGGATGAGAAAGAGAGAAAATAAAAATTTTAATTCCGTTCCGTTCCTACCCGACGCATAATAGAAAATTCAAGAAAAATAGCAAAAAAATTCAAACATTTAAAAATACGGTTATGGATTCATTTCAAGCCAAAATAGGTTGGAAAATGGTGAGATAGAGAGAAAATAAAATTTATAATTCCGTTCCATTCCTACCCGACACGAAATAGAAAATTCTAAAACAATAGCAAAAAAATTCAAAAAATTAAAGAATACCATTACGGGATCATTTCAAGCAAAAGTAGGTCGGAAAAGGCCGAGAAAAAGAGAAAATAAAAATTTTCGTTCCGTTTCGTTACTGCCCGGCACTAAATAAAAAATTCAGAAAATTAAAAAATACCATTATGGATTCATTTCAAGCCAAAATAAGTTGGAAAAGGATTAGAAAGAGAGAAAATAAAAATTATAATTCCGTTCCGTTCCTACCCGACGCATAAAAGAAAATTCAAGAAAAATAGCAAAAAAATTCAAACATTTAAAAATACGGTTATGGATTCATTTCAAGCCAAAATAGGTTGGAAAATGATGAGATAGAGAGAAAATAAAAGTTATAATTCCGTTCCATTCCTACCCGACACGAAATAGAAAATTCTAAAACAATAGCAAAAAAATTCAAAAAATTAAAGAATACCATTACGGGTTCATTTCAAGCAAAAGTAGGTCGGAAAAGGCCGAGAAAAATAGAAAATAAAAATTATCGTTCCCTTTCGTTCCTACCCGGCGCTAAATATGAAATTCAAAAAATTAAAAAATACCATTATGGATTCATTTCAAGCCAAAATAAGTTGTAAAAGGATGAGAAAGAGAGAAAATAAAAATTATAATTCCGTTCCGTTCCTACCCGACGCATAAAAGAAAATTCAAGAAAAATAGCAAAAAAATTCAAACATTTAAAAATACGGTTATGAATTCATTTCATGCAAAAATAGGTTGGAAAATGATGAAATAGAGAGAAAATAAAATTTATCGTTCCGTTCCGTTCCTACCCGACACGAAATAGAAAATTCCAAAACAATAGTAAAAAAATTCAAAAAATTCAAAAATACCATTACGGGTACATTTCAAGCCAAAAGAGGTCGGAAAAGGCCGAGAAAAAGAGAAAATAAAAATTTTCGTTCCGTTTCGTTACTGCCCGGCACTAAATAAAAAATTCAGAAAATTAAAAAATACCATTGTGGATTCATTTCAAGCCAAAATAAGTTGGAAAAGGATGAGAAAGAGAGAAAATAAAAATTTTAATTCCGTTCCGTTCCTACCCGACGCATAAAAGAAAATTCAAGAAAAATAGCAAAAAAATTCAAACATTTAAAAATACGGTTATGAATTCATTTCAAGCAAAAATAGGTTGGAAAATGATGAAATAGAGAGAAAATAAAATTTATCGTTCCGTTCCGTTCCTACCCGACACGAAATAGAAAATTCCAAAACAATAGTAAAAAAATTCAAAAAATTCAAAAATACCATTACGGGTACATTTCAAGCCAAAAGAGGTCGGAAAAGGCCGAGAAAAAGAGAAAAGAAAAATTTTCGTTCCGTTTCGTTACTGCCCGGCACTAAATAAAAAATTCAGAAAATTAAAAAATACCATTGTGGATTCATTTCAAGCCAAAATAAGTTGGAAAAGGATGAGAAAGAGAGAAAATAAAAATTTTAATTCCGTTCCGTTCCTACCCGACGCATAATAGAAAATTCAAGAAAAATAGCAAAAAAATTCAAACATTTAAAAATACGGTTATGGATTCATTTCAAGCCAAAATAGGTTGGAAAATGGTGAGATAGAGAGAAAATAAAATTTATAATTCCGTTCCATTCCTACCCGACACGAAATAGAAAATTCTAAAACAATAGCAAAAAAATTCAAAAAATTAAAGAATACCATTACGGGATCATTTCAAGCAAAAGTAGGTCGGAAAAGGCCGAGAAAAAGAGAAAATAAAAATTTTCGTTCCGTTTCGTTACTGCCCGGCACTAAATAAAAAATTCAGAAAATTAAAAAATACCATTATGGATTCATTTCAAGCCAAAATAAGTTGGAAAAGGATTAGAAAGAGAGAAAATAAAAATTATAATTCCGTTCCGTTCCTACCCGACGCATAAATGAAAATTCAAGAAAAATAGCAAAAAAATTCAAACATTTAAAAATACGGTTATGGATTCATTTCAAGCCAAAATAGGTTGGAAAATGATGAGATAGAGAGAAAATAAAAGTTATAATTCCGTTCCATTCCTACCCGACACGAAATAGAAAATTCTAAAACAATAGCAAAAAAATTCAAAAAATTAAAGAATACCATTACGGGTTCATTTCAAGCAAAAGTAGGTCGGAAAAGGCCGAGAAAAATAGAAAATAAAAATTATCGTTCCCTTTCGTTCCTACCCGGCGCTAAATATGAAATTCAAAAAATTAAAAAATACCATTATGGATTCATTTCAAGCCAAAATAAGTTGTAAAAGGATGAGAAAGAGAGAAAATAAAAATTATAATTCCGTTCCGTTCCTACCCGACGCATAAAAGAAAATTCAAGAAAAATAGCAAAAAAATTCAAACATTTAAAAATACGGTTATGAATTCATTTCAAGCAAAAATAGGTTGGAAAATGATGAAATAGAGAGAAAATAAAATTTATCGTTCCGTTCCGTTCCTACCCGACACGAAATAGAAAATTCCAAAACAATAGTAAAAAAATTCAAAAAATTCAAAAATACCATTACGGGTACATTTCAAGCCAAAAGAGGTCGGAAAAGGCCGAGAAAAAGAGAAAATAAAAATTTTCGTTCCGTTTCGTTACTGCCCGGCACTAAATAAAAAATTCAGAAAATTAAAAAATACCATTGTGGATTCATTTCAAGCCAAAATAGGTTGGAAAATGATGAGATAGAGAGAAAATAAAAGTTATAATTCCGTTCCATTCCTACCGGACACGAAATAGAAAATTTTAAAACAATAGCAAAAAAATTCAAAAAATTAAAGAATACCATTACGGGATCATTTCAAGCAAAAGTAGGTCGGAAAAGGCCGAGAAAAAGAGAAAATAAAAATTTTCGTTCCGTTTCGTTACTGCCCGGCACTAAATAAAAAATTCAGAAAATTAAAAAATACCATTATGGATTCATTTCAAGCCAAAATAAGTTGGAAAAGGATTAGAAAGAGAGAAAATAAAAATTATAATTCCGTTCCGTTCCTACCCGACGCATAAAAGAAAATTCAAGAAAAATAGCAAAAAAATTCAAACATTTAAAAATACGGTTATGGATTCATTTCAAGCCAAAATAGGTTGGAAAATGATGAGATAGAGAGAAAATAAAAGTTATAATTCCGTTCCATTCCTACCCGACACGAAATAGAAAATTCTAAAACAATAGCAAAAAAATTCAAAAAATTAAAGAATACCATTACGGGTTCATTTCAAGCAAAAGTAGGTCGGAAAAGGCCGAGAAAAATAGAAAATAAAAATTATCGTTCCCTTTCGTTCCTACCCGGCGCTAAATATGAAATTCAAAAAATTAAAAAATACCATTATGGATTCATTTCAAGCCAAAATAAGTTGTAAAAGGATGAGAAAGAGAGAAAATAAAAATTATAATTCCGTTCCGTTCCTACCCGACGCATAAAAGAAAATTCAAGAAAAATAGCAAAAAAATTCAAACATTTAAAAATACGGTTATGAATTCATTTCAAGCAAAAATAGGTTGGAAAATGATGAAATAGAGAGAAAATAAAATTTATCGTTCCGTTCCGTTCCTACCCGACACGAAATAGAAAATTCCTAAACAATAGCAAAAAAATTCAAAAAATTCAAAAATACCATTACGGGTACATTTCAAGCCAAAAGAGGTCGGAAAAGGCCGAGAAAAAGAGAAAATAAAAATTTTCGTTCCGTTTCGTTACTGCCCGGCACTAAATAAAAAATTCAGAAAATTAAAAAATACCATTGTGGATTCATTTCAAGCCAAAATAAGTTGGAAAAGGATGAGAAAGAGAGAAAATAAAAATTTTAATTCCGTTCCGTTCCTACCCGACGCATAATAGAAAATTCAAGAAAAATAGCAAAAAAATTCAAAAAGTTTAAAAATACGTTTATGGATTCATTTCAAGCAAAAATAGGTTGGAAAATGATGAGATAGAGAGAAAATAAAAGTTATAATTCCGTTCCATTCCTACCGGACACGAAATAGAAAATTTTAAAACAATAGCAAAAAAATTCAAAAAATTAAAGAATACCATTACGGGTTCATTTCAAGCAAAAATAGGTCGGAAAAGGCCGAGAAAAACCGAAAATAAAAATTATCGTTCCGTTTCGTTCCTACCAGGAACTAAATAGAAAATTCAAACAAAATAGCAAAAAAATTCAAAAAATTAAAAAATACAATTATGGCTTCATTTAAATCCAAAATAGGTCGGACAAGGCCGAGAAAAACAGAAAATAAAAATTATTGTTCCGTTTCGTTCCTACCCAGCGCTAAATATGATATTAAAAAAAAATAGCAAAAAAATTCAAAAAATTAAAAAATACCATTATGGATTCATTTCAAGCCAAACTAAGTTGGAAAAGGATGAGAAAGTGAGAAAATAAAAATTATAATTCCGTTCCGTTCCTACCCGACGCATAAAAGAAAATTCAAGAAAAATAGCAAAAAAATTCAAACATTTAAAAATACGGTTATGGATTCATTTCAAGCCAAAATAGGTTGGAAAATGATGAGATAGAGAGAAAATAAAAGTTATAATTCCGTTCCATTCCTACCCGACACGAAATAGAAAATTCTAAAACAATAGCAAAAAAACTCAAAAAATTAAAGAATACCATTACGGGTTCATTTCAAGCAAAAGTAGGTCGGAAAATGCCGAGAAAAATAGAAAATAAAAATTATCGTTCCGTTTCGTTCCTACCCGGTGCTAAATATGAAATTCAAAAAAAATAGCAAAAAAATTCAAAAAATTGAAAAATACCATTATGGATTCATTTCAAGCCAAAATAAGTTGGAAAAGGATGAGAAAGAGAGAAAATAAAAATTATAATTCCGTTCCGTTCCTACCCGACGCATAAAAGAAAATTCAAGAAAAATAGCAAAAAAATTCAAACATTTAAAAATACGGTTATGGATTCATTTCAAGCAAAAATAGGTTGGAAAATGATGAAATAGAGAGAAAATAAAATTTATCGTTCCGTTCCGTTCCTACCCGACACGAAATAGAAAATTCCAAAACAATAGCAAAAAAATTCAAAAAATTCAAAAATACCATTACGGGAACATTTCAATCCAAAAGAGGTCGGAAAAGGCCGAGAAAAAGAGAAAATAAAAATTTTCGTTCCGTTTCGTTACTGCCCGGTACTAAATAAAAAATTCAGAAAATTAAAAAATACCATTATGGATTCATTTCAAGCCAAAATAAGTTGGAAAAGGATGAGAAAGAGAGAAAATAAAAATTTTAATTCCGTTCCGTTCCTACCCGACGCATAATAGAAAATTCAAGAAAAATAGCAAAAAAATTCAAAAAGTTTAAAAATACGTTTATGGATTCATTTCAAGCCAAAATAGGTTGGAAAATGATGAGATAGAGAGAAAATAAAAGTTATAATTCCGTTCCATTCCTACCCGACACGAAATAGAAAATTCGAAAACAATAGCAAAAAAACTCAAAAAATTAAAGAATACCATTACGGGTTCATTTCAAGCAAAAGTAGGTCGGAAAAGGCCGAGAAAAATAGAAAATAAAAATTATCGTTCCGTTTCGTTCCTACCCGGCGCTAAATATGAAATTCAAAAAAAATAGCAAAAAAATTCAAACATTTAAAAATACGGTTATGGATTCATTTCAAGCAAAAATAGGTTGGAAAATGATGAAATAGAGAGAAAAAAAAATTTATCGTTCCGTTCCGTTCCTACCCGACACGAAATAGAAAATTCCAAAACAAAAGCAAAAAAATTCAAAAAATTCAAAAATACCATTACGGGAACATTTCAACCCAAAGGAGGTCGGAAAAGGCCGAGAAAAAGAGAAAATAAAAATTTTCGTTCCGTTTCGTTACTGCCCGGCACTAAATAAAAAATTCAGAAAATTAAAAAATACCATTATGGATTCATTTCAAGCCAAAATAAGTTGGAAAAGGATGAGAAAGTGAGAAAATAAAAATTTTAATTCCGTTCCGTTCCTACCCGACGCATAATAGAAAATTCAAGAAAAATAGCAAAAAAATTCAAAAAGTTTAAAAATACGTTTATGGATTCATTTCAAGCAAAAATAGGTTGGAAAATGATGAGATAGAGAGAAAATAAAAGTTATAATTCCGTTCCATTCCTACCGGACACGAAATAGAAAATTCTAAAACAGTAGCAAAAAAATTCAAAAAATTAAAGAATACCATTACGGGTTCATTTCAAGCAAAAATAGGTCGGAAAAGGCCGAGAAAAACCGAAAATAAAAATTATCGTTCCGTTTCGTTCCTACCAGGAACTAAATAGAAAATTCAAACAAAATAGCAAAAAAATTCAAAAAATTAAAAAATACAATTATGGCTTCATTTAAATCCAAAATAGGTCGGACAAGGCCGAGAAAAACAGAAAATAAAAATTATTGTTCTGTTTCGTTCCTACCCAGCGCTAAATATGATATTAAAAAAAAATAGCAAAAAAATTCAAAAAATTAAAAAATACCATTATGGATTCATTTCAAGCCAAAATAAGTTGGAAAAGGATGAGAAAGAGAGAAAATAAAAATTATAATTCCGTTCCGTTCCTACCCGACGCATAAAAGAAAATTCAAGAAAAATAGCAAAAAAATTCAAACATTTAAAAATACGGTTATGGATTCATTTCAAGCAAAAATAGGTTGGAAAATGATGAAATAGAGAGAAAATAAAATTTATCGTTCCGTTCCGTTCCTACCCGACACGAAATAGAAAATTCCAAAACAATAGCAAAATAATTCAAAAAATTAAAAAATACCATTATGGATTCATTTCAAGCCAAACTAAGTTGGAAAAGGATGAGAAAGTGAGAAAATAAAAATTATAATTCCGTTCCGTTCCTACCCGACGCATAAAAGAAAATTCAAGAAAAATAGCAAAAAAATTCAAACATTTAAAAATACGGTTATGGATTCATTTCAAGCCAAAATAGGTTGGAAAATGATGAGATAGAGAGAAAATAAAAGTTATAATTCCATTCCATTCCTACCCGACACGAAATAGAAAATTCTAAAACAATAGCAAAAAAACTCAAAAAATTAAAGAATACCATTACGGGTTCATTTCAAGCAAAAGTAGGTCGGAAAAGGCCGAGAAAAATAGAAAATAAAAATTATCGTTCCGTTTCGTTCCTACCCGGCGCTAAATATGAAATTCAAAAAAAATAGCAAAAAAATTCAAAAAATTAAAAAATACCATTATGGATTCATTTCAAGCCAAAATAAGTTGGAAAAGGATGAGAAAGAGAGAAAATAAAAATTATAATTCCGTTCCGTTCCTACCCGACGCATAAAAGAAAATTCAAGAAAAATAGCAAAAAAATTCAAACATTTAAAAATACGGTTATGGATTCATTTCAAGCAAAAATAGGTTGGAAAATGATGAAATAGAGAGAAAATAAAATTTATCGTTCCGTTCCGTTCCTACCCGACACGAAATAGAAAATTCCAAAACAATAGCAAAAAAATTCAAAAAATTCAAAAATACCATTACGGGAACATTTCAACCCAAAAGAGGTCGGAAAAGGCCGAGAAAAATAGAAAATAAAAATTTTCGTTCCGTTTCTTTACTGCCCGGCACTAAATAAAAAATTCAGAAAATTAAAAAATACCATTATGGATTCATTTCAAGCCAAAATAAGTTGGAAAAGGATGAGAAAGAGAGAAAATAAAAATTTTAATTCCGTTCCGTTCCTACCCGACGCATAATAGAAAATTCAAGAAAAATAGCAAAAAAATTCAAAAAGTTTAAAAATACGTTTATGGATTCATTTCAAGCAAAAATAGGTTGGAAAATGATGAGATAGAGAGAAAATAAAAGTTATAATTCCGTTCCATTCCTACCCGACACGAAATAGAAAATTCTAAAACAATAGCAAAAAAATTCAAAAAATTAAAGAATACCATTACGGGTTCATTTCAAGCAAAAATAGGTCGGAAAAGGCCGAGAAAAACAGAAAATAAAAATTATCGTTCTGTTTCGTTCCTACCAGGAACTAAATAGAAAATTCAAACAAAATAGCAAAAAAATTCAAAAAATTAAAAAATACAATTATGGCTTCATTTCAATCCAAAATAGGTCGGACAAGGCCGAGAAAAACAGAAAATAAAAATTATTGTTCTGTTTCGTTCCTACCCAGCGCTAAATATGATATTAAAAAAAAATAGCAAAAAAATTCAAAAAATTAAAAAATACCATTATGGATTCATTTCAAGCCAAACTAAGTTGGAAAAGGATGAGAAAGTGAGAAAATAAAAATTATAATTCCGTTCCGTTCCTACCCGACGCATAAAAGAAAATTCAAGAAAAATAGCAATAAAATTCAAACATTTAAAAATACGGTTATGGATTCATTTCAAGCCAAAATAGGTTGGAAAATGATGAGATAGAGAGAAAATAAAAGTTATAATTCCGTTCCATTCCTACCGGACACGAAATAGAAAATTCTAAAACAATAGCAAAAAAATTCAAAAAATTAAAGAATACCATTACGGGTTCATTTCAAGCAAAAATAGGTCGGAAAAGGCCAAGAAAAACCGAAAATAAAAATTATCGTTCCGTTTCGTTCCTACCAGGAACTAAATAGAAAATTCAAACAAAATAGCAAAAAAATTCAAAAAATTAAAAAATACAATTATGGCTTCATTTAAATCCAAAATAGGTCGGACAAGGCCGAGAAAAACAGAAAATAAAAATTATTGTTCTGTTTCGTTCCTACCCAGCGCTAAATATGATATTAAAAAAAAATAGCAAAAAAATTCAAAAAATTAAAAAATACCATTATGGATTCATTTCAAGCCAAAATAAGTTGGAAAAGGATGAGAAAGAGAGAAAATAAAAATTATAATTCCGTTCCGTTCCTACACGACGCAATTCAAGAAAAATAGCAAAAAAATTCAAACATTTAAAAATACGGTTATGGATTCATTTCAAGCAAAAATAGGTTGGAAAATGATGAAATAGAGAGAAAATAAAATTTATCGTTCCGTTCCGTTCCTACCCGACACGAAATAGAAAATTCCAAAACAATAGCAAAAAAATTCAAAAAACTAAAAAATACCATTATGGATTCATTTCAAGCCAAAATAAGTTGGAAAAGGATGAGAAAGAGAGAAAATAAAAATTATAATTCCGTTCCGTTCCTACCCGACGCATAAAAGAAAATTCAAGAAAAATAGCAAAAAAATTCAAACATTTAAAAATACGGTTATGGATTCATTTCAAGCAAAAATAGGTTGGAAAATGATGAAATAGAGAGAAAATAAAATTTATCGTTCCGTTCCGTTCCTACCCGACACGAAATAGAAAATTCCAAAACAATAGCAAAAAAATTCAAAAAATTCAAAAATACCATTACGGGAACATTTCAACCCAAAAGAGGTCGGAAAAGGCCGAGAAAAAGAGAAAATAAAAATTTTCGTTCCGTTTCGTTACTGCCCGGCACTAAATAAAAAATTCAGAAAATTAAAAAATACCATTATGGATTCATTTCAAGCCAAAATAAGTTGGAAAAGGATGAGAAAGATAGAAAATAAAAATTTTAATTCCGTTCCGTTCCTACCCGACGCATAATAGAAAATTCAAGAAAAATAGCAAAAAAATTCAAAAAGTTTAAAAATACGTTTATGGATTCATTTCAAGCAAAAATAGGTTGGAAAATGATGAGATAGAGAGAAAATAAAAGTTATAATTCCGTTCCATTCCTACCGGACACGAAATAGAAAATTCTAAAACAATAGCAAAAAAATTCAAAAAATTAAAGAATACCATTACGGGTTCATTTCAAGCAAAAATAGGTCGGAAAAGGCCGAGAAAAACCGAAAATAAAAATTATCGTTCCGTTTCGTTCCTACCAGGAACTAAATAGAAAATTCAAACAAAATAGCAAAAAAATTCAAAAAATTAAAAAATACAATTATGGCTTCATTTAAATCCAAAATAGGTCGGAAAAGGCCGAGAAAAACAGAAAATAAAAATTATTGTTCTGTTTCGTTCCTACCCAGCGCTAAATATGATATTAAAAAAAAATAGCAAAAAAATTCAAAAAATTAAAAAATACCATTATGGATTCATTTCAAGCCAAAATAAGTTGGAAAAGGATGAGAAAGAGAGAAAATAAAAATTATAATTCCGTTCCGTTCCTACCCGACGCATAAAAGAAAATTCAAGAAAAATAGCAAAAAAATTCAAACATTTAAAAATACGGTTATGGATTCATTTCAAGCAAAAATAGGTTGGAAAATGATGAAATAGAGAGAAAATAAAATTTATCGTTCCGTTCCGTTCCTACCCGACACGAAATAGAAAATTCCAAAACAATAGCAAAAAAATTCAAAAAATTAAAAAATACCATTATGGATTCATTTCAAGCCAAACTAAGTTGGAAAAGGATGAGAAAGTGAGAAAATAAAAATTATAATTCCGTTCCGTTCCTACCCGACGCATAAAAGAAAATTCAAGAAAAATAGCAAAAAAATTCAAACATTTAAAAATACGGTTATGGATTCATTTCAAGCCAAAATAGGTTGGAAAATGATGAGATAGAGAGAAAATAAAAGTTCTAATTCCATTCCATTCCTACCCGACACGAAATAGAAAATTCTAAAACAATAGCAAAAAAACTCAAAAAATTAAAGAATACCATTACGGGTTCATTTCAAGCAAAAGTAGGTCGGAAAAGGCCGAGAAAAATAGAAAATAAAAATTATCGTTCCGTTTCGTTCCTACCCGGCGCTAAATATGAAATTCAAAAAAAATAGCAAAAAAATTCAAAAAATTAAAAAATACCATTATGGATTCATTTCAAGCCAAAATAAGTTGGAAAAGGATGAGAAAGAGAGAAAATAAAAATTATAATTCCGTTCCGTTCCTACCCGACGCATAAAAGAAAATTCAAGAAAAATAGCAAAAAAATTCAAACATTTAAAAATACGGTTATGGATTCATTTCAAGCAAAAATAGGTTGGAAAATGATGAAATAGAGAGAAAATAAAATTTATCGTTCCGTTCCGTTCCTACCCGACACGAAATAGAAAATTCCAAAACAATAGCAAAAAAATTCAAAAAATTCAAAAATACCATTACGGGAACATTTCAACCCAAAAGAGGTCGGAAAAGGCCGAGAAAAAGAGAAAATAAAAATTTTCGTTCCGTTTCGTTACTGCCCGGCACTAAATAAAAAATTCAGAAAATTAAAAAATACCATTATGGATTCATTTCAAGCCAAAATAAGTTGGAAAAGGATGAGAAAGAGAGAAAATAAAAATTTTAATTCCGTTCCGTTCCTACCCGACGCATAATAGAAAATTCAAGAAAAATAGCAAAAAAATTCAAAAAGTTTAAAAATACGTTTATGGATTCATTTCAAGCAAAAATAGGTTGGAAAATGATGAGATAGAGAGAAAATAAAAGTTATAATTCCGTTCCATTCCTACCCGACACGAAATAGAAAATTCTAAAACAATAGCAAAAAAATTCAAAAAATTAAAGAATACCATTACGGGTTCATTTCAAGCAAAAATAGGTCGGAAAAGGCCGAGAAAAACAGAAAATAAAAATTATCGTTCTGTTTCGTTCCTACCAGGAACTAAATAGAAAATTCAAACAAAATAGCAAAAAAATTCAAAAAATTAAAAAATACAATTATGGCTTCATTTCAATCCAAAATAGGTCGGACAAGGCCGAGAAAAACAGAAAATAAAAATTATTGTTCTGTTTCGTTCCTACCCAGCGCTAAATATGATATTAAAAAAAAATAGCAAAAAAATTCAAAAAATTAAAAAATACCATTATGGATTCATTTCAAGCCAAACTAAGTTGGAAAAGGATGAGAAAGTGAGAAAATAAAAATTATAATTCCGTTCCGTTCCTACCCGACGCATAAAAGAAAATTCAAGAAAAATAGCAATAAAATTCAAACATTTAAAAATACGGTTATGGATTCATTTCAAGCCAAAATAGGTTGGAAAATGATGAGATAGAGAGAAAATAAAAGTTATAATTCCGTTCCATTCCTACCGGACACGAAATAGAAAATTCTAAAACAATAGCAAAAAAATTCAAAAAATTAAAGAATACCATTACGGGTTCATTTCAAGCAAAAATAGGTCGGAAAAGGCCAAGAAAAACCGAAAATAAAAATTATCGTTCCGTTTCGTTCCTACCAGGAACTAAATAGAAAATTCAAACAAAATAGAAAAAAAATTCAAAAAATTAAAAAATACAATTATGGCTTCATTTAAATCCAAAATAGGTCGGACAAGGCCGAGAAAAACAGAAAATAAAAATTATTGTTCTGTTTCGTTCCTACCCAGCGCTAAATATGATATTAAAAAAAAATAGCAAAAAAATTCAAAAAATTAAAAAATACCATTATGGATTCATTTCAAGCCAAACTAAGTTGGAAAAGGATGAGAAAGTGAGAAAATAAAAATTATAATTCCGTTCCGTTCCTACCCGACGCATAAAAGAAAATTCAAGAAAAATAGCAAAAAAATTCAAACATTTAAAAATACGGTTATGGATTCATTTCAAGCCAAAATAGGTTGGAAAATGATGAGATAGAGAGAAAATAAAAGTTATAATTCCATTCCATTCCTACCCGACACGAAATAGAAAATTCTAAAACAATAGCAAAAAAACTCAAAAAATTAAAGAATACCATTACGGGTTCATTTCAAGCAAAAGTAGGTCGGAAAAGGCCGAGAAAAATAGAAAATAAAAATTATCGTTCCGTTTCGTTCCTACCCGGCGCTAAATATGAAATTCAAAAAAAATAGCAAAAAAATTCAAAAAATTAAAAAATACCATTATGGATTCATTTCAAGCCAAAATAAGTTGGAAAAGGATGAGAAAGAGAGAAGATAAAAATTATAATTCCGTTCCGTTCCTACCCGACGCATAAAAGAAAATTCAAGAAAAATAGCAAAAAAATTCAAACATTTAAAAATACGGTTATGGATTCATTTCAAGCAAAAATAGGTTGGAAAATGATGAAATAGAGAGAAAATAAAATTTATCGTTCCGTTCCGTTCCTACCCGACACGAAATAGAAAATTCCAAAACAATAGCAAAAAAATTCAAAAAATTCAAAAATACCATTACGGGAACATTTCAACCCAAAAGAGGTCGGAAAAGGCCGAGAAAAAGAGAAAATAAAAATTTTCGTTCCGTTTCGTTACTGCCCGGCACTAAATAAAAAATTCAGAAAATTAAAAAATACCATTATGGATTCATTTCAAGCCAAAATAAGTTGGAAAAGGATGAGAAAGAGAGAAAATAAAAATTTTAATTCCGTTCCGTTCCTACCCGACGCATAAAAGAAAATTCAAGAAAAATAGCAATAAAATTCAAACATTTAAAAATACGGTTATGGATTCATTTCAAGCCAAAATAGGTTGGAAAATGATGAGATAGAGAGAAAATAAAAGTTATAATTCCGTTCCATTCCTACCCGACACGAAATAGAAAATTCTAAAACAATAGCAAAAAAATTCAAAAAATTAAAGAATACCATTACGGGTTCATTTCAAGCAAAAATAGGTCGGAAAAGGCCGAGAAAAATAGAAAATAAAAATTATCGTTCCGTTTCGTTCCTACCCGGCGCTAAATATGAAATTCAAAAAAAATAGCAAAAAAATTCAAAAAATTAAAAAATACCATTATGGATTCATTTCAAGCCAAAATAAGTTGGAAAATGATGAGAAAGAGGGAAAATAAAAATTATAATTCCGTTCCGTTCCTACCAGATGCATAAAAGAAAATTCAAGAAAAATAGCAAAAAAATTCAAACATTTAAAAATACGGTTATGGATTCATTTCAAGCAAAAATAGGTTGGAAAATGATGAAATAGAGAAAAAATAAAATTTATCGTTCCGTTCCGTTCCTACCCGACACGAAATAGAAAATTCCAAAACAATAGCAAAAAAATTCAAAAATACCATTACGGGTACATTTCAAGCCAAAAGAGGTCGGAAAAGGCCGAGAAAAAGAGAAAATAAAAATTTTCGTTCCGTTTCGTTACTGCCCGGCACTAAATAAAAAATTCAGAAAATTATAAAATACCATTATGGATTCATTTCAAGCCAAAATAAGTTGGAAAAGGATGAGAAAGAGAGAAAATAAAAATTTTAATTCCGTTCCGTTCCTACCCGACGCATAATAGAAAATTCAAGAAAAATAGTAAAAAAATTCAAAAAGTTTAAAAATACGTTTATGGATTCATTTCAAGCAAAAATAGGTTGGAAAATGATGAGATAGAGAGAAAATAAAAGTTATAATTCCGTTCCATTCCTACCCGACACGAAATAGAAAATTCTAAAACAATAGCAAAAAAATTCAAAAAATTACAGAATACCATTACGGGTTCATTTCAAGCAAAAATAGGTCGGAAAAGGCCGAGAAAAATAGAAAATAAAAATTATCGTTCCGTTTCGTTCCTACCCGGCGCTAAATATGAAATTCAAAAAAAATAGCAAAAAAATTCAAAAAATTAAAAAATACCATTATGGATTCATTTCAAGCCAAAATAAGTTGGAAAATGATGAGAAAGAGGGAAAATAAAAATTATAATTCCGTTCCGTTCCTACCAGATGCATAAAAGAAAATTCAAGAAAAATAGCAAAAAAATTCAAACATTTAAAAATACGGTTATGGATTCATTTCAAGCAAAAATAGGTTGGAAAATGATGAAATAGAGAAAAAATAAAATTTATCGTTCCGTTCCGTTCCTACCCGACACGAAATAGAAAATTCCAAAACAATAGCAAAAAAATTCAAAAATACCATTACGGGTACATTTCAAGCCAAAAGAGGTCGGAAAAGGCCGAGAAAAAGAGAAAATAAAAATTTTCGTTCCGTTTCGTTACTGCCCGGCACTAAATAAAAAATTCAGAAAATTATAAAATACCATTATGGATTCATTTCAAGCCAAAATAAGTTGGAAAAGGATGAGAAAGAGAGAAAATAAAAATTTTAATTCCGTTCCGTTCCTACCCGACGCATAATAGAAAATTCAAGAAAAATAGTAAAAAAATTCAAAAAGTTTAAAAATACGTTTATGGATTCATTTCAAGCAAAAATAGGTTGGAAAATGATGAGATAGAGAGAAAATAAAAGTTATAATTCCGTTCCATTCCTACCCGACACGAAATAGAAAATTCTAAAACAATAGCAAAAAAATTCAAAAAATTACAGAATACCATTACGGGTTCATTTCAAGCAAAAATAGGTCGGAAAAGGCCGAGAAAAATAGAAAATAAAAATTATCGTTCCGTTTCGTTCCTACCCGGCGCTAAATATGAAATTCAAAAAAAATAGCAAAAAAATTCAAAAAATTAAAAAATACCATTATGGATTCATTTCAAGCCAAAATAGGTTGGAAAATGATGAGAAAGAGGGAAAATAAAAATTATAATTCCGTTCCGTTCCTACCCGATGCATAAAAGAAAATTCAAGAAAAATAGCAAAAAAATTAAAACATTTAAAAATACGGTTATGGATTCATTTCAAGCAAAAATAGGTTGGAAAATGATGAAATAGAGAAAAAATAAAATTTATCGTTCCGTTCCGTTCCTACCCGACACGAAATAGAAAATTCCAAAACAATAGCAAAAAAATTCAAAAAATTCAAAAATACCATTACGGGTACATTTCAAGCCAAAAGAGGTCGGAAAAGGCCAAGAAAAAGAGAAAATAAAAATTTTCGTTCCGTTTCGTTACTGCCCGGCACTAAATAAAAAATTCAGAAAATTAAAAAATACCATTATGGATTCATTTCAAGCCAAAATAAGTTGGAAAAGGATGAGAAAGTGAGAAAATAAAAATTTTAATTCCGTTCCGTTCCTACCCGACGCATAATAGAAAATTCAAGAAAAATAGCAAAAAAATTCAAAAAGTTTAAAAATACGTTTATGGATTCATTTCAAGCAAAAATAAGTTGGAAAAGGCCGAGAAAAAGAGAAAATAAAAATTTTTGTTCCGTTTCGTTACTGCCCGGCACTAAATAAAAAATTCTGAAAATTAAAAAATAACATAATGGATTCATTTCGCACCAAAATAGGTCGGAAAAGGCCGAGAAAAACAGAAAATAAAAATTATCGATCCATTTCGTTCCTACCAGGAACTAAATAGAAAATTCAAACAAAATAGCAAAAAGATTCAAAAAATTAAAAAATACAATTATGGCTTCATTTCAATCCAAAATAGGTCGGACAAGGCCGAGAAAAACAGAAAATAAAAATTATTGTTCTGTTTCGTTCCTACCCGGCGCTAAATATGAAATTAAAAAAAAATAGCAAAAAAATTCAAAAAATTAAAAAATACCATTATGGATTCATTTCAAGCCAAAATAAGTTGGAAAAGGATGAGAAAGAGAGAAAATAAAAATTATAATTCCGTTCCGTTCCTACCCGACGCATAAAAGAAAATTCAAGAAAAATAGCAAAAAAATTCAAACATTTAAAAATACGGTTATGGATTCATTTCAAGCAAAAATAGGTTGGAAAATGATGAAATAGAGAGAAAATAAAATTTGTCGTTCCGTTCCGTTCCTACCCGACACGAAATAGAAAATTCCAAAACAATAGCAAAAAAAGTCAAAAAATTCAAAAATACCATTACGGGTACGTTTCAAGCCAAAAGAGGTCGGAAAAGGCCGAGAAAAAGAGAAAATAAAAATTTTCGTTCCGTTTCGTTACTGCCCGGCACTAAATAAAAAATTCAGAAAATTAAAAAATACCATTATGGATTCATTTCAAGCCAAAATAAGTTGGAAAAGGATGAGAAAGAGCGAAAATAAAAATTTTAATTCCGTTCCATTCCTACCCGACGCATAATAGAAAATTCAAGAAAAATAGCAAAAAAATTCAAAAAGTTTAAAAATACGTTTATGGATTCATTTCAAGCAAAAATAGGTTGGAAAATGATGAAATAGAGAGAAAATAAAAGTTATCGTTCCGTTCCGTTCCTACCCGACACGAAATAGAAAATTCCAAAACAATAGCAAACAAATTCAAAAATACCATTACGGGTACATTTCAAGCCAAAAGAGGTCGGAAAAGGCCGAGAAAAAGAGAAAATAAAAATTTTCGTTACTGCCCGGCACTAAATAAAAAATTCAGAAAATTAAAAAATACCATAATGGATTCATTTCGCACCAAAATAGGTCGGAAAAGGCCGAGAAAAACAGAAAATAAAAATTATCGTTCCGTTTCGTTCCTACCAGGAACTAAATAGAAAATTCAAACAAAATAGCAAAAAAATTCAAAAAATTAAAAAATACAATTATGGCTTCATTTAAATCCAAAATAGGTCGGACAAGGCCGAGAAAAACAGAAAATAAAAATTATTGTTCTGTTTCGTTCCTACCCAGCGCTAAATATGATATTAAAAAAAAATAGCAAAAAAATTCAAAAAATTAAAAAATACCATTATGGATTCATTTCAAGCCAAACTAAGTTGGAAAAGGATGAGAAAGTGAGAAAATAAAAATTATAATTCCGTTCCGTTCCTACCCGACGCATAAAAGAAAATTCAAGAAAAATAGCAAAAAAATTCAAACATTTAAAAATACGGTTATGGATTCATTTCAAGCCAAAATAGGTTGGAAAATGATGAGATAGAGAGAAAATAAAAGTTATAATTCCATTCCATTCCTACCCGACACGAAATAGAAAATTCTAAAACAATAGCAAAAAAACTCAAAAAATTAAAGAATACCATTACGGGTTCATTTCAAGCAAAAGTAGGTCGGAAAAGGCCGAGAAAAATAGAAAATAAAAATTATCGTTCCGTTTCGTTCCTACCCGGCGCTAAATATGAAATTCAAAAAAAATAGCAAAAAAATTCAAAAAATTAAAAAATACCATTATGGATTCATTTCAAGCCAAAATAAGTTGGAAAAGGATGAGAAAGAGAGAAGATAAAAATTATAATTCCGTTCCGTTCCTACCCGACGCATAAAAGAAAATTCAAGAAAAATAGCAAAAAAATTCAAACATTTAAAAATACGGTTATGGATTCATTTCAAGCAAAAATAGGTTGGAAAATGATGAAATAGAGAGAAAATAAAATTTATCGTTCCGTTCCGTTCCTACCCGACACGAAATAGAAAATTCCAAAACAATAGCAAAAAAATTCAAAAAATTCAAAAATACCTTTACGGGAACATTTCAACCCAAAAGAGGTCGGAAAAGGCCGAGAAAAAGAGAAAATAAAAATTTTCGTTCCGTTTCGTTACTGCCCGTCACTAAATAAAAAATTCAGAAAATTAAAAAATACCATTATGGATTCATTTCAAGCCAAAATAAGTTGGAAAAGGATGAGAAAGAGAGAAAATAAAAATTTTAATTCCGTTCCGTTCCTACCCGACGCATAAAAGAAAATTCAAGAAAAATAGCAATAAAATTCAAACATTTAAAAATACGGTTATGGATTCATTTCAAGCCAAAATAGGTTGGAAAATGATGAGATAGAGAGAAAATAAAAGTTATAATTCCGTTCCATTCCTACCCGACACGAAATAGAAAATTCTAAAACAATAGCAAAAAAATTCAAAAAATTAAAGAATACCATTACGGGTTCATTTCAAGCAAAAATAGGTCGGAAAAGGCCGAGAAAAATAGAAAATAAAAATTATCGTTCCGTTTCGTTCCTACCCGGCGCTAAATATGAAATTCAAAAAAAATAGCAAAAAAATTCAAAAAATTAAAAAATACCATTATGGATTCATTTCAAGCCAAAATAGGTTGGAAAATGATGAGAAAGAGGGAAAATAAAAATTATAATTCCGTTCCGTTCCTACCCGATGCATAAAAGAAAATTCAAGAAAAATAGCAAAAAAATTAAAACATTTAAAAATACGGTTATGGATTCATTTCAAGCAAAAATAGGTTGGAAAATGATGAAATAGAGAAAAAATAAAATTTATCGTTCCGTTCCGTTCCTACCCGACACGAAATAGAAAATTCCAAAACAATAGCAAAAAAATTCAAAAAATTCAAAAATACCATTACGGGTACATTTCAAGCCAAAAGAGGTCGGAAAAGGCCAAGAAAAAGAGAAAATAAAAATTTTCGTTCCGTTTCGTTACTGCCCGGCACTAAATAAAAAATTCAGAAAATTAAAAAATACCATTATGGATTCATTTCAAGCCAAAATAAGTTGGAAAAGGATGAGAAAGTGAGAAAATAAAAATTTTAATTCCGTTCCGTTCCTACCCGACGCATAATAGAAAATTCAAGAAAAATAGCAAAAAAATTCAAAAAGTTTAAAAATACGTTTATGGATTCATTTCAAGCAAAAATAAGTTGGAAAAGGCCGAGAAAAAGAGAAAATAAAAATTTTTGTTCCGTTTCGTTACTGCCCGGCACTAAATAAAAAATTCTGAAAATTAAAAAATAACATAATGGATTCATTTCGCACCAAAATAGGTCGGAAAAGGCCGAGAAAAACAGAAAATAAAAATTATCGATCCGTTTCGTTCCTACCAGGAACTAAATAGAAAATTCAAACAAAATAGCAAAAAGATTCAAAAAATTAAAAAATACAATTATGGCTTCATTTCAATCCAAAATAGGTCGGACAAGGCCGAGAAAAACAGAAAATAAAAATTATTGTTCTGTTTCGTTCCTACCCGGCGCTAAATATGAAATTAAAAAAAAATAGCAAAAAAATTCAAAAAATTAAAAAATACCATTATGGATTCATTTCAAGCCAAAATAAGTTGGAAAAGGATGAGAAAGAGAGAAAATAAAAATTATAATTCCGTTCCGTTCCTACCCGACGCATAAAAGAAAATTCAAGAAAAATAGCAAAAAAATTCAAACATTTAAAAATACGGTTATGGATTCATTTCAAGCAAAAATAGGTTGGAAAATGATGAAATAGAGAGAAAATAAAATTTGTCGTTCCGTTCCGTTCCTACCCGACACGAAATAGAAAATTCCAAAACAATAGCAAAAAAAGTCAAAAAATTCAAAAATACCATTACGGGTACGTTTCAAGCCAAAAGAGGTCGGAAAAGGCCGAGAAAAAGAGAAAATAAAAATTTTCGTTCCGTTTCGTTACTGCCCGGCACTAAATAAAAAATTCAGAAAATTAAAAAATACCATTATGGATTCATTTCAAGCCAAAATAAGTTGGAAAAGGATGAGAAAGAGCGAAAATAAAAATTTTAATTCCGTTCCATTCCTACCCGACGCATAATAGAAAATTCAAGAAAAATAGCAAAAAAATTCAAAAAGTTTAAAAATACGTTTATGGATTCATTTCAAGCAAAAATAGGTTGGAAAATGATGAAATAGAGAGAAAATAAAAGTTATCGTTCCGTTCCGTTCCTACCCGACACGAAATAGAAAATTCCAAAACAATAGCAAACAAATTCAAAAATACCATTACGGGTACATTTCAAGCCAAAAGAGGTCGGAAAAGGCCGAGAAAAAGAGAAAATAAAAATTTTCGTTACTGCCCGGCACTAAATAAAAAATTCAGAAAATTAAAAAATACCATAATGGATTCATTTCGCACCAAAATAGGTCGGAAAAGGCCGAGAAAAACAGAAAATAAAAATTATCGTTCCGTTTCGTTCCTACCAGGAACTAAATAGAAAATTCAAACAAAATAGCAAAAAAATTCAAAAAATTAAAAATTACAATTATGGCTTCATTTAAATCCAAAATAGGTCGGACAAGGCCGAGAAAAACAGAAAATAAAAATTATTGTTCTGTTTCGTTCCTACCCAGCGCTAAATATGATATTAAAAAAAAATAGCAAAAAAATTCAAAAAATTAAAAAATACCATTATGGATTCATTTCAAGCCAAACTAAGTTGGAAAAGGATGAGAAAGTGAGAAAATAAAAATTATAATTCCGTTCCGTTCCTACCCGACGCATAAAAGAAAATTCAAGAAAAATAGCAAAAAAATTCAAACATTTAAAAATACGGTTATGGATTCATTTCAAGCCAAAATAGGTTGGAAAATGATGAGATAGAGAGAAAATAAAAGTTATAATTCCATTCCATTCCTACCCGACACGAAATAGAAAATTCTAAAACAATAGCAAAAAAACTCAAAAAATTAAAGAATACCATTACGGGTTCATTTCAAGCAAAAGTAGGTCGGAAAAGGCCGAGAAAAATAGAAAATAAAAATTATCGTTCCGTTTCGTTCCTACCCGGCGCTAAATATGAAATTCAAAAAAAATAGCAAAAAAATTCAAAAAATTAAAAAATACCATTATGGATTCATTTCAAGCCAAAATAAGTTGGAAAAGGATGAGAAAGAGAGAAGATAAAAATTATAATTCCGTTCCGTTCCTACCCGACGCATAAAAGAAAATTCAAGAAAAATAGCAAAAAAATTCAAACATTTAAAAATACGGTTATGGATTCATTTCAAGCAAAAATAGGTTGGAAAATGATGAAATAGAGAGAAAATAAAATTTATCGTTCCGTTCCGTTCCTACCCGACACGAAATAGAAAATTCCAAAACAATAGCAAAAAAATTCAAAAAATTCAAAAATACCTTTACGGGAACATTTCAACCCAAAAGAGGTCGGAAAAGGCCGAGAAAAAGAGAAAATAAAAATTTTCGTTCCGTTTCGTTACTGCCCGGCACTAAATAAAAAATTCAGAAAATTAAAAAATACCATTATGGATTCATTTCAAGCCAAAATAAGTTGGAAAAGGATGAGAAAGAGAGAAAATAAAAATTTTAATTCCGTTCCGTTCCTACCCGACGCATAAAAGAAAATTCAAGAAAAATAGCAATAAAATTCAAACATTTAAAAATACGGTTATGGATTCATTTCAAGCCAAAATAGGTTGGAAAATGATGAGATAGAGAGAAAATAAAAGTTATAATTCCGTTCCATTCCTACCCGACACGAAATAGAAAATTCTAAAACAATAGCAAAAAAATTCAAAAAATTAAAGAATACCATTACGGGTTCATTTCAAGCAAAAATAGGTCGGAAAAGGCCGAGAAAAATAGAAAATAAAAATTATCGTTCCGTTTCGTTCCTACCCGGCGCTAAATATGAAATTCAAAAAAAATAGCAAAAAAATTCAAAAAATTAAAAAATACCATTATGGATTCATTTCAAGCCAAAATAAGTTGGAAAATGATGAGAAAGAGGGAAAATAAAAATTATAATTCCGTTCCGTTCCTACCAGATGCATAAAAGAAAATTCAAGAAAAATAGCAAAAAAATTCAAACATTTAAAAATACGGTTATGGATTCATTTCAAGCAAAAATAGGTTGGAAAATGATGAAATAGAGAAAAAATAAAATTTATCGTTCCGTTCCGTTCCTACCCGACACGAAATAGAAAATTCCAAAACAATAGCAAAAAAATTCAAAAATACCATTACGGGTACATTTCAAGCCAAAAGAGGTCGGAAAAGGCCGAGAAAAAGAGAAAATAAAAATTTTCGTTCCGTTTCGTTACTGCCCGGCACTAAATAAAAAATTCAGAAAATTATAAAATACCATTATGGATTCATTTCAAGCCAAAATAAGTTGGAAAAGGATGAGAAAGAGAGAAAATAAAAATTTTAATTCCGTTCCGTTCCTACCCGACGCATAATAGAAAATTCAAGAAAAATAGTAAAAAAATTCAAAAAGTTTAAAAATACGTTTATGGATTCATTTCAAGCAAAAATAGGTTGGAAAATGATGAGATAGAGAGAAAATAAAAGTTATAATTCCGTTCCATTCCTACCCGACACGAAATAGAAAATTCTAAAACAATAGCAAAAAAATTCAAAAAATTACAGAATACCATTACGGGTTCATTTCAAGCAAAAATAGGTCGGAAAAGGCCGAGAAAAATAGAAAATAAAAATTATCGTTCCGTTTCGTTCCTACCCGGCGCTAAATATGAAATTCAAAAAAAATAGCAAAAAAATTCAAAAAATTAAAAAATACCATTATGGATTCATTTCAAGCCAAAATAAGTTGGAAAATGATGAGAAAGAGGGAAAATAAAAATTATAATTCCGTTCCGTTCCTACCAGATGCATAAAAGAAAATTCAAGAAAAATAGCAAAAAAATTCAAACATTTAAAAATACGGTTATGGATTCATTTCAAGCAAAAATAGGTTGGAAAATGATGAAATAGAGAAAAAATAAAATTTATCGTTCCGTTCCGTTCCTACCCGACACGAAATAGAAAATTCCAAAACAATAGCAAAAAAATTCAAAAATACCATTACGGGTACATTTCAAGCCAAAAGAGGTCGGAAAAGGCCGAGAAAAAGAGAAAATAAAAATTTTCGTTCCGTTTCGTTACTGCCCGGCACTAAATAAAAAATTCAGAAAATTATAAAATACCATTATGGATTCATTTCAAGCCAAAATAAGTTGGAAAAGGATGAGAAAGAGAGAAAATAAAAATTTTAATTCCGTTCCGTTCCTACCCGACGCATAATAGAAAATTCAAGAAAAATAGTAAAAAAATTCAAAAAGTTTAAAAATACGTTTATGGATTCATTTCAAGCAAAAATAGGTTGGAAAATGATGAGATAGAGAGAAAATAAAAGTTATAATTCCGTTCCATTCCTACCCGACACGAAATAGAAAATTCTAAAACAATAGCAAAAAAATTCAAAAAATTACAGAATACCATTACGGGTTCATTTCAAGCAAAAATAGGTCGGAAAAGGCCGAGAAAAATAGAAAATAAAAATTATCGTTCCGTTTCGTTCCTACCCGGCGCTAAATATGAAATTCAAAAAAAATAGCAAAAAAATTCAAAAAATTAAAAAATACCATTATGGATTCATTTCAAGCCAAAATAGGTTGGAAAATGATGAGAAAGAGGGAAAATAAAAATTATAATTCCGTTCCGTTCCTACCCGATGCATAAAAGAAAATTCAAGAAAAATAGCAAAAAAATTAAAACATTTAAAAATACGGTTATGGATTCATTTCAAGCAAAAATAGGTTGGAAAATGATGAAATAGAGAAAAAATAAAATTTATCGTTCCGTTCCGTTCCTACCCGACACGAAATAGAAAATTCCAAAACAATAGCAAAAAAATTCAAAAAATTCAAAAATACCATTACGGGTACATTTCAAGCCAAAAGAGGTCGGAAAAGGCCAAGAAAAAGAGAAAATAAAAATTTTCGTTCCGTTTCGTTACTGCCCGGCACTAAATAAAAAATTCAGAAAATTAAAAAATACCATTATGGATTCATTTCAAGCCAAAATAAGTTGGAAAAGGATGAGAAAGTGAGAAAATAAAAATTTTAATTCCGTTCCGTTCCTACCCGACGCATAATAGAAAATTCAAGAAAAATAGCAAAAAAATTCAAAAAGTTTAAAAATACGTTTATGGATTCATTTCAAGCAAAAATAAGTTGGAAAAGGCCGAGAAAAAGAGAAAATAAAAATTTTTGTTCCGTTTCGTTACTGCCCGGCACTAAATAAAAAATTCTGAAAATTAAAAAATAACATAATGGATTCATTTCGCACCAAAATAGGTCGGAAAAGGCCGAGAAAAACAGAAAATAAAAATTATCGATCCGTTTCGTTCCTACCAGGAACTAAATAGAAAATTCAAACAAAATAGCAAAAAGATTCAAAAAATTAAAAAATACAATTATGGCTTCATTTCAATCCAAAATAGGTCGGACAAGGCCGAGAAAAACAGAAAATAAAAATTATTGTTCTGTTTCGTTCCTACCCGGCGCTAAATATGAAATTAAAAAAAAATAGCAAAAAAATTCAAAAAATTAAAAAATACCATTATGGATTCATTTCAAGCCAAAATAAGTTGGAAAAGGATGAGAAAGAGAGAAAATAAAAATTATAATTCCGTTCCGTTCCTACCCGACGCATAAAAGAAAATTCAAGAAAAATAGCAAAAAAATTCAAACATTTAAAAATACGGTTATGGATTCATTTCAAGCAAAAATAGGTTGGAAAATGATGAAATAGAGAGAAAATAAAATTTGTCGTTCCGTTCCGTTCCTACCCGACACGAAATAGAAAATTCCAAAACAATAGCAAAAAAAGTCAAAAAATTCAAAAATACCATTACGGGTACGTTTCAAGCCAAAAGAGGTCGGAAAAGGCCGAGAAAAAGAGAAAATAAAAATTTTCGTTCCGTTTCGTTACTGCCCGGCACTAAATAAAAAATTCAGAAAATTAAAAAATACCATTATGGATTCATTTCAAGCCAAAATAAGTTGGAAAAGGATGAGAAAGAGCGAAAATAAAAATTTTAATTCCGTTCCATTCCTACCCGACGCATAATAGAAAATTCAAGAAAAATAGCAAAAAAATTCAAAAAGTTTAAAAATACGTTTATGGATTCATTTCAAGCAAAAATAGGTTGGAAAATGATGAAATAGAGAGAAAATAAAAGTTATCGTTCCGTTCCGTTCCTACCCGACACGAAATAGAAAATTCCAAAACAATAGCAAACAAATTCAAAAATACCATTACGGGTACATTTCAAGCCAAAAGAGGTCGGAAAAGGCCGAGAAAAAGAGAAAATAAAAATTTTCGTTACTGCCCGGCACTAAATAAAAAATTCAGAAAATTAAAAAATACCATAATGGATTCATTTCGCACCAAAATAGGTCGGAAAAGGCCGAGAAAAACAGAAAATAAAAATTATCGTTCCGTTTCGTTCCTACCAGGAACTAAATAGAAAATTCAAACAAAATAGCAAAAAAATTCAAAAAATTAAAAAATACAATTATGGCTTCATTTAAATCCAAAATAGGTCGGACAAGGCCGAGAAAAACAGAAAATAAAAATTATTGTTCTGTTTCGTTCCTACCCAGCGCTAAATATGATATTAAAAAAAAATAGCAAAAAAATTCAAAAAATTAAAAAATACCATTATGGATTCATTTCAAGCCAAACTAAGTTGGAAAAGGATGAGAAAGTGAGAAAATAAAAATTATAATTCCGTTCCGTTCCTACCCGACGCATAAAAGAAAATTCAAGAAAAATAGCAAAAAAATTCAAACATTTAAAAATACGGTTATGGATTCATTTCAAGCCAAAATAGGTTGGAAAATGATGAGATAGAGAGAAAATAAAAGTTATAATTCCATTCCATTCCTACCCGACACGAAATAGAAAATTCTAAAACAATAGCAAAAAAACTCAAAAAATTAAAGAATACCATTACGGGTTCATTTCAAGCAAAAGTAGGTCGGAAAAGGCCGAGAAAAATAGAAAATAAAAATTATCGTTCCGTTTCGTTCCTACCCGGCGCTAAATATGAAATTCAAAAAAAATAGCAAAAAAATTCAAAAAATTAAAAAATACCATTATGGATTCATTTCAAGCCAAAATAGGTTGGAAAATGATGAGAAAGAGGGAAAATAAAAATTATAATTCCGTTCCGTTCCTACCCGATGCATAAAAGAAAATTCAAGAAAAATAGCAAAAAAATTAAAACATTTAAAAATACGGTTATGGATTCATTTCAAGCAAAAATAGGTTGGAAAATGATGAAATAGAGAAAAAATAAAATTTATCGTTCCGTTCCGTTCCTACCCGACACGAAATAGAAAATTCCAAAACAATAGCAAAAAAATTCAAAAAATTCAAAAATACCATTACGGGTACATTTCAAGCCAAAAGAGGTCGGAAAAGGCCAAGAAAAAGAGAAAATAAAAATTTTCGTTCCGTTTCGTTACTGCCCGGCACTAAATAAAAAATTCAGAAAATTAAAAAATACCATTATGGATTCATTTCAAGCCAAAATAAGTTGGAAAAGGATGAGAAAGTGAGAAAATAAAAATTTTAATTCCGTTCCGTTCCTACCCGACGCATAATAGAAAATTCAAGAAAAATAGCAAAAAAATTCAAAAAGTTTAAAAATACGTTTATGGATTCATTTCAAGCAAAAATAAGTTGGAAAAGGCCGAGAAAAAGAGAAAATAAAAATTTTTGTTCCGTTTCGTTACTGCCCGGCACTAAATAAAAAATTCTGAAAATTAAAAAATAACATAATGGATTCATTTCGCACCAAAATAGGTCGGAAAAGGCCGAGAAAAACAGAAAATAAAAATTATCGATCCGTTTCGTTCCTACCAGGAACTAAATAGAAAATTCAAACAAAATAGCAAAAAGATTCAAAAAATTAAAAAATACAATTATGGCTTCATTTCAATCCAAAATAGGTCGGACAAGGCCGAGAAAAACAGAAAATAAAAATTATTGTTCTGTTTCGTTCCTACCCGGCGCTAAATATGAAATTAAAAAAAAATAGCAAAAAAATTCAAAAAATTAAAAAATACCATTATGGATTCATTTCAAGCCAAAATAAGTTGGAAAAGGATGAGAAAGAGAGAAAATAAAAATTATAATTCCGTTCCGTTCCTACCCGACGCATAAAAGAAAATTCAAGAAAAATAGCAAAAAAATTCAAACATTTAAAAATACGGTTATGGATTCATTTCAAGCAAAAATAGGTTGGAAAATGATGAAATAGAGAGAAAATAAAATTTGTCGTTCCGTTCCGTTCCTACCCGACACGAAATAGAAAATTCCAAAACAATAGCAAAAAAAGTCAAAAAATTCAAAAATACCATTACGGGTACGTTTCAAGCCAAAAGAGGTCGGAAAAGGCCGAGAAAAAGAGAAAATAAAAATTTTCGTTCCGTTTCGTTACTGCCCGGCACTAAATAAAAAATTCAGAAAATTAAAAAATACCATTATGGATTCATTTCAAGCCAAAATAAGTTGGAAAAGGATGAGAAAGAGCGAAAATAAAAATTTTAATTCCGTTCCATTCCTACCCGACGCATAATAGAAAATTCAAGAAAAATAGCAAAAAAATTCAAAAAGTTTAAAAATACGTTTATGGATTCATTTCAAGCAAAAATAGGTTGGAAAATGATGAAATAGAGAGAAAATAAAAGTTATCGTTCCGTTCCGTTCCTACCCGACACGAAATAGAAAATTCCAAAACAATAGCAAACAAATTCAAAAATACCATTACGGGTACATTTCAAGCCAAAAGAGGTCGGAAAAGGCCGAGAAAAAGAGAAAATAAAAATTTTCGTTACTGCCCGGCACTAAATAAAAAATTCAGAAAATTAAAAAATACCATAATGGATTCATTTCGCACCAAAATAGGTCGGAAAAGGCCGAGAAAAACAGAAAATAAAAATTATCGTTCCGTTTCGTTCCTACCAGGAACTAAATAGAAAATTCAAACAAAATAGCAAAAAAATTCAAAAAATTAAAAAATACAATTATGGCTTCATTTAAATCCAAAATAGGTCGGACAAGGCCGAGAAAAACAGAAAATAAAAATTATTGTTCTGTTTCGTTCCTACCCAGCGCTAAATATGATATTAAAAAAAAATAGCAAAAAAATTCAAAAAATTAAAAAATACCATTATGGATTCATTTCAAGCCAAACTAAGTTGGAAAAGGATGAGAAAGTGAGAAAATAAAAATTATAATTCCGTTCCGTTCCTACCCGACGCATAAAAGAAAATTCAAGAAAAATAGCAAAAAAATTCAAACATTTAAAAATACGGTTATGGATTCATTTCAAGCCAAAATAGGTTGGAAAATGATGAGATAGAGAGAAAATAAAAGTTATAATTCCATTCCATTCCTACCCGACACGAAATAGAAAATTCTAAAACAATAGCAAAAAAACTCAAAAAATTAAAGAATACCATTACGGGTTCATTTCAAGCAAAAGTAGGTCGGAAAAGGCCGAGAAAAATAGAAAATAAAAATTATCGTTCCGTTTCGTTCCTACCCGGCGCTAAATATGAAATTCAAAAAAAATAGCAAAAAAATTCAAAAAATTAAAAAATACCATTATGGATTCATTTCAAGCCAAAATAAGTTGGAAAAGGATGAGAAAGAGAGAAGATAAAAATTATAATTCCGTTCCGTTCCTACCCGACGCATAAAAGAAAATTCAAGAAAAATAGCAAAAAAATTCAAACATTTAAAAATACGGTTATGGATTCATTTCAAGCAAAAATAGGTTGGAAAATGATGAAATAGAGAGAAAATAAAATTTATCGTTCCGTTCCGTTCCTACCCGACACGAAATAGAAAATTCCAAAACAATAGCAAAAAAATTCAAAAAATTCAAAAATACCTTTACGGGAACATTTCAACCCAAAAGAGGTCGGAAAAGGCCGAGAAAAAGAGAAAATAAAAATTTTCGTTCCGTTTCGTTACTGCCCGGCACTAAATAAAAAATTCAGAAAATTAAAAAATACCATTATGGATTCATTTCAAGCCAAAATAAGTTGGAAAAGGATGAGAAAGAGAGAAAATAAAAATTTTAATTCCGTTCCGTTCCTACCCGACGCATAAAAGAAAATTCAAGAAAAATAGCAATAAAATTCAAACATTTAAAAATACGGTTATGGATTCATTTCAAGCCAAAATAGGTTGGAAAATGATGAGATAGAGAGAAAATAAAAGTTATAATTCCGTTCCATTCCTACCCGACACGAAATAGAAAATTCTAAAACAATAGCAAAAAAATTCAAAAAATTAAAGAATACCATTACGGGTTCATTTCAAGCAAAAATAGGTCGGAAAAGGCCGAGAAAAATAGAAAATAAAAATTATCGTTCCGTTTCGTTCCTACCCGGCGCTAAATATGAAATTCAAAAAAAATAGCAAAAAAATTCAAAAAATTAAAAAATACCATTATGGATTCATTTCAAGCCAAAATAAGTTGGAAAATGATGAGAAAGAGGGAAAATAAAAATTATAATTCCGTTCCGTTCCTACCAGATGCATAAAAGAAAATTCAAGAAAAATAGCAAAAAAATTCAAACATTTAAAAATACGGTTATGGATTCATTTCAAGCAAAAATAGGTTGGAAAATGATGAAATAGAGAAAAAATAAAATTTATCGTTCCGTTCCGTTCCTACCCGACACGAAATAGAAAATTCCAAAACAATAGCAAAAAAATTCAAAAATACCATTACGGGTACATTTCAAGCCAAAAGAGGTCGGAAAAGGCCGAGAAAAAGAGAAAATAAAAATTTTCGTTCCGTTTCGTTACTGCCCGGCACTAAATAAAAAATTCAGAAAATTATAAAATACCATTATGGATTCATTTCAAGCCAAAATAAGTTGGAAAAGGATGAGAAAGAGAGAAAATAAAAATTTTAATTCCGTTCCGTTCCTACCCGACGCATAATAGAAAATTCAAGAAAAATAGTAAAAAAATTCAAAAAGTTTAAAAATACGTTTATGGATTCATTTCAAGCAAAAATAGGTTGGAAAATGATGAGATAGAGAGAAAATAAAAGTTATAATTCCGTTCCATTCCTACCCGACACGAAATAGAAAATTCTAAAACAATAGCAAAAAAATTCAAAAAATTACAGAATACCATTACGGGTTCATTTCAAGCAAAAATAGGTCGGAAAAGGCCGAGAAAAATAGAAAATAAAAATTATCGTTCCGTTTCGTTCCTACCCGGCGCTAAATATGAAATTCAAAAAAAATAGCAAAAAAATTCAAAAAATTAAAAAATACCATTATGGATTCATTTCAAGCCAAAATAAGTTGGAAAATGATGAGAAAGAGGGAAAATAAAAATTATAATTCCGTTCCGTTCCTACCAGATGCATAAAAGAAAATTCAAGAAAAATAGCAAAAAAATTCAAACATTTAAAAATACGGTTATGGATTCATTTCAAGCAAAAATAGGTTGGAAAATGATGAAATAGAGAAAAAATAAAATTTATCGTTCCGTTCCGTTCCTACCCGACACGAAATAGAAAATTCCAAAACAATAGCAAAAAAATTCAAAAATACCATTACGGGTACATTTCAAGCCAAAAGAGGTCGGAAAAGGCCGAGAAAAAGAGAAAATAAAAATTTTCGTTCCGTTTCGTTACTGCCCGGCACTAAATAAAAAATTCAGAAAATTATAAAATACCATTATGGATTCATTTCAAGCCAAAATAAGTTGGAAAAGGATGAGAAAGAGAGAAAATAAAAATTTTAATTCCGTTCCGTTCCTACCCGACGCATAATAGAAAATTCAAGAAAAATAGTAAAAAAATTCAAAAAGTTTAAAAATACGTTTATGGATTCATTTCAAGCAAAAATAGGTTGGAAAATGATGAGATAGAGAGAAAATAAAAGTTATAATTCCGTTCCATTCCTACCCGACACGAAATAGAAAATTCTAAAACAATAGCAAAAAAATTCAAAAAATTACAGAATACCATTACGGGTTCATTTCAAGCAAAAATAGGTCGGAAAAGGCCGAGAAAAATAGAAAATAAAAATTATCGTTCCGTTTCGTTCCTACCCGGCGCTAAATATGAAATTCAAAAAAAATAGCAAAAAAATTCAAAAAATTAAAAAATACCATTATGGATTCATTTCAAGCCAAAATAGGTTGGAAAATGATGAGAAAGAGGGAAAATAAAAATTATAATTCCGTTCCGTTCCTACCCGATGCATAAAAGAAAATTCAAGAAAAATAGCAAAAAAATTAAAACATTTAAAAATACGGTTATGGATTCATTTCAAGCAAAAATAGGTTGGAAAATGATGAAATAGAGAAAAAATAAAATTTATCGTTCCGTTCCGTTCCTACCCGACACGAAATAGAAAATTCCAAAACAATAGCAAAAAAATTCAAAAAATTCAAAAATACCATTACGGGTACATTTCAAGCCAAAAGAGGTCGGAAAAGGCCAAGAAAAAGAGAAAATAAAAATTTTCGTTCCGTTTCGTTACTGCCCGGCACTAAATAAAAAATTCAGAAAATTAAAAAATACCATTATGGATTCATTTCAAGCCAAAATAAGTTGGAAAAGGATGAGAAAGTGAGAAAATAAAAATTTTAATTCCGTTCCGTTCCTACCCGACGCATAATAGAAAATTCAAGAAAAATAGCAAAAAAATTCAAAAAGTTTAAAAATACGTTTATGGATTCATTTCAAGCAAAAATAAGTTGGAAAAGGCCGAGAAAAAGAGAAAATAAAAATTTTTGTTCCGTTTCGTTACTGCCCGGCACTAAATAAAAAATTCTGAAAATTAAAAAATAACATAATGGATTCATTTCGCACCAAAATAGGTCGGAAAAGGCCGAGAAAAACAGAAAATAAAAATTATCGATCCGTTTCGTTCCTACCAGGAACTAAATAGAAAATTCAAACAAAATAGCAAAAAGATTCAAAAAATTAAAAAATACAATTATGGCTTCATTTCAATCCAAAATAGGTCGGACAAGGCCGAGAAAAACAGAAAATAAAAATTATTGTTCTGTTTCGTTCCTACCCGGCGCTAAATATGAAATTAAAAAAAAATAGCAAAAAAATTCAAAAAATTAAAAAATACCATTATGGATTCATTTCAAGCCAAAATAAGTTGGAAAAGGATGAGAAAGAGAGAAAATAAAAATTATAATTCCGTTCCGTTCCTACCCGACGCATAAAAGAAAATTCAAGAAAAATAGCAAAAAAATTCAAACATTTAAAAATACGGTTATGGATTCATTTCAAGCAAAAATAGGTTGGAAAATGATGAAATAGAGAGAAAATAAAATTTGTCGTTCCGTTCCGTTCCTACCCGACACGAAATAGAAAATTCCAAAACAATAGCAAAAAAAGTCAAAAAATTCAAAAATACCATTACGGGTACGTTTCAAGCCAAAAGAGGTCGGAAAAGGCCGAGAAAAAGAGAAAATAAAAATTTTCGTTCCGTTTCGTTACTGCCCGGCACTAAATAAAAAATTCAGAAAATTAAAAAATACCATTATGGATTCATTTCAAGCCAAAATAAGTTGGAAAAGGATGAGAAAGAGCGAAAATAAAAATTTTAATTCCGTTCCATTCCTACCCGACGCATAATAGAAAATTCAAGAAAAATAGCAAAAAAATTCAAAAAGTTTAAAAATACGTTTATGGATTCATTTCAAGCAAAAATAGGTTGGAAAATGATGAAATAGAGAGAAAATAAAAGTTATCGTTCCGTTCCGTTCCTACCCGACACGAAATAGAAAATTCCAAAACAATAGCAAACAAATTCAAAAATACCATTACGGGTACATTTCAAGCCAAAAGAGGTCGGAAAAGGCCGAGAAAAAGAGAAAATAAAAATTTTCGTTACTGCCCGGCACTAAATAAAAAATTCAGAAAATTAAAAAATACCATAATGGATTCATTTCGCACCAAAATAGGTCGGAAAAGGCCGAGAAAAACAGAAAATAAAAATTATCGTTCCGTTTCGTTCCTACCAGGAACTAAATAGAAAATTCAAACAAAATAGCAAAAAAATTCAAAAAATTAAAAAATACAATTATGGCTTCATTTAAATCCAAAATAGGTCGGACAAGGCCGAGAAAAACAGAAAATAAAAATTATTGTTCTGTTTCGTTCCTACCCAGCGCTAAATATGATATTAAAAAAAAATAGCAAAAAAATTCAAAAAATTAAAAAATACCATTATGGATTCATTTCAAGCCAAACTAAGTTGGAAAAGGATGAGAAAGTGAGAAAATAAAAATTATAATTCCGTTCCGTTCCTACCCGACGCATAAAAGAAAATTCAAGAAAAATAGCAAAAAAATTCAAACATTTAAAAATACGGTTATGGATTCATTTCAAGCCAAAATAGGTTGGAAAATGATGAGATAGAGAGAAAATAAAAGTTATAATTCCATTCCATTCCTACCCGACACGAAATAGAAAATTCTAAAACAATAGCAAAAAAACTCAAAAAATTAAAGAATACCATTACGGGTTCATTTCAAGCAAAAGTAGGTCGGAAAAGGCCGAGAAAAATAGAAAATAAAAATTATCGTTCCGTTTCGTTCCTACCCGGCGCTAAATATGAAATTCAAAAAAAATAGCAAAAAAATTCAAAAAATTAAAAAATACCATTATGGATTCATTTCAAGCCAAAATAAGTTGGAAAAGGATGAGAAAGAGAGAAGATAAAAATTATAATTCCGTTCCGTTCCTACCCGACGCATAAAAGAAAATTCAAGAAAAATAGCAAAAAAATTCAAACATTTAAAAATACGGTTATGGATTCATTTCAAGCAAAAATAGGTTGGAAAATGATGAAATAGAGAGAAAATAAAATTTATCGTTCCGTTCCGTTCCTACCCGACACGAAATAGAAAATTCCAAAACAATAGCAAAAAAATTCAAAAAATTCAAAAATACCTTTACGGGAACATTTCAACCCAAAAGAGGTCGGAAAAGGCCGAGAAAAAGAGAAAATAAAAATTTTCGTTCCGTTTCGTTACTGCCCGGCACTAAATAAAAAATTCAGAAAATTAAAAAATACCATTATGGATTCATTTCAAGCCAAAATAAGTTGGAAAAGGATGAGAAAGAGAGAAAATAAAAATTTTAATTCCGTTCCGTTCCTACCCGACGCATAAAAGAAAATTCAAGAAAAATAGCAATAAAATTCAAACATTTAAAAATACGGTTATGGATTCATTTCAAGCCAAAATAGGTTGGAAAATGATGAGATAGAGAGAAAATAAAAGTTATAATTCCGTTCCATTCCTACCCGACACGAAATAGAAAATTCTAAAACAATAGCAAAAAAATTCAAAAAATTAAAGAATACCATTACGGGTTCATTTCAAGCAAAAATAGGTCGGAAAAGGCCGAGAAAAATAGAAAATAAAAATTATCGTTCCGTTTCGTTCCTACCCGGCGCTAAATATGAAATTCAAAAAAAAATAGCAAAAAAATTCAAAAAATTAAAAAATACCATTATGGATTCATTTCAAGCCAAAATAAGTTGGAAAATGATGAGAAAGAGGGAAAATAAAAATTATAATTCCGTTCCGTTCCTACCAGATGCATAAAAGAAAATTCAAGAAAAATAGCAAAAAAATTCAAACATTTAAAAATACGGTTATGGATTCATTTCAAGCAAAAATAGGTTGGAAAATGATGAAATAGAGAAAAAATAAAATTTATCGTTCCGTTCCGTTCCTACCCGACACGAAATAGAAAATTCCAAAACAATAGCAAAAAAATTCAAAAATACCATTACGGGTACATTTCAAGCCAAAAGAGGTCGGAAAAGGCCGAGAAAAAGAGAAAATAAAAATTTTCGTTCCGTTTCGTTACTGCCCGGCACTAAATAAAAAATTCAGAAAATTATAAAATACCATTATGGATTCATTTCAAGCCAAAATAAGTTGGAAAAGGATGAGAAAGAGAGAAAATAAAAATTTTAATTCCGTTCCGTTCCTACCCGACGCATAATAGAAAATTCAAGAAAAATAGTAAAAAAATTCAAAAAGTTTAAAAATACGTTTATGGATTCATTTCAAGCAAAAATAGGTTGGAAAATGATGAGATAGAGAGAAAATAAAAGTTATAATTCCGTTCCATTCCTACCCGACACGAAATAGAAAATTCTAAAACAATAGCAAAAAAATTCAAAAAATTACAGAATACCATTACGGGTTCATTTCAAGCAAAAATAGGTCGGAAAAGGCCGAGAAAAATAGAAAATAAAAATTATCGTTCCGTTTCGTTCCTACCCGGCGCTAAATATGAAATTCAAAAAAAATAGCAAAAAAATTCAAAAAATTAAAAAATACCATTATGGATTCATTTCAAGCCAAAATAAGTTGGAAAATGATGAGAAAGAGGGAAAATAAAAATTATAATTCCGTTCCGTTCCTACCAGATGCATAAAAGAAAATTCAAGAAAAATAGCAAAAAAATTCAAACATTTAAAAATACGGTTATGGATTCATTTCAAGCAAAAATAGGTTGGAAAATGATGAAATAGAGAAAAAATAAAATTTATCGTTCCGTTCCGTTCCTACCCGACACGAAATAGAAAATTCCAAAACAATAGCAAAAAAATTCAAAAATACCATTACGGGTACATTTCAAGCCAAAAGAGGTCGGAAAAGGCCGAGAAAAAGAGAAAATAAAAATTTTCGTTCCGTTTCGTTACTGCCCGGCACTAAATAAAAAATTCAGAAAATTATAAAATACCATTATGGATTCATTTCAAGCCAAAATAAGTTGGAAAAGGATGAGAAAGAGAGAAAATAAAAATTTTAATTCCGTTCCGTTCCTACCCGACGCATAATAGAAAATTCAAGAAAAATAGTAAAAAAATTCAAAAAGTTTAAAAATACGTTTATGGATTCATTTCAAGCAAAAATAGGTTGGAAAATGATGAGATAGAGAGAAAATAAAAGTTATAATTCCGTTCCATTCCTACCCGACACGAAATAGAAAATTCTAAAACAATAGCAAAAAAATTCAAAAAATTACAGAATACCATTACGGGTTCATTTCAAGCAAAAATAGGTCGGAAAAGGCCGAGAAAAATAGAAAATAAAAATTATCGTTCCGTTTCGTTCCTACCCGGCGCTAAATATGAAATTAAAAAAAAATAGCAAAAAAATTCAAAAAATTAAAAAATACCATTATGGATTCATTTCAAGCCAAAATAGGTTGGAAAATGATGAGAAAGAGGGAAAATAAAAATTATAATTCCGTTCCGTTCCTACCCGATGCATAAAAGAAAATTCAAGAAAAATAGCAAAAAAATTAAAACATTTAAAAATACGGTTATGGATTCATTTCAAGCAAAAATAGGTTGGAAAATGATGAAATAGAGAAAAAATAAAATTTATCGTTCCGTTCCGTTCCTACCCGACACGAAATAGAAAATTCCAAAACAATAGCAAAAAAATTCAAAAAATTCAAAAATACCATTACGGGTACATTTCAAGCCAAAAGAGGTCGGAAAAGGCCAAGAAAAAGAGAAAATAAAAATTTTCGTTCCGTTTCGTTACTGCCCGGCACTAAATAAAAAATTCAGAAAATTAAAAAATACCATTATGGATTCATTTCAAGCCAAAATAAGTTGGAAAAGGATGAGAAAGTGAGAAAATAAAAATTTTAATTCCGTTCCGTTCCTACCCGACGCATAATAGAAAATTCAAGAAAAATAGCAAAAAAATTCAAAAAGTTTAAAAATACGTTTATGGATTCATTTCAAGCAAAAATAAGTTGGAAAAGGCCGAGAAAAAGAGAAAATAAAAATTTTTGTTCCGTTTCGTTACTGCCCGCACTAAATAAAAAATTCTGAAAATTAAAAAATACCATAATGGATTCATTTCGCACCAAAATAGGTCGGAAAAGGCCGAGAAAAACAGAAAATAAAAATTATCGATCCGTTTCGTTCCTACCAGGAACTAAATAGAAAATTCAAACAAAATAGCAAAAAGATTCAAAAAATTAAAAAATACAATTATGGCTTCATTTCAATCCAAAATAGGTCGGACAAGGCCGAGAAAAACAGAAAATAAAAATTATTGTTCTGTTTCGTTCCTACCCGGCGCTAAATATGAAATTAAAAAAAAATAGCAAAAAAATTCAAAAAATTAAAAAATACCATTATGGATTCATTTCAAGCCAAAATAAGTTGGAAAAGGATGAGAAAGAGAGAAAATAAAAATTATAATTCCGTTCCGTTCCTACCCGACGCATAAAAGAAAATTCAAGAAAAATAGCAAAAAAATTCAAACATTTAAAAATACGGTTATGGATTCATTTCAAGCAAAAATAGGTTGGAAAATGATGAAATAGAGAGAAAATAAAATTTGTCGTTCCGTTCCGTTCCTACCCGACACGAAATAGAAAATTCCAAAACAATAGCAAAAAAAGTCAAAAAATTCAAAAATACCATTACGGGTACGTTTCAAGCCAAAAGAGGTCGGAAAAGGCCGAGAAAAAGAGAAAATAAAAATTTTCGTTCCGTTTCGTTACTGCCCGGCACTAAATAAAAAATTCAGAAAATTAAAAAATACCATTATGGATTCATTTCAAGCCAAAATAAGTTGGAAAAGGATGAGAAAGAGCGAAAATAAAAATTTTAATTCCGTTCCATTCCTACCCGACGCATAATAGAAAATTCAAGAAAAATAGCAAAAAAATTCAAAAAGTTTAAAAATACGTTTATGGATTCATTTCAAGCAAAAATAGGTTGGAAAATGATGAAATAGAGAGAAAATAAAAGTTATCGTTCCGTTCCGTTCCTACCCGACACGAAATAGAAAATTCCAAAACAATAGCAAACAAATTCAAAAATACCATTACGGGTACATTTCAAGCCAAAAGAGGTCGGAAAAGGCCGAGAAAAAGAGAAAATAAAAATTTTCGTTACTGCCCGGCACTAAATAAAAAATTCAGAAAATTAAAAAATACCATAATGGATTCATTTCGCACCAAAATAGGTCGGAAAAGGCCGAGAAAAACAGAAAATAAAAATTATCGTTCCGTTTCGTTCCTACCAGGAACTAAATAGAAAATTCAAAAAAATAGCAAAAAAATTAAAAAAATTAAAAAATACAATTATGGCTTAATTTCTATCAAACATAGGTCGGAAAAGGCTGAGAAAAACAGAAAATAAAAATTATCGTTCCGTTTCGTTCCTACCCGGCGCTAAATATGAAATTAAAAAAAAATAGCAAAACAATTCAAAAAATTAAAAAATACAATTACGGATTCATATCAAACCGAAATAGGTCGGAAAAGGCCAAGAAAAACGGAAAATAGAAATTACCATCCGTTTCGTTCCATCCTGGCACTACATAGAAAATTGAAAAAAATAGCAAAAAAATTCAAAAAATTAAAAAATATGGTTATGGATTCATTTCGAGCCAAAATAGGTCGGAAAAGGCCGAGAAAAACAGAAAATAAAAATTATCGTTCCGTTTCGTTCCTACCAGGAACTAAATAGAAAATTCAAACAAAATAGCAAAAAAATTCAAAAAATTAAAAAATACAATTATGGCTTCATTTCAATCCAAAATAGGTCGGACAAGGCCGAGAAAAACAGAAAATAAAAATTATTGTTCTGTTTCGTTCCTACCCGGCGCTAAATATGAAATTCAAAAAAAATAGCAAAAAAATTCAAAAAATTAAAAAATACCATTACGGATTCATTTCAAGCCAAAATAAGTTGGAAAAGGATGAGAAAGAGAGAAAATAAAAATTACAATTCCGTTCCGTTCCTACCCGACGCATAAAAGAAAATTCAAGAAAAATTGCAAAAAAATTCAAACATTTAAAAATACGGTTATGGATTCATTTCAAGCAAAAATATGTTGGAAAATGATGAAATAGAGAAAAAATAAAATTTATCGTTCCGTTCCGTTCCTACCCGACACGAAATAGAAAATTCCAAAACAATAGCAAAAAAATTCAAAAATACCATTTCGGGTACATTTCAAGCCAAAAGAGGTCGGAAAAGGCCGAGAAAAAGAGGAAATAAAAATTTTCGTTCCGTTTCGTTACTGCCCGGCACTAAATAAAAAATTCAGAAAATTAAAAAATACCATTATGGATTCATTTCAAGCCAAAATAAGTTGGAAAAGGATGAGAAAGAGAGAAAATAAAAATTTTAATTCCGTTCCGTTCCTACCCGACGCATAATAGAAAATTCAAGAAAAATAGCAAAAAAATTCAAAAAGTTTAAAAATACGTTTATGGATTCATTTCAAGCAAAAATAGGTTGGAAAATGATGAGATAGAGAGAAAATAAAAGTTATAATTCCGTTCCATTCCTACCCGACACGAAATAGAAAATTCTAAAACAATAGCAAAAAAATTCAAAAAATTAAAGAATACCATTACGGGTTCATTTCAAGCAAAAATAGGTCGGAAAAGGCCGAGAAAAACAGAAAATAAAAATTATCGTTCCGTTTCGTTCCTACCAGGAACTAAATAGAAAATTCAAACAAAATAGCAAAAAAATTCAAAAAATTAAAAAATACAATTATGGCTTCATTTCAATCCAAAATAGGTCGGACAAGGCTGAGAAAAACAGAAAATAAAAATTATTATTCTGTTTCGTTCCTACCCAGCGCTAAATATGATATTAAAAAAAAATAACAAAAAAATTCAAAAAATTAAAAAATACCATTATGGATTCATTTCAAGCCAAACTAAGTTGGAAAAGGATGAGAAAGTGAGAAAATAAAAATTATAATTCCGTTCCGTTCCTACCCGACGCATAAAAGAAAATTCAAGAAAAATAGCAAAAAAATTCAAACATTTAAAAATACGGTTATGGATTCATTTCAAGCCAAAATAGGTTGGAAAATGATGAGATAGAGAGAAAATAAAAGTTATAATTCCGTTCCATTCCTACCCGACACGAAATAGAAAATTCTAAAACAATAGCAAAAAAATTCAAAAAATTAAAGAATACCATTACAGGTTCATTTCAAGCAAAAATAGGTCGGAAAAGGCCGAGAAAAATAGAAAATAAAAATTATCGTTCCGTTTCGTTCCTACCCGGCGCTAAATATGAAATTCAAAAAAAAATAGCAAAAAAATTCAAAAAATTAAAAAATACCATTATGGATTCATTTCAAGCCAAAATAAGTTGGAAAAGGATGAGAAAGAGAGAAAATAAAAATTATAATTCCGTTCCGTTCCTACCCGACGCATAAAAGAAAATTCAAGAAAAATTGCAAAAAAATTCAAACATTTAAAAATACGGTTATGGATTCATTTCAAGCAAAAATATGTTGGAAAATGATGAAATAGAGAAAAAATAAAATTTATCGTTCCGTTCCGTTCCTACCCGACACGAAATAGAAAATTCCAAAACAATAGCAAAAAAATTCAAAAATACCATTTCGGGTACATTTCAAGCCAAAAGAGGTCGGAAAAGGCCGAGAAAAAGAGGAAATAAAAATTTTCGTTCCGTTTCGTTACTGCCCGGCACTAAATAAAAAATTCAGAAAATTAAAAAATACCATTATGGATTCATTTCAAGCCAAAATAAGTTGGAAAAGGATGAGAAAGAGAGAAAATAAAAATTTTAATTCCGTTCCGTTCCTACCCGACGCATAATAGAAAATTCAAGAAAAATAGCAAAAAAATTCAAAAAGTTTAAAAATACGTTTATGGATTCATTTCAAGCAAAAATAGGTTGGAAAATGATGAGATAGAGAGAAAATAAAAGTTATAATTCCGTTCCATTCCTACCCGACACGAAATAGAAAATTCTAAAACAATAGCAAAAAAATTCAAAAAATTAAAGAATACCATTACGGGTTCATTTCAAGCAAAAATAGGTCGGAAAAGGCCGAGAAAAACAGAAAATAAAAATTATCGTTCCGTTTCGTTCCTACCAGGAACTAAATAGAAAATTCAAACAAAATAGCAAAAAAATTCAAAAAATTAAAAAATACAATTATGGCTTCATTTCAATCCAAAATAGGTCGGACAAGGCTGAGAAAAACAGAAAATAAAAATTATTATTCTGTTTCGTTCCTACCCAGCGCTAAATATGATATTAAAAAAAAATAACAAAAAAATTCAAAAAATTAAAAAATACCATTATGGATTCATTTCAAGCCAAACTAAGTTGGAAAAGGATGAGAAAGTGAGAAAATAAAAATTATAATTCCGTTCCGTTCCTACCCGACGCATAAAAGAAAATTCAAGAAAAATAGCAAAAAAATTCAAACATTTAAAAATACGGTTATGGATTCATTTCAAGCCAAAATAGGTTGGAAAATGATGAGATAGAGAGAAAATAAAAGTTATAATTCCGTTCCATTCCTACCCGACACGAAATAAAAAATTCTAAAACAATAGCAAAAAAATTCAAAAAATTAAAGAATACCATTACAGGTTCATTTCAAGCAAAAATAGGTCGGAAAAGGCCGAGAAAAATAGAAAATAAAAATTATCGTTCCGTTTCGTTCCTACCCGGCGCTAAATATGAAATTCAAAAAAAATAGCAAAAAAATTCAAAAAATTAAAAAATACCATTATGGATTCATTTCAAGCCAAAATAAGTTGGAAAAGGATGAGAAAGAGAGAAAATAAAAATTATAATTCCGTTCCGTTCCTACCCGACGCATAAAATAAAATTCAAGAAAAATAGCAAAAAAATTCAAACATTTAAAAATATGGTTATGGATTCATTTCAAGCAAAAATAGGTTGGAAAAGGCCGAGAAAAAGAGAAAATAAAAGTTATCGTTCCGTTCCGTTCCTACCCGACACGAAATAGAAAATTCCAAAACAATAGCAAACAAATTCAAAAATACCATTACGGGTACATTTCAAGCCAAAAGAGGTCGGAAAAGGCCGAGAAAAAGAGAAAATAAAAATTTTCGTTACTGCCCGGCACTAAATAAAAAATTCAGAAAATTAAAAAATACCATAATGGATTCATTTCGCACCAAAATAGGTCGGAAAAGGCCGAGAAAAACAGAAAATAAAAATTATCGTTCCGTTTCGTTCCTACCAGGAACTAAATAGAAAATTCAAAAAAATAGCAAAAAAATTAAAAAAATTAAAAAATACAATTATGGCTTAATTTCTATCAAACATAGGTCGGAAAAGGCTGAGAAAAACAGAAAATAAAAATTATCGTTCCGTTTCGTTCCTACCCGGCGCTAAATATGAAATTAAAAAAAAATAGCAAAACAATTCAAAAAATTAAAAAATACAATTACGGATTCATATCAAACCGAAATAGGTCGGAAAAGGCCAAGAAAAACGGAAAATAGAAATTACCATCCGTTTCGTTCCATCCTGGCACTACATAGAAAATTGAAAAAAATAGCAAAAAAATTCAAAAAATTAAAAAATATGGTTATGGATTCATTTCGAGCCAAAATAGGTCGGAAAAGGCCGAGAAAAACAGAAAATAAAAATTATCGTTCCGTTTCGTTCCTACCAGGAACTAAATAGAAAATTCAAACAAAATAGCAAAAAAATTCAAAAAATTAAAAAATACAATTATGGCTTCATTTCAATCCAAAATAGGTCGGACAAGGCCGAGAAAAACAGAAAATAAAAATTATTGTTCTGTTTCGTTCCTACCCGGCGCTAAATATGAAATTCAAAAAAAATAGCAAAAAAATTCAAAAAATTAAAAAATACCATTACAGATTCATTTCAAGCCAAAATAAGTTGGAAAAGGATGAGAAAGAGAGAAAATAAAAATTATAATTCCGTTCCGTTCCTACCCGACGCATAAAAGAAAATTCAAGAAAAATTGCAAAAAAATTCAAACATTTAAAAATACGGTTATGGATTCATTTCAAGCAAAAATAGGTTGGAAAATGATGAAATAGAGAAAAAATAAAATTTATCGTTCCGTTCCGTTCCTACCCGACACGAAATAGAAAATTCCAAAACAATAGCAAAAAAATTCAAAAATACCATTTCGGGTACATTTCAAGCCAAAAGAGGTCGGAAAAGGCCGAGAAAAAGAGGAAATAAAAATTTTCGTTCCGTTTCGTTACTGCCCGGCACTAAATAAAAAATTCAGAAAATTAAAAAATACCATTATGGATTCATTTCAAGCCAAAATAAGTTGGAAAAGGATGAGAAAGAGAGAAAATAAAAATTTTAATTCCGTTCCGTTCCTACCCGACGCATAATAGAAAATTCAAGAAAAATAGCAAAAAAATTCAAAAAGTTTAAAAATACGTTTATGGATTCATTTCAAGCAAAAATAGGTTGGAAAATGATGAGATAGAGAGAAAATAAAAGTTATAATTCCGTTCCATTCCTACCCGACACGAAATAGAAAATTCTAAAACAATAGCAAAAAAATTCAAAAAATTAAAGAATACCATTACGGGTTCATTTCAAGCAAAAATAGGTCGGAAAAGGCCGAGAAAAACAGAAAATAAAAATTATCGTTCCGTTTCGTTCCTACCAGGAACTAAATAGAAAATTCAAACAAAATAGCAAAAAAATTCAAAAAATTAAAAAATACAATTATGGCTTCATTTCAATCCAAAATAGGTCGGACAAGGCTGAGAAAAACAGAAAATAAAAATTATTATTCTGTTTCGTTCCTACCCAGCGCTAAATATGATATTAAAAAAAAATAACAAAAAAATTCAAAAAATTAAAAAATACCATTATGGATTCATTTCAAGCCAAACTAAGTTGGAAAAGGATGAGAAAGTGAGAAAATAAAAATTATAATTCCGTTCCGTTCCTACCCGACGCATAAAATAAAATTCAAGAAAAATAGCAAAAAAATTCAAACATTTAAAAATATGGTTATGGATTCATTTCAAGCAAAAATAGGTTGGAAAAGGCCGAGAAAAAGAGAAAATAAAAGTTATCGTTCCGTTCCGTTCCTACCCGACACGAAATAGAAATTCCAAAACAATAGCAAACAAATTCAAAAATACCATTACGGGTACATTTCAAGCCAAAAGAGGTCGGAAAAGGCCGAGAAAAAGAGAAAATAAAAATTTTCGTTACTGCCCGGCACTAAATAAAAAATTCAGAAAATTAAAAAATACCATAATGGATTCATTTCGCACCAAAATAGGTCGGAAAAGGCCGAGAAAAACAGAAAATAAAAATTATCGTTCCGTTTCGTTCCTACCAGGAACTAAATAGAAAATTCAAAAAAATAGCAAAAAAATTAAAAAAATTAAAAAATACAATTATGGCTTAATTTCTATCAAACATAGGTCGGAAAAGGCTGAGAAAAACAGAAAATAAAAATTATCGTTCCGTTTCGTTCCTACCCGGCGCTAAATATGAAATTAAAAAAAAATAGCAAAACAATTCAAAAAATTAAAAAATACAATTACGGATTCATATCAAACCGAAATAGGTCGGAAAAGGCCAAGAAAAACGGAAAATAGAAATTACCATCCGTTTCGTTCCATCCTGGCACTACATAGAAAATTGAAAAAAATAGCAAAAAAATTCAAAAAATTAAAAAATATGGTTATGGATTCATTTCGAGCCAAAATAGGTCGGAAAAGGCCGAGAAAAACAGAAAATAAAAATTATCGTTCCGTTTCGTTCCTACCAGGAACTAAATAGAAAATTCAAACAAAATAGCAAAAAAATTCAAAAAATTAAAAAATACAATTATGGCTTCATTTCAATCCAAAATAGGTCGGACAAGGCCGAGAAAAACAGAAAATAAAAATTATTGTTCTGTTTCGTTCCTACCCGGCGCTAAATATGAAATTCAAAAAAAATAGCAAAAAAATTCAAAAAATTAAAAAATACCATTATGGATTCATTTCAAGCCAAAATAAGTTGGAAAAGGATGAGAAAGAGAGAAAATAAAAATTATAATTCCGTTCCGTTCCTACCCGACGCATAAAAGAAAATTCAAGAAAAATTGCAAAAAAATTCAAACATTTAAAAATACGGTTATGGATTCATTTCAAGCAAAAATAGGTTGGAAAATGATGAAATAGAGAAAAAATAAAATTTATCGTTCCGTTCCGTTCCTACCCGACACGAAATAGAAAATTCCAAAACAATAGCAAAAAAATTCAAAAATACCATTTCGGGTACATTTCAAGCCAAAAGAGGTCGGAAAAGGCCGAGAAAAAGAGGAAATAAAAATTTTCGTTCCGTTTCGTTACTGCCCGGCACTAAATAAAAAATTCAGAAAATTAAAAAATACCATTATGGATTCATTTCAAGCCAAAATAAGTTGGAAAAGGATGAGAAAGAGAGAAAATAAAAATTTTAATTCCGTTCCGTTCCTACCCGACGCATAATAGAAAATTCAAGAAAAATAGCAAAAAAATTCAAAAAGTTTAAAAATACGTTTATGGATTCATTTCAAGCAAAAATAGGTTGGAAAATGATGAGATAGAGAGAAAATAAAAGTTATAATTCCGTTCCATTCCTACCCGACACGAAATAGAAAATTCTAAAACAATAGCAAAAAAATTCAAAAAATTAAAGAATACCATTACGGGTTCATTTCAAGCAAAAATAGGTCGGAAAAGGCCGAGAAAAACAGAAAATAAAAATTATCGTTCCGTTTCGTTCCTACCAGGAACTAAATAGAAAATTCAAACAAAATAGCAAAAAAATTCAAAAAATTAAAAAATACAATTATGGCTTCATTTCAATCCAAAATAGGTCGGACAAGGCTGAGAAAAACAGAAAATAAAAATTATTATTCTGTTTCGTTCCTACCCAGCGCTAAATATGATATTAAAAAAAAACAACAAAAAAATTCAAAAAATTAAAAAATACCATTATGGATTCATTTCAAGCCAAACTAAGTTGGAAAAGGATGAGAAAGTGAGAAAATAAAAATTATAATTCCGTTCCGTTCCTACCCGACGCATAAAAGAAAATTCAAGAAAAATAGCAAAAAAATTCAAACATTTAAAAATACGGTTATGGATTCATTTCAAGCCAAAATAGGTTGGAAAATGATGAGATAGAGAGAAAATAAAAGTTATAATTCCGTTCCATTCCTACCCAACACGAAATAGAAAATTCTAAAACAATAGCAAAAAAATTCAAAAAATTAAAGAATACCATTACGGGTTCATTTCAAGCAAAAATAGGTCGGAAAAGGCCGAGAAAAACAGAAAATAAAAATTATCGTTCCGTTTCGTTCCTACCAGGAACTAAATAGAAAATTCAAACAAAATAGCAAAAAAATTCAAAAAATTAAAAAATACAATTATGGCTTCATTTCAATCCAAAATAGGTCGGACAAGGCCGAGAAAAACAGAAAATAAAAATTATTGTTCTGTTTCGTTCCTACCCAGCGCTAAATATGATATTAAAAAAAAATAGCAAAAAAATTCAAAAAATTAAAAAATACCATTATGGATTCATTTCAAGCCAAACTAAGTTGGAAAAGGATGAGAAAGTGAGAAAATAAAAATTATAATTCCGTTCCGTTCCTACCCGACGCATAAAAGAAAATTCAAGAAAAATAGCAATAAAATTCAAACATTTAAAAATACGGTTATGGATTCATTTCAAGCCAAAATAGGTTGGAAAATGATGAGATAGAGAGAAAATAAAAGTTATAATTCCGTTCCATTCCTACCGGACACGAAATAGAAAATTCTAAAACAATAGCAAAAAAATTCAAAAAATTAAAGAATACCATTACGGGTTCATTTCAAGCAAAAATAGGTCGGAAAAGGCCGAGAAAAACCGAAAATAAAAATTATCGTTCCGTTTCGTTCCTACCAGGAACTAAATAGAAAATTCAAACAAAATAGCAAAAAAATTCAAAAAATTAAAAAATACAATTATGGCTTCATTTAAATCCAAAATAGGTCGGACAAGGCCGAGAAAAACAGAAAATAAAAATTATTGTTCTGTTTCGTTCCTACCCAGCGCTAAATATGATATTAAAAAAAAATAGCAAAAAAATTCAAAAAATTAAAAAATACCATTATGGATTCATTTCAAGCCAAACTAAGTTGGAAAAGGATGAGAAAGTGAGAAAATAAAAATTATAATTCCGTTCCGTTCCTACCCGACGCATAAAAGAAAATTCAAGAAAAATAGCAAAAAAATTCAAACATTTAAAAATACGGTTATGGATTCATTTCAAGCCAAAATAGGTTGGAAAATGATGAGATAGAGAGAAAATAAAAGTTATAATTCCATTCCATTCCTACCCGACACGAAATAGAAAATTCTAAAACAATAGCAAAAAAACTCAAAAAATTAAAGAATACCATTACGGGTTCATTTCAAGCAAAAGTAGGTCGGAAAAGGCCGAGAAAAATAGAAAATAAAAATTATCGTTCCGTTTCGTTCCTACCCGGCGCTAAATATGAAATTCAAAAAAAATAGCAAAAAAATTCAAAAAATTAAAAAATACCATTATGGATTCATTTCAAGCCAAAATAAGTTGGAAAAGGATTAGAAAGAGAGAAGATAAAAATTATAATTCCGTTCCGTTCCTACCCGACGCATAAAAGAAAATTCAAGAAAAATAGCAAAAAAATTCAAACATTTAAAAATACGGTTATGGATTCATTTCAAGCAAAAATAGGTTGGAAAATGATGAAATAGAGAGAAAATAAAATTTATCGTTCCGTTCCGTTCCTACCCGACACGAAATAGAAAATTCCAAAACAATAGCAAAAAAATTCAAAAAATTCAAAAATACCATTACGGGAACATTTCAACCCAAAAGAGGTCGGAAAAGGCCGAGAAAAAGAGAAAATAAAAATTTTCGTTCCGTTTCGTTACTGCCCGGCACTAAATAAAAAATTCAGAAAATTAAAAAATACCATTATGGATTCATTTCAAGCCAAAATAAGTTGGAAAAGGATGAGAAAGAGAGAAAATAAAAATTTTAATTCCGTTCCGTTCCTACCCGACGCATAAAAGAAAATTCAAGAAAAATAGCAATAAAATTCAAACATTTAAAAATACGGTTATGGATTCATTTCAAGCCAAAATAGGTTGGAAAATGATGAGATAGAGAGAAAATAAAAGTTATAATTCCGTTCCATTCCTACCCGACACGAAATAGAAAATTCTAAAACAATAGCAAAAAAATTCAAAAAATTAAAGAATACCATTACGGGTTCATTTCAAGCAAAAATAGGTCGGAAAAGGCCGAGAAAAATAGAAAATAAAAATTATCGTTCCGTTTCGTTCCTACCCGGCGCTAAATATGAAATTCAAAAAAAATAGCAAAAAAATTCAAAAAATTAAAAAATACCATTATGGATTCATTTCAAGCCAAAATAAGTTGGAAAATGATGAGAAAGAGGGAAAATAAAAATTATAATTCCGTTCCGTTCCTACCAGATGCATAAAAGAAAATTCAAGAAAAATAGCAAAAAAATTCAAACATTTAAAAATACGGTTATGGATTCATTTCAAGCAAAAATAGGTTGGAAAATGATGAAATAGAGAAAAAATAAAATTTATCGTTCCGTTCCGTTCCTACCCGACACGAAATAGAAAATTCCAAAACAATAGCAAAAAAATTCAAAAATACCATTACGGGTACATTTCAAGCCAAAAGAGGTCGGAAAAGGCCGAGAAAAAGAGAAAATAAAAATTTTCGTTCCGTTTCGTTACTGCCCGGCACTAAATAAAAAATTCAGAAAATTATAAAATACCATTATGGATTCATTTCAAGCCAAAATAAGTTGGAAAAGGATGAGAAAGAGAGAAAATAAAAATTTTAATTCCGTTCCGTTCCTACCCGACGCATAATAGAAAATTCAAGAAAAATAGTAAAAAAATTCAAAAAGTTTAAAAATACGTTTATGGATTCATTTCAAGCAAAAATAGGTTGGAAAATGATGAGATAGAGAGAAAATAAAAGTTATAATTCCGTTCCATTCCTACCCGACACGAAATAGAAAATTCTAAAACAATAGCAAAAAAATTCAAAAAATTACAGAATACCATTACGGGTTCATTTCAAGCAAAAATAGGTCGGAAAAGGCCGAGAAAAATAGAAAATAAAAATTATCGTTCCGTTTCGTTCCTACCCGGCGCTAAATATGAAATTCAAAAAAAATAGCAAAAAAATTCAAAAAATTAAAAAATACCATTATGGATTCATTTCAAGCCAAAATAAGTTGGAAAATGATGAGAAAGAGGGAAAATAAAAATTATAATTCCGTTCCGTTCCTACCCGATGCATAAAAGAAAATTCAAGAAAAATAGCAAAAAAATTCAAAAATTTAAAAATACGGTTATGGATTCATTTCAAGCAAAAATAGGTTGGAAAATGATGAAATAGAGAAAAAATAAAATTTATCGTTCCGTTTCGTTCCTACCCGACATGAAATAGAAAATTCCAAAACAATAGCAAAAAAATTCAAAAAATTCAAAAATACCATTACGGGTACATTTCAAGCCAAAAGAGGTCGGAAAAGGCCAAGAAAAAGAGAAAATAAAAATTTTCGTTCCGTTTCGTTACTGCCCGGCACTAAATAAAAAATTCAGAAAATTAAAAAATACCATTATGGATTCATTTCAAGCCAAAATAAGTTGGAAAAGGATGAGAAAGTGAGAAAATAAAAATTTTAATTCCGTTCCGTTCCTACCCGACGCATAATAGAAAATTCAAGAAAAATAGCAAAAAAATTCAAAAAGTTTAAAAATACGTTTATGGATTCATTTCAAGCAAAAATAAGTTGGAAAAGGCCGAGAAAAAGAGAAAATAAAAATTTTTGTTCCGTTTCGTTACTGCCCGGCACTAAATAAAAAATTCTGAAAATTAAAAAATACCATAATGGATTCATTTCGCACCAAAATAGGTCGGAAAAGGCCGAGAAAAACAGAAAATAAAAATTATCGATCCGTTTCGTTCCTACCAGGAACTAAATAGAAAATTCAAACAAAATAGCAAAAAGATTCAAAAAATTAAAAAATACAATTATGGCTTCATTTCAATCCAAAATAGGTCGGACAAGGCCGAGAAAAACAGAAAATAAAAATTATTGTTCTGTTTCGTTCCTACCCGGCGCTAAATATGAAATTAAAAAAAAATAGCAAAAAAATTCAAAAAATTAAAAAATACCATTATGGATTCATTTCAAGCCAAAATAAGTTGGAAAAGGATGAGAAAGAGAGAAAATAAAAATTATAATTCCGTTCCGTTCCTACCCGACGCATAAAAGAAAATTCAAGAAAAATAGCAAAAAAATTCAAACATTTAAAAATACGGTTATGGATTCATTTCAAGCAAAAATAGGTTGGAAAATGATGAAATAGAGAGAAAATAAAATTTGTCGTTCCGTTCCGTTCCTACCCGACACGAAATAGAAAATTCCAAAACAATAGCAAAAAAAGTCAAAAAATTCAAAAATACCATTACGGGTACGTTTCAAGCCAAAAGAGGTCGGAAAAGGCCGAGAAAAAGAGAAAATAAAAATTTTCATTCCGTTTCGTTACTGCCCGGCACTAAATAAAAAATTCAGAAAATTAAAAAATACCATTATGGATTCATTTCAAGCCAAAATAAGTTGGAAAAGGATGAGAAAGAGCGAAAATAAAAATTTTAATTCCGTTCCATTCCTACCCGACGCATAATAGAAAATTCAAGAAAAATAGCAAAAAAATTCAAAAAGTTTAAAAATACGTTTATGGATTCATTTCAAGCAAAAATAGGTTGGAAAATGATGAAATAGAGAGAAAATAAAAGTTATCGTTCCGTTCCGTTCCTACCCGACACGAAATAGAAAATTCCAAAACAATAGCAAACAAATTCAAAAATACCATTACGGGTACATTTCAAGCCAAAAGAGGTCGGAAAAGGCCGAGAAAAAGAGAAAATAAAAATTTTCGTTACTGCCCGGCACTAAATAAAAAATTCAGAAAATTAAAAAATACCATAATGGATTCATTTCGCACCAAAATAGGTCGGAAAAGGCCGAGAAAAACAGAAAATAAAAATTATCGTTCCGTTTCGTTCCTACCAGGAACTAAATAGAAAATTCAAAAAAATAGCAAAAAAATTAAAAAAATTAAAAAATACAATTATGGCTTAATTTCTATCAAACATAGGTCGGAAAAGGCTGAGAAAAACAGAAAATAAAAATTATCGTTCCGTTTCGTTCCTACCCGGCGCTAAATATGAAATTAAAAAAAAATAGCAAAACAATTCAAAAAATTAAAAAATACAATTACGGATTCATATCAAACCGAAATAGGTCGGAAAAGGCCAAGAAAAACGGAAAATAGAAATTACCATCCGTTTCGTTCCATCCTGGCACTACATAGAAAATTGAAAAAAATAGCAAAAAAATTCAAAAAATTAAAAAATATGGTTATGGATTCATTTCGAGCCAAAATAGGTCGGAAAAGGCCGAGAAAAACAGAAAATAAAAATTATCGTTCCGTTTCGTTCCTACCAGGAACTAAATAGAAAATTCAAACAAAATAGCAAAAAAATTCAAAAAATTAAAAAATACAATTATGGCTTCATTTCAATCCAAAATAGGTCGGACAAGGCCGAGAAAAACAGAAAATAAAAATTATTGTTCTGTTTCGTTCCTACCCGGCGCTAAATATGAAATTCAAAAAAAATAGCAAAAAAATTCAAAAAATTAAAAAATACCATTACGGATTCATTTCAAGCCAAAATAAGTTGGAAAAGGATGAGAAAGAGAGAAAATAAAAATTATAATTCCGTTCCGTTCCTACCCGACGCATAAAAGAAAATTCAAGAAAAATTGCAAAAAAATTCAAACATTTAAAAATACGGTTATGGATTCATTTCAAGCAAAAATAGGTTGGAAAATGATGAAATAGAGAAAAAATAAAATTTATCGTTCCGTTCCGTTCCTACCCGACACGAAATAGAAAATTCCAAAACAATAGCAAAAAAATTCAAAAATACCATTTCGGGTACATTTCAAGCCAAAAGAGGTCGGAAAAGGCCGAGAAAAAGAGGAAATAAAAATTTTCGTTCCGTTTCGTTACTGCCCGGCACTAAATAAAAAATTCAGAAAATTAAAAAATACCATTATGGATTCATTTCAAGCCAAAATAAGTTGGAAAAGGATGAGAAAGAGAGAAAATAAAAATTTTAATTCCGTTCCGTTCCTACCCGACGCATAATAGAAAATTCAAGAAAAATAGCAAAAAAATTCAAAAAGTTTAAAAATACGTTTATGGATTCATTTCAAGCAAAAATAGGTTGGAAAATGATGAGATAGAGAGAAAATAAAAGTTATAATTCCGTTCCATTCCTACCCGACACGAAATAGAAAATTCTAAAACAATAGCAAAAAAATTCAAAAAATTAAAGAATACCATTACGGGTTCATTTCAAGCAAAAATAGGTCGGAAAAGGCCGAGAAAAACAGAAAATAAAAATTATCGTTCCGTTTCGTTCCTACCAGGAACTAAATAGAAAATTCAAACAAAATAGCAAAAAAATTCAAAAAATTAAAAAATACAATTATGGCTTCATTTCAATCCAAAATAGGTCGGACAAGGCTGAGAAAAACAGAAAATAAAAATTATCGTTCCGTTTCGTTCCTACCCGGCGCTAAATATGAAATTAAAAAAAAATAGCAAAACAATTCAAAAAATTAAAAAATACAATTACGGATTCATATCAAACCGAAATAGGTCGGAAAAGGCCAAGAAAAACGGAAAATAGAAATTACCATCCGTTTCGTTCCATCCTGGCACTACATAGAAAATTGAAAAAAATAGCAAAAAAATTCAAAAAATTAAAAAATATGGTTATGGATTCATTTCGAGCCAAAATAGGTCGGAAAAGGCCGAGAAAAACAGAAAATAAAAATTATCGTTCCGTTTCGTTCCTACCAGGAACTAAATAGAAAATTCAAACAAAATAGCAAAAAAATTCAAAAAATTAAAAAATACAATTATGGCTTCATTTCAATCCAAAATAGGTCGGACAAGGCCGAGAAAAACAGAAAATAAAAATTATTGTTCTGTTTCGTTCCTACCCGGCGCTAAATATGAAATTTAAAAAAAATAGCAAAAAAATTCAAAAAATTAAAAAATACCATTACGGATTCATTTCAAGCCAAAATAAGTTGGAAAAGGATGAGAAAGAGAGAAAATAAAAATTATAATTCCGTTCCGTTCCTACCCGACGCATAAAAGAAAATTCAAGAAAAATTGCAAAAAAATTCAAACATTTAAAAATACGGTTATGGATTCATTTCAAGCAAAAATAGGTTGGAAAATGATGAAATAGAGAAAAAATAAAATTTATCGTTCCGTTCCGTTCCTACCCGACACGAAATAGAAAATTCCAAAACAATAGCAAAAAAATTCAAAAATACCATTTCGGGTACATTTCAAGCCAAAAGAGGTCGGAAAAGGCCGAGAAAAAGAGGAAATAAAAATTTTCGTTCCGTTTCGTTACTGCCCGGCACTAAATAAAAAATTCAGAAAATTAAAAAATACCATTATGGATTCATTTCAAGCCAAAATAAGTTGGAAAAGGATGAGAAAGAGAGAAAATAAAAATTTTAATTCCGTTCCGTTCCTACCCGACGCATAATAGAAAATTCAAGAAAAATAGCAAAAAAATTCAAAAAGTTTAAAAATACGTTTATGGATTCATTTCAAGCAAAAATAGGTTGGAAAATGATGAGATAGAGAGAAAATAAAAGTTATAATTCCGTTCCATTCCTACCCGACACGAAATAGAAAATTCTAAAACAATAGCAAAAAAATTCAAAAAATTAAAGAATACCATTACGGGTTCATTTCAAGCAAAAATAGGTCGGAAAAGGCCGAGAAAAACAGAAAATAAAAATTATCGTTCCGTTTCGTTCCTACCAGGAACTAAATAGAAAATTCAAACAAAATAGCAAAAAAATTCAAAAAATTAAAAAATACAATTATGGCTTCATTTCAATCCAAAATAGGTCGGACAAGGCTGAGAAAAACAGAAAATAAAAATTATTATTCTGTTTCGTTCCTACCCAGCGCTAAATATGATATTAAAAAAAAATAACAAAAAAATTCAAAAAATTAAAAAATACCATTATGGATTCATTTCAAGCCAAACTAAGTTGGAAAAGGATGAGAAAGTGAGAAAATAAAAATTATAATTCCGTTCCGTTCCTACCAGATGCATAAAAGAAAATTCAAGAAAAATAGCAAAAAAATTCAAACATTTAAAAATACGGTTATGGATTCATTTCAAGCAAAAATAGGTTGGAAAATGATGAAATAGAGAAAAAATAAAATTTATCGTTCCGTTCCGTTCCTACCCGACACGAAATAGAAAATTCCAAAACAATAGCAAAAAAATTCAAAAATACCATTACGGGTACATTTCAAGCCAAAAGAGGTCGGAAAAGGCCGAGAAAAAGAGAAAATAAAAATTTTCGTTCCGTTTCGTTACTGCCCGGCACTAAATAAAAAATTCAGAAAATTATAAAATACCATTATGGATTCATTTCAAGCCAAAATAAGTTGGAAAAGGATGAGAAAGAGAGAAAATAAAAATTTTAATTCCGTTCCGTTCCTACCCGACGCATAATAGAAAATTCAAGAAAAATAGTAAAAAAATTCAAAAAGTTTAAAAATACGTTTATGGATTCATTTCAAGCAAAAATAGGTTGGAAAATGATGAGATAGAGAGAAAATAAAAGTTATAATTCCGTTCCATTCCTACCCGACACGAAATAGAAAATTCTAAAACAATAGCAAAAAAATTCAAAAAATTACAGAATACCATTACGGGTTCATTTCAAGCAAAAATAGGTCGGAAAAGGCCGAGAAAAATAGAAAATAAAAATTATCGTTCCGTTTCGTTCCTACCCGGCGCTAAATATGAAATTCAAAAAAAATAGCAAAAAAATTCAAAAAATTAAAAAATACCATTATGGATTCATTTCAAGCCAAAATAAGTTGGAAAATGATGAGAAAGAGGGAAAATAAAAATTATAATTCCGTTCCGTTCCTACCCGATGCATAAAAGAAAATTCAAGAAAAATAGCAAAAAAATTCAAAAATTTAAAAATACGGTTATGGATTCATTTCAAGCAAAAATAGGTTGGAAAATGATGAAATAGAGAAAAAATAAAATTTATCGTTCCGTTTCGTTCCTACCCGACATGAAATAGAAAATTCCAAAACAATAGCAAAAAAATTCAAAAAATTCAAAAATACCATTACGGGTACATTTCAAGCCAAAAGAGGTCGGAAAAGGCCAAGAAAAAGAGAAAATAAAAATTTTCGTTCCGTTTCGTTACTGCCCGGCACTAAATAAAAAATTCAGAAAATTAAAAAATACCATTATGGATTCATTTCAAGCCAAAATAAGTTGGAAAAGGATGAGAAAGTGAGAAAATAAAAATTTTAATTCCGTTCCGTTCCTACCCGACGCATAATAGAAAATTCAAGAAAAATAGCAAAAAAATTCAAAAAGTTTAAAAATACGTTTATGGATTCATTTCAAGCAAAAATAAGTTGGAAAAGGCCGAGAAAAAGAGAAAATAAAAATTTTTGTTCCGTTTCGTTACTGCCCGGCACTAAATAAAAAATTCTGAAAATTAAAAAATACCATAATGGATTCATTTCGCACCAAAATAGGTCGGAAAAGGCCGAGAAAAACAGAAAATAAAAATTATCGATCCGTTTCGTTCCTACCAGGAACTAAATAGAAAATTCAAACAAAATAGCAAAAAGATTCAAAAAATTAAAAAATACAATTATGGCTTCATTTCAATCCAAAATAGGTCGGACAAGGCCGAGAAAAACAGAAAATAAAAATTATTGTTCTGTTTCGTTCCTACCCGGCGCTAAATATGAAATTAAAAAAAAATAGCAAAAAAATTCAAAAAATTAAAAAATACCATTATGGATTCATTTCAAGCCAAAATAAGTTGGAAAAGGATGAGAAAGAGAGAAAATAAAAATTATAATTCCGTTCCGTTCCTACCCGACGCATAAAAGAAAATTCAAGAAAAATAGCAAAAAAATTCAAACATTTAAAAATACGGTTATGGATTCATTTCAAGCAAAAATAGGTTGGAAAATGATGAAATAGAGAGAAAATAAAATTTGTCGTTCCGTTCCGTTCCTACCCGACACGAAATAGAAAATTCCAAAACAATAGCAAAAAAAGTCAAAAAATTCAAAAATACCATTACGGGTACGTTTCAAGCCAAAAGAGGTCGGAAAAGGCCGAGAAAAAGAGAAAATAAAAATTTTCATTCCGTTTCGTTACTGCCCGGCACTAAATAAAAAATTCAGAAAATTAAAAAATACCATTATGGATTCATTTCAAGCCAAAATAAGTTGGAAAAGGATGAGAAAGAGCGAAAATAAAAATTTTAATTCCGTTCCATTCCTACCCGACGCATAATAGAAAATTCAAGAAAAATAGCAAAAAAATTCAAAAAGTTTAAAAATACGTTTATGGATTCATTTCAAGCAAAAATAGGTTGGAAAATGATGAAATAGAGAGAAAATAAAAGTTATCGTTCCGTTCCGTTCCTACCCGACACGAAATAGAAAATTCCAAAACAATAGCAAACAAATTCAAAAATACCATTACGGGTACATTTCAAGCCAAAAGAGGTCGGAAAAGGCCGAGAAAAAGAGAAAATAAAAATTTTCGTTACTGCCCGGCACTAAATAAAAAATTCAGAAAATTAAAAAATACCATAATGGATTCATTTCGCACCAAAATAGGTCGGAAAAGGCCGAGAAAAACAGAAAATAAAAATTATCGTTCCGTTTCGTTCCTACCAGGAACTAAATAGAAAATTCAAAAAAATAGCAAAAAAATTAAAAAAATTAAAAAATACAATTATGGCTTAATTTCTATCAAACATAGGTCGGAAAAGGCTGAGAAAAACAGAAAATAAAAATTATCGTTCCGTTTCGTTCCTACCCGGCGCTAAATATGAAATTAAAAAAAAATAGCAAAACAATTCAAAAAATTAAAAAATACAATTACGGATTCATATCAAACCGAAATAGGTCGGAAAAGGCCAAGAAAAACGGAAAATAGAAATTACCATCCGTTTCGTTCCATCCTGGCACTACATAGAAAATTGAAAAAAATAGCAAAAAAATTCAAAAAATTAAAAAATATGGTTATGGATTCATTTCGAGCCAAAATAGGTCGGAAAAGGCCGAGAAAAACAGAAAATAAAAATTATCGTTCCGTTTCGTTCCTACCAGGAACTAAATAGAAAATTCAAACAAAATAGCAAAAAAATTCAAAAAATTAAAAAATACAATTATGGCTTCATTTCAATCCAAAATAGGTCGGACAAGGCCGAGAAAAACAGAAAATAAAAATTATTGTTCTGTTTCGTTCCTACCCGGCGCTAAATATGAAATTCAAAAAAAATAGCAAAAAAATTCAAAAAATTAAAAAATACCATTACGGATTCATTTCAAGCCAAAATAAGTTGGAAAAGGATGAGAAAGAGAGAAAATAAAAATTATAATTCCGTTCCGTTCCTACCCGACGCATAAAAGAAAATTCAAGAAAAATTGCAAAAAAATTCAAACATTTAAAAATACGGTTATGGATTCATTTCAAGCAAAAATAGGTTGGAAAATGATGAAATAGAGAAAAAATAAAATTTATCGTTCCGTTCCGTTCCTACCCGACACGAAATAGAAAATTCCAAAACAATAGCAAAAAAATTCAAAAATACCATTTCGGGTACATTTCAAGCCAAAAGAGGTCGGAAAAGGCCGAGAAAAAGAGGAAATAAAAATTTTCGTTCCGTTTCGTTACTGCCCGGCACTAAATAAAAAATTCAGAAAATTAAAAAATACCATTATGGATTCATTTCAAGCCAAAATAAGTTGGAAAAGGATGAGAAAGAGAGAAAATAAAAATTTTAATTCCGTTCCGTTCCTACCCGACGCATAATAGAAAATTCAAGAAAAATAGCAAAAAAATTCAAAAAGTTTAAAAATACGTTTATGGATTCATTTCAAGCAAAAATAGGTTGGAAAATGATGAGATAGAGAGAAAATAAAAGTTATAATTCCGTTCCATTCCTACCCGACACGAAATAGAAAATTCTAAAACAATAGCAAAAAAATTCAAAAAATTAAAGAATACCATTACGGGTTCATTTCAAGCAAAAATAGGTCGGAAAAGGCCGAGAAAAACAGAAAATAAAAATTATCGTTCCGTTTCGTTCCTACCAGGAACTAAATAGAAAATTCAAACAAAATAGCAAAAAAATTCAAAAAATTAAAAAATACAATTATGGCTTCATTTCAATCCAAAATAGGTCGGACAAGGCTGAGAAAAACAGAAAATAAAAATTATCGTTCCGTTTCGTTCCTACCCGGCGCTAAATATGAAATTAAAAAAAAATAGCAAAACAATTCAAAAAATTAAAAAATACAATTACGGATTCATATCAAACCGAAATAGGTCGGAAAAGGCCAAGAAAAACGGAAAATAGAAATTACCATCCGTTTCGTTCCATCCTGGCACTACATAGAAAATTGAAAAAAATAGCAAAAAAATTCAAAAAATTAAAAAATATGGTTATGGATTCATTTCGAGCCAAAATAGGTCGGAAAAGGCCGAGAAAAACAGAAAATAAAAATTATCGTTCCGTTTCGTTCCTACCAGGAACTAAATAGAAAATTCAAACAAAATAGCAAAAAAATTCAAAAAATTAAAAAATACAATTATGGCTTCATTTCAATCCAAAATAGGTCGGACAAGGCCGAGAAAAACAGAAAATAAAAATTATTGTTCTGTTTCGTTCCTACCCGGCGCTAAATATGAAATTTAAAAAAAATAGCAAAAAAATTCAAAAAATTAAAAAATACCATTACGGATTCATTTCAAGCCAAAATAAGTTGGAAAAGGATGAGAAAGAGAGAAAATAAAAATTATAATTCCGTTCCGTTCCTACCCGACGCATAAAAGAAAATTCAAGAAAAATTGCAAAAAAATTCAAACATTTAAAAATACGGTTATGGATTCATTTCAAGCAAAAATAGGTTGGAAAATGATGAAATAGAGAAAAAATAAAATTTATCGTTCCGTTCCGTTCCTACCCGACACGAAATAGAAAATTCCAAAACAATAGCAAAAAAATTCAAAAATACCATTTCGGGTACATTTCAAGCCAAAAGAGGTCGGAAAAGGCCGAGAAAAAGAGGAAATAAAAATTTTCGTTCCGTTTCGTTACTGCCCGGCACTAAATAAAAAATTCAGAAAATTAAAAAATACCATTATGGATTCATTTCAAGCCAAAATAAGTTGGAAAAGGATGAGAAAGAGAGAAAATAAAAATTTTAATTCCGTTCCGTTCCTACCCGACGCATAATAGAAAATTCAAGAAAAATAGCAAAAAAATTCAAAAAGTTTAAAAATACGTTTATGGATTCATTTCAAGCAAAAATAGGTTGGAAAATGATGAGATAGAGAGAAAATAAAAGTTATAATTCCGTTCCATTCCTACCCGACACGAAATAGAAAATTCTAAAACAATAGCAAAAAAATTCAAAAAATTAAAGAATACCATTACGGGTTCATTTCAAGCAAAAATAGGTCGGAAAAGGCCGAGAAAAACAGAAAATAAAAATTATCGTTCCGTTTCGTTCCTACCAGGAACTAAATAGAAAATTCAAACAAAATAGCAAAAAAATTCAAAAAATTAAAAAATACAATTATGGCTTCATTTCAATCCAAAATAGGTCGGACAAGGCTGAGAAAAACAGAAAATAAAAATTATTATTCTGTTTCGTTCCTACCCAGCGCTAAATATGATATTAAAAAAAAATAACAAAAAAATTCAAAAAATTAAAAAATACCATTATGGATTCATTTCAAGCCAAACTAAGTTGGAAAAGGATGAGAAAGTGAGAAAATAAAAATTATAATTCCGTTCCGTTCCTACCCGACGCATAAAAGAAAATTCAAGAAAAATAGCAAAAAAATTCAAACATTTAAAAATACGGTTATGGATTCATTTCAAGCCAAAATAGGTTGGAAAATGATGAGATAGAGAGAAAATAAAAGTTATAATTCCGTTCCATTCCTACCCGACACGAAATAGAAAATTCTAAAACAATAGCAAAAAAATTCAAAAAATTAAAGAATACCATTACAGGTTCATTTCAAGCAAAAATAGGTCGGAAAAGGCCGAGAAAAATAGAAAATAAAAATTATCGTTCCGTTTCGTTC